>JALBWW010000003.1:47683352-48308352 GCA_023212625.1 Styphnolobium japonicum
AGAGAGAGTAAAATTGTCATTACAAATTAAACACAAATGCTCACCACTTACACCCACTTCTACTTTAAAGGAATTTTTAAATTATTATTTATAGATATTAGAGGGTGAGCCTTGGCGCGCAACAGTAAGGTTGTTGCCTAATGACTAGCGATCACAGGTTCTAATCGTGGAAATCGCCTCTTCACTAACAAAGGAGAGGTATGCACACATCTAACCCTCCGCAAACCCCACAATGGTGGGAGCCTCGTGCACTGGACCATCCTTTTCTATTATTTTTATATAGTTTAAAATCAGTTTACATTTAGTTTTAAGATTTAAAAGGAAAAAGAAATTATCATACCAGATTTTCTCTTTACAGTTTAAACCCTTATTGCAGGTGCCTCTTCTAGTAAAAAAGAATCTTGCTTCATTGATACAACCTACATCCAGGAAACTTGAATCGCTCATATCCAAAGGATATCTACAGGCATGAACAGAAAACAAAAAGTGAATAATTTTCGAATATCTGTGGCAAAATTGAGAGCTCCCACCACTACAACCAAACATTGTATTCCATATCAATAGCACCAGCATTAAACTAAGGCAAGAGATTTTGTTCCCTTTCAACATAGAAGAAATCACGTAATGTTGTGGCCTTAATATTCAGGAAGTTCAGCAACTGCATAGTAATAACAGATATCTAGATCTAGATTACTATCAATATGACCATTACAGACATGGTTTGCAAATAACCAGCCCACCCCACCAGATTCCGATCAAGAACAAAAGGGCATACATACACAACTAAGATGCTATTTTTCAAACAAAAAAAAAAAACATATAAAGTTTATAACAAGGGCTAAATTCACTATAGAGGGGGCATGTAAGAGGCAGAGAAACACAAATACAAAGTAAGGTGTTCAAATAACAGTCGTCCCCTATTCATAGAAACAAAATGAAGATATTTTAAACTAGAACCTTGCTAGAAATAGATCACATCATATAAAATGCGATACACATTCCATCATGAATCATGATAATTCCCTTAGCATGTTAATGGCCTCAGTTTGGCGTTCAACACACAGTTTCTTTACAGGGGTCTTATTCAGAAGAGTTGGAAAGCTCTTCTATATTGATGTGTTTCTTGGATCTTTGCTTTTTTCTTTTCTTTTTTATTTGACACCTCATATAAGTAGGATATCTTTTTTATTGATAATATATATATATATATTATAATGATATGAGGAAGTACAACAGGGGGAGGAAAGTTAAAGAAAAAGAAAAAAGCAAGCAAGTGGCTCAAAAACGGAAGGAAGACAGCCACAAAGTAAGGCAAGATGTGTAAAAGAGAATGGAGCATCTCAAAAAGGAAACCGCCAAATTGCAAGGTTAAGGGAGTGAAAACTCATTAAAGAATAATTGTCAATACACAATTGAAGATGAAGAAAGTGAAGATCATTCAGCATAGGCAATAAGGCCCACAAAATATCTCCTTTTTTCCCTTCCAGTTTTCCTTTACCAGTTCCTATCTTTTGTGAGAGGGTAATTGACATTGATAATGAAAGCTATGAACACCATATGATTTTTAAATTCAAAATTATGAAGCCTATCTATTGTGGTTATGCTGTATGATTTATGAAGTACTAAATATAGTACAAGAGAAGAAATTTCAAACATTAAAAGCCAATAACCACGTTGAATTCAAACTCAATTCCAGCTAGCAATTTTAAGTTAAATATTTTTTTTCTTAAAAAAAAAAAAAAAAAAAACTTATCTTTTTCTATTAGCAACTAATCTTATAACCCATGGCAGCATGGCTAAAATAAAGTAACTTTTAGCTTAAAATTACCCAAAATGAAATGACCAGGCGTGAGCCAAAACACATTTTACCTAGACACTCCTAACATTAATAACAATCACATCAGCTACTAATTTGACCCATTGTCAAGGGATCTAGCATTTCATAAATTGAAAGCGATGAATCATGTGACAACTAAGTAAAGTGATCTACAAGGACAGGTTAATTCACTGGAAAATTTCAACTTTCAAATTTTATTTTATAATTAAAAAATTGAAATTTTTATCATATGCCCTAAGTAAATTATTACAAGAAAACCTGTAAACATCATGAGAACTGATTCTTCACAGCCTAATAGGTCATAACATGGTTTCATATACATGAACATCTACATATGCATTTAATTACTTTAAACCATATTTTGTCTCTTATATCGCCCACAGACTAGAGATTTTTTTTTTTGGCAAAAATTAATCAAAAGCACCTAGAAGTGAGAATGAGGATGCACAATCACAACAAACCTCTTGATGGCACATCACAACTTCTTAGGAAAAATTCAATCTTATTAGGAGGCCAAAGGCGAAACTATTGGTCTCATTCTCATAACATCAAAGAAAACATTCTGGCATCAGAATAAGCATCCATGGTAGTTCATCAGGTCTACAATTTTATTTTCTGAATTTCATTGAATCATAAGTAATATGAATCATGGTTATAGGTAGCTGTTTTAATATTAGCACTTTTTGAACTCACCCCTTCATCACTTTTCACAATCCTAAAATACACCATTTTACCTTCATAAACCACTTCAAATACACCATTTTGCCCAAGCCATTGACCATTTAATTTGTCTAACATCTCTTTAAAATATTGGCTTTTGCTTCTAGCCAAAATCTCCAGTAATATTTTCTCAAAATCAGCAATTACTTGCCTTCAAATCCTTGAGCAATCAAAGCCAAATTATTATACATGCTCAAGAGGTCTAGACCACTTTCCTACAATCCTGAATGGCATTGTTAAAATACCCTGAAGATATTTTGAGATATTCCAAAAGGCATAAACTCTATTTGAAAGCCTAAAACCCTGCACACAGTAAGCAAAATATTCTATATCGTCCTACATTTTGTGTTAAATCAAAATACACCCTCTACTGCTCAAACAAATCTCATGCAAATTATACATGGGACTAACTGAAATTATCGTCTCAGCATGAAAACACTCTTGAGAGATGCCAATTATCAGAGCCTTTAGCCCTTTGGGTACATATTATTCCAAATGAGTAGGTCAAGGCATATTTGAAGATTCATGCAATTTTGCTTAAACCTGTGCTTTTTCTAACATAGGGATAAGCTTTGTAGGTAGGTTGATTTGTTCCATCTTGGATCCTAATTTTTTCCCCACATCAAAATAAACAACAAAAGTCACAAAATCCACTAAGATGAGGAAATATCAAACTATGTTCAATAACAATATAAACTCAATTTTAAAATAAAATTAAAAAAAAGGTAGAAAATTGTATTTCGGAATATAAATAACAACATTGCATGATAGCACACTATGAATAATTGTCTTAATATTAAATACAACTTGCAAAGCCCAAAAGTAACACACCTAGAAAGTGGCAACAAAACAACACATGTACATCTGTCAAACCCATTTTCCCACATCCCAAATGCGAAAAATAAAATTAAAAGTAAATTGAAAGCCTAAAATACTTCATCATTGCCTTTTCTTTGCCTCAAGAATAAAAAGACTCCATACTTTACTTAAGCAAAGTCAAGTACAAACAATAAATAAAACTATATGCTCGTTGTTAAAGGAAAGGAACTACAGATAAACTCTGGGTAGCGATCAATAAAATACCCCTTGTGGTTTGTTCCATTAGCAAACTGCTACTCTAAGCTATTTTGCCTCAACTTTTTAACATATTAGATTAGACGCAGACTGTAAGTGATAGTTCATCCGGTTTGCACTTTTCTCCTAGGTAATGGTAGATAACTAGATATACAAAACACAAAATGCAACATCCGTTTCTACACCATCAGATTCACCTCTGAGTCTGTCACATCAAACATTTTTTTGGCACAAATCCACATACAATCTAATGTTTCTGCATATTAATTGTTCTTTTTTTGTCTATCTAAGAGTTATCCACTTAGCATTACCTTTTCCCCTCCTCTATGGCTTTATTTCATTAGCATATTACCCTCATTTTGTTGGAATATTTGACGATAAATAGCTCAAAGTGGCAATATGCTTAGGGCGAAGCAAAAACTTTATTTGATTTTTAACCTAATTGAGTGAGTGAGACCAAAGGAGTATTCACCGGCATGATTCACATCTCAGTGAGAAAAATAAAATGACAATAAGCGAACAAAAGTAAGCCCATTCGACATAGAAAAGTTTACGTTTATTAGATATAATCAAGGTAGCAAACCAACAAAGAATTGAAGACTGTACTAAACCGGCAAAAGAATATTTTTTTTATAAAAAAAAAAAAAGCATATCTAAAGGAAAAAAAAAAAAACGAAACTAGTATGTACTACTGTACTAGTAGTTTCTTATTTTTAGTTACCTGAGATCCGAACGGTCTTCTGCGTCCAAAACGGTCCACTGTTCCCGTAAAGACCATTAAAAGTAACCTAGATAGTAAGAAAATACACAGATAAATGGACAACATGAAGAAGCAGCATACGATACCACGACAATATTAAAAACAAAATAAAACAACTCATTTATTCGCTAGAAAAGCATCTGAACAACGATTAATCTTACAATAGTTTCGATAGCAATGACGGTGTGATAAGATTACAAGTTTTCTTTAGATTTTACCTTTATTTTCACACAGTTTCTCAGCAACCAAACGGATTTAGACGATAATAACATCTGGCCTTTCTATCTTGAACAAAGACCAACGCAACTGCTTCCACGAAAGTGAATTCGACGATACGCGGAATCTGTGAGTAGTGAAGCAACCAAGCATGAAGCGCTAATGCAGTTCGGAAACGAACTTCACAGAGAGAATCGCAGTTCCCGCCGCGAAGCTGAGAATCGGAATCCATGGAGGAATCGAAGGAAACGATGGAACGAACCATGGAAGATTGAACGGGAGATCTGCTTCAGAGGATTCGCATTACGAATGGAGAACCTGTGCGTGTGCGTGCCTGCAAGCACCGGGAGAGAGAAAACAAAGAGAAAGATGCGAAGGAGTTTTGAGCTGATGAAAATATCTGGAGCAATTAGGGATTTAAATAAGTAATTGTGGGGGATAGTAGCGTTCGTTCCCCCCGCTTTAATTATTTTTATTTTAGTGTTTTGAGGAACTACTTCAATTGAACACGTAATTAATCAATTGGTGCGTTTTTTATTGGCTTGGTTTCTCCATGATTATTGTTAACTTTTTTATTACTAATTGATTTCTAGGGTTTCGGATTTTTCCTTACACTGCTTTTTTGGCCTTCGGAGGCAGTCGCGGTTTCATCTTAGCACGCAGGCTCGGCTTCATGGGAATCACGATCGCTAGTTGACCACTTCAATTATATTCTTGACAAATTTATCTTTTGTCAAAGATAAAAGAGCAACTCCCTTTGTAAAAGATTGAAAAGGTAAGTCCGTAAGAATCTATCTTATTTAAAATTTAATTAGAAAATGAGTTTAAATTTCATCTAAATTTTTTTATATTATTATTTAATAATATATTATTTTTTAAAAAACTCATCTAATAATTTGCTTGTACATTATTAAAATAGTTAAATTTTTTAAATAATACTTGTAAAGAAATTATTTTGATATTCAACTTTTTTGTAAATATTAATATTTAATCTGAATTGTCAATTATTCATTAGTTGTTTATTATACTTTATAGATTTTCAAACATTTATTATAAAACCAACTATCAATAAATATATAACAATTTACTCTGGGTACTAACATACTATACTCTTAAAAGTATTATAACAGTTTTCAATTGTAAAAGTTATATTTTTTTAATAATTTGATAATTATATAATAATATTAAAAAAATTACTTGGAGTTTATTAAAATTAAATTATTTAATAATATAGACATGTTTGTATAAAGATTTAGAATAGTGTTATATCGTAAAAAAAATAGTTAGAAATTTAATCAAATTAAATTATATTAAAACTAATTATTGAATAAGAGACATTGGTAAAAATTACTCATTCATTCGAGAATTAATAAGCATACTTTATTCTATCAAAAGGTCTAAGAAAAAAATTATACCTTTATAGCATTTTCTAAACATGAAAGACGAGTATAATATATATGCCATTTATTTTGCTGAATTTTTATTCTTGATCCTCTAGTCTCTACGTGAAACCTCAATAATATTGGGAAAGTGAATTAATCGAAATAGGTACAAGTAAAACATGATGGATCTAAAGTATTTCTTTTTCTTTTTCTTTTTTGGTGGAGATCTAAAGGCATTGACAATATATGCTTTGTTTGTGTCTGAGGTTAACAGGAGCCAGTTTATAAAAAAAGGTTAACAAGAGCCTTTAATTAATGTGACAGAAATTTTGATAAGCAGGCACTTTAACTTTTGACTTGACAATTAATTTCCTATAATTTTAAAAATATTTCTATACTCACTTTTTCGATTTGATTATCAATTTATATTTAAACCACTCTTTAATTTTTTCAAATATCAAATATTCCAAGACTAGTATATTGAAAAATATTAATGCTGCAATTATTCATTAAGACCTGAAGTATATTTTGACTTTAAAATGAAGTACCTCTTCCCCTAAATTTTATATAACCAAAATAATATTCATAGATTTTTTATAAAAAAAAAGTTATTTTTTAAACACAAATTAGCTATTGAGAAAGATTTATAAAATTAACGAATATTGATTGCCAAAACTCAAAAAAAGGGGATTGTGTACATTTTTTTGCACACATGTATACAGAGAATAATACCATATGAACAATATTTTAGTAGATAAAAAGAATAACAAATATGTAAAACTATTAGATTACATGTTGTGATATTACACACATATATAGAGAGAGGGGGGGGGAAGGGCAGATAGTTGATATTTGTATAGTTTTTTTTTTATTATAATACTTACTTTTACATCACTTTTCTATTATTGTATAAAAATTAGTCTATTTTTTGTTCAAAAAATCTACGAGTGGGATATGTATAAAATTTTATCTACAATCACGCATGTGGTGTACAAAAGAGATAATGTCTGTAAATATATTTTATATTTAAATACACATAATTAATTGAATTAATAAGATTAAACTAGTGATAAAGGATTTGATTATTTTGTAGGAAGTCAAAAATTTAAAGTTGTATTTGATAAAATAAACAGTTTTAGTATTGGAAACTAATCACTCAAATTTTAAGTGATGAGAAAATAAGCATTAATTTGTAATATTTGAATTTTTATTTACGTGTTGAATATAAATTAACAAAACAGTTTGCACTAAATACATTCGGCACTTGTACTAATTCAATTAGTGGTATTTATTTATTTAATACGTTAATTTTGCATGGGCTGAAAATTTATCTTTTGGAACTTTGAGTGTAGGGATTTTCCTGAAAACATAATGTCATAAAAGTATATAAATGTGTGTTTGGATCATTTTATTTATTTTAAATTTTTAAAAATTAAAATAAAATAAAATAAATATAAAATAAGCTAATTAAACATGTAATTTTTGGGGGGACATAAACAAACATGTAACTAAGGACTGGCTGTTTCTAGATAAACCCAAAAGTGAGAAAGAGCAAAACTTGGAGAAGCTGCCTAACATGGAATTTGTGAGTAACTGTGGCTGACGCATAGTTAAACTTCAGAACGCAAACTGAGTCACTCGAAAGAAAACGATTCCAGTTGAATCTCGTACAACCACTTGAGAAAGAGAAATTACGTCTTACGACGTGGCTCTCTTAAACAAATAAAACCTTGCCACGTCCACATGCGAGGCCAAACCTCACTTTTTGTTGGTTTAGACTTTAGATAGAACCAATAGGCCATCGGAGCCTCGGGAGCATCACTTGGAGAAAGTTCAATTATAAAACCAAAAAGAATAAAGAAAAGGTACAATCAAAAGGTACCTACTAAACCTGTCACATGGACACCTGTCGACCAACTCTTTGGCCATCTAAACGTACAGTAATCTCACATTTTTTAAGTATAAAAGGATGAATATATTTTCTCGGGTTTTTTTGGCCATATTTTCTCGCGTTACAACCTACAAAATCTCAATGCATTTTTTTCTTTGAAAAACTCTCAACGAAAATTCGAAAAGTCATTCCACTTATGTGATTTGGATTTTGGACCACATATCTCCCTATATTTTTTTGTCAGATACCTTTATCAAATCAAATTTCAAACACCTCCCCGACTCCGCCCAGAAACTCCGTCCTGTGCTTATCTTGATGTTTTACAACCGCCTTCTAATATAATTTTAACTTTTATTTAATTGATTGATCTAATTATATCTTTCTTGATTTCTCTTTTACATATATTATTTCATAATCTTCCATGTTCTTTATATACAGTACGAGAGTCTAAATGACATAGAGATTTTTATCTTTAAGCTAACCGAAAATTAATAATAATAAACTTGACATCATATTTTGATTCAAAATTTAAAGATTCTTTCACTTATATGATTTTTTCTTTTTTTTATGTTAGATTTCTTTTCACTCATATTAAAATTCTTAAGGATTTCTTCCTCAAGTGTAAGTCTCCCATATAAGTTATATATCCTTTTAAATGGACGCCTTTCTATTTCTTTTTTTCGAGTATTTTGAGTAAAACTTAAAATTTTATTGCCTAATAATTACATACTCATATTATGTATTATTTATGCAAAACAAAACAATGTGTGTACTTATAAAGAATGAATCAAGTAATAAACAAACTTAAATTTAATAGTTGAGATGCCTTTATAATGTCAAAATTTTGAGTTTATACAAAAATATTTATGAGTAAGGACAACTTTTATATTCCAAACGAAATTAACTTTACACTCAAAAGATATAAAAATATTCAGGCAAGAATAAGAAAAAAAAACAATACATGTAATTTTTTATCAAGTGATTAATAATATGCGATAGATTTATATAATATTCAGAGAATTATTTATTAAATTTACTTGGTATTTTTTTTAAAATTATTTGTGAGTTTAATATGTTTAAAATTAATTGATTTTAAAAGAATATCTTTAAAAATAATGATTTTGTGTTTGCAAATTTTTACTTTAAAATAATTTTAAAAGAATAAGTTGTTTGAATAAGATGATCAATTAGGACTAGCTTTGAATTTTCCATTTTTGAAGAATCATAGATTCCTAGTGTTCTACAACCTCGTTCTATCTATTAATCTGAATACATAATGATTGGTGATGGCTGCTCGGCTTTTGGATATCGTTATTACGACTTGGAAAGGAAATATGATTTTTAATCTCTTTTAATCCGAGTAATGCAGAACAGCAGAAACAGTACTTAAACTTCCAATTGGTAAAGGAAAAGATAAACCGCTTTGGGAAGGTTGTACAAAAGGAGCTTATATATTATTAGCAGTGGTACTACAAGGTCGCCATGAGCTTGTTACACTTACACCCCTATACTAGTGTCGTGTGATCGATCTAGTGGAAAGAAGGCCAGTTTGGAAGGCCATATGAAAATTATGTGTACCCTAAAGAAAATCAGTATTTTTTATGTGGAAGGTGGTACATGGAAACTATATGTTCCCTTAAGAATTAAAGCTTTTCATGTGGAAGCTTTTTTAACGTAAGGCATAATGTAGCAAGGGTAGGTTATTTTAATATTGTCAGTCGTGGCATGCTTGCAATTTTAGATGGACAGAGAGATGTCCACTCAAAAATCATCTTTGCTGCTTTTTTCTTTAAATTTAACTAACACTTAAGCGTCAGTAAAACTTTCAGATAATGATAATTGTCAAGCAAGACAACTAGTCAAAGTAAGATTGGAATTCATACACACAGAAAATACGTAATCTTACCCAAATTCTTTCAACAAAACCAATTGAGCTAACACTGCTGCAAAACATTCTTGCTACTCAGAGAAATCTGATGTAGGGTATACTGACCACTTAGGTATCTCCCCGATGGAACGGTGATCCAATTTATAGGACCATCTAATCCATATAGCTGATCATCCTAAGAGTTTGGAATTAGCTACTATTGTATTGTGGCAGATTTGGAAGAACAGAAATTGTAAGGTTATTGAGAATCAAACTTTACAAACTCAACAATCAATACAGTCTAGATTAATGGGAGGAGTACCGTGAATTGTAATGAATGATCTTTGGACCCAATGCTGTTAACTTGGTGTTTTTCTCGTCTTTACAAGGATGGCTGGGGGTTCTCCCCTTTCTATCTCTCTTTCTCTGGCATTGTCCAGAGTTGTTAATAAATTCATTTAAGTATCTTTATTTTATTTGATGTATATTAGATTTAATACTTTTTTAGAAAAATTATAACATTAATTATATTTATATTTTAATAAAAATAAATTATAGAGTAAATATTGATTTTAGTCTTCTAAATATACAAGTGTTTGGTTTAGTCATCTTTTTTTTTTTTTGTAAACTAAGGTAGCCTCTCACCTGGAAGGCAAGAGACTAATCCTACGACGTAAGGTCAAACTCGTAAAACGAGAACTCCTCCCAACTGCATTTTCTTCATACATATCGTCCCAATGATTAAACTCGGGACAAGATAGAGCCTCTTCCACTAACACTAACTCAAGTTGACAAGTGTTTGGTCATCTAATAATAAATAAATTAAAATAGTCTATCAATATTAATTGTTAACATTAAATCAGTCATTCATATTAATTTTTAAAATCAATTTGATATAGAAGATTGATATTGAAAGACAATTTTTATTAGAATTTAATTTTGATCCTCTGTCAGTGTAAAAATTTTTTACACTGTCATCCAATTATGTATTGTCAAATCATTAAAAGGGTTTAACTATCACAACAACTACCTAAAAAGTCTAACTATTTTAATGATTTGTCAGTACATGATTGGATAACAGTGTAAAAAAACTTGACACTGACAGTGAATTAAAATTAAATCCTTTTTTACTATTAAATGACCAAAATAGATCTTAACTCTAAATTTTATATAAAATAGTAATTGTATCTATAATACGAAATAATTTTAAATAAATTATGCATATATTGCACGAGTAACGTGTTAAAATGTATATATATATATATATATATATATCTAGTGAGAGAATAAGTTTATTGTGAGAGTGAGAGGAGCAAATCTTGACTATTGGATCATCCATGTATGGTCAAAATTATAACAAAAAGTCATGTGGTTTTTTTAAGTGGTTATGTGACCTTTAAGTAACTTTTAATATTGACTATACATGGATGATCCAATGGTTAAAATTTGCTAATCTCATCTCTCATAATAAAATATTGCTCTCATTAGATATGCCATATATATGTATATATATCAAGTGAAATGAGTGGTTAAATGTGAGAGTGAGATAAATAAATCTTAATAATTAAATCATGTAAATATGGTCAAAATTAAAGCATAAAATCATGTGACATTTTAAAATGATAATGTAATATTTAAGTAACTTATAATATTGACTATCAATATGAAATTGAATGATCAAGATTAATTCTTGATCTACCATATTCTTGATCTACCATATAAGATATTGCTTTCATCTTTTACTTTTATATATATATATATATATATATATATATATATACTATGCCTCTCATAATTACAATTATAATTCTTTAAAACAATTTTAATGAATTTTAAAATAACTAAATAATAAAGTCATTATCAATTCTTAACCAACATCCTAGGAATTATTGTTTCGAAAGGTAAAAATTAATAAAATGCATTACATAACAACCACATATAATGTAATAACTCCGGTTGTCTCAATATAATATTTTTATAACTAGTTTTATTACTTGTATGATGTATGAATTTATTAAATGAACAATGTATATGTTTATTAAATAATTATGATAAATTAATTAAAAAGTATATTAAATTCAATAATCACATAGTAAATTTATTTAATTTCTATCATTATTTATATAAACATGTTAAAATTAAGACATTTTAAAAAATTATTTTTACACAATTAACATAGTCACAATTACTTCTAAAAATAAAAAACTCTACAAATTCCATTAGATTTTAAAATATAACAGAACATAATTTTAGCTAATGAAGCACTATAGCCGTTTCATAGAAGAATAAATCAACAAAAATATGTCCATATGATTAACATTTCAAATATTGATAATAACAATTTTTAGGAGCTATTTGATTTTTCTTAATAAAAAAAATGAACCATTAAGCAACAAATTTAAAATTCAGAAAGCTAAAGCTATTTATTTAATAAAAAAGATATTTGATTAGCATGAATTTATTTGCACACATATATTTATAAAAATTAAGGAGTTTTGAATTTTTACACGTAATTATATTTGCTTTAATAGCTATTTAATTAAAAAATTAATACATACAAATTAAATAAAATCAAATAAATTATAATTTAAATTTGAATTTAAATTCAAAATTATTGTTAATAATTATAATTAAAATTCTATGAAATTCAATTATAATAATAAATTTAAGAGTCATTAAGAAAATTGTTGACATATAAAGCAAAAATAAATTAAATATATAAAAATACTCATTTATTATTAACATTTACATGAGAGGTTAAAAAATTTGATAAAAAAACTTTATATATAAGTGACACATGATTATTATTAGAATTTGAATAGAATATTATATAGATATAGGCTCTGTTTGGTAAAAAGTAACAGATAGTGAAAAAGTTAGCTGATAGCGGATGAGCTTATAACGGATAACTGATAGCGAATAAGCTAGCAAATTGAATTTGAAGTGTTTGGTAAAATTAGCGATTGAACTAACTGATAAATGTAAAATGACATAAAACACATTTTCAATTAATGCTTAAATTTCCTCCATCAATATTAAATATGTCAAATATTTATTAATTATTTATAAAATAAATTTATGTTAATTAAACTAATTATTAAGATATTTAGAAGTTAAAATTTTGAAATTTATATTTTAATAATGTAATTTATTTATTTATTATCATCAAAATATTTTTTATTGGTTAAAAATATTATTTTAAATCTTATTTTCATTTAATTTTTCATGCTTTATAAAAATATATGTATTATAAAAATATACATAATAACATAAATGTATATAATTTTTGAAATATATATACGCACAAAAAATATACTTAACAATATAGGGATTAATATTTTTTTATTTTATTTAATAGAGGATATGAGAGGAATTTAATTAAAATAATGAGGGTAAAAACAAGAAGAAAATAATACGCTATAAGTTATAAGTTCAAATGCTACTTCAAGTAGCATATGAAAAAACGTTATAAATTATGGATTACTAATCAACTTTATTTTTTTAAATTTATTATCCACTAATCAAATCTACTATAAACTAACAGGTTTTACTTACCAAACAGAGCCATAATAAATTACTTTTTTGGTTCCCACCATAGTTGTTGCTTCCAGCCTTCCATTATCTGCGTTAATATTGCAACTCTCTATTATTACCACCATTATTGTTGTCATTATCCACCACCGGTATTATTGTTTGCAATAGTAATATTGTATCATTTTTTAATTAATTAAAATAAAAAAATATTATATAAAAAATAAAAGTATTTAATATTTTAATAATTCAAAAAATATTTAATTCTTGTTTTTTTAAATAATTAAGAGAATTATTAACTTAATTCATTATCAAGATATAAAAATTATTCTGTCGCCAATTACCACCATTATTGTTACCACCTATATCGTGTTAGGTACCACCATCCTCCCTTATATTGTTATTTCCATTGTTATTTTCAAAACACTACTCAATCCCAATAAAAAACTAATTTAAAATTTTATTCATATAATTTATAAGTGTGGTGGCACTTGTAATTTTTTAAAACACTTGGATCATACGTATTCAAAATAATAAAATAAAATTTAGAATTACAATTACAATTTTATTTCATAATTTAATAACAATCGAAACATAAAATTTAAGATTTCAATCTAATTTCAATTCTCACGTAACTAAAATTGTAAATTTAAATTATTCAGAACACCGAACCCAGCCTATGTTGGTATTCATACCAAATGATACATAGTTTACAATTTGATTGATATACCATAATGAATTAATTGATATAATATTTCCTTAGTTATTTATGGTGTAAATAATTTTATATTAATATTAAACTAAATTTAAACTGATATTTAAAACAATACAATTTTATGATGGTCCTTTATTTGTTTTAAAGTACAATTAGCCATTATTTTGAGATCGATAATTATATAATCAATTGATTTCGAATAGTGCATTTTTTATGTCAAAAGAACATTATTTTTATATCTCAAGATTAGCTGTTTCTGCATTGATTTCTTATCTTAATTCTCTGTCTCCCCAAGCACAATTTTGTTGAAATTGGTGGAATGAGGCAATGGGAGTTCTCAAACAAGAGTCTAACTCTTGTGAAATGATATCTTCACTGACTTCCACATTATTGCAAATTTGAAAAGTTCGAAGGGTGCGTAACAAGTGCTTAAGACAGTTGCTTAGGCATCCTAGTTCACAGACAAGTTCAACTCCTGTCATGCGGCTATTTGCCTATTTCCTTCCCTTCTTTCAGGAGTATTGGATATAATTTTTGTAACTATCGGTTCATGATGGTAGTTTAGTTGGGTATTCTCTGTTTTCTTGCGTTCCAGTTAGCTGTTCCTCAAATTTGGCTTTCCCATGTATTTTGTTCTTCATGCAATGAAATATCTATGTATGCAAAAAAAAAAAAAAATGCCATCAACATCGTTAATCATCCAACAAGAGCTTGACTGCGCGAAGAAGCCCATGACCTCGGTTTAGATTGTACCATTTTTTTGTTTTTGCTGAAAATTAGTTCGGTTAGATAGTTTGGTTTTTTACGACCATTTTTCTGGCCATGGACCATACCTAAATTGCAAGCCCAATAAACTCATTCGGATGACCAAAAGAGAAAGAATAAACACTCGTTTAAAGATGAGTAATAAACACTAATGATAGTTACGCATAATATTAAGTTCATATATTTAACATTTTTTGTTAATTTATGAATTATTTATTAATAACTTAATTGTTAAATTAGTTAGTGTCACAAAAAAATAAGTTTTTACCTTGATGTATGTGAAAAATATATTAAAATATATATACATAATTATTATTTCTTTTTAAAGATATATATAATATTACATTAATAACGTTAAATTCGTATTTCAATAATAATTAATTCTATCATTATTATTTTTTAAGAACAAATTTGGTATGCTATATATTCGGAGGATAATTTAATATATTTATAAGTAAATTACACGTCGTCGTTCATCAGAAACGAGAAACAAGAAGGATTGGATAAGCAGCTCCAGGTTGGTGTGCCGCCTCAATTTCCTTCTCCTGGAAAAACCTAAGATCTTGTTCTAAATTACTTTGTTAAAGGCTAAAAGCAATGGATTTGGTGGCACCCCTCGAACAGTTTTACTCATTTCAACACTTGCATAGAGACGACGCAAGAACCTGCAGCTTCAGAGGTAGGGTTTGTGATAACACCGGTTCTGGGTTCAATTCGGGGAGAGTGTATGTGGGCTGCAAATCTCAGCTTTTCGTTCTATCTTCTGATAGTGTTACTCACTTTAGAAAACTAAAGGGCTCTAGGTCTAGAAAGCATTTGGGGAATCGCGTTTTCGCTGTTTCGAGGTTCGAATCTTCTGGTTTGAATGGTAACTTGCAACATTTTGGAAGAAGTCCGAATGGGGATTTGAATGGCGTGGAATCGTCGGCAAATGGGGCCAATGCTTCCCGGAATTTCGAGGGGTTCGAGAGTAATAATAACCTCCGCAGGTTGGTTAGAAACGGGGAATTGGAGGAAGGGTTTAAGCTTCTGGAGCGCATGACTTACCGAGGCGATATCCCTGATGTCATTGCTTGCACCAGTCTGATTCGTGGGTTTTGCAGGATTGGCAGGACGAGGAAGGCAACTCGAATCATGGAAATTGTGGAGGATTCTGGGGCTGTTCCTGATGTCATAACTTACAATGTTTTGATTAGTGGTTACTGCAAATCAGGGGAGATAGATAAAGCCTTGCAGGTTTTGGAACGTATGAGTGTTGCTCCAGATGTGGTCACCTATAATACGATTTTGCGTAGTTTGTGTGATAGTGGGAAATTGAAACAAGCGATGGAAGTCCTTGACAGGCAGCTGCAAAGGGAGTGTTATCCTGATGTAATTACATACACTATATTGATTGAAGCAACTTGTAAAGAAAGTGGAGTTGGTCAGGCAATGAAGCTGTTAGATGAGATGAGGAGCAAAGGATGCAAACCTGATGTGGTTACATATAATGTTCTTATCAATGGGATTTGCAAGGAAGGTAGGTTGGATGAGGCAATTAAATTTTTGAATAACATGTCATCGTATGGTTGTCAGCCTAATGTAATTACCCACAACATTATTTTGCGTAGCATGTGCAGCACTGGGAGATGGATGGATGCTGAGAGGCTATTGGCTGACATGCTTCGTAAGGGTTGTTCCCCTAGTGTCGTTACTTTCAATATCTTGATTAACTTCTTGTGCCGGAAAGGCTTACTGGGTAGGGCCATTGATGTCTTGGAGAAGATGCCGAAGCATGGTTGTACTCCGAATTCCTTGAGTTACAATCCATTGCTTCACGGGTTTTGTCAAGAAAAAAAGATGGATAGAGCAATTGAGTACTTGGAAATAATGGTATCTAGGGGTTGTTACCCGGATATAGTGACCTATAATACTTTATTAACAGCATTATGCAAAGATGGGAAGGTGGATGTTGCAGTTGAGATACTGAATCAACTAAGTAGCAAGGGTTGTTCTCCTGTTTTAATTACTTATAATACAGTTATTGATGGGCTTTCAAAGGCTGGAAAAACAGACTCTGCCGTGGAACTCTTGGAAGAGATGTGCAGAAAGCGTCTTAAACCTGATATAATTACTTACTCTTCACTGGTTGGGGGCCTCAGTCGTGAAGGGAAGGTTGATGAAGCAATCAAATTTTTCCATGACTTGGAAGGATTAGGTATTAGGCCCAATGCTATCACTTACAACTCAATCATGTTGGGACTCTGTAAGGCTCAGCAAACCAGTCGTGCTATTGATTTTCTGGCTTATATGATAGCAAAAGGATGTAAACCTACTGAAGCTACATATACCATTCTTATAGAAGGCATTGCTTATGAAGGATTAGCTGAGGAAGCTTTGGAGTTGTTGAATGAGTTGTGCTCCAGAGGATTTGTGAAGAAAAGTTCGGCTGAAAAGGTAGCAGTCAAGATGTAGGATAAAATGCAGTTTTACGTTTTACTCATAGATGGCTCATGGCTGTGTAATATTTGTGCACAATGATTTTGTTAACCCCCTTATGTTAGCGCTTGGTCTAGATTTTGGATTATTATTTTGAGGATGGAGAGGGGATGGTGAAATGCATGCCAATTTTGTCAGGAGGTCAATGTAATTTAATCCAGACATATTTAGTTCGAAGTTATATTTTATACTGCTTGGGCGTTAATATGGACTATTCGTGTTTCCCACCTTTTTTTTGGCTTCCAGTGGAGACAGTTTTTGATTCTAATCATGTAGGATACTTTTAGGATGATAATTGCTTGAGTGCGATTTGTGATATGATTATTTCAAAAGAGCAATCATAAGTCTTATTATTTTGTTTAGAGCAATTTCTTTTTCAGCAATTGGATATAACACCGTTGTAAAATGATGCAATGTGATTTATCAGTTGGCTGCAGCTTTTATCCTAGTGTTACCAAATGTATACAAGTCAACATAGTTGGGTGTTTAATGTTTTATAAGATGAAATGCAGAAATAGAATCAGGATTTATGCATTGCATGCCTGTTAAGACTTCTGTAATTCAATATTTTGTTCTTGCTGGTAGGCTATTCTTGCAACTTTTAAACACCTGGGGTAAGGCTTATTCTTCTTGTTCTTTTTGTTATCTGCAGTTGAAGCATAACATATTGAGTTGAGTCTATGTTAGAATTTTTTTTTTGTCCTTGTTTAAATGCATCATGTCATTAGTTGTGAGAAATATCTCCCAGATGCATATTTTGATTGTCCAATGTCTTGTGTACTGCTTTTTTCTTGGAGTTTCTTTTTGTTGAGCAATCCTACATTCCTACTTTATTCCTGGAGTTTAGTTATGAAATGTTATTACAAATTCATGTGCAAAATTATCGGGGTTCCATAAAGCTTGTATATTTTTATTTTCTGAAAATTTGGAAACGCTTACCATGCATATGTGTGAAGTTGCTTTGATAACATGGTGAATCTTGTGAACTTTAGAATTGTGCAGACGAAAAGAAAAATTGTGGAAAAAAATTTTAACTGCAAAGTTCTGTGCAGCTACACACTTGAAATAAATCTCAATACGATTTGTTTGAGATGAACTTGTCCTATTTGCATAAGCTCAACTTTCAACATAAGTGTTGCCGAGGCATATGAGTGGATGCATAGTGCTATGCTCAATTTGTTTCTCTCTGTTTATCTGCAGTTATTAGTGTAACAGCTGAGTGTTACCTTGGGGTAGAGGATGCTATGGACGCGTTGCTGTTGATTGCTACGGTTAATTTCATACCATCTGTAACCTAGTGAATATTTGCTGCAATTTACTTCACATTGTCCTGCTGCTCGTTTGTGACAAAATCAAAGAAGACAACATCCATTTCTGATTTGAGTAATATTCTTACAATTTTCTTATACAAAATTCAAACCCACCGTTGCAAGTGGTTGGAAATTGGATCACAAACTGTTTAATAGATCGATGGCTTGCGACACCAGGTGTGGGTTTTTGTATGGAAGAAAGGTGTGCAGCTAATGACCTATTATTACAATTCTGATTTGAAGCTTGCTTGCTGACGTGGTGGGCCTAGTTGTTTGCCAATGGTGAGGACTTATTCTTTTGACCATTGCCAATTACGAGGACTTGGTGGCGGGATTTATGTGGCGGTGTAATTATTTTTCTTTCCAATTCCCCTGATTTGTAAAACCTGGATTCCTTCAGTTTTTCAGCCAAGTCGATGCTGTTGCCATGTGGCATCTATATGGTTCGCCTAGCATGCTCACTTGATCAACGGCATCACAGCCTAATATGTTAACCCAGATAACTAGTTCAAGCAGCCATATCCATCCAAAGGACACTAGTAGTAAGGAAAACTAGTTTCTAATGTTGTACTAGTATGAGATAAAGGAGGGAGAACAAGTTGGATCCCCTGGAAAATCTACTGGTGTGCGAAAAGATAATAGGTGTTTCGTAAGTTGGAATTTTTTATATTCAAGTGGACATATGAGTATATAAGGGTTTACGATATGGAGGTATCTAATGTTAGTGCTTGGATTGGCAATTGGTAGGAATCCTACATAAAATTGGTAAAGGATTGGTAAGTGTACAATAGCCAGCTGCTGAGAAATAGTAAGGCTTCGCACTTAGGGATTCTAGATTCTCTCTCGCTCTTTTTTTTTTCTTTGGGAGGTATAGCATACTAAACAATTACTGAAATTGGATGGTGAGGAGAAGTCTTGGATGTTGATGATTGTAATCTTACACAAGTGTACCAAACACATGCATTTAACCAAAAAAAATTCAAAATATGATAGTATCTTAGATGTCAGAATGAAGATATTAGTCTAACAAACATCTTCAATAAATGTTTTTGTTAATGTCAAAATCTCATTCTTTTATGTATGCTGTGAATTTTTGTTTACTTTGCTTTTGTTTTTTCATCTACAGCCTATGATGTAATTGTGGTACAAGGGTATTTTGTTTCTTTTGTCTTTTTCACAGGTCTGAATGTGAACCCCCTCTAGGCTTGGTGCTGTTTGGGCCGTTGGCCCATTTCTCTCTATTTTCAGCATCATGTTATTCCTCTTTCTATCAACTCTTTATATTAGAAAAAGTGGGTTCTTCTAATCACGACTGTTCAGAAAGAGAAATATCTGAGAAAGAAAGAAAGTGAGAGTGAGAGTGTGAAATAGGGGAGGCTCTACTAGTGTTTCATTTGTGATCATACTTCTCTATAATCTTTTAGGTTTCTATCTGGGTATAGCATCAGGGTGGGCTCTTTTTGGTTTGCTATTCTGGGAGCTAAAGAGATAGGTGTTTCTCGAGTTTATTCCTCTTATGCTTGAACAGTAGTGTAAAATTGAGGCTGTATTTCTTGTTCTCCTTTTAGTGGATTCTTTGAGTTGATTGTGCCATGGATGTAGACCCAAAGGTTGAACCACGTAATTTCGGTTGTGTTCTTTGTCTCTTTACTTTTTCTTTAACTGTTTTGTCTTGCTTTGATAAAATCCTAAGCCCATGTTTGGAAGTTTTGAAGGAGATGAAGTGGAGTGGTTTATAATGAAGTGGTTTATAATGGAATGGAGTGGAGGGATAAAAGTATACCACTCTATTGTTTGGAAGTTTTAATGAGGGAATGGAGGAAAACCTCATTCCATTGTTTTGAAGTTACAATGATCATTAATGGAGTGGAGTGGATTATACATTTTACTTTCAATATTATCCTTTGAATTTTTGTTATTTATAACATTATTTAAAAATAAAAGAGGGTTAAATTTGTAAATGATTAAGTAAAAATAAATGTTCCATCCCAAATCCTCCAAATTGGAGGGTATAAAAAATTGGGGGTTTGGGTGGTATAGAGTGGTTTGGGTTCCCCTCCTTAACCACTTCACTCCATTACTTAAAAAATTCTCAAACAATAGGTTAGGGTCTTTTTACCACTCCACTCTATTACTAACCACTCCACTCCATCCATCCAAAAATACCCTAAGGTGAAAAAATTGATCTAGTTGAATCTTGTGTTGTTTATTCTGTTTTCTGATGTTATTCATTAACAGTTTTTTTTTTTGGTCCGGATCTTCAATGAATAGTAGATGGGCAGGAGTTAACAACTTGCCTTCCAAATGATGACTGGGTTACAGGTTGAAATGGTGGGCCTTATTAAACTTTCGCTATGGGCGGAAAAAACCACGCCACACTTGTTCGTACGGAGAAGATAAAGGTATCACAAATCCGTATGCCCACTAGATTATATGGCACAAGTTGTCTCCTACGAATATTCTATCCCAAAACGTCCAAAAAATATGCCCCACCCTCCATGATCAAACAAATAAATCTCTTTCTTATACAACCGAGATTTATTTCAACCCCATCCACCTGCATTTTTTTAAAAACTAGAATCAAATGTTGAAACATACACTATCCAGAATCATGACGGCTATTGGTTAATTTCTAGCCAGAATGTCTCCATAATTTGTAAAAGGGTTCTCGGATTAGATAGAAAATTATGACCTGTGGTTCTTCGAGTTAAAATATTAGTAATCATCACACTTAATTAGTATCCATATAGGAACCATTTAAATAATTCTAGTATGAAAACAAAATTTGATGGGAATTATTTGCTATCCTCTATTATTAACCTAGGCGATTGAATACAGGAAAAAAGTGACATGTTTGGGAAGAATTATTTTCTTTCTACTTTCTGATTCATGGGCAAACTATCCTCCGCCCACCTGGTTTTACTCGGTGAATGAAAATCTTACTGTATCATTGCACTATGAGATTCTCTTCATATAAAACGAATCAATCCAAGACGACAAAATTATATTCTTTGATTCTTATATCATCTCGTTCAAACCCAAAAAGGCTTTACTCTTTAGACCATTAGATTTCTTAAGTTATATTATTCTCTACCACACACTCAAAATCCTTAGCAAAATGAAAGTGGTGAACATGAAAGGACCCCCACAAACCCTTTGATACCGAAGTTTCGTTCCGTGAAGCTTTCTCAAAGTCATGGAGAAAAGTTCATCTCCTAGAAGCACAGCAGACGGAGGGTTGCTTTCATGTTGGGGGTGTCTCAAATTGAAGCTTCCATGGACAAACCGAACAAGCACTTACAAACCCATTGGGGGTTTCAGGTATGACCCTTTAAGCTATGCTCAGAACTTTGACGAGGGTTGGGTGGAGGACGACGAAGAATCTTTACGTCGTGGGTTCTCAGCTAGATATGCAGCACCTTCAACTAAATCGCTCAAGCAATGATAACGCTGAAATGTTGAAGGTGAGCTAATATATATGCATATCAGACCTCTGCTTTTAGAGGATTTATATATATAAGAACCGATTCAAGCTCTGTGTATTCAGCCAAAAAAAATTCTAGCTATAGTTGAGCGTGCTTATTGTTGATTATCAACCCAAGCGTTCGGGTGCTTGAATTAGTAGACGAGAAAAAAGCCAGTCATATAAGATAGGACTATTATTATCTCTTACGTCATTCTCACTTTGCCTTCTAATCATGTTTACACAAATTATTTATGGTTGATGCAACGGATACAGAGTACAGAAAACACTAATTAATCTGCACCAGTGTACAATCAATTTGTACCGAACACCAACGTAGCTTGTTATTTAGTGGAATAACTGAAAGTTTTTTGTTGTGAACTTGGTATTGGCAATGGCTACTTACTATTTAGTGAAACAATTAAGTTTAATGCTCGGTAACAGTGGTTTCCTTGCCTCTATCAGAGCATTCTCCTGTTCAAACAAAAACGATTAAGGAGTTAGCGACGAAATGTGATTTTTTTCCTCGCTTTTATTTTCAATCTTCTCCTTCTTCTTCTTGGGCTTACTGATTTTGCTAATCCAAGGTCTTTCTCCAATGAAGCGATTTTTCAATTACCTAACAAGCAGACAACTCGCTAGAAAAAACTCTTACAAGTTATCAGCTGCCTCGAATTGGTTTTGACCAATAATATGTCCCAACAGCATCTCCTTCGCCGTGGATATATACATTGTTGTAAGTTGTAACATCATATGTCCCACAGGTTGGGAACCGGTAAAAATGATACATTGGTATATTACTAATTTATTATCGAATCCATATCAAAGGCTGTGTTGTGTATACTATATACTGGATATGTAATATTTAAACATCCTCTTATTACTCATGCTGTTCACAATCTAAGACCACTTCATTGTTCTACATTACTTATTTTCGTCAATTGTATGTCTTCATCTCAACCATCTCAATTTTTTTATTTCTTCCGTCATTCTTAAGCAAAAAATCTCGTATAGAAGAAACTCATGAATATAGAAAGAAGGTAGTTCGTGCATGGTTTAGGCTTTGTCCATTTAGATAACAAGTTCAGTCTCGTATACAAACAAAAAAGTCATGTTGCATGGATTATCTTTTAGATTTTAGACACTCATAAAAAATTTATTTTATTAGAATAATAATTCTTAAAACATCATTAATAACATTTACTAATATTTACTATATGTATTAAATAACGACTCAAGTTACCACAAGTCATAATTCTTGAACATGCCGAGTGTCCAAGTGTTATTTCAATGAGTAGTTATGATAAAATGGAATAATCTTAAAAAAAAAAAAACGATGGTTTGTTCAGAAATTGCAAACAATCACAACATTCCAAACAAGGCAATTCAAACACCACTACAAGAATTTTGTTAAATTGCTACGGAATTTAGCTATGGAATTTTCCCTAGCTATTCCGTAGCTAATTAGCTATGAATTTACTAAAAAAATTAATTCCCTAACTAAAATTTAAAAACAGTAGGAAGGAAAATTTAATAGGTAATTAGCGATGGATTAGCTACAAAATATTCCCTAGCTAAATATATTATATAGTTAAATAAGTAGCTAGGGATTTTTCCCTCCCTGAAATAAAATGTTAGAAAGTTACATTTTTAGCTTAGTATTTAGCTAGAGATTTCCGTGGCGATTCCCTAGCAAATTTTGTTTACTTGGCTTTTAGCCTCAAGCTTCATTCGTGCCCTTACCTCTCAGCCTCTCAATCCTACGCTCCCAAACTCCCAAAGGCTCTCAATCTCAGCCTCTAAAACCTACTCGCCCAAATAAACAGGTATGTGATTTTTCACCGCCCACACGGTCAGTGTTGCCTGGTAGAGTGGTAGAAGTGATATCCGGTGAGTGCTTGTTTGTTTGCGACGGCATCAGATAGGGCTTGGGTTTAAATTGTTTGTGTTTTCTTTTTCTTCAGAGATTCTCAAAGATTAGAGGAACAAAGAGGTTCTTGCACTCTCAGGTGATTTCTCTTACTCTCAATATGCGAATTTGATGCTTCGAACAAAGAAGGATTGTTGCTATATCTCAATTTTCTTTGAAACCAGTGTTTGATTTTTTTGTGATTAATCTTTGAAATCAGTGTTTAATTTTCTCAACTTTCTTTTGAAATCTGGCAACAATCAGTGTTTATGCCCTAACAATTCATCCTAATCGTATTTTCATATTTACCGTCTCAATTACTCGGGTCCTGTTTGGTTCTTGAGAAACAAATTCAACAATTCGAATTTAGCGGTAAGGTCCTAATCTATCATTTCAATTTGAAACCCAATCTTTAAGCTATAAATCTGAATGTAGTACTTAGATTTTCAAATCTGCAGTTGAATCTCCAGAAGCCTGGCGTTGTGTGGTCATCAATTGTTCAATGCCAAGCACCATTCCATAGCCACCACCCTCTGCTCCCACCCTTGCCAAGTAGAACCAAGAGAGAGAGAGAGGTTTCTTTTCAGTTTTCTTTGGGGATAAGATCGAAAGAGGGTCTTCACTCATTCGAGACTACTGAATCAGTCTACCGAGACAAGCTCATGGGTAACACAGTTTTATTTTTATTTTTATTTGTCTCTAATTTGGATATTGACATGTCTATTCCATGATTTGGTCCTGTATACTTATGTGATGTGATTACAACTTGAGCTGGTTTATGGAATTCATCATTTGGTTTATGTTAATTAGATTCAGTAAAATTAACCATTTGTGTGTCATTAATAAGTGAATTTCGAAATCTGTTAGAGCTGTGAGTTAGTGATTATTTGAAATAACCGTGCTATGTTCCTTGTGGATTTTGCTGGTTTGGTTCTAAATACACACTTTGTCATTCAGTTTAGCATGCTGAAGTTGGGGGGTTAGCGTTTCATGTAAGTTTTAAAGCTTGATTCATATGGTGCTTTAATTACCCAATGCATCAAGTTGTGGTCTGAATTAACAAGCCTGTATTATTGTTTTCTTGTTTCATTTTGGCACAAGTACAGGTTACAAAACCTGCACACGTAGTTCCTGTATTTTTTTGACATATTAGAGATATATAGTTTGATTTGATTCAATTAATCTCACTCACACCATTAAAATACAAGATATTCATTCTTGGAAAAAATAAAAATAAAAAATACAATAAGATACCCATCATGTATCTGCCTTTTGCACTACACAGAATATACCTCTCACTCCTATATTAATTTTTCTCTCCTGAAACAACAAGAGATAATGGTAAAGAAAATGCATGAAAAATAAATCAAAGGAAACCATTACAGTACAAGTGAAGGAAATATAAAAAAATATTACTTAGAGAAAAACACTAAACAAATAACAAGAAACTTAAAACAAAGACTATTAGAATGCATATAAAGAAAGCTACGGGACAAACAGTGCCCATAAGAGAAAGCATATATCAGGCCATGTCATTATTTAACTTTTAGGAAAAGGAAAATAAACATTCTTTGAGATGTCAATAATGTCCATAAATTGGAAATGCCTTCTCACCTCTTTATCTCCTGGAGAAGTCAATAAACATTTTATCTCCTGTCATCAAACGTTAAATATCAGTACACATTTTAACTACTGAATATATACCACGCTAGGCAGAGTGTACTACTTATAAATCTAGGGACCAAAAGTGGAAGCAATGAGTGTCTAAGATGCTATAGTAATGGATCTTGGAGTAGAAAAGTTTGAAAATAATGTACAATCAACATATTAAACTTACCATATGCTGGAAATGAACTTGGGGTGGATTTTGAAGAATTAATTGGCACGTTCAAACTTTTTACTTGAGATATGCATTGTCTTCTTCTTCTCAATATCAAGATAATCTATAAAATTAACAAAGATCATATAAAATAATGGACTGTCTTTGCCTGCCATATACCAGACGACACCTTCTCAAGAGCACTTACATGAGCCAATTTGGAAACATCATTAGGACCAGACCAAGTAGATTGCTCTGGCTCAGCAGAACCTGCCACTATCTTCTTCATTGCCCATACATATAATTCCAACATGAGATAAGTGGTCAGTCTCACATATTAGATTGACATACTTTCAGTTGTCAACATTGACTGCATTTCTGATAATAGTTTTTGAGGTCTATACTGGTAAAGGTGTGCTTATGATGAATTTTGTGTATGTCTTGGGACCGGATAAAACCATATAGCTATAAAATTATTAACAAGTATGGACTCTATGAATAGTTGCATACCTGGGTTGGGGGCTTAAGCCATTTTATAGGCTGCAACATCTAAGAAGTTAAACATGACCAAGACTCCCAAAGTAGGAATAAAAATGGTCCAAGTGTCCAATCTTGGTGATTTGATACTCTATTGTGCTTATAAAAGTCCTATGTATGCTATAAACCTGTTCAATAGTTTCAGGGTAAAAACTTGATAATGGATTGCCAATGAAAATTTCAAGAAATCCACTGCACAATGCACATTGCAAATAGCTTAGGGTAGCTTACAATTCACTAATTACTAGGAAGATTATTAGGAAGAATATTTTTTAAATATGCTTCAATGAAGATTATTAGGAAGAATCCAAGTACTTTCTGTCACATATTTAAAGCCAGTTAGGCCATTAGAATTTTTTTTAATTAGAATAGTCTCCAAGAATATATTGTTGAGAATATATATAAATTAATTATTACTAGTCTCCAAGCAAAAAAACTAAAGGACCAAAAAATTTAACCGTCATTCCATGGGAATCACCATTTCTAAGGAAAAAGAAATGGTCACATGGCTCTAGTGCAACTCCTCTAAGGCTCTTATTTAAATTAATTGCCACCTTCTGCAGGTCACATATTAACTCAGATATCTCATCCTTTATAACGTCCATACCAGTTCTTTCTCATTCAAGTATCATTTTTTGTGAGTAACATGCCTTTGCCAATAATTTCAGTTGACCAAACAAATAAATAAAACTCAATGGAATAAAGCTCCTTACCTTTGTATAATACTGCTTTTCTAGGTGGAACTCATCTCAGTTGGAGTATTGGTTACAAGTTGTTTTTATTTATTTTTTATTTAAAAATAAATAAAATATAATTATTCATATACAAATATTATTAAAAAATTAGTTTTGATTTTCATCTATTATGCTATCAAAAGGAGAAGTTTTTTTTATATATCTAGTTTATAGTTTATGTTGTATATTAAGTTAATAAAAAATTGGTATATATTAATGAAGCATATAAATATGTAATAATACAAAACATTTTTTAACTTATTTAATAAATAGTAGTAATAAAATATTAATTTTTATCAGTTTATTTCACACAAATTTTTATAGATTAAATTCATTTAAAAATAATTTTATTAAATTTTAAAAATAATTTAATCTTTCAATAAATTATGGATTTTTAAGTAATTTAACCTGTTCTATTTCATAAATGGACTTTCAAAATCTTCACCGCCCACTCCACGTGAGTTAGGCCAACATATCAAATATTAATAATTATTATGAATTTAAAAAACTTTTTAAATATCTTAATCCAAAAATTTGATTTGATAGCATTTGGGCAAGAATCAAGATGCATATATGTGCATGCCGTCTTGGGCAATTGGTCTTTGGTCAATTTTTAAAATTCAAATCAAGAAGCAACACAGTTTCTGACTTTGGAGCAATGAAATGGACCGTGTGAGTGAATGAATGAAGGGGGCCACCATTGTCCATTGGGCCGCTGCATGCTGAGAAGCTAACAAGAATGAAGGAGAGGAAGGCACATTTTTGGGCCTTTTGGCTTAGTGAGTATGTGGGCTGGCCCACACGGTCTCTGAAATTAAATGGAGATGTGTAGCAAACCCATTTGTCAAGAAACCAATGCCACACAACACAAGCATCCAATCAGCTGGTGAGTGTATTAGTTTTTAATTTTGGAAATAAATCTCTAAAAATATCCCCTTATTTGTTCATTTTTTGGCTTTATATTGCAAAGCTTTGTTGATTTAATCTGATGTTGCATAGTTAGATCCATCATATGATGCACAAATAACTCTCATAAGTTGCACTTGCACCTACTTGTTACATTTATCTGAATTTTGATCAAACCTGTTGAGGACTGTCATTCAAAAGAAAGCTCCTGCACTAGTTACAATTAGGATCTTTCAGTTTCCATGTCTTCAAACTGCAAAGAGAATTTCCTACAATTCTCATGGCTTGAATTGACACTACTAGAAGTATTGTTCTGTGACTACTGGATGCTTGAATTTTTTGTTTTACCGTTATATTGGCAGCCTTTTAGAGTTATTTTATTCCAGTTTCTATAATAATGATATCTGGTCCACTCAAATGTTTGCAGGCGACATTTTGATATTGCTAACAGGGAAGCAATGGATGAATCTGCTGAGTGGAGGCTAAAGTATGATGAGGAGGTAGAGAGGGAAAAAAAGTGTTTGCTGGAACTTCAAGCGGTATGCATTCTCTTCATGGGATTTTTACTTTCTACCTTCCAAATTGAATGATAACAAAGATTATTTTGCTTTATAGTTGTATATTAACTTTATTGATTGATTAATGGATATAATCTAACACTATTAAAAAATAATATCTACAAGGGAAACATAGTAAGGTAGACAAGCAGAAGGGCAAGAACCAGATGGTTTCTCCCATATGTGTACTGTATGCCTGAACTGTTGCTTTCAAGGAACCATGTAAACTTACTACATTGTTGATTAAAAAAACTCATCTACAGGTATGTGGTGAAGACATTGGACAATGCAAGAGAGTGTAAAATTGCGGTGTCGCTCCCTTTCTAAGGTTTTGGATGATCCTTCAAAAGTCGCCTCCACAGTTAGGACCCTAAGCTTGGTTTAGATCTTGCAGCACCCCATCATCGATCATACTTTTACACCAAGATACCACATTATTTTGAGTGTTTGATCGTTAACATACCAAACATGGTCTCTTCTTTGTAATTCCACTATTGTATTCCTTGCAAGAAAACTATGCTAGCAGACTTTGTAAATATAGAAGCCTAGTTTAATTTACATTGCTCTGCTTGCAACTTGTTTATATATAAAAGTGACAATTATAATTTGATGAGTTTTATGTTTTGAATAAGTTTTTTTACATTGGTTTAATTTGGTAAATCATAAGAAATAAAACCTACTTTTTAGTTTTATTAGATTAGCTAATGATTAGTTACAAAATAGTAAATTAGCTACAAATTAGTTATTGATTTGTTAATGATTCGCTAGGAATTAGTTATAAAATGGTAAATAAGCTACAAATTAGCTACCAATTTAAGAAGGATTCGCCAGGGATTAGCTATTGATTAGCTTTGGATTAATTAGAGTTTAGTTATAAATTAGCTAAGGATTGACTATGGATTAACTTGGAAATGTAAAAAATTAACTAGGGATTAGCTACAAAATTAACTACGAAAATGTCTTAGCTAATTTGCTAGGGAAATAAACACATTTTTTTAAAAAAACTTAGCTAGGGATTAGCTACGGAAATTCCGTAGCTACTTTATTTTAGCTACAGAATAATTTGCGTAGCAAATTAGCGACCCAGATTTAGCTATGGAAAATTCCGTAGCAAATCCGTAGCAAATCTGTAGCTAAAAATTTTAACTGCGAATTTGCTACGGATTTACTACGAAATTTTCCGTAGCTAATCTCTAAATTTCTTGTAGTGCACCTTAATCCAACTAATATTTACAAAAAGTATTATTCCACATTTTCCCTCCCCCACCCTCTTATCAGAAAAGTTACAGGAAATCAGAAACTAAATGTAGCTGTATAATGACTGATATGGGAATCAATACACAGGACACCCCTTAACAACTATACCTTCCGCTGTTGGACATGTGGCGAGGTCACAATGCTCACCAGTTCCCCACCAGGACAATCTTTTGTCCTCCATGTTAATTGTAAAATAGATAAGAACCACCATGAAAGCCACTCTAGCGTCTAAGGCTGCTGATAGTACATAATTGTACTGCTGCCACCACTTCTTATAATATTTGAATATAAAATAGTTAAAGATTGTGGCAACAATAAGCCACGAATTGAAGTTCACCGTGCCAGCTGGTGGCATGTTTGCAGTTGATCCAAGAAGTACAGGAAGGTGAATCAATGATATCCATTTCTGATTGGGGAAGGCTTTCTGGAGTAGCCATACAATTAATGGTCCCAATGCTCCTACAAGGAAGAACCAATTGAGTTTTGAGTAATTCCCAAGAGTGCCCAAAATTCGTTTTGGACCAACCAAACCCCAGATCACGGATGCATCAAAGAAGATTAAGTCACCAGAGCAAGTCCATTGAGTGTCTGGGGGCTGTAGTTCTGGGTGGCATATATTCTTGATTGTACTTAGGAGCCACCATGCGACACCAATGTTGATGGTTCCAGCTATTAGAGTCCCTATGGTCTAAAAGCATAAAAAAATAAAATAAAATTGAATTAGTAGTAAGATAACTCTTCATTTTATTTAAGGATTTAATTTTCATTACTATCATTTAATTGTGTGTTGTCACATTATTAAAATAATTTAATTTTTTAAATAATTATTATCATAGTCAATTTTTTTTAATAATATAATATTATATGATTATATGATAGTGTAAAATAAATAAAAATTACAGTTTAATCTCAGCTTCTTGATATAATAATAAAAATACTATAAATGTATACTTGAACGCCGTTAGGTGGCTCATAAAGTAGAGGAAACTCAAACGATTTCATGTACTGTGAAGTCGACAGCATCTAAAGTTCTAAACCTAAAGAAAAATTAAGAAAAAAAAGAAGAAGAGAAAATTAAAGTAGCAAAAACCGCACGAGGTGTACTATGTATAGCATGTTTCTGCAAGCAATTCTATAGGAATAAGATCATCTAAAGTTTATATAACAAAGTCTACTGATAGTAACATTTAAATGGGCGAGTCATTTTACCAAGTGGAGTCTAATTAAAAGCCTTCCATGCATGTAGCACTAGAAATTACTTGTTCATAATTGCATAATTAGGCGCGTATCTTCTCCAATCGAGAGAATCGATAGCATTTCCTGTCCTGCTTTATCTTCTTCACCTATAACTAAAATGCCGAGTCAAAGTATATACCTGAACTATGAACATTGACCGTGGCGGGACCTTCATGTAATGTCCTAGCTTGAAATCACTTAGTAAGGAAATAGCCTGTGACATAATCATATACCCATAGGTCTTGAAGCATACGTTGGCTATTGGTTTGCCGGGTAAAATCACACCCATGATGTACTCAGTAATGATATTCAATCCTGGAGTCTGAAAATGGAATGTGCAAATAATCAAAACAAAATGGTTAGTGGAATATCTCTCAAACCATGTCTAGAAATTTGAGTACTACATATTGGAATACAAGTATCTCTTTGGTGCCAAGTAGTAAAACAGATTTGCAATTACCCAACCAAGAGAAAGAATTGCCGGTAACAAAAAATAGGTGATTTTAATAATTAATAGTTTCTCGCCTGATTGGTCGTGGCCGTTATGACGCTAACGGGGAGAGTAAAAGTTACTGCAAGTCCAGCTGCAAAAATGAGACCCCACCAAAGGCATTTGGACCTGATCTTTCAAAAAAAAAAAAGGGTACAAGTGCAAGTAGAAACGAAGCCGAAAGCATCACATGAAACCACCAGTTAGGTATGTCGTTGTACTTCTTCATCAATCTTGTGTGAATGTCTTCCTTTCCAGATCGGGAAGATCGAAATTGTTGATATATATCTCCCTGTTTAAACTACCATTTAGTTTCATTGGACCACAAATAATACAAAAATATCAAATTCAATTGCCATCTAATAATCATTACCTCCCATGAAATATGGCCACATGAGAGAGGGTAGAGACAATGGCAGCAAAGCCCAAGCCATAGCCTATAGAAAAGAACACACTCATCTTGACGCGACCTAGTTTCTCGTATGCCTGCACATCTATCTCAAACCTTTCGTTCACAATGGCCGTCACATTGTATTTCTGGCCTTGGGAAGTGAATAGTTCTGAAGTGTATATGGGGAAGTTATTGGCATCATATAGATTCATTCCCCAATATACTGTAGGCATGAGCACATAGATTATTAAGATGTAGCCCACAGCGACACTTAGCTATTGCAAAGAAGGGGGTAACGAGTGGATTGCCAAGGAATGAAGCTATGGTGGTCCAGTCAAGGGAAAAGGCACCCAAACCAAGTCCATTCACGCCAGATCCAATTTGTTGGGCTGTTACGGACTTGGGAAATATCCAGCACACCCACGAAATAAATGACAAAGTGGGAAAGAGATAGCCAGGGACTATATACCACGAGAAGCTGCAAATAAGCGCAATTAAAAAGAATTTCCCTCGCGACATGCGGTTTCTGTAATCTTTTTCATGCAAAGCCCTGCCAAATGTAAGTTGAGAAATATGGCAAATTGGTGAGTGTTAAGGAAATGCATGAATTTGAAACGGAAATGCTAAACCTTACGAATATTTTTCTACGATATGGTATACAAACTGAACGTAGCTTGATATCTGTGTGTTTCGGCCTCCAAAACTAACTTTCTCTTTTATCATGCTTGTTTTTTCATCTAACATGATTTTAGTGTACTTCTTTTTTGTAAAAATTGATTCCTATCAAATAGCATCTCTCAATTTGAAATTAGCTTTATATTTCATATATAATATATAGCATAATAAATTCATCTACTTTTATTATTTAAATTTTAAAAAATGATTCTAAGGAACTTTTTTATATCACATTTTTCATTTTTTTGTTTATACCCACATACATATAATAAGCACCATTTGTAGAATCATTAAAATATGAAATTAAATTAATTTGATTTGAATTGATTTATAAATCAATTCTTATGTTTGGACCTCATTTAATTAATTCATAAATCAATTCTTATGTTCGGACCTCATTTAATTAAAAAAATAGGATTTGAATTAATTTACAAATTAATTTCTATATTTTGAACACCCCAAAGATAAATGGAATTTATTTTGTTTTAATAATTTTACTTGATTATTCTTAATTAGAAAGGTAAAATGTGTAAACAAATAAGCACAAGATTATCAATTCAAATAATTAAAATCAAATCTAATCAAATCAAATTTGAATAGTTTTTTTAAAAAAAAATTGAATAGACACAGCTTAAATCAAAATAATTTTAAAATTAAATTAATTATTTTTTATAACTTTCTGAACATTTTTTTTTATAGAAATTAGTGAAAAACAAAAAAATATAATGGGACACGCCCACGGTGTCGTGTAAGCGCTATCAGTTCCCCATTTGCGATTTACCTGAACAAAGAGACTTGCACTAGACTAGAAGGCCACCACATCTGAGTCGGTTCCACGACGTACTTCCTCATTTTCCCCGCCCATCCATAGCCCAATACCTGCTCCCTCCCCCCACCAAGCGCACATAATTAGCATCAGCTGCGTCGCTCCTTGAGAAACACCATATTCAAATGACTCTCTCTCTCTCTCTCTCTCTCTCTCAAATATGAAATACCATAAATGAAGCAGATAATAAAGAAACGTACCTGCGTTGTGATGACGAGGATCCAGCTAGCCAAAAAAGCTAATCTTTCTACCGTAAAAAGCCCCGATGATATCCACAATACTGACGGCATAAGCAGAACCATTCCCAAAGGCGGAACCAGCATTTGCGAATATGGAAATAAGCACGTGCTCCTTCACGTTGAAGGGAACCGCGTTGAGCGAGAACTCTCTCTCCCCGAACCCAATGATCCGAAACCTCCTTTTCGGGAGGACCCTGGCCATGAACTTGCCAACCGGAAGCGTGGCCACCTGAACAGATATCATGGTGATCACCATAGGTTCCCTCCTGTACGAGAAGAAAGTGTTGATGAAAGAGAGCAGGACCACGGAGACAAGGCCCAGGAACCACATCCGGAAGGTCCACACGGGTAGGGTTGGGTCATCTTCGTTGGATACGGTGAGCCGAACCTCCTCGATCGGTGTTACGTCGTTGTCGTCGTCGTTGGCTTGTGTTTTCTCTGCGCGCTCTATTTCGATGGAGGCCATGCTGATTCGATCACTATAGAGAGGGAGACAGTGACTGTGAGAGAGAGAGTAGTGGCAAGTACAAACGAGATGTTACTTGGAAATAAGAGTCACTCCCGATGGAGGAGGAAGAATTGAATACTCTTAGTCTTGCGCTTGCATTTCAATGAGAAGGAGGAGTCGTTTCGGTTTAGGTTTGAAATTTTCGTCGCACGAGAGTTAATAGTAATAATGTAATACAGTGATTTTTTTGGCTAATTAGAAAATCCTGATATGCCATAATTAGTTTGTCTTAATTAGTTCACAAGTTGCTGTCAAAAAAAAAAAATAGTTCACACGTTTATTGAGTCATGGAGGAATGGTCCTAATATTTTGTCTTATTCAATTCAACAGACAACAGCCACCTTAGAACTAGCTAAGTTTTAACTGGCTATTTTTTTTTATAAAAAATATTCTTTAGTACTATTCAATTATTTTTAATATTAATTTACCACACTCAAATATTCTTTCAGTAATTTCTTTCTTAAAATCTACACTTTTATTTAACAAAAACTTATATTTTGAGTTTTTTATTTTTAAAATCTGCAACCGTCTCTCTTTTATTAATGAATACACAAATGGTAACGGACCCATTGTAAAGATTTAAAAAACTATATTTCAATTGAATTATACAATAATTAAAATTAAAATTTTACTTGGCTAGTGTATACTTAAATGGAATATAAAGTTTATATCTATTTATCATATATAAGAATAAACACATTTAGATTTTTACACCAATTAATAATCATAATATGGATAATTTTGGTATTAAATCTCTTACATTTGTGTTGATATTAATATTGGATTAAATTTTTTAATCAAAATGAATGAAGGTTAGTTTAATTTGTAGGATCCAGGTGCATCAATGTAAAAGTCTTTATTTTATTTATGTAGTGCTCCTTGCTTTGGTTTGTGGAACAATCTATTGATTCAAAAAAAATTAATCAAAAACTAACATGATGAGTTATTTATGTGAAAATTAAAATTAATAACTGTAAATTTTGTAAATTAATAAACGACTAATATGATGAATGATTTAATTTTTATTCATTATGAATGTAAAATTCTTTTATACTATAATTTAATTATATATTATAACATTATTAAAAAAATTAATTATAAAAATAATTAATTGATATGTCAAAATATTTTAATGATGTCATAATATAAATAAATTAAAATTAAACTTAATGATGAAAAGAGCAATTAATGAAATTTGACAATATCTTCAAGGCATACATGTGATGTTGATCATGAGTATTCAATTTTCTATTAGATCACATTTCATCTTCACTTACCTAGGTGTTTGTACCTTCTATGTAACAAAAAAAATGACAATATTGACAATATGCATGTTTCTATATTTTAATAATTTTATTTATTTATTTTATTTTCTACTTATTTTTTGTTCTTATACTTACTATTATGATCGGGGTCAAGCCAACAGTGAAACGAAGATTAATCGATTTTCCAAAAAGTGTCACGACACGTCATGATTTTACAAATAGAATAATAGGGAAACATTAAATTAAATGGTCCCCTGCTGTCATGATAAATTGGAAATTGTGATAGTCACATCAATATTTCTCACTTTATCAATTAACCGGGGTTGATTCAAGTAACTAGATATAACAACTCAATTAAAAGGTTGATTCAAGTAACTAGATATAACAACTCAATTAAAAGGTCTTGAGGTTCGATGATCATTCATTGGTTAATTATATGTATATACCATTGAAACACATGTCATTCTTTCATCTTGAAATGAGGTAACATTTCTTTTTCTAAACTTTTTGTATAGTCAAATAAAAAGAAAAATAAAACAAATCAAGTCAAATTTTTTATTGCAGATTATTTGCATTTCTTTTTATAATTGGTTGATGATGTAGTTAATCTTAAAATTGTCATGATGTCTAGCATATTAGATTCCTCATTATGTTTTAAAAATAATGTGAAAGTTAATGATATATTTCACCATGCATCTCGAGCTTCCAGTTTATGACCTTTTATTCCTTTTGATAATTTATTAACTTTGAATTTTTTTTAATTGTATGGTAAGAATACATTTGAAAAGATGTACCTAGAGTAGTAAGGCTAAAAAACATACCTCTTTAGTCACTATGTTAATATTTTGGGTTATTTTTGGACTTGACTTAAGGCATATAGAAATGTTGATGAGAAAAATGCCAACAAATTTGTAGCTTAGTTGGCATCGATCAAAATCTTTAAAATTTAAGTATGATATTGTTGTTAAATGTTTAATTTTTTACTAGTTATTTTTTTTCTTCTCCTATCTAGATGTTATAAGGATTTTGACAAAAACGTATATTATGAAATAGTGATTTCTTCTTTAATTTCAGAGTCACATAAAAATTAATAGGCCACTTTGGTGCACTTAATAGTTTAAGACTTGAGATAATATAAGATAGTATGATTTTTTTTTTGAAAGAATATAAGATAGTATGATAAGACTTAATGGTATAAAAGAGTTAATAAACAAGCATTTGGTGCATAGTTATATAAGTAACAAGATAGTATAATATTATCCTATAACGTGTTTGTTGTCAAGTACATTATAATATAATATTATAGTATAAAAAATATTTATTTTGGACAAAATTATCTTATGAGTAATGATACTTACATAAAAAGAATTTTTACAAAACCTTCACAAAAACTCATACAAGTTACTGAATCAAGTTTAGGTTTCATTATAATTTTTTTTTGACTTTATTCAATGGCTTGTATGAGTTTTTGTGAGAATTTTGTAAATTTTTTTGTGTGTAAATATCATTACTCTTACCTTATATTGTCAAGTGCATCAACTGAATAAAGGTAAATAGACAAAGAGAGAAGAGAAAAATGTTTTAAGAAAATTGAGGAGTATTTTGTAAATGGAATAGAAAAAATAAGTCAAAACAATATAATATTTTTTCAAAAAATTTTAAAACAGAATAAAAGTAATGAAACATTTTGATAAACTAAAAATAAAAACAGTAAACCGGACTCTAATCTTCTCTTTTTCCTTTTAAACCTGACGCAAATTAGGCTTGGCAATGAGGCGGGTAGGGGCGGATTTTTCCCTAATTCGACCCCGCCCCGCAAACCTTAAAATCAATTTCAACCCACCCCTACCCAACTCGTGGGTTTTATAAACAAAAACCCGTACCCTACCCGCGTGAAAAAATTAGAACCCGCACCCTACCCGCACTATGTCCATAAATTACTTACAATTTTACAAATAAATCATCATTTGATATGAAAGGATCTCTGTCCATAATTTAAATTGCCAAATCAACATGGTAATCTCTAAATATATCAAAGTCATACAAATTAAAACAAGTAAGCAATGAAAAAACAAACTCTAACACTTGAAGCTTTTGCATAGCTCTCCATCATGCAATCAACTCATCACCATATTCCTCCTCATCATCAGTAATTGTAGAATAATCATCCAAAGTGAGAGGTTTTTCATCTAGAAATTAAAGAACACAAACCAATTAATTTTATTACAAAATCATATATAAACATATAAAAATTTGAATGGAACATAGAAAATTACCTTTTTTGTCTAAACCCCACAACCAATTTTGAGTACACATCAAAGCTTCTATGGTGTATTCTTTCAATTTACTATGGTGAGGACTAATCAAGCGTCCACTTGCACTAAAAGCAGATTCAGAAGCAACGGTAGACACCGGAATAGCAAATAAATCTCCAGCAATTTGTTGAAGAGTTGGATACTTAACTCCATTTACCTTCCACCAAACTAAAATATCAAAGTCATGAGTTCGTGGTATAACATCTTCTTCCAAATAATGATCAAATTCTGTCTTGATAAATGAACCCTTTGCCCGCTTTTTATTCCTCACAAACAAATCATAAGCACTCATTTTATCTCCTGAATTAATGAGTTCTTAGGTAGTAGACTCATAGATACTTGAACTTGCATAAATTTTCCTTTGTTGGTACTCATTGATTAAGTCATAACAAATTTGTTAAATCCTTTCAATTTGCTTTGAGTAGTCAAAGGGATATAAATTTGGAAAGTAATACTCAAGTAAAATCATCTTATACCTAGGATCTAAGACAACAACAACACCCATAATACCATGAATATCATCCCAATATTTTTGGAACTTCATCATCATATTAAATGCCATATTTTTAATCAACTGAATATGAGAATCAAGCCACTCATTCAATGCCAACTTAATTTCACAAATTTGTGGAAAATACAGATTTGCAGTTGCGTATTGTGTTCCAGAAAATAATTGAGTCACATCATAAAAAACTTTTAATTTGCCACAAATCTCTTTAGCAAGTTCCCACTATGTAATACTTGACACACTTTTATATTGAGGTTCATTCTGTCTTAAACGAGTAAAAACATCTCTCTACAACCAAGCAGTTTCCAACATAACATAAGTTGAGTTCCACCTAGTCGGGCAATCAAGCACTAATTTTTTGGTAAATAGAACTCCAGATTTGCTGCACCAACTCACAAATGTTTCATGCCTTTTAGGTGTTGCATTCCAATATAGCACACTATTGCGAATCTTCTCAATACCATCCTTTATGTCTAAACCATCTTTCACAATCAAATTTAGAATGTGAGCACAACAACGCATATGTAACAATTTACCCACTAATAACAAATATTCACTATCCAAACGTCCCAATAAATCATCCATCATAGCATCATTAGTAGAACAATTATCCAATGTAATAGTTGATAATTTTCTATCTAGATTCCATTACAACAAAATCTTCATTAGTGTTTCAGTGAGAACTTCACTTGTGTGAGGAGTGGGAATATAAGAAAAGCTGAAAATTAAAGGAATATGTAAATTAGGGAATGATAAAAACCAAAGCTTTATAAGGGAAATGTTATGAAAAATACCTCAAAATGCAACTTTGCAATTTCCATAAGCTATCAATGTAATGTGCTGTAACAACCATGTATCCTTTCCTCTGATTGGAAGTCCACATGTCAGTAGTAATTGCCACTCTACTTCCATTTTTGTCCAATGCCTTTATTAATTTGAGTTTTTCTTCTGCATATATTTGCATGATGTCTTTCTTTATTGTATTGCGAGTGGGGCACTGAAACAAAGGTTGCAAGCTAGAGATAAACCTCCTCATTCTAATGTGATCGACTATATTCAGTGGATACTCATGCATAATAATCATCTTCGCAAGACAATTTCTTAAAATGTCTTGATCAAAATAACCTGAATCTCCACATTTTCCTTGTTTCATAAAGCACTCGGCAAGAGTTGATTGCTTTGAGTTAATTTGCTTCACTCTCTTACAATAGTATTGCACATGATTCTTCAATGTTTTAGTCCCATTTCTTGGGTTTGCTCCCAATAATTTGCCACAATAGTTACATTTGGCCTTCCTTTCACCATCTACTTTAAATCTTTGAAAATGATTCCAACAATCACTTTTAACACTTGCTTTGTTTTCATCTTCTTCTTTAAGTGCTTCTACTCCATTTAATGGTCTTTGTAGAGAAGATCTTTTACGGATGCTCTTGAATTTAGAGTTTTCTACACTAGGACTAGGATTATTTGAAGTTGCCTCAAGAGGTGACATAGTGCCAACATTAGGAGATGACATAATGATATTTTCTTCCATTAAAAGAATAATTTATAGCACCTATATAATAAAAACTAAGTCATAAAAATGAAACATGAACTGAAGCTAAAGAAAATAGTAAACTAATTCAACATTTGTAAGTTTCATATTAATTAAAGAAATAAAGTTTCATATTAATTAAAGAAATAACAAAATAGTAAATTAGAATGGATTCTTTGGTGAAAAGAATGGATTCTTACGTATATATATAAGACATGAAATAAAGACAAATAACAATAAAGACAAAACATCATCCATAATAAAGTAAGACTTTTGTGTACATTCTGAAGTATCTATTATAGACTTATAGTCACTTACGTATGTGCTTACGCATTATAAAGTAAGACATGAAATAAAGCTAGTGTTGATAGTAGTAAAACATTGAATTTATAATCACTGATTCACTTACGCATGTGCTTAAGCATCATATATTGCAGTGACAAATAATTAATGAAGGGTCTATTAGCAATTCAATTTGCACTTCAAAATTTTACTAACTTGTTCAGAAGCGAGAAAAAGCATAATCATACAACTCTCTAAAAATAACCATCACCTCCCTGTAAATTATCTCTTCCACAATAACGCACCACCATTTACTCCAATACTTTCCTTCACCCTCCATTCCTTCACAGACCACCAAATCTCCCATATTTCATCAATCTGTGCAGGAAGTAGTCTCACCACAACTCCACCATCCATTCTCATCATAATTAAACAATAACTTGCCTCTGTAAAGAAAAAGAAAAAAAAAGCTTTTTCACATATTTAACCATCGGGTTTCCATTTTTGAGCCCAAATTTGAGCACCTTCTCATCTTCATTGTCCTCTTCAACTTCAAAGATAATAGCCATCTCTATTTGACTTAGAACCATGAATTTTCATTCACTCTTGTTGCTCCTTCTCTGCCTAGGCTTCCTACCATTGATACAGTGCAAACTCACCACCAACTACTACCAAAAGTGGAACGCGACGCTGACACAATCAAAACAGAGCACAACCAAAATGATGACCAAAACAAAGTTGAGAGAATACGACACAATCAAAATGATGACCAAAACAGAGTTGAGCATTGAGATGGAGAAGAAAGGGAACTAGATATATGGATTTTGTTACTTACTTGAGCGTTGCAAGCTAAGGACCAAGAGAACTTCACTTTTGCAGCCTGAAAGAACCTAACGGCACTGGAGTGAAAGATAGAAAGTATCAAAGTAAAATAAAACATTTAGGGTATATGTGAGGTGCGGGTCAGAGCGGGGCGAATTTACCCCTAACCCGAACTCGCCTCGCTCCGCAAATACTATTAAACCCGCCCATACCCACCCCGTTGCGTGTCGGGTTAAAAACCCGTCCCAGGCAGAACGGGTAAAATCAGATACCTACAGATCGGGTATAAATTGCCAAGGCTAACGCAAATGGACCAATGAATATTTGTGTTGTCGAATTTTTGGGGAGCTACAAAATAAAATAATCAAGCGATCTGTAACTGACGCCATGCCCAAGCACCCATCGTTGATTAGTGACATGCTTTTCGATCTGCACTTGCAGGACCCCACATTTTACAAATCAAAATCACTACCAAGGCACCAACCCCCGCCAACCCCTATTCGACTCTTGGAAGTTGGAAGCATCACTCACAAATCACTATTTCGTGCGAAGAGAGAGAAGCAAAAGCAATGACCATGGCCCTTCGCAGACTATCCTCCGCCGTTAAGAAACCAAGTGCGCCTTTCACTAATGGCGGTTCTCTTTATTACATGGTATCCTTTTCTCTAACTTGAAACTTCCAAACCCGCCAGATTTAAGCATACTCATCGAACCTGTTTTCTCTTTTTCCTTTCCGATTATCTCTGATCTTGTGCTGTTTGCTTGCAGTCCTCTTTGCTCGATGAAGAAAAAGAGAAATCTCGTGCTGCTGTAAGCCATTTCAGATTCTAATTCTGTTAATTAATTTCCAAATGAATCGAACTTTTTGTTGTGATGCATAATTCATGTTGATTTTGATAAATATTTTCAAAAATCGCAGGGGATAAAGCAGCTCAACGATCCTCTTGAGGTTGTGGATCCTGAAATCACGAACATAATCGAACTCGAAAAAGCTCGCCAATGGAAGGCATGTACAACACACGCCTTTCCCTTCCTTGTTCCTTTATCATCCTTTTCACCATGCAATTTAACCGAGTGATAGTTGATCGAAGTTTGATTTTGGAATACATTTCTATGAAAGAATCCAACGAAGAACAACGTTTTCATATGTACGATTGATATGAAAGTCCTATAATTCGCGTTCACTGACGGTTCTTTATGGATGTGTAGGGGCTCGAACTTATACCCTCCGAAAATTTCACGTCACTGTCAGTGATGCAAGCGGTAGGATCGGTCATGACAAATAAATATAGTGAAGGGTATCCTGGTGCTAGATACTACGGAGGAAATGAGTATGTGGATCTGTTTATGAATGTTTGTTACTTTGTTTCAAATTATGCTACAAAATCCTTGTGTTATTATGTTCAGAAATTTATAGATTGTTAAATTGACTTCGGATATACCATCCATAATCCGTTCAGGTACATTGACATGGCTGAGACCTTATGTCAGAAGCGTGCATTAGAAGCTTTCCGGTTGGATCCAGCAAAATGGGGAGGTACGTACGTGTAGACACTAAACACATTTAAAGTGCAGTTTGAGTTTCTCAGTTATTCTTAAGAGTGGTCTTCTGTGTGCCAAGGCATTATGCCAAAGAAGCAGAAAACATTATCATTTGCATTTCGTTAAGAGTTGTTAATTGTTTGCTACTTGCATGAAAAGCATTTGCCGATACACGAGAGGATATCAAGTATCTTGCTTTGATTATTCATCAACGTACCTGAGTCCAAGCATTGTTAAGTATACCTGTATCAGTTACAAAGCTAATTTCCTGATCTACTAATTGTTTACTGGCTTCAAATGAACAGGCTTCAAATGAACAGGTTAAGTGTTTTGGGTTGTTTTCTTGTGGAAAAATAATTATTTATGATTGAAATAAAATATGAAACGGAATTCATTGATGTTTTATTCTTGGACGTACTGAATGCTTGTCTTGAGTCACTGTGAACATGCCATAGTTATTAGTTGGAGGTTTGGCTTGTACTGGTTAGCCTTGTGTGGTCGTCACCTTTTTCACTCTGCAGTTTTATATCTGATATTAGTAATTTATTTACGAGTTAATTTATAGGAGGATTGTCTCAATATATTTCTGATTGGATACAAGTATATTTCATGTACTTACGGTTGCATTTTTGGTTGTTGATTTGTAACATATGGACAATTGTTTTGAGATGAACTAATATCTAAAGTATTATTTCTTTGTGACTGAAATTCACTTATCTAACTGGAGAATCTTTAGTATAGGTAATGTTCCCTTCCTTCTTTTTATGCATATTGTTTTCATTTAATATCAGTTAGCGTGCTTGTTGGGTAAGTGGTTTCTGTTTTTCCTTGTGGTGAACTTGTGCTATTCTTATATTGGATCATTCATCTATGCCTTTTCTATTATTTTCCTCCTCAAATTGGGTGAACAGGATTTTGATCACATGCTTTCTTGGAGATCTTACATACTCTGCTTTTGACAGTCAATGTGCAGTCATTATCTGGATCCCCTTCTAACTTCCAAGTTTACACTGCGTTATTGAAACCTCATGAGAGAATTATGGCGCTTGATCTTCCCCATGGTGGGCATCTGTCACACGGCTATCAGGTTAAGTTCTGCTTCTGATTTTCAGTTGTGGTCATTGCACCTGTCGCTGCGAGTTAATAATCATAGCAAGTTTGCAACAAGACATGCTGAATGAATGTTGTAGCTTTTTTCGTACAAAGTAGAAAAAGGATACCATATAATGGCTCATATTAGGTTTTGTTTGGCCTAATAGATACTCAAGAGAGTAATATATGATGTTATGACCATTTTTTTTTTGTGATAAAAGAATAATTCATTAAGAAAGGAAAGAGTACAAAACAGGAGGATTGAATCCTCCTAAGGCCACAAAGGAAAAACAAAAGAAAGAAAGTGACCCTTCATTTTACACATTTATATTTCTATATTCCCATTTTCACCATTAAATCCTAGATTTATAGTATTTTATTCCCTAATCATTGCTGAATGGTGATCTGTGTCATTTTGGTGTTGTCTAGAGGAAGGGGCAATTGTTCTATGCCAAATGATGTCATTCCTGAAACTTTAACATAAATAATACATGTATTTGTTTGAGTTTGTGACGCTTCTGATGTTCGCATATTATAATTATTAGATCAATGTGTTATACTCTTTGTATACAAGTTTTCAATAATTGGTTTCTGTCATGCAGACTGACACCAAGAAGATATCAGCTGTATCTATATTCTTTGAAACAATGCCATACAGATTGAATGAGAGCACTGGTTATATTGATTATGACCAGGTAGGTAGGTACAATGCTCTTCAGTGTTATGGATATTTCCTTTTAATCCAAGAGAATGTTCTCTGCACCGTTTCTATTTTAGTTACTGTCACTTATCTTTGACAATGAGCTAATTATTTTCTGATTTGATGTTTAATATTTTCTTTGTATGATGTTAAAATCATTAGCCATTAAAATCATGGTTGTCAAACTTGTGAGTTTGTCCACAAAAGCTTGTTAACTCGCTGTCGATTAAACTCATAAACATGGTTAAACTCGCGAGTCTGATTCATCACCTATTTGGGCCAATTCCAAATACCAAAAATTGGGTTTCTTTTTTTGGGGGGAGGGGGACACATTTAAAATGATTAAGTTACTTGTGCATATGGTGTACAGAACATGATTAATTTTGTTCTGGATTGGTAACATGACTAGTTCAGCTCTATTATGCAATTATGACTCTTCTTGCTTGACTTAGATATTAAATATGGATTTGGTATTATTTTGTTTAAACTTTTTTTTCCATTTTATGATGCATTTTTTGTTGTAGATATCAGTATATGTATATATTTTTTTATTAAATTTTATCGGTACGTAAAGTTGTTTGAGTTTAGCATTCGAGTTTATGTGTCCAGTTTACCCTGCTCCACAACGTTACTTAAACTTGCAAGTTTGACAACCTTGTAATAAAATATTGTAGAGATGGTGCATTGTAGAGATATATGGAGATCAAATATGACTAGTTGCTTTCCACGAATGTTAAATGTGAATCCCTATTTCATCAGATAAAAAATAAAAAAATTGAATGAGTTGTAATGCACATCATTTATATGTTTTTATGCCAATAAAAGCTGGTTCAGATATTTTGAACTGGAGTCATTTCATACCCAGGTTCAAGATATTTTGTCCTCTGAGTGGCTGATTGCCCCAGCAGTCACCATTCTGGTATCTGTTCTTGATTATTATGTTAAGAAAATTTTCCCTGCAAATGGGGGAAAAAAAATCAGTTTTCTGAATATGATGAAGGGATAGCTTAGCTCTTATTCACAAAGGTCGTGTGGGTTTAGACTTGTCTTCAATGATTTGACTTATTTAATATCTGCAGTTGGAGAAAAGTGCTGCACTTTTTAGGCCAAAATTAATAGTTGCTGGTGCTAGTGCTTATGCTCGCCTTTATGATTATGAACGTGTTCGCAAGGTAAACTATATCTTATTACAGCACTTGTGCTTGTACAAAGAGACCCTTAGATATTTGATGTTTAGAAGGATTCATTGATAAATGATATTGTATCTTTTACGATTGAATTTTTATAGGTCTGCAACAAGCAGAAGGCAGTTCTCTTGGCTGATATAGCACACATCAGTGGATTGGTTGCTGCAGGTGTTATTCCTTCTCCTTTCGATTATGCAGATGTGGTGACAACCACAACACACAAGTCACTTCGTGGACCACGTGGGGCTATGATATTCTTCAGGAAGGGTGTGAAGGAGATTAACAAGCAAGGGCAGGAAGTGAGTCTTAAATGCTAAATTTACTGCTAAAATAAGGAAAAAAGGAATTAAAAAAAATGAGTTCTACTCTATTTGCATTAGTTGCAGACATTGTTCATCAATGGTTATTGCTATATTTGTTTAATACTTTCTCAAAGTAAATTCACAATGTTTTTGTATTATTTTGAAGTTGGGTAACTTGAACATATTCTTTGTTGGCTCAATTCCATCCTACAGGTGTTGTATGACTATGAAGACAAAATAAATCAGGCTGTTTTTCCCGGACTTCAAGGTGGTCCTCACAATCACACGATTGCAGGCTTAGCAGTTGCACTTAAGCAGGTTCTTTAATCGACTAGCTGAAGAAACTATCGTATCATCATAAGTTTCCTTGCAAATATTTTTTCTAAGAAGCACAATAATTCTTCTTGTGCACCTGTTAATGTAAGTTCAGTTCTTTCTTCATTTCTCTAAATGTAGGCTATGACACCAGAATTCAAGGATTACCAAAAGCAAGTTCTCAGTAACTGCTCAAAATTTGCACAGGTAAAACGAATGCCTTTGTATAACGCTCGTTGGTACTTTATAAAGCTATTGCAAACTAGTCATTATGCGTATCTTCTACTAATTGTTTGGCCTGACAGATTTAACTGTTATATTTGACACTGTTGTGTTTATTGAACTCCAGAGTTTGTTAGAGAAAGGCTATGAACTTGTATCTGGTGGAACTGAGAATCATTTAGTGTTAGTGAACTTAAGAAACAAGGTAAATCACGTGATTCTTTCCTCTGACAATTCTTGGTCATATTGTTATCTGAAAATAGAGTTCTGTAGCATAAATTGTATGTCAATGCCAAAATGGTCATATTGAGAACAACCTTCCCATGCTTGGTTTATAGTTACATTGTGTACTGAGAATGGAAAATCAGTGATTACTATGAGCAAATGGTTCCAAAATATATCTATTTTCAGTATTTTGTAAAGCCTCCCTCTTGAAGTTTTTAGGAGGGAACAGGAATGGTGTGTCATACAAATACATGGTTGGGCTTTTTCTTAAAAGAAATAATTTTGTGAAGAGAAATTTTATGGAGAGAATGGGATCGTTGGAGGAAATTTTTTTCTCTTTAAACAGAATGATGGAAAACCTATACACATCAAGAGACTTAATATGATAGTGATGGTATTTTATTCCTAAGTATGTATTTTGTTAGAAATTGGTGTCTAACATTATAGTGTTATTGTGTTATTGCCACTCCACACTAATAGAAACATCTCAATTTTCAAACCTTCTTCTTGAAATACCAGGTAATTTTAGTCCTGTCAAGTAGAGTTTTGTAATTGGGTGTTTCCAGTATTAAGATCAGGTACTTAAGGTATATATTTGGGAATCCTAGATTGAAAAAGATTTTAACATTTTTATAGGGTGTGATTTGATATGTAAGATTTTCATATTATAGCATCAAGAGGGAAGTGCACTTTCTAACGGTGTTCTATTTTATAGGGCATCGATGGCTCAAGGGTTGAGAAGGTGTTAGAATCAGTTCATATAGCAGCCAATAAAAATACCGTTCCAGGGGATGTGTCTGCCATGGTTCCTGGAGGCATCCGTATGGGTACAGTCTCTCTCAGCCGTCTTTTTCCTGCTTATTACTGGTTCTGTAATTACATGCTGAGGAAGATTATCTTGTGGTGCTTCAGGAACCCCTGCTCTCACATCCAGGGGGTTTGTTGAGGATGATTTTATAAAAGTGGCTGAATTCTTTGATGCAGCAGTCAAGTTAGCCTTAAAGATTAAGGCTAATACAAAAGGTTTTACTCTACCTTACCTTCCTGCATCTTAGTTGTACGTATATTTGCAATTTTGAAAGCATAGGAAGGTATCTTAGCTGTCAGGTATGCTCACTCACTTTCGTTATTGGTTACGCTGAGTTCAGGTACGAAGTTGAAGGATTTTGTAGCAACCATGCAATCAGATGTCCACATTCAATCTGAGATTGCTAATCTCTGTCATGAAGTAGAGGATTATGCTAAACAGTTTCCCACAATTGGTTTCGAGATAGAGACAATGAAGTACAGTGAGTGAAGATAACATATGGCAATTGTGGAATTTCATTTGGAATTGTGTAGAACTAATAACACGGGTTTTGAAGTATTGTTGAGCGGGTTCTTCGATAAAATTTTGAATTATATTGTCAATGGTTCAAGTGAAAGGAAAAGGGAGAAAATTCCTTTCAGTGATGAACAACTTATAGGGGTTGAGCATTCTCTTTCAAACTTGACAAAAATTATCATTGATAAAAAGAGCCTGGCAACTCGTTATTATGGGCAAGACACCATTTATTTATAAGGAGAGATGGGCAAATTTTTAAAATGTTGACTTAGGATATGGTTTATTTCTGCATTGCTTTCTTGTTTACTTTTCTACGCATTTGTAGTTCGTTGTTTCTTTTGATTTTGATTTTAACCTCGTGGGGACTTGTTAAGGAAAAAGTAAAGAATTCATTTGCAAACTAGTAGAATTTGTAGGATACAAAATACACGTCTAATATAAAACCACAATTTAATACCCACAGCATCCAGCACAGATAGTGCCAACCACTCAAGAATAAGAAGATAAAAAGTTTATCATAAAAAAATAAAAAACTTAAATTGATTAATGATTATTAAATTTAAAATTTAAGAAGTTATTGTTAGTGAATAATTATTTGAAGCTTAAAAAAAATTAAAATTTCGACTTTTACATACATCTCTAAACACTTGTAGCATCCACCAAAAGAACACTAGTGATAATTTTCCATGTCAATAGAGTAGTACAACTCACCACAAAAATCTGTACGGTATCTTAAAAACATACCTATTTTTTTTTTTAAATACTGATATCTAAAGTAAAATTTTTTAACATTCATTAGTTATTATTTATATTTAATATACTTTCTAACATTATGAAATCAACAATTAATAAATGATTAACAACTCACCTTAAATACCAAACTCATCATAGTACCATAACAACTCTTTTTTCATAAGAATCAATATATTTTAATTACTTGGTTATATAACAATTAAGAAATGATTAAATTATTGTCAATAATTTGTAACTTAATACTGTAAAAGAAAAATTAAAAAAACAGATTAACATGCACTGAAGTGGCTATCAATAAAAAGCAGAGATAGCAATTACACGAACACCGTGGCTTTTATGGAAAGGCATGTGCCACCCAATGTAATTCTTGATAAGCACCTGCAAATGGAAAAAGCAGGATGGGGAGGGGCAGGATACGCATAATTCGGTACTATTAGTACCGGACATTTTATTGCACAACTGGGCAACAATGGATAAATTCTATTTCTTTGCTTTCTTCTTGTTTCAGTAATGCACCCAAAAAAACAAATCACATGAAACTGACATATACCCTTCGATATACTAGTAGTGGTAACAGACAACCTGAAGTAACATACATTGCAATCAACTCTTAGAATGCTTGCACTCTTAAGATTGCAGGATAAATTGTAGTGGTAGGACTACTAAACCAAAATAAATAAAGATTTACAGACACCAACCACACCAAATTATAGATAAAAATATATACTCTCTTTATACCTCTTCGAATTTGGATTTGGTCTTCTATATGGTGTGGTAAAGCCTGGGGTGGGTTAGAGATACGTAGGAGGAGGCGTTAGGCAAGCTGGATTAACCTTGATATGCAGGGCTCATGTGTCTATATGTCAACCCTTCGTCAAAGTTTATGTTCCATAACTATGAATTTTTTGTTTTTTTCTCTTTTTCTTTTTCAATCAAAGCAGAAGATATCACAAGTGATGAAATTATCGCCATTTGCTTTTAGTCTTAGAGATCCTTGACTTGCTTGCTTCATGAGGCGGTTTCCAGATGATATCCTCAAGATTGCTACAAAAGTTCTTGTAAAACTGCAACATAGAGGAGTGTACCTTTCGTCATAAATTAAATCCAACGAATTGACGGGGCAAAAGTGAGGTTGAACTGACCATAAAAGCAGTTTTCAAAAACTGACCTTGAGGTATTCACCTGCATCTCCAGCTGCTTTCTGAATGTCCACCATATAAAATGTGGGAGCAACTTCAAAAATCTTCAAGCAGGAAGGGGGAAAATGGGGACATGAATTATTTCTTTAGCCAAAATGTTAATGGGCTGTTGAAATTCTGGTAGAGGGATAGAAACTTACTTCCAGGATAACCGAGAAATAAGATGTTTTATTTGCTGAAATACCCTCTACCCTCATCTGAAAATTCATAATAATATCACTTCGGATGAAGAATAACTTTAGGCAGGTTAAATCTCAGGTAAAAAAATGACATCAGATGCTAAATATTTGAAAATTGTATGACTAGGTAAGTGAACAAAATGATGCAAAAGAATCCAGAGCAACAAAAGTAGTGGAAGCGAGAGGGGCAAACTGGTAAAGCAATCTACTATGCATATTACAGGCTACCAACCTTAAAGTTGCGAATATGCGTCTTAAATCCCATTGATTGTGCCACAACTTCCATACTTGATAAGACCACCTTTGCTGGCTTTTGAGAGATAAAGCGTGTTTGGTACTTCATAGAGTCCTGTAAGGATATTAGAGAAATAAACGTGATATATTAGCCCTAAATATAGAAAATATTAAGAGTCTCAGACCTTTAAATGATAGAATATTGAAGGTTTGAGAATATAATTTTGTCACAGCATGCCTGTAACATGGTAAAGATTACATCTATAATTCTGCAAAGTTCCCTGGGAGTTGGTATGGGTGTTATTTGACCATTTGGAAATATGATTATTGAGCCTCATAGCAAACACAATGACATGATTAAATACCTGTCCACGATCAAAGATTGTTGCAAGGTTTAAGCCTTGAGATAGAATTATCAAGTCAAATGCATTAAGCATTAAAGGACCCATGTCCTCATTCTCACATTGTTGATTAGCCCTCTGTTCCTTCAGTGACAAAATAATCAGCAAGTCAGCAAAACTGAGAAGATAATTACCATATGAACAGGAAGAAAAAAAAAAAGCCTGCCTCCTTAATTGAAGAAAAGGGGCACAAAATGTGGAAAATGACAATACTGGTACTGTTTGCATTCTAGTCGGTTTCCTTAACTTAAAATCCCCCCTCTTCCGCGTTGGTGTTTCTTGAGTACACTAGAGGTTTGATGATGCCATGCCAGTAATGGAATGGTTTTCCAGGCATAATATAATTCAAAATATCTTTTATTAATATTGTTATTAGTTTCGGTTCTTTGATATGCCTCTCCAGAAAATAGTATTGTACAGAGGACAGAGCATTCATTATATGATTCTGTTAGGTATCCTAAGATGACTAAGGTGTATGCGAGGCGATGTAGGGGATTAGGACCCGTTAGTGAACAAAAGGGAGGGCATGACTAATGTAACAGACTGCCAGCGTGGTAGTCAAGGAAATATGGGCGGGGAATTCTATTATGACTTGTAATGATATATATAAGGGAAGGGGAAGGGAGAGAAAGAGGTATAGGAGAAGATTGTAGAGGTGTGTGGGAGAGTGCAAGGCCTCTCGAATGCCCTGTGTTCCTTTGTTTCTTGCTCAGTTCATTGTAAATCCATCATATAGATACTGATATTAGTATCCACAGTGAAATAGTACAACAAACATACCATATTTCGGTGTAAACTGATCTAGTTCTTATCAACTAGTATCAAAGCTCCTAATCTTGGGGAGCCCTAGACAGTGATAAACATATTTTATATGCATAATTTAGCACCTCTCATAGGTCTATTCTTATGAAATTATTGCATATATGAAGTAAAAATTGCATAATTCCTCATATATTAATTATGTTGTTACAAATTGAGCAGAACACCCAAAGGACTATTCAAAGCAGTTGTTGAACCAAAATATCATAAACTTGAATGTTGATATCAGTATAACTTAAACAGAAGAGAAATGAAGACCTAAACTCAGTGAATTTTAGATTACATCAAATTCAGGACAAATCAGAAAATTCTTGCTCAAACCTATACTCGGTTATTCGGTGATTTCTCAAGATCTAACCGTTGGATGCAGCTGAAATTTTGATATGTCATTCATGACATCATTCTCTATGACTTTCATAGAAATGAAAATTTCCAGATTAGCACCAGAAGTTGGTCAAAATTAGGCAACAAGTTGGTGGCCGTCATTTTTTATATAATCTGAGCAGTTTCAGCAAAACGGTCATAGCTCAATATCCAACCGTTAGATCTGACTGAATTTTTTATATGTTCTTCACGACTGCACGTGCTACAACTTTCATGAAAAGAAGATTTCCAAATTATGAAGCAAGCAATGACGAATTTGGTAATCTTCGGAGCTGAAATTTCAACCCATGTGCAAAGAGATTTGACAAAGTTGTAATTGAATAATTCTAGCCTTTGCCTATAAAAGGAAGGCATTTGCCACACTTAAGGGCATTCCATTTTTCTGAGTTCTCTTATTGTAATTTGAGTTAGGGGTGAAGCTTTCATAAATTGTGAGATTTATATTTTGATTTCAAGGTTAATTCTTCCAATTTGTCTAAAGTAAATCCCAAAGCTCTTGTAGTTTGTACAATATATTCTTCATCTTATTCAAGTTTCTTCATCTTGATGTCTAGTTAAGTTTCTAATTAGAGTTAGGGGTGAAGCTTTCATAAATTGTAAGATTTATACTTTGATTTCAAGGTTAGATCTTCTAATTTGGTTAAAGTAAATCCTGAAACTTTAGCCCGTTGTATTCTTATTAATACCAACAACCACTTTCATTTTTATCATGCTTTTTAATCGTTCTTTTGTTTCCTTTAATATAATGAGTAGCTAAATTTCTATACTAGGATTGCAATTTGAACTCACACGTAATTTGATTCGTTTATCATATCCAAGAGTAGGTTGATTATCTTGAATTGTTTATCTTACTTATTCCTAATGCTTTTAATTAATTGGCCATTAATTAAATTGAATTGATAAACCTTAAGCAACTTGACAAAGGGATTTTGGTTTTAGATCTAGGTAAGATAACATATGATCTTTGTCCGAAAGCCTTGAGTTTGTATAGGATAGACATATACCTATATGACATATGTAACCATTAATGAAATCGAAAATTAATGAATTCTTGATTATTTGATAGACATAGACATATAGTTTATCATTAATTAAGGATATTTTTATTTGACCATCGAAAGAGGCTTATAGATAAGTCAAGGATTTCTAGTTAACAATTCTGATAATTAATTGATCTTAGATAGAAGTAAGAGAATCAAGTAAAGTGTGAGGGATAATTACAATCCTAGGCTTGGTTAATTTGATCATTAAATTTATCTTCTTGTTTACTTTAATCTTTAGTCTTTCATAAATCATCTCTTATTAAGTTGTTTAAATAAGATTGAGTTTTGCAAACTTTTAGTAGATAGTCAAATTTTGAATTAATCCCTGTGGGTACGACACTTTCTTACTATTATATTACTTGATTTGCGATAACGTATACTTGCATTCTGATTTACCACATCAAACAGCACAAGCTAGATGCAAGGGGGAGATATTCCAAGTTTCTCTGGTGAAGATCCGTATGGCTGGGTCTACAGAGTTGAGAGATACCTTCTCATCAACCAGATTCTAGATTCTGAGAAGCTATCTGTTGCAATCTATGGCTTGGAAAGAAGGTCCCTGGACTGGCTCTATGAGTGGGGAGCTAGAACCAAGCAATTCATGTGGGACAATTTTAGTGAAGCGTTGCTACAAAGGTTCCCACCTGAGCTTAGCCTAGATTTATCAGTCTTCGTTCATGATGAGGAAGTAGAACACTTGGTGTTAGAAACTGCATGCGGAGGAAACGATGACATTTGAGAATTACAGACCATTGGAGAGTTTTCAAAGATACGAGAGGAAACAAGGGGCGCTCGACGAAATGGAAGAGATCGAGGCTGAGAATGGAGAGGAATCCCAGAAGGAGATTATTACTGTAGACGGAGACCACCAACTGAGTAGCGAGATGGCAAGACATAGGTCGCCGCATCCAGGGCCACGTCTGGGTGGAGATGAAAAAGGAGACGGAGGAGAACCCGCACCCACAGGGTTGTGCAGTGGTCGAACAAAAACGGAAATGGCTCGTGATGGCGACAGAACTTGGCATCTCAAGTGGACCTGCCAATCACCCACCACCACCGAAGCCACCAGATTCGAGCCCGCACATGGCACGCCAGATTTTCTGTGTGGATCTTTGGTGTTTGGATGAATATGGGTTCCCTTATGCAGGAAAGGATTTTGGGGCAGCGGAGAAGCAATTGGCAGCGAAGTTCTTGGCGACGTGCTTGGTGGGAGGGGTGATCATTGGGGTGTCACTCTTGGGCTTGTACTTAGGCAGGCTACAGAATCTCTCACCTTTGGGATTCACGAAGATGAGGCGAAAGAAGAGGTGGATGGCTCTGGCTCAACATACTAAGGAGCGAAAGTGGTCTGCAATGGCCATCAGACTATGGGTTTTGAAAAGCCCGGTCAACCCACCACTGTCGCCGAAACCACCAGACTCAAATTCTTCAATGGAGGCGGATGGGTCAACCTCTATGACTGAGCTCTGGATCTCACGGATGTCGTTCAGGCCTCCATTGCCAGAACCGCTGGTCCCAGATCCTCATACAACGAATGATGGGACATTTGTGGCTGAGTTGCAGGAAGATGTGGCTGCTGCACCAGAACTTCACACCAGAAACATCGTGAACGGGAAGGAGAACGTAGAAAAGGGCAAAATGGGACATCTAACACTTGGATTATGTCCTTGACCTGATGGGCCAGGCCCAACCCAACACAATGAAAAGGAGGATTTTGGGCCAGGAAGGGAAGTTGGATCTCATCCAAGACTTAGTGAGTGTCATTCAGAATTGAACACGTCACATTTAGGACCGAGAATTGGACCTAAAACAAGGCTGGAAAATGGATTTCATTTAAAAACAATGGGCCCTAATTGGGGCTAAAAATGAAAGCAGGAACCGTAAATGCTCCAACGAGAAAAAAAGGAGTTCTAATTGGAGCATCCTTATTATTGCACATGTTTTCTCCTATGCTTTACTCCTTGCTGATTGAAGGTGTTGCACAAAACACTAATGACAATGTTTTTGTACCTGAGGGTGGTAATGATGTTGAGGTTTTTGGATACCCAACAGAAAAGGAAATTTTACATTGGGGAATTCAGCTTAGGATGAATTTTGAGGCTGCTAGATCAGAATCATCAATTCAGAAACCGAGGAAGGGTTGCAATTCAAAGAAAAAACGGGGCTCCATGTACATTGGAAAGGTGCTGCTGAGATAGTCCTAACCTGCAGTACACGGTATCTTAATTCAAATGATCAGTGAATAGAGATGGATGAAGAGAATATGACATTTTTTTAAAAAGCTATTGAAGATATGGTTGCTGGGATAACCACAATGGCTTTTGGCAAAGCTGTTAATCAGGGCAAAATATCTTCCCAATTGTCACCTTTGTTGTTGCTGGTTGTGCAAATTGGAGAAGGCCAATGGGACCCTAGTGGAAGTTATTATGCTTCAAGCATAACTTGGTCATTTTGCTTCAAGCAATGGGACCCCGAAGAAAGGTCTTCAGTTGTTCCGGGATGCTTATCCAGGTGGAAGTTTCCTTCAGCTGTTCCAGGACCTTCACTTCACCTTCAGGACTAGGTGAATCTTTTGGGGGGAGTATTGTTAGATATCCTAAGATGACTAAGGTGTATGCTAGGAGGGGATGTAGGGGATTAGGACCCTCTAGTGAACAAAAGGAAGGGTGTGACTAATGTAACAGATTGCCAGCGTGGCAGTCAAGGAAATATGGCGGGGAATTCTGTTATGACTTGTAATGATATATAAGGGAAAGGGAAGGGAGAAGATTGTAGAGGTGTGTGGGAGAGTGCAGGGCTTCTTGAATGCCCTGGGTTCCTTTGTTTCTTGCTCAGTTCATTGTAAATCCATCATGTAGATACTGATATTAGTATCTCAGTATCTACAGTGAAATAGTACAACAAACATACCATATTCAGTGTAAACTGATCCAGTTCTTATCAAATTCATTCTAAAAATATTAAGTTGAATGGGTAGACTAGAAAAGAGGTGGACAGATTAGCTTAAATAGAAAAAAAAAAATCCTATAAAATTTGACCAAACAAAATGCAGAATTCAAAAATCATACAAACCTCAGCATCGTCAAAAGCAGCATTTACATCATCCAGATTTACATCTTCATACTCGAGAAGACTGACAGGAACATAGCTCCTTTGAAACCATTCATCATTTCTTATCTGTTCAATGGTTATACGCTACAAATGCACACGCACATGCACACCCAAACACATAGAGGGAAGAGGAAAAGAGACTTGTGAGAAACAATCAGGATCATGAAATGGAAGTACGACTTAAATCCATTAGAAAACAAGTATAGTACATTACGCATTACACAAATAAACAAAAGTAAGCTCCAATACAAATAATGGAAGAAATCCTTGAACTGCAAGAAAGAATAGACCATGTTCATCCGTACACGTGGTATCAGTACTCGAGAAAAGGATCACAAACTATTTCATGAAACACAACTTTAATTGAAGTTTTGCTAGATGAAATCGAGAATATATGTGTTCCACGCCAACAAGATTAGTGTAGTCAGAACCATGAACATTTTATACATAACACAAGTATTAATAATCATTAGGAGTTTAATAGAAGGATAAGTCTCATGTAAGAATTCCCTTTCTACATCAAAATAAGTGCTATTTTTGGGGGGGGGGGGTATGCAAATGCTATATTATTTTATTCAATACATTATCTATTAATCCTGTTAAAGATATAAAATTGTTCTTGAGTCTCAACCTAAAAGGCTAAAACCTTAAGGCTATGTTTGGAAGTTTTATAGTGGTACTTTGTTTGGATGTTTAATGGTGGAGTGGAAGAAAGTTTTCATTCCCTTGTTCGAAAGTTCTAGTGGAAGTGAATGAAATGACAAGAATTATAAGTTTATTATTATTATATTGCCCTTATCTCAAACACAAAAATATAAGGATTAAGGACAAATTTATTTTTTATAACTCATTTCATCCCTTACCCCCCAATTTGGAGGGGAAGAAAAATAAGGGAATTGAGTGGTATGAAAGGGGATGGAGTCCCCCTCATTCCATTCCTTTCCATCTCCTTTTTAAACATCCAAACAATAGTACCATTTACCATTCCATTCCACTCAATTCCATCCTTTACCACCAATCCAAACATACAATAAGTTTTTAGGAAAGTTGGTCTTTGACATGGTATCAAAGCCTCTACAATCAAGTGGTCAGAAGTTCGATCCTTGTCGCCTGCATTCTTTGTAGTTAAATTAAATTTCAGCACAAAGTAAAATAAACTTGTGCAATGTACACGCTTCAAGCCCAAAGTGCTTTTGTGTGAGGGGACATGTTAAGGGGTAAACTGTAAGCACTTGTTTCTGAAATACAAACTTTTACAGGAGGCCATCAATTTTACGTATTAAAATTAGTCTAAATAAAGAAGTTAGCACCATGTGTCAACAATTTGAGGTACAATATTACAATAAACATTATGTCTACCACTACCAGTGAAAGAAACTAAAATTATTTTGTTTTGATATCCAAATGTAGAAAAAAAAAAGAACATAACATACCACAACTGAATACCCACCAAGACTATTAGGTCCTTTCAATACAAATCTATATTTTTTCTTCATTTCCATTTACTTTTAAAGGAAAAAAGTCATATAGTTCACAATCATGCATGGGAACTACATATCATCACACTCTTACAGGGCGTTTGGTTCGCGAATTATTTTTTCATTCCTGGGAATTTTTACATGGGAATGTTGGATTCCCATGTTTGGTACAAGTTTTGAAAAAACATTCCTATCCAAAAATGATTCCCGGGAATGATTTTTAACTAACATTCCCACACTTTCATTCCCATGGAGGGAGGTGGGTTTGCAACATTTTCATGGCATGGGAATATTTTTGCCATGTGAAATGTCCAAAATATCTACCCTTCTATTGTCATGTCATTAACCAAAACTTGTCACGTCATAGTCGATGATCGCCATCGGCCACCACCAACCACCGTCCGCCAATCATCGGAATCCGGCCACCCCCATCACCGCCGCCAGTTGACGGTGGCCAGTCACCGAAATCCAACCACCCCTGTCACCGGCGACTTCGACCACCGCACTAGTCGCTGGAATCTAGCCACCACAAGTCAGCGGCGGCGACGACTGACAATGACCGATGACTTTAGCCACCACACCGGTCTCCGAAATTCGACGACTTTATCCACCGCCCTGGTTACTGGAATCCAGCCACCTCTATTGTCACCAGAGGTTAACAGTTGTAGGCGACTTCGGCTATTGTCGCCAACGGTTGAAGTCATTTCCGAGAAAGTTTTTAGTTAACTAAACGTAGTAATCATCATTCCTGGGAATACCATTCCTGGGAATATCATTCCTAGGCATGCTATTCCTAGAAATGTTTTTTTAAACCTTGAACCAAATGCCACCTTAGTCTTTCTAGATGCCTTGTACCACAACATGAACCACATCAAAGACCCAACTCATTTTCTGCTTCTGTGGTCACACAACATTAATTTATAAATTGACGGTAAAAGGTTGTGTCTCACAACTCTTGTTGTGCAAAGCCAATACTTACAGTTTCAGGATTTGGGTCCAAAATTCTATGTATCAATGATTTTGCTCCCACAGGAAACCAAGGAGGGCATGAAAACTCTGCTTTCTCAATCTACAAGAGAGAAACAAGAAAATCAGAAAAAATTCAACAGTATTAATAACAATCTGAATTTCATTGTGATGAAAACATTCTTGATTAGCAACCATCAGACAATGCAGTAGTATTTCTTGAGCATTTGGACACAAAATAAAAGCTTGTTTACCACAAGAACTTGTAGCCTGTCGGAACTGCAGCCAGCACCTACTACAAGATGAAAGAGACTATTGACAAAAAAATTTCATTTCCAGACCTCACCCAAATTTAGGGTTCACTTTGCTGATTTGAACACTCTTTAACTAACATAAAGTGAAAAGATAAATTGGCCCCCTAATAGCAAATAATTTACTACATATTATCATGCTAAATTGCTAATAATTGATCTATATACTATATGCAAGATAAATATTTAAAACAAATATTTCAATCTGCAATCCAATCTATTGTACAGTAAAATATATATTTGACATGTCTAAATTCATGCCTTACTGTATAACGTGGTTAGATCAAGCTCATCAAAGGGAAGATATCCGGCCATTAGGACATAGAGGATAACCCCACACGACCAAACATCTGCCACAGCACCATTGTAACCCTTGTGACTGAGTACCTGAGGCCACAAAGTTAAATGCCAAATACAGAAGCCAGCATAAGAATATTTGGTATCTGCAGTTGACATAAACTCAAATTTAACTAAACAGCGAGCCACCCTTGTATTTACCTCAGGAGCTACATAGTTTGGAGTCCCACAAGTTGTCCGAAGGATACTCACTCCCTATGCAAATATTCAACAAGTATGAAGCCATTTGATATCATTTCATCTGCATGAATCAAAGTCATATATAAAAGCTACTTGATAACAATCTCACCTGTTCTGGCAATGCACTCAAACCAAAATCTGAAATCTTTATATTTCCTTGTGAATCAAGTAAAAGATTTTCAGGCTACATAAGGGGAAAAAATTAGAAGAAATCATGATAAGGATGAGTGACAACTTTCCAGATCCCAGTCCATGCAAACCTTTAAATCTCTGTGATAAACTCCCCTGCTGTGGCAATAATCTACACCATCAATAAGCTGTTGGAAATATCTTCTAGATTCAGCTTCACTAAGACGCCCATGGTGTACCTGCACAATTATTTTTATTGATTATCAACATCTCCAATATCTTGAATAGTAATTGATAAAAGTCATGGTAAAAGCTACCAAAACAAAAACGAAAAACAAAGGTCCATCTTGAGCTACTCACAATTTTATCAAACAATTCACCACCTGTAATGAACTCCAATATGATATAAATCTTAGTACGGCTTGCCAGAACCTGAAGAAAACAATATTTTACAACAGAATGAAGTACTTGTGAGTGGTGACAGCTAATGATCAGCATCATAATGGCTTATCAGAGCAAATATTGAGTCAGTGTGGCTCTTTTAAAAAAAATTCAAGGAACAAAAATGTATTAGAGAGAAGGAAACTTTTTAATTAAGACAAATTCTCAAAATATGTTTCCAATAGTGTTCCTCTCCCCAAGCAATCATAGAAAGATAAATTCTATAAGTTTGGTTTTGCTTGCACTTGCCTGAAAGTACTTCTAAAAGCTTTCTTGATACCATAATTCATACTTCATTGATAATCATAATTCGGTGGACAACTTATTTACTTGAGAACAGAAGCCAAACAGACCTCTTTAATGACCTTTATGAAAAGAGAAAGAAACAAAACATATAGTCCAGAAATTATCACATGCCTCATGCAGGCGAACAACATATGGATGCCTGACTAGCTTCATAATAGAAATCTCCCTCTTTATCTGCATTATAGAAAATAAATCAAATAAAATTTGAAAATAGAGACCATAGCAATCACAACTGCAATCATGAAACATTTTGTACCTTAAAATGAAAGAAATCCAACCCTAACCCTCTAAAAGTCACTTATTGGAATGCAAATCGTCCAATCCAATCAAAGTGTTAATATCAGTGAGTATTAGAGGTTAAGATTCTTATTTCATCTTAATTATAAACACACTGAAAATACTATATATATCCGATCGCTACGATATGCACCAGTCACAGTGATATATATGGCAAGTGAAGTGCTGAAATCATTCAAGATTTGTGCTTGTTAAGGGTACCGGGTCTATATATCAAGTATATCATAGTCCAAAGGCTTCTAACGAGTGCAGCCGTTTCATCTACGTTATGGAGAAGCTTACAAGTTACAACACATTAAAACAAGCGCAGGCTTAGGCAACCGACTTCAACCCAAAGAAATTTTTGTAATAACGAAACAGGGAAAAAAAAAAAAACTACTAAAAATTAAGGGGCAATTCAGTGAATTATTAGGTTGCTTCGAGTATAAAATTTCGGTGGCAGATAACATAGCTTTTTCCGCAAAAAAAAGCAGAGCCGCACAAGAGTGGCCAATCATCTAATGAAGTAGATCTCGTCTATAGTAGGCTAGTAGCAGAAATTTGGTAAAGTTCAGAGTACCTGGTCGACCATCTTGTGCTTGATGATGGTGCTACGGTCGAGCACCTTCATGGCCACGCTCTCGCCAGTCTCTGTGTTCTGAGCGAACTTCACCTTAGCAAAGGTTCCCTCCCCAATCGTCCTCCCAATCTCATACTTGCCCACTTTTCTCACCACCATGGCGCTCCTCTTCTCTCTTTGTTTTTCTCTCACTCTCTCACTCCAACAAACTCAGTTCAGGCATTGCACACACTTCCAACAACCACAAAAGCATATCACAAATCAAGCTTTACTCGCAAGTTTCGCACTTTTCCAGTATTTAATTAATTTATCTTCGTTTTTGGTGTGGAACAGATGCGTGGAATTGGTAAAAAAATAAAATAAAATAAATCAACCAAAAAGAAAACAACAACAAAAAGGAAGGCCGGTTGATTGGTAGGTCATAAAACAAAGATTAAAAGCAAATCTAGGAAAATAAAATATTCCCGAGAAAAAAATAACATAGGATCACCACTCCCAGCCAAAGATTTACTCTGCCGGAAATCTCATAGAAAAAACGAGTGAAGGAAGACAAAAACGAAGCAAGGAAAATAAAAAGGTTTGAAAGGCAGGACAGGGGAGGGGACGATGTTGAAAATTTGAAACTCCGAATTTCTGCATTTATTTATTCATTTATTATAGCAGCGGAAAAAGCATCATAAACTTGAGAGCGGTGTTGGAGGGATTCGGCGTGGTGTGGTGCGGACGACATAGACATTATGGTTAAGGACTTACATGTAGCGCTGGTAACGAGCGTAGCGCTGGTAACGAGTAATTTGGTAGTCGGCTTCATTTCGATTAAATGAAGAAATCATTTCATTCTTGACTCAATCTCGAACTACTTTGAGTTCACGAGCTATTTAAATTTCAATGGCCAATATCGGCCTTGTATTAATTAAGGCATCTATTGATGAGTTAGGTTTGAATTTGTATCTTAATAAAATTTATATTTTTTATATATATTTATTTTAAAAAATAATTTAGTTAGACAAAAAATAAAACAAAATGTTAATATATATTAAATTAAAGCATTATTATTATTATTATTTGTAAAAAATAACTATATACATATATCGAGCCAGCTCACGAGTTAATGAACCGAACATATGAAAGCTCAAACTCAACTCATTTAACAAACGAGCCAAAATTATCAACTTATTAATTTGTTAACGAACCGAACCACGAGCAAGTTCATGAGCTGGCTCGACTCATTGCCAGCCCTACTTACATGAATGGCTTGATGATTGAATTGGTTTTTGGAGTATTTTAAATTATAATTTAAGTAAAATTTTGTCTTTTAAATTTTTACTTAAATTATAATTTTAAATTTTTAAAAAATTAATTCAAATATATTATGAATTTTATTGGAAACACCTCAGTCTCTCCTTTTGCGGAATTATTAATAGTATATTTAGGTTAGTTTTTTTTTTACTTTAAAATAACTTATAATCAAAATGTTTGAAAAAAAAATTTAAAATATTTTTAGTGTAAAATAATAAAAAATAAACATACACTAAGTCTAACATATAAACTTTATATTCAGCTAAATTATGAAATATTTATTGAAAGTTAATTTTATAATAAATATTTAAATTTTTATTAAATATAATTAATGAATAATGAATAATTTATTTTTAAGTATTAATATTTAAAATATATATAAATATTAAAATAATACCTGACATACATCCAGTAAACTAATTTACGGCTTTTCGATATCGTTGACATAACTCGTCAGTTTTCAAAACTCAAAAGTTTAAGACACTTCCATATGTAAAAAATTAAAAAATTAATGATACATGTATACTTCACAAACCTTCATATATATTTTTTTGGTCCTTTAGATATTTCAACACATACTAAGTGTGAGAATTAAGAGGGTGACATAAATAATAGATATTTGGCCCCTTAAGTATGTGGTCAAGAGTTAATTTCTGACTCATGTATATGAAAAAATATCTGTTTGAAGAAGTCAATCCCGTAAATAAATTTCAGTACCTCGAATGATTAATCTCTGCAAACGCGCATCAGAAATACTCTAAGAAACCAAAAAAAATACTAAGCGTGAGATTAATTATATTTAAATACAACAACTGCTAATTTTTATAAAAGTTTTACTCTGGACATTATAAAGATCTTAACTGCTAAAATTAAACTTATTTACTACTCTAAGCGTAAGTTCACAAACCTCCATATTGTTGTCATGTATAATTGTGCTGGCATGGCATGCATTATTTTATAATAATTATCTTAATGCTAATAATATATTTATATAATTAATTTTAAAATATACAAATTATCATAAAAAACTAATTATGATCTTTAATGTTATGTTTTTAATGTAATTATTGTTATTATTATTTTAGTTTATTGGAGATAAATTTAAAATTTAGACTGGTTGTAGGTTTTATTGTATTCTATTATTGTATGGTATAAATAGTATTTTGAGTTCTATGTGTTCCAATTAAGGGTGCGTTTGTTTAAGCTTTTTAAATAAGTGCTTTTATCATATAGCTTTTATTTGTAGAGATTTTATGAAAAATAAAAATTATTTTGTGTTTGGATATAATTATTAAAAAGTACTTTTTAAGATAAAAAATGCTTTTGTGCTATTTGGATATAACTATATAAAAGTATTTTTTTTCTTAACAAAATTATGAAATAGGAGAGGAAATAGCAAGTAATTTGAGAGGAAAGATTTCATCACAAAAATACCAAAAAGAGATTAAAAAAAAGTCACCTTACGATTGATGATAGTGCGCAGAAGAAAAAAGTCCTAAGTGACAATGGTGAAGAGCTCGAGACGAAGAAGAGAGGAAGAACAAGGAGGAAACTAATAAGGGCTTGGTGGAATTATGGAAGAACCAAGAAAATGGTGAAGCTCTTTGACGAAGAAGAAGAAGATGAGGGTTTGGGAGAAAAGAAAATATTGTGGATGAAGAAGGGTACGTGTTGTAATTTCAAAAATAAAGTAAGGATACTTTTACAAAAAAAAAAAAAGAAACAGCTCGGTCTGCTTTTTTTATCTTCTCTCTTATTTATCGATAGGGCTTTTCAAAGAAGCTAGTAGGTATGGCTTTTAAAAAATAGTCAAAAATATACATTTTTTTTTATGTGCTTCTGCTTTTTTCAAAAAACTTATCTAAACAGATTAATATATTATAAAAGTACTTTTTTAATAAAAATATATATATATATATATTTTTAAAAGAAGCTTAAACAAACGCACTCTAAAGCCGTTGCCGGAGCTTGTACCCTTAAGTAGAACCTACCATGTAAGATTTTTTGCTGCGACCTCCTATTTAAAAGCGGAGGTTAGTTGGTATGAAAATTGAGTAAAGAATGATTATTCCGAACAGTCATAGCCATTTTTTTCCCTGAACATTTTTTGTCATAATATAAACAATATGGACGAAGTCTTTATGGCCGACGAGCGGTAATGTTGCTATACAAGGACATAAGTATCATAGCTTTTTTCCTGTAATTATCAATTAAACATAATTAGCAAACTAGAAAAGAGAAATCATGCGATAAGCCCAGTTCTTTCACATTACACGTCAATCAATTCAGTTTGGGATAATATAATTAAAATATCGACGAGGAACGAAGATAAGCATCATCCCACTATCGGTATACAGTATCTTATCATTAGAATAGGAAAACTATTATCGTAGAATAAAAAATGATATTTGCTTTTTAAGAAAATAATAATAAAAATAGATTACGCCAATAAACAAATATGTTCTTAGTTTATTTATTTATCTACATTGTTTTTATTGTACGTATAATAAACTTTGTTACATTAAATTTCAATTAAACATTTAAACTTTCCTATACTAAAATAGATTAGAGCAATTTATTTGTCCTAAATTTGTATAAAATAAAATAAAAGCACATACAAATATGATATACCTAAGTGCAATGCATTTTAAATTTGTAACAAATTTTAAATTAAATTAATTTATAGGTCCATGTAATTTTTGAAATTTTTTAAATAAGTGTCTGTAGTTTAAAAATTATAAATGAGTTTATATAGTATAAAAAATATTTTTAATTAACTTTCTATAAGACTTTAATGATAGACTGAATCTACGACCAACTTAAAAAAAACTTTAACTCTATAGGTTATAGTTTTTAAATTATGAGAACTTATTTAATTTGTTTTAAAATTATAAAGACCTACATATTAATTTAACCTAAATTTTATATTTAAATTATATTGTAAATAAGTTTCTAATTACTTAACAAATTAGAATATCTACTTATAAAACATCTTGAGCAATCTCTAAAAATATAACTAGGCATTTTTTGGTACAAAAAGGGGGCCAAGAGAAGAAAAGAGAAAAAATACAATGATAAAAGAACAAGTTTGGGTAAGGTAGCCCTAAGTAGATCAGCCTAGATAAACAAGCTTAATGTACTTCGAGGTTTATCCAAATGCATGACTTTTTAATCCTGAAAAATATTACAGTTGACTAGTCAGTGCCAAATCTATAAAGGTATGATCCTAAAAAAGGCACTAGTTTTTTTAATGAGTGAGTCCCCACACTGCTGTTGCCTTCTCCGTCAGTATGGATAAAGCGTATCTCTAACTCCCTCTGGCACAACAGCCTGATGCGATTGATCCATGCGTTTCCTCTAGTGTTATGGACATTTGCGAGTTCAATTTGTGGATGACGGATAAGGAATCATCACCTTCATCAACTTTGCGATAAGCACTTAATTAATTAAGAGCCAATCCTATCCCTATTATAGTATTATAATATTACAGATCTCCTCATTCAGAAAGATTATCTGTTCCAATCCGTGATGACCTTAAGCATTCAATGCCTGTCTTTTTCCAAATTCACAAACTTCTTCTAACCATAATTATCAGTACGTGAAATTTCAAGGTTTGTCCAACGTGCATTAGCTTATATTCCAACTTTCATCTTAATATGCCGAGTTCTAACGTCTTTTCTTTTTACGGTTCAACTTATGATCATTGACCATCAATGATATCAGCCCAAGAAAATGCGCAATGTTAGAGCAGCCAATAGAGTCTTGATACCATCAATTTCTAGTAGCAGATAACTAAGCCGTCATTTCACACCAACAAAAGTAAAATATGATTCTTAGATAAATTGAGCGTCAGAAAGAACTCTTAAATTGTACTATTGAACACGTACACATCGGTTGCATCAGTTATTATTATTTTTTACTATTGATACATTAATAATAAATAATATACTAAAAGAGTTATAAACATAGTAGTTAAACTAAAAATTGATGATAGTACAAATTATCATTTTTTTAACTAATTTATGTCATAGTTAACATATATTTTGATTTTAAAAAAATATGAGTGTCATAAATTTAATCATTTAATAATGAATACATTACCAAGATCTTTCAATGTTAATACATCAATAATTTATTGTCTTTTTTATAAATAATTTAAAACTAATTTATTATTTATAACTATTTATGTTTTATTATGATTTTTATGTAAATTTAGTTTTAATTAGGCCATAAAAAAAAGTAAAATTATGTATGATTTTTTTTTAAATGTTTAGCAAAAACTTAATTTGATCGAACCAAACTAAACCGATTGCGATTAATTTGGTTTGATTCAATTTTTCAACTAAAATCAAATTGATCATTTATCAATATTAAAAAATTTATTAATTTAGTTTAAATGAATTTTTTCTACAAAATTAAATCAATTTAAACTGTAAATACTCCTACAAAAAAATGCAAAGCTGGCGGGTGGGTGAGAAAGCAAACGAAAAGTCTAATGATAATTAATGGTACGTGCCACCAAGAGTACTAGTAGAGGACTAGAGCGTTACTCGGAGTATAAAGAATATAATATTATAAAATTATAATTTAATAATTATTAAATACTATTAGTGATATATATATATATATAAACATTACGATTATCAAATATTATTTATTTACATTTTTATATAAAATATAAGAAATTATTTTATAGTAAAAAGTTAAGTTTAAATGAGAAATATTAATTTAAAAATTATATGCCATGAATAAAAGAGAAAAAATTACGTTAGCACAATTATAAATATTTAATATCTTGACTATGATTAAATATTAGTGTATATTTCGATACATGACAATAAAATATAATTAATAAACAATTAAATATTTTATATGCTATATAAAATGATATGAACCCTTAAATACACAAAAATAAGTTTAATGATACCTTTCTTTTTGTTAAATTATAAAATGATTAATAGTAAAATAAAGGAATTTAAAAGAATTAATGACAAATTTTTTAAATTGAATTTATTTTAATATTATTTAAATTATTTATTTTTATGATAATTATAAAAATTTTCAAAAAGTAAATAAATTTTATTTATTTAAATATTAATAAAATAATAGTATTATGTAAATTAACTAAAAATATTTTTATGTATAGTATCTAATTTTTATTTTGTATATAAGAAGCAACATTTTTTTAATTAAAATGTTTAACTGCGTTAAGTAATTGGATGTAATTATGTAAAAACAAATGTAATTTAACATTATTGTACTATTTTTAAGACACATTTAGCTCTCATGTTATCATTTGAATTAAACCAAACTAGTTAGTATTATCGTAAATCTTATTCAAATAAAATAATAATAATATAGGAACATAATAATACATAACTTTATGTCCTACAATCCTACATAAAAATTATAGATACATTATGCTAGTTTAAAATTTTAAATGGTTACTCATTTGAATCACAAAAAGATCATCAAGATGATAAATTCGTACACAAATTTAAGATTATAAGGAATGGCACATTTAAGAACAAAGAATTTAAATATTTGTTTTTATGCATCTCATTGTAACCCAATTTAACTTCTTTTCATCTTGTAATTTACAATTATTTTGAATGTTGCGTAATTTAAAATTCATAAAGGCAAAAGTTTTTCTTATTATTTTTACCAAAGATAAAATATTCACACAATGTAACATATATTTGTCTTTTAGGAACATATTCGGGTATATATTTACAATATCAAAGTATGTTGTCCATCAGATATTAAGAGTTTCTTTTTTATAAGCTAAAAATTTATTAATAAAATGGAGTACAAGGGGTACTCCAACCCTTACATCAAAAGGAAACTGAAACACTAAACATGTGCCTTAATGCACTCTAGAGGGCATATACATCAATCAAAAAAAGAAAGTATGCAATTATCAACCCTATTGTGGAACCAAACTCAGGACTTGATTTTGACTAAATCTAATAGCCTGATAAGATCATGTTCTTCCTTTTTGAAAATGAAATCATTTATGTACATCCATGTAGACCACATAGTCGTATGTCACAAATTTTGCAAGAGACGCTTGAGTTTCTTCCTTTCTACTAATCCATAGAACTGCAGATAATGATTTGTACAATTAGAAGGAGGAACATATTGCATTCTTAGCCATAAACACACCTTATACCACATATTGCTCGAAATGCAGCACAAGAGAAAAAGATGAGAATTTGTTTCCTGATGCTCGTTGCAAAGAGCACAACGTGAATCCTCCTGACATTTAATCACATTTCTAATGAATAGATCCTGATATTAAGAGTTTTTTTAATTACTTACAATAAGAATGTAGTAATAAACAAATTATAAAACTTGTGCATAATTAACTTTGACAATTAAAATTTTACCTATGTTTAACATGTATGAAAAAATTATAGTTTGACCTGTATTTTAATTAAATGTACAATCATATCTAAGTGATCCTTATCAAAATTTCTAAGTGACATTCGTCAATATTTTTTCTCTTTTTAAGTGACACATGTCAAAAGCTTTTTTTGATGGTCTTAATTTTCATCACAAATTAATTTTTAATATGCGTGTATATAATCACAAATTAATTGCAAAATTAATGTTTAGCATGAATTCATATAATCATAAATTAATATTTAATATGCATGCATAAATTAAGATTTAACAAAAAAATTATTAATTATATTAAATGCAGAAGCATATGTAAGTGACACTTGTCAATATTTGCTCTCTTCCAAAGTTCTTTTCACTTTCTCATTAAACTTTCATTAATTGCACTTTAATTATCACTTTATATGACACTTGTCAATATTTCTTTTCTTTATACGTGACATATGTTAATTTCTTTTAATCTCATTTTCTTTACATCAAAAGTTGTTATTTGACTTGAACCTATAATTTCACTATGATACTCACTCGTCATAATTTCTTAAACTAAGCCTAAGTGACTACGTTTTGCTTTTGATTGTGGGAAATGAAAGGTCATGAAATGCTTGATTTTATTTACATATACTTTAGATATAATTTTATAGAATAAGTTGTTGTAGCTAATTAGTTTGAAGTGGGGATATAATTTCCTCAAGGTTAGGAACTTTTAGAATAAGAATTATTAAATTTATTTAGGTTGGTATTTAAAATACTTGTGTCAAACGTTGTCTGCTTAACCTTAAATTCTTTAAACATTAATTATTCATTAATAATCTGTGTATATTGTCACTTATAAAGTAATACATGTCAAGATTTTAAATAATACATATGATTGGAATGAGATACAAAAGGATTAAGAAAGCTAAGGCATTGCATCATTTGCATTACACGTGCCATTAGAAAACGTTGTTTAATGTACCCAAAAAAATAAAAATAAAACGGTGTTTAATCATCTGTGTGCAGGTGTTCATTGCAAGATTAGAAAATAGCTTTGAGAAACAGAATGAAAGAGGTCTAAGTTGGTTCTAAATCACGATATTTTCCTCTCCATTAATTCAAATCCCTTTGGAAGACTTCAACACAACAAAGTACATGGAAGCTTATTAACGTAAAAATCCGTAAATGCGTCTGTTGCGGCATTGCCCCCCTTACCCGTAGAAAAATTCCCACGATAAGCCACTGATATTTCATGTAATGTGAGTATGTAACTGGCTCGTCTGGCAAGTAAAATTCTACACTTATTCCAAGAAAAAGTTCTTAAGTAGGTCCATGCGTAGGGTAGAATAAGCATATAACCGTAATTTTATGAAATTATACAGCGTGATTTTATTAATTAAAAAAAATGTGAATCTCGTAATGAGGGGGAAAGAAACTTTTTTTTTTTAAAAAAAATGTTACCTTTCCATATAATTTACCCAGTTTATAAATAGCTGCCAGCCTGCCACCTAGGTGGATTGATACAAACTAATTGTAATGTACCCTGGCAGTCTTTATTTGAGTACAACTAATCTAATTGAACTTATTTAGGCAGCTGAAGTAGACAGAAATTGGCTTATAATCCACCAAGCTTATTTTAACTATGAACCCATATCTCATTGCTCACAATTGCATAACAATGGAAGAATGTCAAAAACACTGGCCGAGGCATACAAAAAAATGTTACCTTCGGCATTTCTTTTTATTTTATTCATCTAAAAATATAAGTATCATTACTTATGTCATTTAATGATAAATGCATTAAAATAATTCAATAATATTAATTTTTAATATAAAATTAGTCTTTTAATATTAATATTTTATTTTTTATATTAAATTAATATTTTAAAATAATTAATTTAATGTTAAAAATTATTTAAACTAAATTAATTAATATCACTTATATCTTTAATGATTATGACAAGAATAAGGGCCACGCCGGCTTAGGAAAAGCAACAACCTAATGAGAAAGTAATTACATTATCGAAACAATTCAAGAATCCCTTCAAATATATATGCATTATGCACAAGAAAACAATGTTCTTAAAAATGAAATGTATACAGTAACAGTATCACGTGGCAGGAGAAGAAATATTGGTAACAACATTTCCCTCCTGATTCAAAGCCCCAGAACCTTGCCTCCCATCAATTCCAACGGTCACGACCCCACTCGGTGCTGCCGTCGCCGCATAGTAGCCAAAATAAGCTTCACTATATTTAGGTTGTGAATGAGAAAGTGATGCCGGTGGTGCCGCATTGTACACTTCTGCTGCTGTTGCTGCTGGAACCATCCTTGGGACAGCGTAGTAAGTCTGACCAACTGGTGTAACAATGGGTTGCAAAGTAGTAGCTTGAAGCATTCCGGAAGGTGTTTGAATGAGATACATCGGCTGCTCAGTTCCATTTCTGGTTGCAGAAACATGTCTTTCCGGTGTCGATACATGAACTGGAACTGGAGCGGAATGGGCTTGAGCCTGCGCCACTTTCTCCGGATTTTGAATTTCGCGAGAGTAATAGACCGTGTTGTAAACTCTAACGTCGCCTTCATCGCTTCTATGTTGTAGAACTTGCTCATAGCTTCCCAGTTGCATTCTCTGTAACTCCGCTGATGATACTGCCGGCTCTCCAACCTCTTGCCCATCATCCGATTCCGCCCGTGAATCCTTCGCCACATTATCCAGAACCGAAGGAGCATGTGCACATCCCTTACCCAATCCAAACATTGAATCAAGATTCGTAGCCGACACGGGTACCGGCGGTGAAGAACCTTCCACCTGCACAGAATTGAGAGCATCCACAAAACACTGCCGCTCCGATTTCAATCCAGTGGGCCCAGAATTCGTAGGAGCCAAGGCGTTCAGCTGGAACAGGATCAACCTCAACCTGCCCCGACTGACCGATCATACTCGACCATCTTGTTATGTAGATCCTCCTCCTTTTATTAGAAATATAATTAGTTAAAAATTAATAATTAACTTGTTACTAGTTTGTTAACCTATACAAAGGCTTGATATAATTACTTTGTAACAACTTGACTCATTTTAATTAATATCAATTTTCAGTTTTCTCTCAATCTTTTCTTTCTCTCTCCTCTGAACTATAAATCTTAACATAATATCAGAGCTCCCATGGTATCCACCATAAGAAGTTTTTCTGCTGCAAATACTCTTTCTTTTCCTCTTAGTTTATTTTCTTCATGTTTTGCTCTATTTTTTTCTTAGCAATTAAGATCTCTTTGTTTTTTATCTGATTTTCTTTTTTAAATCTGGTTTCTTGATTCATTTTTTCATTTTCTCTTAGCAATTTCTCTTTCATTTTCTCACATAAATCATCTAATAATGGAAATTTGGTTATGGCAATTCATTGTCTTTGCTCCAGCAAATGAGATAGTGTTGAATCGTCTTGGAAATTTCAGCGAATCTCTGTCTCTTTTTGCTCACGAGCGTTGTGTTGTTCTTTGTTGAAAATAAAAAGTCCAGATATTAGGCAAATATTGCACCTACTGTTGAGGATGATGTATATGCTTGATGTCACGTGAGATTTGGCATCTTGGAAGACATGATGACATAGTACCATTGGTTAAGGAGCCTTCTAGAATCTGAAAGGATGCAAATCCATTATTTCGTTCAACTAATGCATTTTTGTGCAATGATTCTTTCACCTGTTATGTTAATGTTGACACTTTTATAGTGTTTGGATTTTTTTGTTAACCTTGGTTTAGTTTTGATTTGTTTCTGATTTGCATAAATTGACTTTGTTGTAAACTTTTGTCCTTGGTGGTTAAACGTTAATATGAGCTTCTGCCATGGATGGTTAATCATTGAAATCCTGTTGTGCTTGTGTCTTAAGTGGTTAAACTTTCAATATAGCTTCTGCTCTTGATGATTAAGCTTGATAGCTTCTGCCTTTGTTAGGTGGTTAAGCATGTTTGCTTCTGTTAAGTGGTTAAGCCTTGAGTTGTGGTTTCTGCTTAATGGTTAAGCGTTTACATTGTTGGCTTTAATCATTTCAGCTTCTGCCTTGTATGGTGGTTATGCTTTGTTCATGTCATTGTTTGTATTTTTTCAGTCGATGTATTTTTCGCATTTCTCATTGTATTTCTCTTTTAATTTGATATCCAGTTATAGTCATCCCAAGCTGGAAGGGTTGTGAACACCTTTCAGCTTACAGAGGGCTATTAGAAATATAATTAGTTAGAAATTAATAATTAGCTTGTTACTAGTTTGTTAGCCTATATAAAAGCTTGATGTAATCACTTTGTAACAACTTCACTCATTTTAATCAATATCAATTTTCAGTTTTCTCTCAATCTTTTCTTCCTCTCTCCTCTGAACCATGAATCTTAACACATTAGTGACCAAAGATCCTCGCCGGGGAGTTGGTACTTGAAGCAAACTTTGTCGTTGCAAAGTGAAGATAGCTTCGCCATGATAGCGAAGAACTTGATGTTGCAATCAACGGTTAAGGTCTTGGTATCCCCACCGACATAAGCAAGGTTGTTATCATAGGTCCTGGGTAGGATTTTTCCGCTGTAGCTGCTTGTGAACCTAACTTGTAGCTCTTGTTGGAACGAGGTTTGTCCAATGAGGGGCTCTTGTTGTCAACCTCGCGGTATGGAGAGTAGGGGTAGGTCTCAGTGGGTAGGGGTTTAGGTATTAGACAAGGTTTTGGGAACTTTTTGGGTTAGGGTTAGGTCATGCTTGTGTAACTCGGATCGGGGATCGATGGTTGACTCGGTTAGAAGGTCAGGTCATTAAGTCAACGGTTTGACTAGTAATTCAACGGTTAGATAAAAAAATCCTATTATAGAAACAAAAAATATGTTATAGCTATATATATATATATATATATATATATATATATATATATAAAAAGCTAAGCATGTCATATAAAAGAAATTACTTCATATATTTAAGAGTATAAATTTAACATTTTACAACTCAATATAAATTTAAAATTTTACATTATTAGTTTGTCCAATAATACATAATTAAATTAATATAAATGATAATTTATTTAAGAGTCAGTACAAATCTAATGTGCTAAAGTTACATATCAAATAAAAAGTTAATAATAAGTTATAAAGTGATTATAAACTAAAAAAATAAAAATAAAACGACAATGCTTCACTTAATTATTATTTTTTACCCTACAAAAAAATATAACCCAATTTATGAAAAACCCAATCGAATTAACCAAATCAATTAGGTTTGACTAAATTTGATCAGCCAACTAAACAATTCATAAAAAAACTTAAATCGCAGCTATCAAGTATCAATAAATTGAGTTACTAATTTTTTAATCTGACCAAGTTCATAACTATGATTTTGGGGAGTGTACCGATCGAAAATATAAGGTAGGATGATCAATCTTGCTCCGAGCCTCGATCATCAACACATTTAAGGAAATTGCCAAGGACTCAAAAAACCACCTCGTCTACTGATTCTATAACTCGGCTATACTCCCCTCAACGAAAACGAGTACCCACATCCTGGCAGTACCTCTCACAAAGAAGCCGAGAATAAACATCTCAGCTACATGAGAGGGAATAAACCATCATAACAAGAACAACACATTATCCTTATCCATATCCCTACAAACAAGAGATCAATATATTTATTTAAATCTTAGAGTATTCAAATTAGGTCAAGTCCAAAGAAATAAGGAATACTAACTCATTATCTCTGCATATGGTTAAATTAACTTTTATGAAATATAATTATATTCAACCTATTATATAATAGAGTTACACTATATAGGTAAAAATTATCTTCATATCATTCTATTACTCATATTACTTAACTTTTTAATTTAAGAGTCGAAGTGTTTTCTCAAATAATACCTCCAACTTTATTAATAAAGGAATTAATCAAGAAATAATGGGAAGAAGTGAAAGTTTCAACGAAGATATCCCGATAAAATGCTTTTGATGGAACAGGATGAGCATGGGAGGATTTTGAAGAGGTGAGGGGAAAACGACGTGAAGGGAGTTTTATGGAAGGTGGGGTAGGAGGGTACAGATACGGGTACTCGACGAAAAGAGACATAATAGAGGTGTGGACCTGTCACCTTATCTCTGACTTGAAGAAAGAAACGAGAATGGAGGAGCAATTATTACAGAACACACAGGTGGGACCTACTTCTTATACTGCTTCTCTGGTGAACGTTGAATGTTGGAGAACAGCGCCTTGGAAGACGGGATTTGAATTGAAGGAAAGGAATTATTAGTGACAGACCTGATCTTTATAGTCGGGAAATCCTCGATTCAATTGAATTATTTATATGATAAGATATTGGAGTAATCCTCGACTGAGTTGATTTATTTTTTAAAAACATAATATGTATAAAAAAATTTTAATTTTTTTAAGGTGAAAATTTTAATTTAATTTTTAATTATTTATTTAAATTTAAAATTTATCTCTTATTTCTTTAAATATTAATAAAATATTTACTTGATTTTAAAATTAATATAACAATATTAAAAATTAATTATGTATATTTCTATTCCTTAATCATTTTAATATAATACTCTATCAACAAGATTATAAACTCATTAAATATTTAATATTTATTTTTAAGTAATTAAAAAATTATCAAACTAAATATTAAAAAAATTAAATTTTTTAAATAATAAATAATCAAAGATTTAACATGCATTGAAATGTTTAAATTATATACTTTAGTTAGTTTTCCTAATTAATTGAACCAAAACACTAGCAAGCCGATTAACTACTTCAATAAATATAATTGCATTAAATTTTAAAATTTTAAAATCATAATAATTTAGTAACATATAAAAAAGTATAAATAAGTTATATAAAGGTTATGCACATTTCTTATGTATAATTATATTATCCATATTTATTATTTATTTAAAGATTCAAAAATATATTTATTTACAAACTAAATAGTTCTATTTGACCATTTTATATTAAAATATTATATAATTATTATTGATGGTCAAATATTGTAAAATTATTTAATATTGTTAGAGATCATTAATCAAAGACATGAAGTGAAGAATAATTTTGTACTTATTATTTCAATTTTTTTTACATATTGAGAGACACTAAATATTTGAAATATTTCATGATAAAATTAGTTTTTATGAGTTTTGTGATTTTCTTAAGAGAAAATTAAATTAGAAAGAGATTGAACTATTTTCTATATAGATATGATACAGAAACTTATGTAAAAAGTATTGCAATAAAAACACATTTATATATTATTATATATAACACAATACATGCAAGTAATATCACGTGTCACTCATCCATTAATTTTTTTCTTTGATATAGCCTTATTTTTCATGTATCCAAAATTTATTTAAAAATTTTCAAATTTAATTCTAATTTTAGTTATATTTGATTTAATTTTATTTAAGTACTCTAATTTTTTAATTTATTTATTAACTAAATATCAATTACTTATTTACCTATTAATAAATGTGATTAATGAAGATCATATATAATAACATATTCAAATCTATCTATATACTATTATATAAAACACAAGTCCTGCAAGTGGAGTCAATGTCACATGTCACTTATACATGAGTTTTTTTTCCTCAAAATTTTTACTCATTTGATATAGCCTTATTTTATATGTATTCAAAATTTATTTTAAAAATTTCAAATCCAATTTAAATTTAAATTATATTATATTATATTTTATTTAAGTGATAAATTTAATTACTCTAACTTTTCAAATTTTATATTAATCTAAATATCAATTAGTTATTTACCTATTAATAAGTGTGATTAATCAAAATCATATATCATAACATATTCAAATTGCTAATATTTTCTAAATTTATTAAATATCAATTATACTTATTTACCTATTATAATGAACAAATACTCTAATAAAATTTTAATTTGAAATATTTTAACTTTGATCAAATACTTCAAGTTTTATATTTTATAGTTATTATTTTATTTTTTATATTTGGTTAGACACTATATATATTAAATACTTCATGATAAAGTTAATTTTTGTGAATTTTTTAATATTTTTCGTATGAGATAATTAAATTAGAAAATTATTAAGCTATTTTTTTTGTTGCATAAATCTAATTAAGAAATTCTTATAAAAAATACCAAAATGAATAGTATATTATAATTTAAAAAATTAGTACACATCTAATATAATAAACTTGTGCATCACGCAAGAAATAAAACTTGTTGATGTTAAAAGTAATGATTATAAATAAATTAATGGTTAAAGAAATTCTTTTAAAAGTTAAGTTTGTTTGGATATTATAAAATAAAATCACTTTAAGTGTAATTATAATATTTTTTTTAAAAAAATAGTAGGCCATATTTGTTTAAATATTATTAAAATAATGATATAATATCAAATTATAAGAGTATTTTTATCAATACACACATAAACGTTTTTCTTTCTCAACCTAATTTTGGCCACACCCTAACTCAATTGAGTACATAATCCGTGGGCAAAAGCCTTTGATTAATATGGCATTCTTCAATAACTTTATTTTTATGATAAGATATAGGAGTAGTCCCGATTTTAATTGAATTATTTTTATGATAAGATCTAAGAATAGTCCTCGCTTTAATTGAATTATTTTTATGATAAAATCTAAGAGTATTACTCGCATTTATTGAATTATGTTATAATAAAATACAGGCGTAGTCCTCGCTTTAATTTAATTCTTTATGATATGATACGTGAGTAATCCTCACTTGAATTGAACTATTTTTCCAATTGGAATAAGGAATGTATTTCGACAAACATGGAACAAGACACACAAAATTCTCTATCCTAACTGTGGCGGAAGGAGGTGGCACATATCCCTTTTCTCAATTTTCCTTCTCTTTCAAAATTATTTTAACAAAAATATAATTTTCTCATTTTTCAATTTTCATCATAAATAATATTTAAAATATATTAAATAGTAAAATAAAATTGATATAATACATGCTACAAACGTAATAAACTCGAATACAAGTATTTATCATGTTTCAAACCTAGGTCATTGACTACTCATTGAATAACTCCTTAACCTTAAGAATTACGTTTGTAGCATAAATTAAAAATTTGATTTGCTGTTCTCTATTTGACTTTGAATAATAAATTAAAAAAATGATCATAGAGTAAAAAAGATTCTGCATACAACTCTCAAAGGCAAAACATGTGCTGCAAGCGTACTTTGATATTACTCCCATACATTGTGTTACGTTTAGTGCCCCAGTGTATGATGTTTTAACTTAAAGTGCAAGTTCTCGGCTCTCTATTAGAAGATAAAAAAACCATCTAAAAAAAGAAGATAAAAAATGAAAGAATGCTGATTATAATTTCAATGATTAGCTCTGTTCTGACTTCAAATAATTTATTATAGTAAACGACTAGTCTTAAATTGGAACTTATCACGTAAGCAATCTACTCTACTCTCCACCATAACATGCCTGCGACTTCTAACATGTTCCAAAGCCAAATGAGTGCATACATGCACCATTCAATAGAAATTATCGAATAGGAATAATAAAATGATTCATTTCATCTAACGGTTTATAATTATACTTGAAACTGCTTTGACAAGTTACGATTTATTTCATCTCACGAAGTTTTTGTCAAAAAAAAACCCTTCTTCCTTTTAACCCTTCCCAATTGATTGAGAGTAATGAATAATAAAAAATTCTTAATTTTTTCTTCATCCTTAGCCTCTCATAGAAGGGAGAAGGTCGCTTTCTAGCTCTTACTTGGTCTCTATTGATTCTTTCAACCACTGACTGTGGCTAGAATCACCACTTTGACTCCTCCCTCCTTAAACCTCTCTCTCTCTCTCTAATCCTTGATTTTTATCAAATGTAGTTGCTTTGGTTGTTTTTTATCCCTTGTAGAGAACGGAGCAAAGAATTTTTTTCTTTTCTTTTTTCTACTGTTGTTTTGGTTCTCTCCCTTGTAGAGAAAGGAAAAAAAAAGATGAATTCTTTTTTATGTGGGTCTCTTATTTAAAAATTTAATTCATTATAATCTTGTGTTTTTTGCCCCAGTGACTCATATACGGTCATTTGCTTGTTTGTTGAGGACAATAGATATTTGATAAAACATTCATTATCATTGAAGATTTTGTCATGCTCACAAGCTTCTTAGCTTCGCCAACGACCAAGAAAACAAAACCCTACTGGCCTCCTACATTGACACGAATTCTCTTGCTTGCATGGAATAAAAAAAATTATTAAAAGAATTTAGATTCCATGATGGGATTGTCAATCCATCAATTAAAATAAAATAATAAAAAAAATTACAAGTTAAATCGTCATGAAATAAAAAAATTGAAAAAAATTAAAATTTTATGTCAAAATTGCTAAATATGTTATGGGCTTAAAAAATGTTAAAATTAAGTTTAAAAAATTCAATTTGAAAAACTAAAATAACATAATGAGATTTAACCCTATCATGGAATAAAAAATTTCCACAACAGTAGTAGAAAAAATAAAAATTATTTTATGAAGAAAAAAAATAAAATTAATTTTCATGAATTGAACAAAAATAAATGAGAAAAAAATATTACAATTGATAAAATTATTTTTGGGTCATATAACAAAAAATGTAAAATAAAATAACATGGAGAAGAGCAAAAAAATAAAAGAAAACATAAACATTATTAAATAAAATTAAATGGATGACGGGACGCGTAATTCTGCCATGGTACTGAAAATATTATTAAAATATGTTTAAGAAAAATTAATTTTATGATAGGACTTGCCATGCTATGAAAGTATTTTTTTTTAATCATAATTCTTAGAAATATATATTTTAATAATAAATTTATTCTGCCATGGAATTAAAAATATAATTGAAAAAATTAATTATATGAGACACACTAATAAAATATGTTTAACAAAAATTGTTTCTAAGCAGCATGTATTAAAATATAATTAATTTTAATTATATATAAAATTAACTAGTGTTGAAGTTAGATTTTGAATTTGATTTGAATTTCATTGTTTAAATGTATTTTTTTAACACTACAATATAATCTTATTAACTTATTTTACAATGCAAGTAATCAGATAATGTTTTTCTAAGTCAAACACTTTTTTATCATCAATTTTTTTTATTTATTTGACTAATTAATACCAAATTACCATTAAAATCCTAACATACACATAATAAAATACATATTAACACCAAATGGGTGCCTCAAACTTTTTATCTAACATCAACATATTAAAATATATTACATTATAGGGGGAAATTACATTGACCTCCCTTAAGTTTAGAGGTAATTACACTCGACACCCCTCTTGTTTCAGACATGACACCGATTTCTCTTATTTCAAACATCGTTAAGTTTCGTTTAATTGAAGTATGCAATAACTTCTTTACCCTCACGAAATTAGAAACAATCCCTCTTTGAAATCCCTCTCATCCTCTTCCCCTTCCCCAAACACCTGACCCTAGCTTTATTTGCGTGGAGAAAAAAAGAGAGAAGAATTTGATTCTTTCTTCAAATCTCTATTTTGCAGCATATCAACAATTTATCCCGTGCAACAACGGCAAAAGGATTAGACGTCTTTCCACGCTACGATTCCCTACAATCAGAACTCGGTGCCACATTCGCTCCTCGGCATCCTAAAGGGCGATGCCCTCTTAGGGGCACAACACTAAGTAATCCAAGTGAGTAGTTTTTGCCAAAGCTAAAAGAGGGACATGCTTATTTCATCTTTATTGAGATTTCATGCAAACGCTGGTGGGGTCCAACTTCTTTCTTTTTTGTTTGTATTGGACTTGCCAACATATCCAAGCTCTTGTCTTTTTGTCCATTTGAAACGATGCAATAACTTTAAAGGGTGATGTTCAGTGGGGTAAAAAATTTGTTGATATGCTAGTCATAGAGGATTAGGTGTTGGTTGATGTGTTTGGAGTTTGTGGTTTCATGGAGCAAGGTGGAGTTGGTTCTCTTTTGTGGTGAATGGGTGTTTTGAGATGTGGTAGCTGGTTTGGGGAAAAATAGGTGTTGAGACATGATGGTTGTTTTGGGGGAAAATGTCATTTCTCAAAAGAGATGAAATGATATTAACCATTAAAAATTACGTGACCTGCATTTGCTCAAATTTTCGTTTAATTTTTAACGTTCTGTCATCTACAAGGAGGTAACTGTAATAAACATGTTTGAAATAAGAGAGGTTGGTGTCATGTCTGAAACAAGAGGGGTGTCGGGTGTAATTAGACTCAAGGGAGATCAATGTAATTTTCCCTATATTATATTACATAGTTTAGGGTTTAAGATTGTCTCCCTAAAGAAAACTAAAATGTTTGTAGAGAGCTGGGTTTAGGTTTATATGGATTTAGTTGAAATAACTTAGTTTGAGTAAACATTTAGTCAAATGTTATGATTGTAGTTTCTTTTGTTTAATAATTTGTTAAACTAGTATATAATTAGTACATAATATATATATATATATATATATTGAAATAAATGACAAATATTAAATCAATATTGAAATTGAAATAATTATACAAATGAAATAACAAATATTTTCAACAAATATTAAAATTTTAATTCATCATAAATTATTATTTATTAATAATATTTCATTATATATAAAATTTATTAATATTGTCATGAAGAAATCAAAATTCAATTTAAAAATAAAATTATTTTATCATGTAGTTAAAATCTGGTACATGTTTTCAATAACTAAATTTAATGGTTATTTAAAAATTTATTGCATTTAATAAAATCATTATTTGAAAAAAATAATAATTTAACTTGATATAGACTAAATTACAAATTTTAATATGGACTAAAGCATAAAATTGAAAACGAAAAGCCTTGGACATAAAATAACAAATAACCAATTATCTAAGGTAATTTTTATAAGGCATTGATGCTCCCTTCCCTTTTAGGTGCATGGTAGAAGTCTCCCAACATGTTACTAAATTATTCATATTAATACCCTGCTTTTGTTACTTCATTTTTTAGGCTAAACGCATTACATGACTGATTGTAACATTCATTATCTGAGCTGGCCATAACCATATCATATCATGTTATCATAGTAAAATCAGATCTTAATTTGTGCTATTAAATTGACTACCAATTGGAGGCATTGGACAAAACAACAAATCTGTGATTTTGGTAAAATCAGCGGCGGAAACACAACTGCGGTTTATTTATTGTTTATTTTATTTTATTTTTACCCTAAAATATTGTTTGTTGTTTCATTTTTTGTATATGTCTCTTAATTTGCTGATCTATTATCATCGCCATATTTGGTTTATTTCATTTCATTTTATTTATTTTTTACATATAAGTTTAGGAGAAGAGAAATTATCTTATTTTAAGATCAAGACATGCTACAAACTATAACAAAGACTTACAAATAACCTATCATTAATATAATTGAGCTAATGCTCTTGGGCGATTTGACTTGAATCTAATTTAGGTAATAAAATTTCTACTTTGTCATATGTTAATTTCTTACCCAATGTATTTTTATGGATGATACAATGGTAGTTTATAAGCTTAATGAGAGAATGAGTATTTTTTATCAACTTGAGTTGGTCCGAGTAGAAAGAGTTCAGTTACTTTAATCATCTTGTCTTGAATTCGATCATTAAGGAGGTATGTATGAAGAAAACGCAGTTGGGAGAGGTCTCTACTTCACGCGCCTGACCATACTCTATGAAATTAGTCTATTATCTTACGAGGCGGGAGGATACCTTAGTTTATACAGAAAAAGAGAATGTATACTTTTTTTTTGTTTTCCAAAAGGTGTCTTCACATTTTTTGAAAGTAAGACTGATTTCTTTTCAAATATTTAATAGCATGATCATTGTAAAAGTTAAAACTCCTATGCACTGTAAATAAAATATGCCTATGTATAACTTAGGTTGTGCCATACATAAATTTTAATTTTGAGTTAAGGATAACAGTTTTGAAATCAAAATAATTTTGGTTAAATATGAATAAGACAGAATATATAAAGAGTTTAATTTTAATTAACTGTCAGTGTAAAGTTTCTTTACATTGTCATCTAATCATGTGTTGCCAAATTATTAAAAGAGTTTGAGTATCACAACAACTACCTAGAAAGTCTAACTCTTTTAATGATATGTCAATACATAATTAAATGACAGTGTATAAAAATTTTACACTGACAATAGATTGAAATTAAATTCATATATAAAATGAAAGTTTTGCAATACTCAAATTTTTAGATGCGAAATTTTAGATCACATAATATACCACAATTTGCACAATTTAAAAATATTGGGTTCAGTCTTACAAAGTAACGCATTAGGTTCAATTTGGGTGAAAGAATGAAAAAATGCTTCAAGCTTTGTGATTGCAAATTGCTTATCAAAGTTTAAAGAAAATTTTAGCAAACCATACAACCAGCGATACTGTGAACATTTATGAATGAATGAATTTAGTCTATAAATTTAGTAGCAAGTCAAGCCCATACTTTGAACACTTGACAAAGGGAAATGGCCTGAATGGGCCGACCTGATATTTTTACGCATATTTTGGCTTGGTCTGAAATTTAATTTATTTGCTTGGACCAAGTTTTTCTGAATGGCTTGTCCTGTTTGACAAGTCTAAATGTAGTAAAGAAAAAGTACCTCTTTCTCATATGTTTTGAGTTTAAATTAAGTTATGTGTACGTAGAATGTTTTGTTGGGAGATATTGTATCTATTTTGATCATCTTTCATTCTTGAAAAGAATTAGTTTCTGATTGCCACTGAAAAATATCATTGATTCACATTAAAAAAAAGAAAGTTAAAATTATAAATATAAACTCACCTAGTATGTAATAAAAGAACCAATTGATACTCCAAGAAAAATATGATCAAATGAAAAAAGAAAGATCAATGAAAACTTTAAAATAAACTATTAAAAAAACTTTACTTTTAATAGTTTTATTGAAAATTTCTTTTAATAAATTTTAATGATATTGATTCACTGTATAGCCAATCTCAATTTTGATTTAGTGAAATAAATATTTCTCAGCCAATCTCATTTTTTGATTTAGTAAAATAACTCAATAAGTCAGACTTCCCACGATAGATGTGGGCTAAACGTGAAGTAAACAAAACTGAGCTCTATACTTCTATGGTAACCCGGTTGGGTTTCAAACAATTTTATCGGAAGGAAGGGGTTAGCGACTAGCCCATCACAGATCTGGTGGCTTTTCGGTTTATGATCAAATGAAGTCCTGATTTATTCCTCCACAGTCCATACCACGAAGCTCTTCCATTCCCATACATGTCTGATAGCAATTGATTGGATTAGAGAAAAGCAAGGCAGAAGCAGTTGATGAGCAATGGTGAAAGCCGTAGTTGGAGAAGAATCGCGACTCAAATCGGTCGAGGATCGCCTCAGCCAATCTGCTCTTCCAGCCGAGGCACTTACTTCTGCCTTTCCCAATGCCATCTATCTTGTGAGGATTCGGAACTGACATCACTTTTTTCTTCCAATTGCAGGTGGGTCTAGTAATAGGCAAGTTCAGTTCCGCTTTGGATCGTGGATTCTTGTTCGATTTGATTCCGACCCCACAAAATGATTCTGGCGAACCCGCTTGTGCCATCACCGAGCCCGACAAGAAAAAGGGTTCCAAATCCAAATCTCAGGCCGCTGATTCTTCATCATTGTTCATTGATAAGGATTGGGTTGCTGAACATGCCCGCCAGGTTCGTTACTTCACTTTGGTAACCTAACCACCCGTTATCTGAAATGAACCTCCCCACATAGTTTTCTCCTTACTATCGTTGTTCGTAACAGTAATGACTAATGGATTGTAATTGTATTTCCTCAAGGTGTCTAGAATGCTAGTGGGTGGCATGAAGGTCGTTGGCATATACATTTGGGTTGGTGATACCGCATTCAAGAATTCAACCATAATGCTTTGCCAGGTGTGTTATGAATTGGCCAGTTGATTATAATTGAGTTTGAAAGCGGATTTTTTTATTTATTTTTTGCCGGAACATGGGCTTCTTGTAGTGAATTTCCCAGCATTTATATGTGTTGTTCTCTAGGTATTTAAGAATTTTATTGTCACGCTCTCTTGCAGACCGTGAAGGGAGTTGCTGAAGCAGCGCCGGTTTTGGAGATTGACTGGGACGAAAGACTGCTTGTTCACATTTGTTATAGCCCAAGGAGGTAACCCAAATTCTTATATTTTGTTACAGCCCAAACGGGATCGTTTAGCTGACCTATTTTGCTTTTGACTTGAAACTCATGATGTTATTAGTGCAGGTGGAGTTGTCGAAACTGCTCACTATCTTCAAATATTACATCAAGTAGTCTTCGGCCTTGTGATTTTAAAATGGGAAAGGTCTTAAGTTCCCTTCAAACATTTAAGTGCATGTACAACTTTAACCTTAGGTAACACTTTCACAACTTTGTAATATTCTTCATTCATTGTAACTTTGATATTATCTTCTTTGTTAAACATTGATCAGTTTATTTGTTTATTTAATGTTGTTATTTGTTTAAAGATAGTTCCGGTGTCACAGTTTGCTAATGACAAACTCTAAATGCTTAAAACATAATGATCAAATTGATTGTGTTCCTTTTCTATTTTCAACCTTATACCCTCAGGGCTTAATTAAACTTCCTGATTAAGTTAACTTCACCAGGGATGATATGTAGAGATCATATGTAGTCTCTTGACCTAAAAATTCAGTTTTCTCCCCCTTCTTTTTTCAATGTTGTTGATTATATGGTCACAGGTATGGCTGGTTTGTGGTAGTGACTACATCTTTTGGTATTAAGTTCTCGTATATGATATTATGCCTTGCAAGGTTACCCATATTACATGACAGTGCATCAAAATTCCACACATTGAGTGATGTCCTTCGCCATGCAATATCTATTCATGCCAAAGAGCTTAAAGATGCAAAGGCCTTGATTGATGGAAAATTGGTAACTACTCTACTCCCATTTTTTCTTTTCATCTCTTTAGTTTTAGCTTCTAGTTATTGGTTTATCTTAAGTCAGAAGTAAGAAGCAACCTGATTCCCCAATTTTAGAAAAATTTCCAATTGTTATAACTTATAATTAGCAAAACTGTTATTGCCCTGGTTGTACTGTGTTTACTTCCCACAATATGTGGTTTTATTGTGATATAGTGGCTTTATGCACTGAATATTGAATGTCCCAAAATAGTTTTGTTATCAGAGTTAGTTTGAACATTCAATGCATGTAATTTTTTGACATTTATCTCTTCTAATTTCCTTGATGAAACTGTATTCTACAAGATTGTTGTTTGTGAAGTTGGAAGGAAGCTATTACTATTAAATTAAAGACAGACAAGTAAACTTGGACTTCATTATTTTGTTGTGGCATAGGATCAAGTAATGGACTCACTTTTTTACTGTATCTTACTAAAGTTGTGGTATCTAGAACAAATTGGCAAAGGTATTTTCAAAGGTTCTAACCAGCAAATGACTACAATACTTCAGTTGATATGTGCATAAGTTAGTGCTGCATCAATGCAGTCTGCACAAAGTTTGATGACCAGACTCATTTCAAACACAAGCTGTTTACAATAAGATTGCAATTCGTTGGAGATTTTGTATGACTGGCCCCGGGGATTAAATGGTAATAGATTCTTAGGTGACCGGCAAAACGATAGAGTACACTCTATATCTATGACCTTGTGCTTGACAGACTTCATTGATACAATGACATGTATACTTCCAGAGTTTTAATTTATAGTTTCTGATGCGCTTGATTGACTATTTGCTACTGCCTCTAAGTTCTCTTACCCTATATTTTTAAACCCTATCTCATTGCTGATTGTTCGTTGTATAAAATTTCTTTTAAAGGATCTCAGTAGACTGCTCCCTTGATCATATTTTTGAAAAATTGAAGGGAGAGTATTTATTTATTTATATACTTATTTATGTATTTAGGGAGGATGGGTGATAGTGTCATTACGTGCATAATTCTATATTGTAAATTTAATTGATATATCATTGGTGTAAATTCCTCAAATATAGGTTTGAAATTCCAAAACGAAAAATAAAATTAGCTAGCTCTTTTTGTTAAGAACCTCTTAATGCTTCATGTGGCATTAAAACTAAACTAAGTCTACTTCAATGATGTGGATAAGAATTTTTTAGGACTCATATTTTGAGTCCATTATAAGGCTCTTGTGGAATTGCAGTGAACCGTATTGTTTGTATGTTGACAATTTCTTGGTTAGGATGCCAAAATAAATGCATCAGGTCTGCATTAGGTCCTGGAGTGTGAAAGGAATAAGTTTAGACTAAAAAGACCTGAATGTTATGCTCACACTCACTTAAACACAGAGAGATGGAGAAGGATGGGGGTTGAGGTAAAACTATTGTAGGAAGCACCATCTTGAATATGAGCACTGTCATGTACCCTCTTGTGTTTCGGATAAAAGAATTTTTATTAAAAGAAAGGGAGGATTACAAAAGAAAAAGGAGGATAAAATATCCTCCTTAAACCAAGCAGCAAAAAGGAAAAACATGGGAAGACATTAACACAAAAGAGAAGAAAATCCTTAAAAGAATCTGTGTGCTGAGCACCAAAGAGATGGCACAAAATATAAAAGTATTTTATCCGATTATAAGTCTAAGGAGAGATGTTCTTATAATGATTCAGTCCTAAATATCCTCCTTTCTTTTGATTGGGTGCATTACCCTCCTTGCTTCTACCAGAACTTTTTAACTTAATCCAAAGAAACTGCTCCATGATGTGGGGGGCACACCCAAGATTCACCAAACACACCAAAGAGCCTAATCCAAATGTAATCTACTGCTGGACAGTGTAAAGTTAAATGTGCTGTTATCTCTGAACTTGAATAACACACATCATACATCTATCAGGATACAAAGCTTTGTTAGGTCTGCGATCCTGCAAAAAATCATTAGTATTGATCCTATTGAGCACTGCTGTTTAAAAGAAGAACTTAGAAGGAGCTTAGGGTGTCCAAAGTGGTTTTTCAAGAAAGAATTTCTCTTTATTCAGAGAATGCCATGTAGCCTATTGGTTAACCTTGATTTTCATGTGGAAGAGGAAGACAGCTGGATACAATTTATAAGACTTATTGTTGTGATTACAGCTGTAATATGTTGTGATTACAGCTGTAATAACAGCTGCAAAGGTATTTACAGCTGTAAAGGTGTTGTGTTGAGTTATAAATGTGTTGACTGTAATAATTAGTATTAATTGTAATCATTAGTGTAGGTTGTAATTATTAGCTGTAATTAGTTTTAGCTATGATTATGTTTCCCTTTCTAATTGTATAAATATGTGTTGTAAGCACCCTCTAAATAATAGATTAGAAATTTTATCCTTTCAAGTAAGTTCTTTTCTTTCTAGTCTTATCTAATATGAATTTCATGTTGCTTACTGATAGAGTGAAGAACAGTCTGCCTTCTTGATTAACTTCTCGTAAGAGAATACTTACAGCTGGAATTTCCCTTCGACAGAAGGTACAACTAAGGAAATAAAGAAAAAGATACCCAGGAGAGTACTCCTGTGCAAGATCAAACTTGCCCCAAGCTAACAGCCAGAATTTAGAAGAATTAGTAATGCCCCCCAATTCCCCTAAACTCTCCTATTTAAACAACCTCCTGTCTGACCACCCTCTGTACATGTGTCCCCCTTTCTGAGCTCCCCTCTAACAGAATTCTCAGGTCTGTCATGCCTCCTGATTCCGGAAGAATCACCTTCCAACAGTTCCCCTATGTGACTTTTCTCCTTTGCAATACCCTTTCCTTTCTTCCTTCTTGAGTAAACCAGCCACTGACGTGGCATTTCTCCAGCTTACTGGGCTTCCATCATTGAAAGTTGGGCCCAAGTCATTGTATCTAATACTTACTGCTGAAGTGCTCAGTTCTAGTCTGTTTGGTGATTGTCTAGAAATGTAGTTGAGAAACAGGTTTTGAAGTCTAGTCAATGAGCTAAAATTTCATGTCATATAAAAATGGTCACATAGCCAAATTTATGCCCGCTTAATGTGCTATCCAGAGCATACATATTTAGGGTAAGCTATATCTCAAAAATTGTGTCACAGGACTAGGGCATGTGCTTTAGCTAAAAAGTTATCTGTTTTTTCCCTTGATATAATATTAAAAGAGGGAGGCTATTATCTGTGGACTGTGGTTTGGGCCAGAATCATTTTCCCAAAAAATCTTTGTTATTACAATTTGTAAGAATTTCCTTTCTGTTATCATTATTTTATTGGGAATTTATTTCTTCTCTATAAATTTAGGTTGTTGATAGTGAGCCATGCTCATCAGATGGTGTGCATGAGGTTGAATTGCTTTTACCTTTTTTGAATAATACTTCTGTTGAAAGTAAGTTTGCCTACAATCTTATATCACATGATAAATATTCATGTTATTATTATTATTATTATTTTTCCAGTTGTTTTAAAATTTTCATTTTGTTACATTAACAGTTAATGTTTTATAAAGCATGCAGCCAAAGAGATGTTGTTGGTATTCTTTCTTTTGGTGGCTCGATATGTTCTTTTGCATATCTGAATTCAAAAGAGTCAATTTCACAAGCTGTCACTGATATAAAGGTAATCAATAACTATCCATATTTATTCTATTCATGATTTTACTATGAAACTTCTGTTCATTTATTCAAGGGCTGTCTAAGTTTGAAATTTATTTGGAAATATCTGCATATGGTTAGTTGTTGGTGCACATTCTTCTCATGGGTTTATAGAATGAAAAGAGATATTGGAAATCCAGTGTATTAATATTTCACATTTTAGTAGGATGTAGCTTGTTGGTACAGATATTGAAAGGACCTTATTGAACTAGTGGCTTACCTACTTTAGTGATGAGTTTTTTTGTTTTGGTTAAAAAAGATTGTCTAACCTTCCTTCAAACTTCACTATCTTTCCCTTCTTCCTGATTTTGTCCTATATTATCCTGGATCACAATTCTGTGCATAGGGAGATATCATTCTGAGTCTGCAAAGTAGATTGGATATAATCTGTGACGAGGCAGATGATGATTCAGGTAACAGTCTTGATGTTGGAAGGCAAGTAAGCAATGAGATATCAGCTGAAAAGCCTGTTTCCCAACTCGTTCTGCAATTATTGAGGTAGGTAACTTGTAATATCAATATATTTTAACCCATGGATATACTTCAATTTTGCTTTTGAGAAAGCATTACCTAGAGTTTATGCTTGTTCCTGATGTAATGCCATCAGTTGGTTCCTTGCCTTCTAAGTTTTTTCCATCATCTGTTACTGTGAGGTGTGTTTGTATGCTGCATCTTGTGTGTTTTATAAGGTTATTGCATTTTATGACCTGAATTCTTTCTCACTGGAATTATCTCTGTAAGCTGGTATAATGAGGCAGTGGGATCTATCTTGGGGTTGTTTCTAACACCTACAGGCTATACTTGAAATTTTTTAATATACATGCTTCACATGATCACTCAAGAAATTTTATTCTTCGCACCTTGTTACCATGATGATACCCTTGTTTAAAATAGATTCTAGGTGATTCACCATTTATGTAGTTACAACTATATTCTCTTACACATGAACCCTAATAACACATTTTTATACACTGGAAATCTGGCACCTTTGCATTTTTCAGGGAGTTCTGGTTAGCCATTTAGGCAGGTTGTCATTTCATTATGATTTTCTAGGGTTTGTTCATTGTGAGCCTGCTGACAAGGTTCAATTGATTTGACTTATAGTTACATGGCCTATTCTTTTTACCTGGAATGAAATACTTGCTGAGATTCTGAAACTTTATTGGGGTGTAATACTTTCTTTGGTGGATCATCAGTTTGCATCTCCTGTGAAGTGACTGTTGAAGGTTACACACACACACATGTATATATATGGAGGTTTCTCCGGTACCCTTTCTCAGGGAAATAAGTTATGAGTTCATATTTGGTGTCAAATAACCTTGAGACTGCTTTGTCCATATGGCCTTTATAGTTGGGAGTTGCAATCAGATGATATTTTCTGCAGAATCTTCTATAAAACCAAACATTGCCTGTCTGACACGTGGAGATACTCTATGCTCCGAAATTCTTCTTTTGATTGTACTGACCACCAGTTTGCTACTTACATTTTAAAGATAGCGGTGCTTGTATATTAAACTGTTGATATATATATATATATATATAATTTATCTGAAACTGACATTCTAAAGCTATGCCACCATAAACATCTAAAAGTAATAATCATGTCAATACACAAATGATAATTGATACATTTTGTTATTTTGGCTTCCAATGCTCTGCTTTGTAATATATCTATCTTAATTTTGTGACAGAAAAGGATGCAGTCTTCCATTTCCTAGAAGGGTCTTTGCACCATGGTTAGCAGGGGCTTATGTGTGTGACTACTTACAGCCTTCTGAGACAGTTGAGGTTTGTTCCTTTGCTGTAGTGAAGTAGTAGAGGTTTGGTTTCCATGTGTCTGAATTTGTTTGCGTAGTTTTGGTTTGAAGATCATATACTTTATACTCCTGTGTTGGGTCATTTTGCATTACTTGTTTTGTTGCTGAAAAATTATTTTAATTGTTTGAGAGGTTAGAATTGATACTCACACGTGTATATAAAGAGACATTCCTGGCTTGAAGAGGCTAATAATTTGTTGATTTAGGATGTTTCAGTCCGAAATATTATATTATCCTGAGCCTTTGAACAACTACTTGTCATGCCTGGTAGGCTGGTACTGCCAGGTGCTTTGCAAATAAAGTATGCATGAATTTAAGCATGTGCTTGAATTGAGGGGCATGATAATTTTTTTCAAAATGTCTACATAATCGCAGAGGAGGCTACCCAGCCTGTGAAAAGCAAAACAAAATGATAATGTCGTAGGACACTCTTGAAAACCAAAAGCAATATGGAACAGGGTTAGAACAGCTCACTTAATGATTGTCATTGCTTACTGTTATCTATTTTAAGACTCCATCTACATCAACGGGTGTTCGTATTTAAACTGCTTTCATGCTGTAGCCCGTATGAGCTTGTTACTGTTGTAATGAAGAAGTTGTACTGACTCTGATTTTTATTTCTTAGTATCTTTCAAGGAATTTTTTTTATATTATTCCTCTGAATTGTGATTTTCATTCTTCCTTAGGTTTTAAAAGATCATTGTACAGAGTTATTATCCATGAAAACTACAACTGATGTCTCTACAATTTTGGAGCCAGAAAAAGAAGTATTATCCCTTGAAACTAAATCTTTCTGGGATGTTGCTGTGCCCTTCTGTTCTGCAATTCACCCCACGGAAGACGAGAGTAAACTTGATGGCAGAGGGGAGAGTTCTAGTAAATCTGTGAAGCCAGGTCACATTAATGTTGTCTCAGCTGGTCTCATCCTTCTCCTGTCTGTCTTAGTTGGTTTTGTGTTCTTCGTCCTAAAGGGTTGAGGCTTTAAGAATTTCTCTCAACCATGGATACACAGTCTCAGTTAACAAAACTGCATACGTAATTAATACTTTGAAATTATGCAACGGCAAAGATGGAAAACTGGAATCTACCGAAAAATAACCCTTGTCAGATTCTCCATTGGCCTACTATCAGTCTTGAGGAAGATCTGATCCATTAGCTTTTCGATGCTCTTCACCTAGAATCGACCGGAACAATAAAATCGTGTATTTGTGGATTTAGGAATTCTTCTTTCAATTAATTTACTTATGATAACAGTTTATGACTTGTGCATGACAACGTTGTATAATAATAAGCGAAGTGTTAAATAAATAGCATATCAATGTGGTTTTAAATCCAAATTTGAAACTCAAATCAGTGAATCTTTCCATCATATGAAAACAAAATTGGTGATTTTTCAGGATATCGTACTAGTATACATGCATATCGCTTTTTATATTACCCATACATAGTGTCGCTGACATGCTCAAACCTCATGGAAGAACTATAATTCTTATTACATTTGTACCAAAAATAATCTCATTACATTAATTATCTAGATATTAGTACTTCCTCATCCATTCACAGTTGCAAGACTGTGGTCTGCCAAAGAAAAGATTAAAAACTACAGTTTCTAATTAGTTCACGCACCTGCAACGAAACAGGGCTTTCAGGAGGCATCTAGTGTACAGGGCTTTCAGTTTGGTCACTTTACTCTTCTGCATACTGGAAACAGAGACGCCCACATTGTTGGGCCACATAACATCCGTAGAAACTTGTTTATTTTCCCTCGTTAACGCCACAAAAGAGTAAAGTTTATATTATCAACGATCTCAAATCTAATTTTACCATGGATCAGACTTCAATTGTTTTTTTTTAGCCATGATCAGACTTTCATAATGATCCTTTCTTTTTCCTTTTTCTTTTTTTGTGAAGGAAGGTGTCAGAGCAGAAAATGAACCATGAGATGGAGTGAATGATCCTTCATAATGTCTATCCTTTATGCATAAAATTGAAAGGCATTAAAGAAAGCTAAAATGGAGTAATCATTGTTGTCATCCATCTTTTCATCCTCAGACATTGGCACCTAGCTGTGTTTATTTAGTATGGGAAAAAATGAATACATGAACCATTTCCTGTAAATACAATTAGGAAATCATATAACCGAAGAAAATTCCATCATGTAACAGGCTGCCAGTTATCACGCAGGGAACTATTACTTCGCCAGCCCATTTCCTGGATGTTTCTCGTCAGCAATATCACTAGGAAGGTCAAGGCCATGAGGAATTTTGCCAGGATAGTTGGTAGTTGACTCATCTGATCCAATCATACTGCAAAGATTAAACTCAAAAGTGAATTTTCTGCATAAGCTTGAATGTAAGTTGTGTGTTCGGAAAAAAAAAAAAAAGCTCACCCCCTATCAACGATAACCACCGAACGTAGCTCACAATTAGCAAAGCTGTAAAACAAGAAACACAATTTTATTAATTAGACAATTATTTACTAAGGGGTTAGTTTGATATTATCTTAAAATTGGGAGTGACAAGTTCAAGGATGAGCTTTTCATACAATTTATCTCTGAATTTTTCACCTCCAGTTGTAAGGGGAACACCAAATTAACCCTAAATTTTAAAACATTTACATTATGTTGTACATCTGTTGAGTAAGAATATCCCTCAAGTGAACTTCCCTTTTCTTTCACCTTTTTTTCTTTCTTTCTACGTAAAAGAATAGTTTTTAAAAGAGTAGTAAAGATTATTACCACATAAACTCCATGATAAATTCAGAAAATTCAACTTAATAAATGCTGAAGAAAAAGATACATGTGTGGAGATTACTCAATATGTCAAAAGTTGCCATATGAGTATACTTGACCTGAATTATAGTAGAACAACATATGATGAAATCATGATCTTTTTTCTATATTTCCTATTTTTTCTTAAGAGTAAACACCTATTTTGGTCTTTTAAAGATACAAGTGACATCAGTTTAGTCCTCTAATAATTGGTAACATCAAATTGGTCATTCAAAGACATAAAATGGTCCTCTAAAAGGACCAATTTGATGTCACACAATTATTAGAGGACTAAACTAATGTCACTTGTATCTTTAGGAGACTAAAATAAGTGTTTACTCTTTTCTTAAAGGATTCAAATTGGTCCTTCAGTGCTCATTAGACACTTTACATAAAAAGCACCATTATTTATTATTTCTGGCATATGTCTCAAAACCTGAATGCATTGTTCATAAACAAGATTAGGCAATCTTTCCAGAGGAATACTTACTGTGTGCAGATTTCATTCTTCACAGTTGGATGGCAATCATTTCCAAAAGCACTTAGGGTATGAAACAGAAAACCACTGTGGGTAACAACAGCTATCTCCTTCTCTTTACGTGTCCACAACCTGGACCAATAAGGAAATGTGGAAAAAAAATGTCAGATCTTTGGTTATAGACATATCTTCCACTAGAGAAATCATTTGCATACTAATTGTCCATAACATATTTTACACAAAATGGTATGTGAGAACCATCCAAAAACAAAAAAGTGGATTATGGTGTAAATCTCAAGATGGTAGCGTCTTACCTTCTTAAAATCCGAAGCCACCAATACATAATCATAATGGAGTAATGTAAACATGTGCTTCAGATCCCATGCAAAAACACACTAGAAAGATAAAACTAAAATTGGGCAACCACATGCATCGTCCGAATGTCTTGACATTATCATAGTAAGTGCAAAATGGTCAAAAAGTCAATCTTAAAGGTGATAGGTGATTCAATCCAACCAATTAAAAAAATTTCAGCTTAAATCTCAATCATAGTAATATGAACCTTTAATTCAGTACGCTCAAGCCTCTTTGTCTCTCCCTACTTTTCTTCAATAAGATTCTTCTTATTCAATATTCATAGTCATTGACATGAAACATAAATCAAATTATTTAATCACACTCACCATTGCAAAAATTTCAGTCCCCTGGCAGCAACTTCTTCATTCTTCTCTCTAATGTCAGGTGTCCACAAAATGTCCTCATCACTTTCTATCTAAATAATTTATACCAAGCATGAGGCCCATCTAACCAAATTTCAATTATCTTCTAGCAACAAATGCATCAGAACAAACTTAATTGTAGTAGCTGCTAGTCCATATTATGAGATAACAATCAAAATAGATCACTTACCAGTGAAAAATCAATTGCTGGAAACATATTCCGATACTCGGTGATGCTTCTTCTCTTATCACAAGGATGCACCCCCTGAATTACAAAAATAAAGCATTACACAAAAACTAATTGAAATTAGATGCCAAATGAAATTTAAAACAACAGTAGGGGAGGTAAAAAATACTATACGCTCAATTTTGAAACTTCTTTCTGCTCTTCATAACCTAATCTAATCTAGACACTAGCTACAAGTCCATAGGCCACGTAAATGCTGAAAACAAGTAAGCTCCGCCACTTGTTCAACAAAGAGTATAAAGCAATACAAAGGAGCCAAACACACCTCATATCCTCATCCTACAATGAATCAACCAACTTCAGACTACTTCAAGATAAAGGTATAAAAATGTGAAGTGAATTAGATGAAGGAACAAAAATACATGGGCCAAAGACCTTATAGCAGCTCTCAGCCTCTCAAGAAGCTCTGATATAATGATTTGAAGTGAATTCAACAAATGAAAGTTGGCACCATCAGTTCCCTCAAGAAGCTAGAAAGCAGGCTTCAAGATTGCAAGGTAGACGGCCAACAAGCCATGATGTAAATTTAATTAGTTCATCTGGTATATTTCCTAATTATTGATGCTGTGCCCTCTTGAAGCTTTTAAGAGTGGGAACACCAAGTCAGACAGATAGGAACTAATAGAACCAACAAGAAAGAAAACTAAAAATGGAAAATAGATTGTATTGCTACTGAAATATGAGAAGAGAGTTCCTCCTTACAATGCTGAATTAAACAGTAAAATGGAGACAATGGGTGGAGAAGATCTCCTTGCAGAAAGGATAAAAACGGGAAATAAGAAATGATACTCCCACGAAAGAGAATACCCCCTACTGAGATGAGAATCCTCTCCTCACTGCTCAGTCCCAACAACTCTCTCCAATCCTCCCTCCCCATTTGGTTACCTCCCCCCTTATTCATATTCTCTCTCTCATCACTTCCAATGATTCCGACATCTCCCTCCTCCACTCCTAGCCCGCCACCTGTCATTTCAGTTATGCCCTCCTTTGCCACTACCTGCCCAATTCCTTCCCCCACAACCTGTAGGCCCTGTTCTTACGGCCCAATACCCTTTGCTCCCCTTCTTTCTTTCCCTCTTGTTCTATAGACCCATTTAAGAGGCCTATCAGGAACTAAGAGAATTTAAGAAAGCAAAGGAATGATTGATGTAATTAGTTAATTCAACCATCCAAACTCCAAAGCTATACATTATTCATCAAGCAGAATTTATTTTATCATCATTACATACCAAATGCTCTCGGCAAAGCTCTGCTGCTATAAACGGTGGGGAGTTCAGACTAGAAATTGCAGGACGACCACTATCTCCCACATTGTCATTCATCAGAGGAGGTGCATTAATGGCATCAGTATATGCTTCACCACCAAAGACTCCAACTGCTGTTTGCATGGTCCTGCAATGCAATAATTAGCAATTTGAACTTATGATATCCACCACCACCCCCCCCCCCCCCAAAAAAAAAAGAAAAAGAAAAGAAAGACTCTTGTTTGTTCAATAACATGCAAAATATTTATTCAGTACAAATACCAGTATAACTCCACAAAACTAAGTGTAAATAGTTCCTATTGCATACTAAAAGGACAAATTCCAAATCAAGATCAATACTTATTATAAATAATCCACATATTAAATATAAAATATATGATAGAATGACCTGCAAGGTAGTCAAAGGCGAAAGGCGCCCTTAAGGCGCTAGGGGCTTTTAACGCCTTGAGGCGAGAGGCGCCAAAAAGCGCACGCCTCACTTAAGAAGGGCGCTAACACTAAAAAAACAGTAAAATATATAACTAGCTTGCAATAAATTCTCATATAAATTAACTACTTCATAGTGAAAATAAAACATTAAAATGTTAAGTAATATAGCATGATAATAAGTTGATAACAAGCTCTAAATAATAAAGCTCAAAAATCCAAATTCATAACAGAAAGAGATAAATACCCTAAATTAGACAACTCCAAGTCCCTAAAGTTCATAACAGAAAACTAGAAATCAGTCATTCAGAGCTCTGTAACAGGAAATTGAAACAGAGCATGCAGCAGGTATATTACAGACGAAAAACAGAGCATTAAGAACCAAAATAAAATCACTAAGAAATCAGTTAAAGTGGCATGGAAACTACCTAAATAGGTAAGAACAATAAATCAGTAATAAAAAACAAGTTTAGTGATAGAAAGTATGAAAAAGATGAAGAAAACAGATTGAAAATAAAGTAAGACTAAAAACAGAGCACGTGGCTTGTTGGTAGTGAAACAGAAAAAAAAAGCCATAAAAAGAATGTTTCTGTCACAGACAGAACCGAAACATATAAGGAATAGTAGAACACAAAAAAAAAATAGAAAGGTACATGTTTTCTCTTGGCCGTGGCTGAATTGGCTTGAGCAGTGGCTTTTGTCTACTCTGTTTTTTGCAGAACTCCAATATTTTAATTGAATCCTAACCGTCTCTCTTGTTTTATATGAAAACTGATGTTTTCATTGGTTGGGCTTTGTCAAACCCACTGCCCATCAGTCAGGCGAGAGAGGCGAGCGCCTCTTCATACAGAAGAAGCGCTGTCAAGGCGAGAGAGGCGAGCGCCTCATTGAAGGAGCACCGCCTGGACCAGCAAGAGGCGGTAGACCCCTTCCTCGCCTCGCCTTAGCGCCTACGGCGCGCCTCATGGCGCCTTTAACTACACTTCTGTTCACAAATATATCATTTCCAATTTTTCTTCCTTTTTCAGAATTTAAAAAGAAATTAGAAACCATTTATCAAGAGGCATAGTGCACTCATGTTTGAAACTAAAATAATATTTGAAAGACATTACAGAATAGATGTCAGACATATAACAAATATATATATCTACATAATAGACCAGCAGACACAACATGTAATTCAAAAAGAAATGTCAGACATTCTCACTAATAAGCTGAATATTTGTGTTCTGTTGGTTTTTTGTCAAGAGTAATAAAATATGTTTTGGTAGAAACTTGAGAGTTGCCTCATCCATGGACAATTCAGTAAAACATTTGCATTGCAGTTTTCACTTTTACAAAATGATATCCAATTTCTGTTGTTTTATATATAGTCATTGGAGTCCAATTCTGTTGTTTTATCTTACAGTTATCAGATGTAGGCTATCCAGTTCCTGGTTTGTAATAGACTTCCCATATAATCTCACATCATATCCTTAATTGCCTTTGATTGTGTGAATGATACATAACACGTCTGCTTTCAACTCACATCACCAATGAGTATCACTATCTGTCTATCTGGTATGGTTCAATAAATCTTTAAGACCTTGGTCATATATACAATTTTAAAGGGAAACAGTAGAAGAAGTAACAGATCTTGACAAAATGAGACTAGTACAAGCCTGAGGAGAGTTATAAATTACAATGAAGTTATACCTTAACAAGGGGGAAGCAATAACAACTTCAATTCTTTTGGAAAGACCACTTGCCTTAACATGCTCTTGCAGATTATCAACCTGTCATAGAGCCACAAATATTCCACCATGATGTTTAAAGAACAAAAAATTAACCAGGAAAAACTGGGGAAAGAACTAGCTAGAGATAGATCTATGCTAGAATGAGATAGTCATTGACACATTATTTCTCTGATGAGAAATTACATTATGGCAATACCAGGGCATAACACCAATACCAATCTCTACAGAAAGTCTGAAGCATTTTTCTTCTTGATAACCGTAAACACTTCAAGAAGGAATTCCACATAACACAAAATCTATCCAGAAATACATGACAAGATGACAGAGATCATTTTGACCGGCAATTACCTGCTTCCAGCCGAGAGGGGTAAGGTTTGCATCAAAAAGATCGTAAGACAAGTATGCTTCATGGTTCTTCTCTCCTTCTACATTGTGAAATCCTTGGGCATGTCTAACCTGTATACAAGGTTGGATAAGACCTTAATGCTCTTGAAAGTAAGCAAATGATCTTCTCAAAAACCAAAATACAACATACTCCAATACACAAGCTATGAACTCCTGTACTTATGTAATGATCCATTTCCGTTTAAAATATCAAGTTAATGGAATATAGTCCACATCAACTAAATTTCATGCACTTCCTAATCTCCTTGAAGATCACAGTTTAGTTTAAAATTTCATCTTATAATTTCAGTCAGAATGAGATAAGTAGGTAACACCAGTCAATATAGAAAATCACAGGTGAGAAAAGCTGTGGGATTTCATGCTGTTCGTAGGGAAAATAAACTTAAGCCCCATTACAAGGGAATTTTTTTTTTATCATTTTTCATATAGGAAAACAAAAATCCGCTTCAAGGATATAATTGCCACAAACCAGGTGAAGAGTTTTACAACGGTGCGATGGATAAAGACTTAGACCTGCAGCAGTATCCATATCTGCAGTCACATGAAAGAAAAGCCAACAAGAAAGTGTGACTGATGAAGTTATCACTAAATGTAAAAGCAAAACTGCACGCCCAGATCTTTTCTCCTTGAATAAGACAATAATACCTCTACAAGCACACAAGTTTGCCTAATAAGTGTTTGAACCCAAAAGCAAATATGTACAGTAGCAAACAGTTGCAAGCAATTCCATAAAGGGAAGAAGAACAAATGCAAAAAAGCAAGTCAAATGAGAGGATTCTATCTCAGCATATGCTGGCTGGCATAATCTACCAACGCAACCCAGAGAACAGCACAATGCACCAATGAGGAATGTTGCACAACAAGGATTACGCTCCAAGACTCATGGAACGTAGTAATTTCCGACCATAATCACTCCCTAAGATGACAACTGGGTTTGATTTATTAATATTAATGAAATAAAAGAACAAGCCCCAAAACCAGGCGGATTTGAAGAAAATTTGCATGTTCATCAATCATTACCAAAGAACGTAGAAACTGAAACGATGATTCTAGTCATTCTACTACATTCATGTCGCGTGTATGACGTCAAAAAGAAATGGACGGAAAGCGCAAAATCCTAGGAAGTTGCAAACGACACGAACTTCCAAAATTGAAGGAATCGTAAAATTATTTAATCTCCAATCTGAAGAAATTGGTTGCTAAATAAAAATCATTCCAAAAGAGCAAGATCAACAGCAGTAGCGCCCTTAACCCGCGCATTCCTACATTACCGGAAACGAACATTTCCTCATACAATCGTTAAGCATAATCAACACTAATTATCGCGTCACTGTCACTGTTAGATCACCGAATTATCGTAAAACAAATCGAAATTGAATCCAATACAGAGCACGAAGCGAATCCATCAAACACCCTCAGAACTCGGAGGTGATTAATTTCGCAAAGAGCATAAAAAAAACGAGGATGAGAATTCACGTAGCAGAAGAAATAAGATGAGGAGAAAATGGGAGCGAGAGAGAAGGAGGTGAGTACCTAAGCGAGAAGAGAAGCAAATAAGATGAGTAGAACGTTGTGATGCGCGGCGAGGCTCTAAAATGGGAGTGGGGACAAAAGTGGGATTCAACAAAATAGGGTCATAAGCAATGGGCATGGTGAGTGAGCGTGGGAATAGAAATATATTGCGAGGGCGAGAGTATTAAAAATCAACTTGATAATTGAAACTCTCTTTCTCTCTCTCTCTGGGTGGCTTTGCTGGTTTGGTCCGCGGGTCCGCCAGCACCCGAGAGAGAACGTGAAGAGGTGCGTGTTTGGCTGCTTATCCTACGCAGGCACATCTGATGACTCATCACTCATCACACGGATTTTTACTTTTGTTTCTCACGGCTGTGGCAAAGAAAGAACCATCTTAAGATTCTTAACAAACAGTAAAATTTGAATTTTAACTATTTTATTTTACGTACTTTTCAAGTTTAAAAGTCAACTTTTAATCATAATATTAATTTATAAATGTTGAAATTTTAATGTATAAAGCTGTGCAGCTATTGTCTAACTCACAACTTGAACTAATGAGCATTTATCCTTTTAGCAAATTCTAAATTTAGAGGAGTCATTGTTATGGACCAATCGCGCACGCAGCCAAGCCCCACTTGGCCATTGTTGTTTAGTCGGAATCGTAAGAAGGGTGGAAAAGTAATGTAAAAGGAAATTCGTTACAATTAAGCTACCGCTTTCATTCAATGTGTCAAAACGGTAATGCCAAAGCATGACTGCCGAAAGGTCAAAAGCGTACTTGTGTGTTTATTGAGAAACTCAAAAAATTTCATCCTTTAGGTAATTTGCTTTCTTTTGTTTTGATTATTATATTTTTAGGCTTTATTGAGTAGGAAGGCTGAAAAGTTGAGGCACGAGACGAGATATGAGAATATACCCGTGGTGCTTTAGAAGAATAAGGAATATGGTAAGAAAAAACAGATCTTTTCAGCTCATTTTGAAAACCATTTAATCAATAGAACATGCATTATAACTATTTGGAAATGAAAATCAGATATCTAAATTCACTTGATTAAGTGAATTTCATTGTATCTCTGAAGTCTTTTAATGTAATTATTCATATTATTTCCTTGCCCAATGGAGTGAAATCACATATTGGGTCTTCCACCTTGGGCTTTTGTGGTGGTTGAGCTTCTCTGTTGCAGTAGTGTCTTTTTTAAAGGCTGCCCGCAATTTGAATGAGACATGGGAAATGTTATTTTGGATGGACCAATAATAGTCAATGAATTGTATGGTCTTGATACTTTTTGGATTCAGATAAAACTCATGTATCCAAATGTAATTTGGACTGTTTGGTCTACCGTGTACTAGATCCATCTAAATAAACGTAGGAACTAGACCAAGATGGAAAAACCAGATCCAATTTTAGACTCCTTTTCGATTTGTTTTTTAATACTCGAGATGGATTGGACTGGACTATACATGATATATCATCTCAATGGGCTTGCTCCACCTCAAGGTTGGCTCACCAGAGCAGGCTTCGTTTTCTTGGCCCATCTCTTAAAAATAAAATAAAAGAACTGGTAAAGATCAGTGAGTCACGTGAATCATAAACTCATACACGTGAAAGAAAAGTTAAAAAAAAGAGTAAATTAGTAATTTGGTCTCTGAAAATAGCTTACAATTACAATTTAATCTCTGAATTTACTTTTACATATAAGTTAGTCCTTAAAATTTTAAAACACCCAACAAGTTAGTCCCTCTATTATCTTTCATTCCCAAATTAAATGGTAATATGTAATGTAACATGTTAAGCATTTACATGTACTATTAAATGTCACATATCAGATAATAACTGATCGAATAAGGGTAAGCTTGATTAGTTGAGTTGATGGGAAAACTGTTAAAGGGATCGGTTAGTTGGTGAGCTAAGGGGTAATGGGTTAAGAGCAAGGTCTGTTTGGTCGGTTAGGAGATCCTGAGGGGGTCAAGTTTCATATTTCTCACCTAAACAATGTCGTTGGAAGGGCTAGGTATGTGGAGTAACCTGCCATGTGGCATTTAAAGGTAAATGTAAGCACTTAACACGCCACATCACATGTTACCGTTTAATTTTGGAAGGAGAAATAACAAAAGGACTAAGTTGCTATGTGTTTTAAAATTTTAAGGACTAACTTATATGTAAAAATAAATTCATGAACTAAATTTCAATTGTAAGCTATTTTCAAGGACCAAATTGCTAATTTACTAAAAAAACGTTGGAGGAAGATTTTTTCGCAGTACACACCAAGGCTTCTAATAATTATTAGGATGATCATGGGTTAGGTTGCTTTGGGTTCAGAGAAAAAAAAATATCCAAACCGATCAACCTTAGTTAAGTTACTTTGGTTTGGTTTCTTAAAAAAAATTTGAGCAACTCAAACCAAACTAAACCAATTAAGGTTGGATTGGATTGATTCGAGTCATCGGATTGTCTGATCACTTTTTTTGTCAGCACAACAAAACATCACACCACAACCATACCAGAAAAACGAACCACTGTGAACGAAACCCCTCCTTTTCAGGCAAGCTATTTCTCTTATACTATTTGAATTTGAGTTCTTTTTGTTTTTTTATTTTTTAGCTATTATGAGTGGAACCCACTAAATCCCCTCCACTATTTCTTTGATAAACAATATATACACTGCTACCCAAAACCACATGACTTGTTACAATAGAAATCGTAATGATCTTGCGCACTAAGAATACCCCAATGATCACCCACAAACTCCATAGCCATACACAGTCACACACCATACACAGAGCAGTAGAGCACAAGGGAAAACACATCTGAAAAGCGGAAGGAAGGTGGCACGTCACGGATTTACGGCGACGACACGACATCACGAACTCAAGGCGGCAACATGGCATTGACGGCAGGCCACTGGGTTCGAAGAAGAAAGAGAAGAGGATGAAATGAGGGGACTTTGCTAGACGCTAGGGCTCGAATTGAAATGAAACTGAGTTGAGTCATTTTCTCTTGCGACGGAGTGTGAACGAGCATTTAGAGATCTAGTCATCTCATCGAGTTATCTCAGACTCATAAACCGAATCAACCATGATTGGTTTTGATCGGGTGGATTCAATGACCTAATCCAAACCGAATTTTTTTAAATGGTTTGGGTCGATTTCCTAGGTTCATCGGGTTGACATAAACCAATGAATACTCCTAATAATTACGTTATATATGTTTTTAATTTTAAAAAAAAATCAATTTTAGTGTTTTAAAGATATACGTGATATAATATTAGTCTTTTATTTATTAACGATATTAAATCAATATTTTAATAATAGTTAATGATATCAGTTTTGTCCTTTTGTCATATTTATGTCATTAAATTAGTCTTTAAAGTGACATCGGATTGATTCTTAAAAGAATAAAATTGATAGTATTAATTATCATTAAAGAACAAATTTATTGTCTTTAATAAATTAGAGATCAATGTAATGTCTCATATATCTATCTGATGCAGAGATGAGACAACTTATAAAAATAATGAGCAATCTAGTCTTCAGAAACTAGAAATGCAACAACCAAAATCAAATGCATAACAAAAATTAGCACACAAGCTTGCAAAATAATGTAAATAGATGAATTAGAAAGAGTGTGCACACAAAGATTTATACTGGTTTAGCCTTGATGTGGAACCTACGTTGAGTCCTCAACCTTGCTGAGATTTTCCACTATCAATCGAGTGTTCTTTGATCCATCTTAGTCCTTCCAAGTTAGATACAAGTAATGTTGATTCACCCTAACCTCTCTAAGTTAGAACTGATTTGTTTTAATCAATCGTAACCTCTCTAAACTATGAAACAACACCCTTATTAGGCTTTGCAAGATATCAGAGTAAAAACTCTCTCACAAGGAGTTGGATAAACAAATATTGGCTCAACTTAGATTTACAAGATGATTTTCAGATAAAAGCATAAATGATTCTTGATATTTCATTATTGTTCTCTTATTCTCTTCTCTTTTTGTGGTTTCTTTAGAAAATGATAGGTATTTGTAAGGAAGGGAAAATTTGAATGTTAATGTACTGACTGACCTTACTTTTGCAGAAAGTGTCTTGGCATTATTTGAACATGTATTGTCATTTCTTCACTTTTACAGAATGACCCATTATTCTTTCATGTGTGTCTTGTACTATTCTAATCATTGCAGGGGATATTCTAATCGTTTAGTAGCTTGGGAAACTTTCTGGAATTATCTTGCAGCTAGAAACTATAAACAGGGTTAAATAGGGAGTTTATTGATTTTGGTTATGAGCTAGCTCATCTTCGATCTATGAGTTAGCTCATTAGTGTATTCTCATAAGATAATGACTGATATGAGCAGACTTATCTTCATCGTAAGTAATTATGTATATATGCTCATCCTTGGTCTTCTATATGTTTCTCCTGAACATGACTTTGATTGTAGCACCTTCAAAATATGAGATTTCTCATCTTCTTTCATGAGATAACTTCTTGTAGTGCTTATAAGCTTCCGACCTTCTTGCTTCATATAAGTCTTCTTATCTCTTAGTATGAGTTGACTCATTGTAGTACATGGAAATTCTATAACTTGAGCAATTTGAAATGCTTTCTTTGTAACTTGAGAGTTCATGTTTTCTTTGATAAATCTACAACACTACATTTCAGCTTTGATCAAGTGCAAGTATATAGTGTTAAATATTAGAATAATGTTTAGAATCATCATTAGAAATTAACCATTTTAGAAACCTTAGACTAATAGATATTCTTTTTTATAGGTAAATTAATCATTCTTATTTGTTGAAATAGGAATGAATGTTGATAACTTAAAACTTTGAGTAAATTATATTTACCTCCTTTGAAGTTTCATAAAATAAAACTTCATCTCAATTTACAATTAAAATTATACTCCACGCCATTATTTTTTTACAAATGGAATCTGTTAAAATATGATGAAATATTCTGCTTAACAGCAACAACTAACCATAGTTTACTTATGATACCTTTGCAACTTACGCTAAGCTTAATGATAAAATCTAGATCGTTCATCATCAATTATTGCTCATGACGGGTTGTAACAACTCTTACTCTATTCTCTATATTGTCCAATATTGAGTGACATTACTAAGTGCTAAATGTTAAGTAATAAATACCATTCCGTGTAGTACCTTTCAAAACTCATCACAAAATGGTCAAAAAGTGCTAATTTGACTTGAAGTCATAGGTTACACATTGCAAGGTCTCACATGTAATCGTACTCTCTCTCTCTCCTAACACCAATGATTACAACTCCTATGAAGTAGTTCACGACAACCATAACATAGATGTTATTTACGTGTCATCCATCATTAGCAACAATTCGTAGTAAATGATTTAGATTTTATCATTAGGTTTAAGAGTGTGTTTGGATTAGCTATGGAAAAAATTTTTGTTAAAAATTAATTATGTATATAATCGATTTTTAAGAAAATTAATTATGAGAAAATTAATTTAAGTTTGGATATGTTAGTTCACAATCAATTTTAAGACAATTTTTTTGTTTGGATTGTATAAAAAGAATCGTTTTTATGTATTAAATTACCAAAAGATATATGAAATAATTGGAAAAGTTATTTAGTTGAAGACATGAGAGTATTTGTTTACAAAATTTTTCGAAATAAGCTAAAATTACTTATTCAAAAGCTCAAAATAAAAACCTTTTCTAAAAAAATTATTTTTAGTTAATGAAAATAATAATTTTAACTTATAATCAATTTTACACACTTTAAACAAATAAGATAAATTTTCGATAAAATAACTTTTAATTGAAAAAAATAAACTATTTTGAAAAAGAATTAATCTTTCCTAAACATCTCTTAACACAAATTACAAAGTTATAACAAGCAAGTCATAGTTAATTGTTGGGTTAAGTAGAAAAGTTCACCTCATTTTAACAGATTCCGTTAGTAAAAAATAATGTGATGAGATGGAATATAATTTTAGCTATAAATTAGAGTGGAGTTTGATTTCGTGAAATCTCAAACGAGTAAATATAAAACTTGCTACAAAATTTAGCTACAGATTAACTACAATATGATATCCCTCGCTAAAAATAACAAGACAGGAAATGTGAATTTTAGTTGATAAATAGCAAGAAATTAGCTACAAAAATTCCCTAGCTAAATTAATTTCTGTAGTTAAATCTATTAGCTAGGAAAATTAAGGTAGTCAATATTTTTAAAGATTAGCTAGGGTATAAATCATTAGCTAATCCCTAGCTAGTCTTTTATACGTGAATGAAAGCTTTTACCCTCATTGTGAGGGCCTCACCCAAATCCAAGACGCAAGCCTTCTTTCTTCTCACCAATCCACCATTATCCACCAAGACAACCATCTCTCTGTTTCTCCAAATCCTTATTTTACAGATCTTTCAGCCATCTATCTTATAAATACAACCCAAATATCACAAGAGCCCCTCACATCTCCATACCTATCCTTCATTCTTCAAATGCATTTTTGTTTTCTCTTTTCGGTCAATGAAGATGAGAGAATGCATCTCAATCCACATTAGCATCGGGGTAAGTCTCTCCTTCATCTCCCAATGTGTCATCTTGAATCGTTGGATCTAAGGTTTTTTTCGTAGTTTTTGTTTGATTTTGCTATAGATCTGTGTTGTGTGTTTCTGGTTTTAGGATTTTTTTTTTTGTTGAAAATTGTTTCGATTTAACATATTTGGGTAAATTTGAACGTCATTTCCTGATTTTTCTCGTTTTCTTGATTTTCTCTTCGGTTGTTACAATTTTCTAGCTTATCTGCATTGTGTTAGAGCATTTATCTTTTTATTTATTTTTACATTATTAGGGTCTCTTCTAGACCTATAATTTTGGGCATATGACTTGTTCATGAAAGTTGATTTCGATAGGAGTTGATGATTGTAGTTAAAAGTTTAATGCTTTTCCCCCCTTACTGGCTAAATAGTGAGATAAAACACAAGGTAGACAAATTACATGTGTCTTTATGCGATGCTTTGATATATTTTAATTTTGCATTTGACATTATTATTATTTTGTACAACATTAAATATTTTTAATTCTACTTATTAATTATATTTTTATCATGCAAAAATTGATAAAATATTGTGCAATTTAAACTTATAAGATAATGGAGAAACCATTGGTGGTAAATCTTCAGGATGTACACTACAATAGGAAGGCATATGAATTGGATAAGCCTTGTTCGTGTATTATAATTTTCCTTATAAAAGCAATTACATGTTCTTAGAGAAGATATTGCAGAACATTCACTGATTCACTCTGTTAGTTTACTTGGTTGCATTGCTTTTGGACCTCACCCTGCACATTTATGAGAGCATTGGTAGAAGAAAGCTTAACAAAGGCAGATGAGAAAGCCTAGAAGAAGTAGTTCGGATCCATAGAAAACCTCATGACAAACGGTGTAGTTTGAGGATCTATAGAAATGCGTGAGTCAATACCAAGCAATCCTCTCCCCATTATAATTTCTCGGTAATACTGGTTGTCAAATATCACGAAGGTCATGTCATTAGGCACAAAACATGTGAGGTTTGTCAGAGGAATCTCGGTTGGGCATGCTAGTCTTAGTGAGGCTTCAAACTCAAAGTCTATTATCTTGTCCCCTAGCTGTGGATCATACAATCTACCAACAATGTTTAAACAATGTCCAACACCTTTTATTTATTTATTTCTGTGAAGCATGAGTTTGAATAATTACTAATTAGTTAATGACCATATTGTTACTTACTTTTATTTTTTTAATATTATATATTGTATATGTTGGCACTTGGCAACTTATTTTTCATTGTAATACATAAGTTCACTGTAATAAAATTGTGGATCATCCTGTGGGAGTAGTATTTTGGGCTGAGGCTATTGCTATTCTTCATTGAAGTGGTCTGAATTCATCTAACAAAAGAACAAAACAAGATCAAAGACTGATCCCAAATAGATAATGATAATGAAGAATAATAAGGAAAGTCAAAAAAGAAAAAGCAAAGAATAGACTATGTCCTTTAATGCAGTAATAGAGCTATGAAAATGGCATTAATTCCTTTGTGGTCCATTGTTTGGAAAGGATGCTATCTTATGATAATCTTAAATAAAAACTAAATGAGAGTACTTCCATAGTGCCAAAAGATTAAAGAAAACTTGAAAACAGAGAAAACCAAATGTCCTCTTAGCTTTTTATTCCTAATATTATCTTTAGCTTATTGTTTAAAAAATCATTGACCTCTATTTTTCTAGCTGTAGAATATTTTTCCTTTAAAATGACCAATATTATTCTCCTAAACACCCTCCTTTCTTTTTCATTGCTCTTGGGACAAAAGGCAGAAACTATAGATATTGGAACCTGTGACCAATCAATTCCAAAGGCATATCTTGATAAGGGTACTTCCCACCTCATTGATTATCATTTTTACAAGTAACCTTTCTAGTGAAATGATATTGCATAACACTACTTCTCTTGTTAAAGTTTTTTATATGCATTTCTCTTGGTGTTGCTTGCAGATGACAAAGGAAGTGGTTATACAACACATCATTCATACAGTGGCCCCACAAACGTTGGGTAAAATGTCATACTGATTACTAAATAGCATGTCTCTCATTATCTTAAACGCAACTGTACTTGTTTATTTTACTATATTTTAATAAAATAAAGTACGTGGAATATTTGTTTACATATTGATTCAATGCATTGCTTTCATTGGCCCCACTTGTGGGATCAATTGAATATATGACAGCTACATGAAAGCAGGAACCTATTAATGGAAATAGAAACAACCATAAAACCTTTCCCATTGTTTTGATAACTGAGAGATTGTAATATAAAATTATCAAGAAATTAATGCATGGCAACTAGCTATTGGCTCGTATCGAAGACAAATTTCCATAAATTTGTTTCCCTTTATATGGTCTGATACCTTCCATAAATTCATAATTTTTTCTTTAGGTATTACTCTTCAAAACTCCTTTATATGCTTCACATGCTTTGAGCATGACAGCCTTATTCTCTACAAGTGTTGTTCTATAATTAGAGGTAAATGGTTAGTCAGGTTTAACATTTGATACCAAGACCATGGTGAGGGAATTTCTTATATGGAATTTCTGTTCTCACTCTCTAGAGTCCAGACACTTAATGACTAAAACCTCTTTTGGGGCAAACTTCTCTCTGATTTGTGTCCTGTAATGAAAGTTGGTGTTTCATTGTCTATGATTATGAAGATAATAAGTCATTTTACTGCTTGCTAGAGTCCAAACACTTAATGACTAAGAGAATAAGTCCAGACACTTAATGACTAAAACCTCTTTTGGGGCAAACTTCTCTCTGATTTGTGTCCTATAATGAAAGTTTGGTGTTTCATTGTCTATGATTATGAAGAGAATAAGTCATTTTACAGATTGCTAGAGTTTTATACAATTTCCTCTGATATTGATTCAGGTTATGCAATTTCTAAAGGAAGACCTATAAGAGAACATCGCCGTGGTTGTTATGGCCTTGGTTGCGGCTATTGCGTGTAAGTAAATTTCCTATATGGTGACAGTTTACTTCACACTAATTTCCTATATGAGGTTGGCTTGCCTTTTGATTATATGATGTTTTGGTATTTTGGTATTTCACATGTACTATGCCTGTTTTAGCAAGCATGTTATGGTTTTGGAAAACTAATAGGATTAGTTACTTGCATGCATGTATGTCATTTTGCATCTCATTTTTTTGAGTAATTTAAGACTGCCAAGAACTTCACACAGAGTAGAATTGACATAAAAAAATGCTTTGAAGTCATCCAACTGGGAATCTCACTAATACAATTGGTGGACAAAATTAGAAAGCAAAGTTCCTAACATAGCTAAAGTTGGATTTACTTCAGCATGGTTGCCACCAGCAACTCATTCATTCTCACATGAAGGTTAGAGCCTTAAAGGAATTGGGCATAAAAGTATATGGTCTGAAAGTGATATTTTATCTTTTTCTTCAACCCTGAGGAGCACAAATCGATAACTTTCTAGTCTTTTCCCATTTTTACAGGTTACACTCCACAGAAGCTTTACTTTATTAATAGTAAATATGGTTCTGAGCATCAGTTAAAAGCTTTAATTCAAAAGATGAAGCATACAAAGTCAAAGCAATGGCTATGTTAGAGTGCTGTCAACCTTCTCAAAGGGGTTATGTTGTAGATAGAGAGGATCACGTGAATGGTGATGATGATAGTGCCATTGTCTTAGACATTGTTTAGTTTTGTTTTACCTTTTTTGGTAGAAATCATTTGAACTTGTGGTATAACTTTTTAAGTTATTAATACAATTATGACATTTCGTTGCATAATTTACTTGTTGGATTTCTATGTTTTATTGAGTTGTTTATATAGGTTTAATTTGACAAATTATATTAAATAAATTTTTTCTACTCAATTTATATTAGTTGCGGAATAGCAACGAATTAGTTATGGATTGGAAAATTTGTGACAAATTAACTAGGGAATAGCTATAGTTTGGATTAACTTCTTTTTACTTATAGACTATTGGCTACAAATTAGCTATAGATTAATTAGGAAATTTTTTTTGTAGCTAATCTGTAATTAGCTACGGAATTAGCTACAAAAATTTTATAGTTAAATTGCGAGGGAAATTTAAATTAAATTAAGCTATGAATTAGCTATAAATTAGCTACAATTTTTTTTCCAGTTAGTTACGGACTAGTTACAGAATATTTTCGTAGCTAATTAGTGACCTAATTTGAGCTAAAAAAAATTCAATAGTTAATCTGTAGCTAAAAAATTTAGTTATAGATTAGCTATCAAATTTTCTTGTAGCTGTTTGGGTTCACAAAATTTTATTATATCATCGTGTAATCATTGTTTCTTCAGTTTTCAATTACAACCTGACACAATTGGTGATGATAATTAAAAAAAAATGTTTGGCAAAGAGTACTGTAAAAATAAATAAACATAAATTTATAATTGAATTCACCTTACTATAAAGGTAGGAAAAAAAAACTAAACGTCGAAATTTGGATTACATGAAAAATTAAATCGTAAAAGAGAATTACCATTATTTTGCTTCAAATAAACTAAAACATGTATTTGAAGACTGGGACAAAATGTTTTACCATTTAAAATCATACAGAATCTTTTATACGTCAATTTGTACGAGATTTATAATTAAAGAAAAGTATTTGTTTCTTTAAAATTAGTAAGGGAAACAAAAATTGTTTAAAAAATGGTATAAGTATATATATAATACAATAAATTAAATTACTTACACATATAATATATGTATTATATGTGTTTTATATTTCTTATTATTATGAGTGATATAATATTTTTTTTTCATAACCAAGCAATCAAACTTAGGATTCATATTTTTATAAACTACGTAGGTAGCAATAGATAATAAAAAAAGAATAAATTCTAACAAATTTATTATTTATTACAACAATAACAACAACAAAAGTCTTTTCTCACTAAGTAAGATCGACTACATGGATCAAACGACGCCTTTGTGAAAATAAAAATATAGTTTATAAGAAAAATTTTTATTCTCAGTCTCAAAATCTTAACATCCAAATGGAGCCCAGGAGTCAAAAGAGACCTAACATACCTAATGGGATTTTTTTCTTTTGCTGAAAATAGGATTTATGTTTTAACAGCGTATATGGCACTGAAAATCAAATATATAGTGGAAAATGTTGTCAAATATGTGAATCATCTCCTTCAAATTTCGCCCATCCCAAGTTCCCAACTCTAAATTTCCTTCACTTTTTCTTTTACTACCTACTAGCCTATTAACCAAATTATAGCCACCGTCCCCATGAAAGGAAAGAAAATAAATAAAGTCCACCTTAAAGGAGCATTATAGTATCTTTAGATTCTTTACCTTTATTAGACGTAAGAAGCTTTAAATTTGTCGTTGATTATTCCCGATATTTAATCGCAAACAGTACAAATTTGTAGAGTCATTTCTTAATCTATGACTTGATAATTTTCAATTATTAATACAACAGAATGGGATCCAATAAATATATTTTTAAACAGTACAATTTATTAGATTTTTGGGCTGTCATTGATTAAATAGGTTTTTAATTTTTCTCAAAACGCGTTAAATAATTGAGTAGTCCAATAACTTGTATAATACATTTTCAGATTAATTTTATGAATTTAATAGTCACTGGCTATTATACATATTTATTAGTTTTGGACTTTTTAATGGTGTGATGTCAATAACTACTGTAGAGCATGTTAGATCATTTAACACATTAATATCATCGGCTGGGTCACATGTCCTACCTACTGTCATAATTACAATTAGAGTAATAATACTTATTATAAATTTATATATTTTAAACAATCCAAGTTATACAAGTATATTTTAAATACCTACACTAGGCACATTATATCTCCTCATCTGAGCACTTGCTGAGGCCTCTGTGGAAAGAAAAAGGAGAGAAGGATCCTGCTTAGTCTTGGATGTTTGTGAATTGAGTTTGGATAAGTTTTTTTTATTAAATAAAATATCTTTTTATTAAATAAAATATCTTTTTTTATAAAAAAAATACTGTTATAAGCTTTTAAGTATGTTTGGATGAATTTTTTTTTAAATGGAAGTTAAAAAAAAATCCTATTACCATTTTCTTTAACAGTTATTGATTTCTAATTTTTTTTAAAAAAAATGATTTTTAATATAATTTATTTATAAAAATTTCTTTTGTCTTTATTAAAAATTACATCTCATCTTTTTTTTTTTTTTCCTTTGAAAACATATCTCTTTCATTTTAGATACCCTATATTTTTAATATTTTTGCTATAAATTTTTTTTATCTAAACAAATTTATAAATCCTTCTATTATTTAAAAGTACTTCACAAACATTACATCTAAATACAAAATAATTTCTTCTTTAAAAAAAACTATAATAAAATAATGTTTATAAAAAAAATTATTTTTTAGAAGTTTGTCCAAACAAACTCAAAGAATATCGTCATCTCAATTGTTGTTTCTTAAATTGCTAAAAGAATGGCTGCAATAGGTTCGTGCAATTGATTTTTATTTTAGGATTAAAGTATTCTAAATTTAGTTTAGGCCTTAATAAATATTACACTATTTTATCCATATTTAATAGGTTAAAATGCAAAGAACTCGCTTCAATTATGGGTTAAGATTAGAAAACCTCAGTACTTTCAAACTCACCAACTTAACTTCATAAATTAACAAAACAGTGTATAATAACCATTCTGTTAACCTACCATGTAAATAATTGATGAGAAAGTAGTCATGTGTTAGATTTTTTTCCACTAATATCGTCTTAAATCATTAATATTTATCCCTCAAATTATCATTAGGCCTCTTTTTTGGGCACTCATTAACCCCACACCACCATTTGAGCGGCTCATGAAAATTTCAAACGGTGGTGTGAGGTTAATGAATGCCCAAAAAAAGAGGCATAGAGATGATTTCAAGGATAAATATTAATGATTTAAGGTAAGATTAGTGAAAAAAATCAACACATGACTACTTTTCCATCAATTCTTTAAATGGTAGGTTAACATAAGGGTTATTATATACTGTTTTGTTAGTTTAGAGAGTCAACTTGGTGAGCTTGAAAGCACAAGGAGATTTTCTAAACTACCTATAGTTGGAGGGAGTTCTTTGCATTTTAACTTACTTAATAAATGTTAGAAAACAAAAAAAATTAACTTAAGAGTGACAATTTTTTCTATAATAACATTTCACTGAAGTTTATCAAAATAATAAAATTGCTTGTTTTGAGTAGTTTCCGTAATAAAAAATTGTTTAGCATTATCCTTTTTAATTCAATGTTAAATAGTCATTTTTCTGACTTAAGTTTAATTTTTTTTTATAAAACTAAATTTAAAAATCCTTATCCAATCCTCACTCAACTAAAACTCCTAAACTAAGTTCAGTAATATTTTCATGAAGTTACAAATAATTGATCAATATATTAATTAAAACCTCTCTTACTTATTATTAAATTATGTAATTAATCATATCTCCATATTTAATATCAGAGTAAAAATTTTTGTTTTACTTTCTTTTGGCTGCACAACACTGGAATTGCAAAAGTTCCTTACTTTTTACCTGTTATTTATTTATGTTATAAATATACAAGGACTAGAGCATTCTAAAGATGATCAAGATTACACTTTTTAACCTCGTTTTTTTACAACTAGCTAGGATTAACAATATTTGTACAGGCTTCCAGAACTTCACATGCAAAAACACTGATTAACAACTAGAATATGTCCTATACTACTAATCATTATTTCTTCAGTCACCAGCCTAATTATTTAAACATGGATTATGTGTGAGAAAATCTTACTGATGATTTCCTTAAGATATAATGTATAACGAGTTAACAACCCTCACTTTCCATAAACAGTAGCCAAAATACTTTAATAATCTATATATCCTCAAGAACAAAATCAAAACAAGTACAATATATTGGTTTATAAGTAGATTCTGAAGATTTTATTTGCTAGTCTAATTCAGCTTTGATTTAGTTTTGTCTTTAGTATTCCTAAATATGAAAATGCTGGAGATGGACAACTAAAGATACATATTTTTCTTTTTCTTTCTATTTTGGTACACTTTTCTTTTCTTTCTTTTTTCTAGCAAAAATGAGTTGTACAACTAGCCAACCAGATACCTTTTATATCGTTTATGTAAATTAATTATGTCTTTGATCACTGAACAACATGTTTCTGGTCAATGAACTTTTGTCAAATGTAATAAGATAACAGCCTGACTAATAAGTTGACAACTACTGTGCCTTAATCACAACTGTAATTTGAAAAACAAAGCTAGCTAGCTGAACTTGCCTATAATTAATTACACGCGTTGTTAGTTTGCGGCCACAAGTTTAGTCCACAAAACACGCAAGTTGGATTACATAATCTATAAGATGTTTCTATTTCATTACTTACCTAGCGAGAATTGGATCCTTGCTCTATATAATCTTGACTGATTTTTCTGAAGTTTGTTTTTTCTCCAATATCCCCCACACAAATTTGACTTGAAAAAATTAGTTTGATCGGTTCTAGCTCTTTCTTCTATCGAAAAAGACAAAATTAATGGATCGCCGGGTGTAACCCAATTTAAGTGGGAAGCATTTAAATTCATTTCTTTTTCATCTTCAAATTAAGGGAGAACAAGTTTTTCCAAATCGTGTCAGTGTACAGTTGTAATTCCCTCTAAGAGAGGATATAATGAGGATTCAATATTTTTTTCTTCTCTGTATTAATAAGCTTAATGCAACTATAAGATATGACTTAGTAGGCAACCTGAGTTTCATGTGGACAATTTTGTCTGCAGTTTATAGATTTGAATTTCACTTGAAATACCTTATGACTAGGACCATGTTATTAGACGCAAGAGCAGAAATTAGTCATAGAGCCAAAGGGTTTGGAAGCACCTCATGATAGACAAAAAATAAATAATAATAAGCTTAATGCAAAATCTCATTAGTGCTTAGTTGATACTATATTTCTATTTGCAAAAATATAAAAGCCTTCAATTTCTCTTGAAGTGGGTACTTAGAAAAATCTAACTAATTGGTTGTTAGCAAGGTTTTAAATAGCAATTACAATTATATTCGCGTTGCAGTTGATTTGGCCAATGCGGGCCAATGTGATCTGCAATTGTGGAGTGTCTACTGCATCACGCGATGTGGTTCACTATTTAAAACATTGCTAAATTTTGTTTCTTTATGGACACGTATAGAAAATTAAGGGCTCTCTGCGTTAATTTGTGTATGTATACCAATTTTAGTTTATTAATTAATACGTTTTATCATCATTACGGTTGGTGCAATATGCATATATTATATGTTACTTAAATATAAAATATCTAATCAAGTGTCTTGAAAAATCAATTGCTTTCTCTATCTCATAAAAGACAAAAGGTTTTACATTGTAGTGTGACCACCCTGCACATAGCCGCTGAATTTGCAAGGAGCTGAACCCATGAAGATCACAACTCATAAGAGATAGGTAGGACAGAACTAGTCATTGACCATATATGATCAGTCTTTATGAGAATCTCAGAAAAGAGATTAACTATAATTACAATTCTTTGTTTTTTCTTAATTTGCTAATGAGGTTCTTGGAGGATCTACCACTGGGCCAATTAGTCTTGGTCATTATATATATATATATATATATATATATATATATATATATATATACATATACCTATTTTCTTAGAGTAACAAAGCGTTCTCTGTTGCTTAAGGTGGGAGAGGTGATATCTGTACCCAACAATGTTCCAGAGATATGTGAGGCATAAAATAATATGTATTGGGTAGTAAACTACTTCTACAATATTCCTCGTCCATCAAATTAGAACGCAGGAGTTCCACTATGGGTGTATTAATTGGTTCTCACGCAAAACACATGTATGACATAAAGATTCAGTATATACTTGTATAACTAATTAATTTTATATATAAACTGCAAGTTGATGTAACAGAATTTTCTCAGTATAGCTCATCATTCACCAGCCATCCACGCCCCAACTTTAAGGATACACATCATATGGATGAAATGGGATGTGGAAAATAGAGAAAATTGAAAATATTTTGATTTTTAATTAACAGTGGTTGAAAAAAAAAGTGAAAATTAAATGAGATGGTCGAAGATTTATTTTTATCTATCTTACTTATAGTATGAGAGATATAGAACTTGTAAATTGATAGCATGCAAATGGTGGTCACTTCATTTTTCATCCTAAATTTGAAATGAAAAGGCTTGATAAAGCACAGATGCAAATGATGGCAAAACGAATTTTTGTTCTCTTAGCCAAGTGTACAATTTCTCCAATCACTTTTAACCTTCCTATTTTTTCACTTACCAACACTCTAACTGATCTTGTTTTGTAATTTGTTTAATTATAACTTTCTTTTTAATTTGTTTCCCTGACATGAATCCCTCAAGTGAAAGAGAGGAGCGGGGGGACACAGTAATTAAGAATCAAGGTTTACTTAAACCAAAATATAAGCATTTATTTTTTGGATGAAAAATACCGAAATATGAATTCTATATTCTTAACTCATATGCTACTTGGATATATAGAAGCTTTGTGATGAAAAATGTTCCGGTGGTAGAGAAAAACCTTCCATGGTGAAAGTTTAGAGCTGTGAGTTTCAGAATATCCTCTCATGAGAAAATTTCTATAACTTGGGTTTTTTTTTTTTTTAATTACTCGTTTCTTTAATTGATTTTTTTTTTTTTACATCTGATATACCAATTAGTAGAATATTAAAAAAATCAATTACTGAAAAAGTCTGTATTCGATTGCAATAAACGTTTACCCTTTTTATACTCAACAAATAATTACAACTTTTTTTTGGTGTGGTATGCGCAGTTACTTAATTACCAGCTAATGTTCTGTATTTTACAAACGAGAATCATAAATAGTTTAGGCATTCAATTCCCCATTTCAATTGTAAATCCGTCGTCATTAGAGCGAAAAACAATAAAACTGCATGATCCAATGCACCTGTCAACATTAGCCTGCCGCCATTTGACGTTGGTTCTTAAGCTATAGACACAAACTTAAGCAAACTCTCTATGACCAAAACGACAAACAGCAGGGACAGGCATGGTTGAAACAAATTGTAGGGAACTAGGGATATATATCACAAAGTCACCAATAATAACCGTCTTCACAAACTCACACAAAGTTCTCGTAATTGGTTTGATTATTTGCCAAATCAATGCTATTTTATTACTACCCCTCGGCGTTACGGGAGCTTAGGAAATGCGAATCAATGACACTTCCAAAAAGAAAAAAGAAGATTCAAATAAGAATTTAATTTCTATCTACTGTATAAATTTTTTTTACTTCATCATCCAATTATGTGTTGATATATCATTAAAATAGTTAGACTTTTTAGGTAGTGGTTGTGATAGTCAACATTTTTAATGATTTGGCATCACATGATTGGATGACAGTGTAAAGAAACTTTACACTAACAGTGGATAGAAATTAAACTCTACATTAACTCTTCAAATAATAATGTAGAGTTTAATTTCTATCCACTGTCAGTGTAAAGTTTCTTTATACTGTCATCCAATCATGTGTTACCAAATCATTAAAAGTGTTTGACTATCATAACTACTACTTTGAAAGTCTAACTATTTTAATGATATGTCAACATATGATTAAATGACAGTGTAAAAAAACTTTACACTAACGGTAGATAGAAATTAAATCCAATAATGTAATGTACAGTGTTTCTGGTTTTATAATTTACAGTGGCGACAGTACTCAGTACTATTCATTTTCGTTACAGTAATTAAGTACTCCGGTGAAGAGCAAGAGTTGGGAGTTGAAAGGTGTGTCTAGAAGCAGTAGTTGACCATACAGTGATTGTTCTAGCTTCATCAGATTATTATAATCCAAAATGCGGAGATGACTAAGCAGCGGAAAATCAAAGGAAAGAAGAAAAGTTCATCATAGCAGAGAGGAGATGGATCACAAGCACGGCTTTTGATGAAGCAAGGATGCATCTATGGTGGGGTTATGCTGCTCCTTCTCGTTTTCTTGCGCAGGAAATGACTCGTGATCGAGCAAGGAATTGCTCTCTCTTTCTCTCTCTTCCGGGCACTTAATTAATGCCTTTGCATTTGCCTTCTTTTTTTTTTTTCATCTGGTATTATTTACACGTATTGTTACCTCACAGGCCAATACCTTGAAAAAATTGTTACAAAACCAGAAGAAGAAGCAGGCGAAGAAGAACCACTCCCAGTCACACTCTCACATGGTAATGTACGCACACGAGCCAATTAGCCAAGCCTACATTTACAAAAAGGCAAAACGACGACCTATCCTTCCACAGAAAAAAAAGGTTTTGTTTACTTTACAGCACGGTATGTAATGTAAGTAACTCTAGATGGCTTATGGCTTTTGGACCCCAATCCACTGTTTAAGAGCGCTAACTAACAAACAAAGCGCTAGCAGACAAAAGTGGGAGATGGAGAAAAATGGTGGTTTTGGTGGAAGCTCGATCAGAATTCCAAATAAGATATTGTGGGCTGTCAAAGCTGAATGTTATGAAACTATGATAGAGAGAGAGAATGCCAAAAACTGCTTTAAGAATACCACTTTGTGTCGGGGAAGTAGGAGGAAAACTGCCGCGGTTTTCTCACACCACCCTCCCACCTATTCATTTTCTGCCACATAAGTTTCGTCCCTGTGATCCCGTGGTCACTTCAGGTCCTTAGTTTGTCACTTTGTCTTGTAAGTTTCATATCTTTTGTTATATATTGATTATTATTTTGTTTAGAGTTTAATTTTGATTTATTATTAATGTAAAAATTTTGTATATTGTTATTCAATCATATGTTGTCAAATCATTAAAAGAATTTGACTATAACAATAACTATCTAAAAAGTAAAGTTTAACTTTTTTAATGATATGTTAACACATGATTAGATGGCAGTGTAAAATTTTTTTACACTGAATGTGAATTGAAATTAATTTTTTTTTTATATGAAATGAAACATGATCTCTTTGATAAATGAATGAAGTTGGAGTTTGCCTCACGGAACTCAAGTGTAGTTCAAACTTCAAATCCATTTTACAAAGGAATTTTAATTAAATATGCTTATTGCTCACAGACACTTAGTTGAGTAAAACAAGCTAGAAAGACAATTATAATGTAAAAATTAAAATTTATACTAGTTATAGTATTTTCTTTCTCTCTTTTCAAACAGTTTCTTATATATGAGCCACTTTAAACAGAGCAGCCCCATAAATAACTGTTACTAGGGTTGTGTTATTGTATAGAAGATATAATGGTTTTAAATTTAATTTTTTTAAAAATAAATGGAAAAACAAGGAATCAAACCAAAATTGTATTCAGAGGAAGGTTTTACATTTCTATGTGCGGCTACTTGAGACAAGTGGATCTGTATAATGACAGAATACATATCGTGTACATGCATATGTCTATGCATTAAGTTATAAACTTTAAGTTGGCTAATAAAGCTAAATTCTTCCTTTTGTAAAGGGCCATAAATTAATATTTAATAATTATATTAATCAAACAACGACGATATAGCAGAGAGGAACTAGTTGGATATATATGTAGTTAAATGGTTGAGTGATAACGTTCTTGTCGGGGTGGTTTATCAGAAATCCGCCATTTGTTTTGGTGTTTGGCAGATTATAATGCCCATTAATGCTCTCGAAATGTGAGATCATGCACACAAGTTTCATTTGCAGCGATTTATGAGGAGACGTCACAAAATAGACATTTGCGGAAAGGCTCTTAATTTTGTACTTTTAGGTCATATTCCGCATTCGCTTTTGCTAACTAGTACTAGTGCCTAAGGAGAGATATTAATAAGGTTTAAATAAATTTTTCATCTTTATAATTTGTACTCATTTTTAGTTTAGTTTTATAGTTTTCTTTTTTATAAATTAATCTTTATATTTACAATCGTTAACAAAATGATCTTTGTCGATATTCTGGTTATGAAACCATCAGTTTATAATTCTTATAGTTTTATCATGTTTTTAATTTAATCCCTATAAGTTTTTAATTTGGTCTTTATAATTTTTTTTCTTGTTTTTAATTTAGTTCCTATAAACTGACAACGTCATAATTAAATCTAACGGTAAGGAACATTTTGCAAATGATTGTAAGTACGAAAACTGATTTACAAAAAAAAAAGTATAAGGACTAAATTAAAAATGAGTGTAAATTATAAAGACAAAAAATTTATTTAAAACTATTAATAAAAAAGAGTCTTAAATATGTATGTCTTTTTTTTTTAATATAGCAAAAGAGAAAGTAGGCGTTTTAACGAAACCACATACCTGGGTTGCATGGTTCAAACAAATAAATAAAATAGAAATAAAAATAATTTTACTTTGATTAATTGTTACAATTTTGTAATGGTAGTTACTAGGGGTGTTCGCGGTTTGGATTGGTTCGGTTTTGGGGGGAAAAGTCATCCGAACCAAACCAATCGGTTTTTCTATATTAAGAACCAATCGGTTTTTTTAAAATTGGAAAACCGAACCGAACCGAACCAATTACAATCGGTTTGGTTCGGTTCGGTCCAATCGGTTTTTCACTAAATATTTTTTTAAAAAAAAAATTCATATACATCTACATTTTGTTCTTGTTATGGACCAATTAAAAAAAAGTTGGTATAAAATCCTAATAAAAACATCATTTCATAATTATAAACAATAAATAGGCCTAAAATATTTATAGAAACAACCAAAAATTTAAATATAATTATTTATAAGTATGTAAATTATAAAAAATATATAGATAATTATATTAATTCGGTTTGGTTTGGTTTGGTTCGGTTTCATAAATGAAAACCGAAAACCGAACCAAACCAATCGGTTTTCATAAAATAAAACCAAACAAAACCAAAAGTAATCGGTTTTGTTCGGTTTTCGGTTTTTCGGTTCGGTTTTTTCGGTTTTAATCGGTTTGGTTCGGTTATGAACACCCCTAGTAGTTACGCTACAAAATAGTTACAAAAAGGTCCCCTTTTTATTACCAGATCGATGGATCATAACATAATAGTTAAAAAAAAAACTATAAATCCAACGGCAAGTGCATGGTTGTTTTAGATTTTGGTGGGTGATTCCTATAAAAATTCATCATGCTTGGTTTGTTTACGGAGCGTTGGCAAAAGGTAAAAGTGCAACTTAAAATCAATTCTGTTTGTAGTAAAATGAGAGATGATTATATTGGGCAAAAGTCACATGTTATATCAAATTACTTTCTTACTTTCGTTTAATGAGATCACTTAGTGAAAGATCAATTTCGTGATAACTTTAATACTTTTTTTTAAAATAATTTTATATTTAAAAGTAATTTTACTTTATATTATCTAAACAAAATTAATTCTTTTAAATTTTTTTAAATATCATTATCAAACATAAATAAATTCTTTCAACATCTATTAGTTTAATTACAATCAATTCTTTTACAATTAATTTTTTTGTAGTCTGATCTAAACAGAGCCTAAAGCTTTTAGTGGAGGTAATTTCCCCTACGTACACATTCAGATGGAAATGTAAAGTTCTTTATGGAATTTTGTTCCTACACATCTTATAAGGGGTTAGTGCACTGAAAGCAAGTTGTACTCCTAAGAAGAGTTAGTGCACTGAAAGCAAGTTGTACTCCTAAGAAGAGAACGGTTCGATTCTTAAGAGTCTCTTGTGAGAAATGCTTTATCATTTCATTCCTAAATTAGGAGAGATTAGTTTTATGTTCGGTTTAAATGAACCGAACTCATAAGATATCCTTTTTAGTTTTATCCAAAAATAAAATAAAATTAAAGTTGCTCTAATATTAGACGCAGATTGATGATGTTACTAGTATGGGAGAAACGGAAAAACGATTCCAAACCACTATAAAGTCATAGTCTGTTATTAATATTTTGTTGTATCAATGCTTGCAAGAAAACAATACATACGTCAAAGTTACAATAATATTAAAAAGAATTCAAACTCTAAATAGCCAAGCAATCGGATTCCAGGTAAGCATGGCCAAAGTCTTTGAAAGTATATTACCTATAAGTATAAGAGGTGGCTTAAGTACTCGTAACTGTCAAGTAAAATTAAGGATTTTTTGCAATATTAGAGGATCGAGTTCAGGGAAAAAATATATTTGTGAGGAGGAATAACCTTAATACCTCAAATGAAATTAATTTTACATTCAAAGAGTATGATGATACTCAACAAGGACAAATTTATTTTTTGAGATTACAGCAAAGCTAGATGAGGACACTTTTAGATTAAATTGAAGGAGTTTGTTGGCTTAGTGTCCCACTGGCTTTGATGTAAATTTTCTGATTTTAGAATTGATTTTTTAAAAAATAAAGAAGTTTTTAATTATTTTTTTTCGTCCAACTGATTTCGCTTCTTAGATAAAAAAAACAATTTGTTATTACTCTTTAACAATATATCTTCTATTTCTATTATTATTTCAAAGATTTTTTTCATTTTGGCCAAATATATATCATAAAAAAATTTAAAATATTTTTAACTAAAAAACGAAATTTGGTTAATTTCATAGTAAAGTCCTTTGCAACAAATGTACGAATTTGAAGTCAAAATTCATCTCTATCTAGGAGAGAGAAGTTTTTAAAAAAAATATATGGTTATCTGTTATTTCATAATCTATACTAACGAATAAAAAAAGTTCAGACTCAGTTCATTATATTAAAACTTTTTTTTTTTTGCAAATTCTGGTAAAGGCATAATTATTGACTTCCATGTTTAATCATTTGGTGCATAGAATGACCTTGGGCTGCTGAGAAAAATTCGCACAGGCAGAGAAGTCATAACCTTAGAGAGGAAATGAAACATCCATCTATCTAAATTTCAAACCTGAAAGTGGAAAAAATTAATCAACAAATCTAGGCCAATCCCAACTTTTTTTTATTAATAATTTTTGGGATTGTTGTTTGTATATAGCAATACTTAAAAAAAAACTAGTAAAGGCTGTGCACAATTATTGCCTTGCCTTTTATAAATAAAAAAAGAGAAAATTAGAGATAGATAATATTTTTTAAATTTTCTTAATGATATAATTATTGGTGTAGCTCCTCTTCTTCTTATTTTTTTTCTTACCTAGCCTTATTAACACTAGTCAATCATATTCTATATTTTCACAGATTAGTTTCTACAGTACCTATCATGAAAAAAATATTAAATTAAAAAAAATTAGAGATATAAAAAATAAGATTTAATTTAAAAAATTATTATCTATTTTTACCATTTAACCATTCATGTGTGATTATGATTAAAACATAAAGTCACGTGATTTTTCAAGTAGTTACGTGACTTTTAATTAATTTCTAAACATGATAACTCATGTAATCTAATGGTTAAAATTTACTCCTCCACCTATCATAAAAAGACATTGTTCTCAATTAATATGTATATAATGCTACCACCATATATATAGCTAAATTTAGTTGCTAAAGAAAATGACATTATTACTCATAGATTAGCTTGTTAATATGTTACACATATCAATAGCATGAGTCTTAGATTCTTCAGAGGATGATCATAACTCGAAAATGACTTACGTTTTTCCCATTGGCATTTCAGAATGTAATCCCCTGCTATATATAAAGTTATTCTATTCTTATAAAAGAAAATGACATTGGTGAGGATGGTCATCCTAGCTAGTCAGAAACCCTTCATCAAGAGACGATTAAGCATAAACTTTTTCCAAGAGTCGAAAATCCGCGACTTATAGGCATGCCAAAGGAGGAGAGGTTGTGTGCGCTGTATAATAACGCGTTAATATGTTTATCACAAATGAACGTTCCCATCCCAATTCGTTAGTTTTTAGCTAGAAAACTTCATGACACCGAAGAACCCTTCCTCGGATCATATACAATCTGCTTGCAAATTAAATGGCCATGTATGGCATTAGCATTGTTAGGCTTATAGTATAACAGTGCAGCTACTGAAACAGTTACATGACCTTCGCGTTGAATACATGTATGAAGATCCATGTCACACCTGCTAGGAGTTAAATTTTTTAGAGCTCTACCTACCAAGAAAAACCGCCATAATTACAACGGAGATAATAAGAACAATCATCAGTACTTTAATTGTCATCTAACTAATGGAATCAAGATCAAGATCAAGATCAAGATCACGTAGAGCCGAAACTGGAACAAAGACTAGAGAACCCCTACATGAACAATGTCCATATAGGGAACAGGCCAGTGGTTGAAGACTGGATGAGCCAAGGGCAAGCTAGAAAAATGTCTATGCCTCTATGGTGTTTGCATATATATTCGTAAATTAGTAAAAACCAAATACATAATCCAAAGATGACCGATTAAATCTTGGACATTTTGATCGCCGCAACTGTAACACCCACAAGTCGTCCAACACTGCAACGCGACTTTGATTGTAACTGTAATTTAAAACTTTGTTTCTGTATTCGTGTACGTAAATATAATGTTTTATAGGTACAGAAATGTCCTACTCTTGCCAGGTAGGGTGAGAATGGAGTTTCCATACTTATGGCTTTACCCCTTAAACTAGAAAATGAAGTATAAATAGATAGTCATTAGTCTGGGTTTTTATTAGACAAGCATGTACAATTTGTATTAAGTATAATGGATATAGGAGAGGTAGGGCAGAAAGAACAAAACAAGACCACCAACTCATTTGAATTTGTGAGCTAAGCCAAACTTTGGAGGCATTGGGGAGTGGGACCCAACTCAGAAATTTTCTTCAAGGGTTGAGAGAGAGAAAGAGAGTTTGTTTTCTGTTATATTCATAACAATTTATATTTCAGAGCTTTATAACATACAAAGAACCTGACTGGGTTTATGATGGTAACTCCATCCTTTTTGGTTCCAGACAGATGTGAGGGTCAAAGTTTTCTAAGAATGCCAATTAAATATTTAGTCTGTTTTTGATTGCAGAGATTTCGGTGAAAAAGACATAAATGGCCCCTCTTTACCAGGGGAAGAGAGAGAGATGTGAAATGAAAAGAAGATTCCATTTCAGTCTTAGACAGTTAGACTATAGGTGCTAATGAATACAACATAATACATACTATAATCCATATAATAATATATTTGCCAGAAGCTTTTCTGTATTCCCCTATAAATTCTTCAACTCGATCGGTACTTCATATTCTCAAGGTGTTTCCTAAAGGATTATCATTCATAATAGAGAGAGAGAGAGAGAGAGAGATGGAGCTCTATGACCATGATTTCTTGGAGGAATTAATGGCTCAAAGAAGAGAAACATGGGACACCAATCCAAGTACAGAAGAAAACCAGTTCTTCTCTAATGGCTGGAGTTTTGACTGTTTTGATCAAAACTCTTCAGCGTTTCTCCCAAATTCTTCCTATAGTCAAGAAGTTCCTCAAAGTTACAACGACTACACTTTCAATGAAAGCTATAGTTCCTTACTTGATGAAACCTCTGCACCACTGATTATTGATTCATCATATAATACCCTTGATACTCCACTTAATACCCCTCCATTTCTGGCTCAAGAAGATTATCCATTGTCCATGATGGAAGAAGAGGATCCGGGTTTGCTTGGGGAAGAGCTTCAGAGTTTGGAGCTGCAAACCACATGCAAAATGGAGCCAAGCCAATCACCTGAAATGCCAGTTTTCAACATGGGTACGGGACTGGAAAGAAAGAATCGAGCAAAGAAGCTGCAGGGGCAACCCTCCAAGAATCTAATGGCAGAGAGGAGAAGAAGAAAGAGATTAAACGACCGCCTCTTAATGCTAAGATCAATTGTCCCTAAGATAAGTAAGGTATGCAGTGAGAATCATTCAATGAGTACTAAAACACATACAGAACTACTATAATCGGTGTCGTATGCAAGGCTAATTTGTTTGTTGAATGCTCATCACAGATGGACAGAACATCTATACTAGGAGACACTATCGATTACATGAAAGAACTTCTGGAGAAGATCAACAATTTGCAACAAGAAATAGAAGTAGATTCAAACATGGCAGGCATTTTCAAAGATGTAAAGCCAAATGAAATCTTACTGAGAAATTCGCCCAAGGTATGGATTTTCCATGCTAGTATTACCTACCGAGACCCTTTGAAATAAATCTTCGTTGAAGGATCCGAATTGTGATTGGTGCATTCCTGCATTGATGTTTTCTCATTTTTTTTTCTGTCTCTGCAGTTTGATGTGGAGAGGAGTGTAGACACTCGGGTCGAAATTTTCTGTGCTGGGAAGCCAGGCTTGTTGCTATCCACAGTAAACACCCTGGAAGCATTAGGTCTTGAGATTCAACAGTGTGTTATTAGCTGTTTCAATGATTTCACAATGCAGGCTTCTTGCTCAGAGGTAAATTAGGATGATGGTTTTTGGGCAATGTCTAAAAGATTCTTTGGTTGCAGTTTTTGCATTCATCCTATTCGTTGATCAATGGGGTAATCAATCTTATTATCCTATTTTTTATGCAACAGGAATTGAAGCAGAGGACAATGCTGAGTTCTGAAGATATAAAGCAAACCTTATTTAGAAGTGCAGGATATGGAGGAAGATGTTTGTGAGAATAGAAGAGAGGAAAAAAGCAGCAAGTGCACTTTAGATATGGAGGGTAGTTTTTTAGTATCTGATCTTCATCGAGATTTACAAGTGAAAGTTGGATTTCTGTTTTCTTAATCCATGGAAATAATTGATTTCTCCATCAGGAGCAGTATAACATTGCTTCAGATGGAGATGTCCATTAACGCTGATTAGCTTTGTTCTCTCACATATGCCTCATACAAAGGCCAATTTGATCGAATTGCCAGGGTGTGATAGACTCGTGCTTACGATTCTCTGGCACATTTACCAAATAGGGAACTTCTTAAAGATGTCTTGGTGAGTAGGGTTACATCCTTGACTACATACACCTGCCAATCATATCTGTTCATTTGGATTTAATTTAATTTATGGATGAGAGAGCCTAGTTATTGCCCCTGAGGATTAAGAATATGCATATGGAGGCTCAAGCAAAAACGTTAAACATAATAAGATAGTAAAGTTCGAGTTTTCGTCTCTTCTTTTCAGATATGCCTTTTCAATTTCTCTTTTTGTATAACTTCTATGTATAAAGACATTTTTCTATAGAATGATGTGACAACGATAATCAAATACTATTGATTCTATTAAAAGCTGGTCTTGCAAGCCAAAATTATCACTTGGAATAGATTGGTTATTGCGATTGCACCAAAAAATTAATTATCACACAAATTATGTAAAAATTAAGAAACTATACTAGTTTTTATGTTTTGTGCTAGTTTTCTAAAGGTAAGAAGGCGATCTTTACTCTATTTTCATTAACAAAAAGGATTAAGAAAACTATAAAAGAAATTATTGAGAAAGCAGAAAAAAAAAATAGAACAGGAGGATAAGGAATATTCCTCACAGCAACATAAAAAACAAAAACAAAAAGCATTAGCTCAAAAAAGAGCTCTTCAATTCTTTTGAATGTGCACCAAAGCAACCCCTTTTTTTTAGAAAAAAAGAAAAAAAGTGCATATACACCCACAGGGGACGGGAAAGTATAAGATTTATAAAGTGACAATTTGAAAAGTTCAAAGTTTACCTTTTTTCCAGCAGAATTATTTTCTTTTTCAACTGCAATTCTACATTCTTGCACTAGAAATGGATTTTAACCAATAGAAATATAACAAGCATACAATGCACTAAATTACCTGGACTAGTAAATTTAGAACTTGGTTTCCATCCGCTCCGCCAAAAAACCATTTATGTGGGCATGGTCTTGAACCATATCAATGTATAATCACCAAAAGCAGCAATTCAGCATATTATGGTAATCCATCACAATGTTACACAGTTCTCTGCCCGGATCAAAATAATATTGTGCTTCCACTTACCATTGGGCAATGTAAGTAACAACCTCGAGACAACAGATTGCTATTGAAATAGGCCAATATCCAGTAGAAGCAGAAGAGGTTCTAAATACAGATCACTAAGATCGCTTTAAGCAGTCTCTACAGAAGATTGCAATCAGTTTTGATCGGCACTAATAGCACAAACATCTGAGTGTGAAAGAAATTAGAAGCCAACATGCATTTGTTGATCAATCCAAAATTAAATGATAAGTCCAAGACAACAGAAACAAACACTTCAGGTATTACTACATGTTAGTACTTAACTCCAAAATTGTCTTTTCTGTGAAAGGGTGCATATGTTCGCTGTCCAATGTGTCCATATACTATCCCATGTTGACATTCTGTAACAAAGAAACGTGAAACATCCAAACTCCATACACCTAGCTAGCAGTTCGTAGAATAAAAGAATAACAAAAAATAATACTTTGATTCCAATGATATAATATGGTTACCCTGTCATCTGCTTGTAAAATCAAATCAGAGTCTTATCCAACCATTCTTTTGTTCGGATTTTTCTCTAAAGAGAGATCTGATTGGAATTTCCATTGCCTTGCCCACTATAATTGGCGAGAATCTTTCGGATATGACCAATGAATTGGCCTCACTACCTTTTAGAAAGCTCAAATGTGAAAAATCATGTCACAACAGTCAGATAAAGCCACCAACAAGGGCAAGAAGCTTAGATCTTTCCACTAGAATCCACAAAGATACAGAGACCCTTCCATTCATTTTTTTTTTTTTTTTTGCAAAGAAAATTAAAAAAAGAAACACCCACCTTAAAATTAACAAACGTACAGAAAAGGATTTGGATAAAGCATGGTCTACTAATGGAGATTGGTTGAGGAAGTACTGATAATTCAATGATTGATTTAATATTTATTCTGAAACAAACATTCTATTGTATTGATTTCAGAGCATGTCAAGCTAAATACACCTATGCAGACATGAAAGACCCAGTCTCTAGCCCAGCCGATGAGAATAAAGCATCTTCTACAGGCGCAAGAAAGGACAGAAGCTAGCACATGTCTCTGAAAGCAGTAAGCGTGGTTCTCTTAAATATTGGGTAAAGCAACTTTCGGCCTTATCTTAATTCTGATAGGTTCTCACTTTAGGGGGGAGGGGGAAATCTTATAGATTCCCACATTTAATTTGTAGTAATTAACTAGTTCAATCAATTGATCTTTCCAATAATTTTCACCTTGGATGAGCTACTGGTGCAAGATAATGAACGATGTCACTCTCTGTCGATGTGAAAAGTGGTTTGCAGAGGGGGAAAAAAAAGTGAACTGGTGGCTATTAGAGAAAGTTACAAATTGGTTATATTAGTTAAGAAATTAATCGTTCTCATTAGCTATATAAACCTCATTGTACTTCTTGTAATTCAACTTTTTTTCATTACATCAATGCAATTTCTATTTTTAGTTTCTGGATTTTCTCTCTTTCATGGCTTTGCTTTCTTTGGTATTAGAACTTTCATAGTACCCACCATGAAGAGTCTCTCTTCTGCTGCTACGAGTTTTCATTGAACTCTGAATTTTTCATTCTTTCTCCTTGCAATTTCTTTGTTTCAAGATCCATACTGATTTGTTTCTCGCATCTTCTCCTTCATTTTCTTGGAAAAACACTTTCCTTCAATTTCCTCAACTTCTTTTTCATTCGTCAATTAAGGTCGTTCATCATCGCTATTGCAAGATTTGGTTGGCGGCATGTACCTCTCACCGGAATCGAGGTTATTATGCGCAAAAACACACTCTTTATGGCTCTGTCTCAATTTGTTTTAGTTGCAGGTCGGCGACGGTCACGATTTTGCTGTTGAGGTCAATGGCGATGCTAGGTTTCCGACAAGAATGGGTGAGGCTCTGCTGTCGGAGCGCATCGACGACCACAATGTCGTCATCAAATGTGCTGAAATACAAAATGCCATCTCCGAAGATCTGCTTGATCATGTTCTTGGTTGTTGCTTCGCAGCATCTACACCACCTCTAGCAACAAGTTGTAGATATGAGAATTTGATTTTCCTGCTGGTTGAGTTTGGGTTTGGGGCTCACAATATGTTTGGTTTAATTCATTGCTGGTTGAGTTCGGGTTTGGGGCTCACAATATGTTTGGTTTAATTCATCTTTAAAGACAACTTCATTTTTGGCTTATTGAAGTTTTTGATGTCATAGATTTTTCATTGATTTGCTTTTGATTAGCCTAAATTGACTTTGTTGTACGCTTTTGTCCTTAGTGGTTAAGCCTTAATGTGTGCTTCTGCCATGGATGATTAAGCTTTGATATTCTTATTTCTGTCTTGAGTGGTTAAGGCTCATCTTTTACCTTATGCTCTAGATGGTTAAGCTTTGGTAGCTTCTGCCTTATGGTGGTTAAGCCTTTGCCTTATGACTTTGATGGTTTTAGTTTCTGCCTTGTATGATAGTTAAGTTTTGTTCATATCTTTTTCGACCAATATATTTTGAACGTTTCTCATTGTATTTCCCTTTAATTTGACAAGGATTTGTCTTACTCATCCCAAGCTGAAAATGTTGTGAACACTTTCAACTTACAGGAGGCTATTAGAGATAGTTACAAATTGATTACATTAGTTAGAAAATTAATTGTTTTCATTGGCTATATAAACCTTATTATACTTTTTGTTATTAAATATTTTCTCATTACATCATGATCAATCAATTTGAGACACTTATGTTAGCTTTGTATTAGGCTTCATTAGATGTTTATTGTGCCCAATATTAGTATTTTAGATGAGTTTAATGTTGTTGGGCTTCATTGGGTTTTAATGTAAATATTGGATAATTTTCGGATTTTGATGCATTTTGACCTTTCTTCCTTAGTTAGGCCATAACTTGGGACTCGGTGATCCAATTGAGGTGATCTTGGTGTCTTTGGAAAGCTAAGACAAGGATCTACAAGTTTCATGAAGAACTCAAGAGCTGGATCGGACTGCTAAGGGCCCAAAATAGCCTTGCAATACAGAGTGAGTTTGCTGTCACGGAACCATCTGGGCAGTATGCACATATTGGACTATATAGTGGGTTATAGGCCTCCTCTTGGGCTGAAACTTGGTCACTTGAAAGATAAGACCTATATCTCCAACTTCATTGAAGACTATTTTGTCAATAGATGTCGTTTTAGGCATGCTTCTGAAGCTACAAGTTGGTCTGAATTTGGAAACATGTTCTTCCAACCTAACTTGAGGTAGGTGCAGTGTTTTTGGCATTTCTGGAGTTCTAAAAGTCCAAATGACATGATTCAAATTGGAGATTTTCAAGGAGACAACTGGCTACAACTTTGATGAAGACATCCAAGCCAAAATGCACCGTCTAGGTGATGAATTTGAAGCCAGAAGTCGGATAAGAGTTGTTGACTAAAAGCCACCAACCATACACCAACCCACCTACCATGCACCAATCCACCAACCATGCATCAAGCTTCCATTTTTTACAATTTTCATATTCTTATAGCTTGTATTCAGATTATGTACATGTACAAATTAGCTTCTAGGATTAGTATAAATAGACCCAACCTCTTTGTATTAGAGGCATTCAATTTGGAAGTAAGTTTCAAGAAAGTTTAAGTATTTGTGAGAATTTTCTTTCTCTTCTTCTCCATTCTCTTTACAATTTCGTTTTTGTTCTTTAAATTCTGAGTTCTTCCTTCCCATCCATGGAAGGCTAGGCTCTCATAATCAATCCAAGGGATTAGCCATCTTGTTGTTTAATTTGGAGATCTTGTTTTGCTTATTCATATTGCTTAATTGTTATTCAAGTTTCTCTTCTTCCTCTTTTGATTTTTATCTAGATTAAATTGCTTAATTTGATTTAGATGTTGATGTGGTAATAGCTTTATTATCATGTATTCAAAGAGGATCATAAAGATTAAACAATATATTAAAGCTTTTTGATAGATTGTTTAGCTTGGTTAAATTCTAGATCTTAAGTTAATCTATGTTGGATGGTGCTTACTTTATCTAACATTGATTAATCAAATCCTAGATGCTTATCTAGTAAAGAATTATTGGATCATGTTAAGACTTCTTGATGTGATCTAAGGCCAAGAACATGGTTAGCAATTAAGTGAATTCCTTGTGATCAATGATGAGTTAAACTCAAGATCGGTAAATTTCCTTGGATTGGTTGTTTCTTTAGAATTGTTTGCAACTTTAAATCTCCTACTTTTATTAATCTTATTAATCAACAACAAAACCCCCTATTTTCTAATTATCTTGATCTAATTAAATCTTTGTTTTTGGATCCTTGAAAGACGATTCGGTTCATTCTCTATACTACAAATTAGTTTGTGAACCGATTATTTTATTTGATAGGTCTCGACAACCTCTTGTCACATCAATACAATTTTTATTTTTAATTTCTGAATTTTCTCTCTTTTATGGAGTTTGCCATATTTCTTTACGGTCGCCATTGATGAAAAACTTCAAAGTGTTATTCTCAAATAAGATTGAAGTATTGGATAATAAAAGCATTTTTCTTAAGGTAATGAAACTTGTGCCATATCGATCTAGAATCACTGTTGTCCAAGTTATATAGGTTTATTAATTTGTATTTCCTTTGAGTACAAATGGATCCACATTTCTATGTCAAACTAATATGTAAACACCTCAGCCGTTAGTCAACGATCTCAAATACAATTGTATTTCTGAAATTGATGCACACCTCAAGGAAGCATACAAGAATTAAAATTGAAAATAAGAAAGAAAACGTGTCTAAATTAGGAGTCCCCTTTAGTACTTGTGATATTGGCTCACCGATCCCCGGCAATAGCGCCAAAAACTTGATATGATTTCGGTAAGTATATCTAATCAGAACAAGTAATACGGTGGTAAGACCGAGTATCGTTCTCTAGGATCGTGGACAATTATCACTTCTCAAATTAGACTACTATTTAAACGTTCATTTAAATGAAAAGGTCTTAATTAACTTTTCTAACTAAGTAAGAGTAAAATGGTTTTGAGTTCCTTTGGGGAATTTTATCAAACACTTGGTGGTTGAACAGAAAGTTGATTAGTAAATGGATAAATTGTCAATGTTAGATTATATCAATCATCCCTTAATTGCTATGAAATAGTTATTAATACAAGTCCAACTTCTATTATGAAAATCAAGTCTTCTAAGTACCCAAACCCTAATTCCTTAGAGAGATTGAGCCTAAAACCCCAAATTAAACTCCTAATTCCTTAGATGGATTAATAAGAAGATTTGCATTAAGAATTAAGACTTAAATATTACTAGCACTCCAAGATCTATTCCTAGATTCATGAATTACTAGGTATTTAATTCCATGAGCATGCATTAGCATCAATTTTCCAATTGTTTACCAAAACAACAAAGCATTCCAAGGTTGATCAAGCTAAGAAAAGTATTAAGAATAGAATTAAATACTCATAAGAAGAAGGAACTTGCATTAAAACCAATTCAATTACAATCAAGTTCTGAAAAGTAACATCTAACCTCAACAAAGGGATTTAGCTAGACATAATATAAGAAATAACAAAAGGAAAGAGAAAGAGAAAGAGAAAAAGAAAGAACAAGAAGAATGATTCAAACTCTATTGATATCTTCCTCCAAGATTGTTTACAAACTAATTTCGTGCAGCTGCTGACCTAAAACTACTCTCCCTGGCTGCCTTTTTAAAGTGACAAAAAGAACATAATATATAGGTGCAGCAAGTTGCCTCACGCCGCGGCACCAATTAGTGTACGTCGCGGCGCCCAAGCTTCGGGTCTCTGCAAGAATTTGTGGTCGAAGCTTCCACGCCGCGGCGTGGAATGTATTCATGCCGCGGCGTGAATAACTATTTCACTCCATCATTTTTCTTCTTCCATTGCAGCTCAAAACTCATTCCAAAAGCTAGATTTGGATGTTTCCTGTAATAAGGATAGCACTAAAATTGATGCAAGTGCAAAACCAATTGATTCCTCAAGAAAATATAATATTGTTTTGCAAGGTTTATCAATACAAGTATCAAAATGTATTCCATTGAGAGGGAATGAAAATTCATCTAATTAAACATGAAATTTAGAACTTAGCAATCTAAAGTTAACAAAATTCGGACCCAATTAAGTATATTTTACATAGTTATCGGATATCAACACTTTCTTTCCCATAAATCCACGTACTATATATCTAATAATTTATAGATAAGATGTATATTTTTGTCTCCAAAAATTTTCTCTCTAACATGTTCCCTAAACTCAATGGCATTTTCCCAGTAAGAATCTCTCTATTTCTTCCAGCTAATAGTGCTACAGTTTGTTTTTTTTTTTTTAAGTTAGTTTTCCTTTTGTTTCTTAATTCTTATTTTGTACACTAAAACAAATAAGTTGAACATGTAATATTAATATTTGACACATAACATTGTATTATGAACGGAAAGCAACTTCTCACAATGATAAAAGACCAATTTTAAACATTTGAATGTATCTTTTACATGTTGATAAAATACTAGCATAAATATTAGTAAAACGTGCGTAATCGCTTTATAAGAGTTAACCAAATGGTTAACTGTTTTGCTAATATTATTTGCTCAGGCTGGTTTGTCTCAACCCTATCAATTTTTTGGTAATTAGTTTGTCTTAACTCTTAAAATAATTTGGCTTTGTTGCAAGGTATTTTCAATGGTTTTCACCATTTTCTGTTTCTTATTTATTTACATAGGGTTTGCAACTCTTTTTCCTTCTTTTTTTTGTTTTCTGGTCTACAAGTCTTTCTTCTTCTGTTTATTTATTTTATTTTTTATTTTTTGGAGATGTTTGTCTTGATATCTTGCTTCTTCCCAATTCTCATTACAAAATCTCGCAATGGCTTCAATAGGCCATCTAGCAAAGAAGGATGTTAGGTGGGGCTTCTTTAGGTGCTGGGCTTGTCGACTTCCATTTACTTTTTGTGGTTTACGAAATTGGACTTCTGAAACCGTAATGGCTCTTATTGGCTCGTCATGATTTCATGGGCCACTAGCCCATAAATTTCATCGGCTAATACTGCACAGGTTCATGCCACGAAACACATCAGAAAACTTCATGGGCATGTTTACTTTACTATTTTGTTATATTATATATTATTAAAAAGTAATATTACAGCAAAAACAAAACTATTATTTACCCTTTTTCACTTGATAGACTACTATATATTGTGGGTGTCGAATGAGAAAAGTTTATCAATAATTTTCACACGAAAAAAATTGTTTTAAAGATTATATCTTGTCATTTCTTTGTATTGTATCTTTTCAAGATCAATAATCTAAAGCTTACTTAATAAAGAGAGGACACTCGTTTCTTCGTGTGGTGCGAGCTTCCCCATTCTGATTATGGAATGCACTACAACATAAAAGCTTAGTAATGAAACTCTTTCCATGTGGCAATTTTATTTTGATAAGTTAGGTTCAAAATTATAATGCTTTCCACGAAGGAGTTCCAACTTTGATAGTGACTGAGACCTAATGTTATCACTCCTTTTGGATAGACCAGACAGAAATTTTTATTTTATTTTATCTTAGAGCTTATGCCAAACCAACGGGATTGAATCATTATAAACCACACAATCTATGCAATTAAGACATTTTTTATTTGCCAATGAAATAATTTTATTTGAATAAATTTTAAAAAATTGTATAAAGTAACTAAATTGTTTGTAAAATTTGTGCTGAAAATTTTAATATAATACTGCACAAATTTAGAATAAACTGAATAATTAAATAATTTTTTATGTATAAAATATTGTTTATATAATATAAATTTTTTAATGAGTGAAAGTTATATTTTTTAATATTTTTATTTTGATTAAGATTGCAATACCCAATCATTTTTTTTTTAATTACTTGCTCTTTCTTTTCTTTTCTTTTTTTTGTATATTTTTGTTTTTTTAAAAAACCCTACTTTTCTACTAGTTGTGGGATTTAGTTGCGTGGCGTCGAAAAGAACCCTTTATAAGCACCCGTGCTTAACTCTAGTACACGGTACACCACCCATCATGGCGGTGGTAGGGCACTATTATTATTATATTATATATACCACTGAAAGTGGACGACTTACCTGGGAAAGCTACCTTAACAATCACACAAGGCTTTTGTGACTACAATAATATTTGAAGGTCATAATGCTATCGCTATGAGACTAACTAGCAAGTAGCGACAAGATTACAGGTGACAAAGTGTGGAATATTAACCGAATATGTTGAAACCATTCTGTTTTTCTTTTCCATTATTAAAAATTTGCTTTAGCCCAAATGTATAGTGGGAGAGCCTCACTTGTTGCACTAGTGTAAATGTATGATAGTGCAGTTGGTTGTTTATGAATGAATCGTTGAATTGAAAACGAGTGAGATTAGTTTTATTCGTATACAAATTTATATTAGACTCAATTGTCAAACAAGCGATTGCATCACAAAAGAGGTATTGTAAGGCCACATAAATTATATCCTGCTAACAAGGACTTCGCCTTTTGCATATAACCAAATTATTTTTTAATGGCTCTCTGAAGTACTGGAAATATGCCAGTAGCATTCATTGTTCAATATACGAGTTTTTTCATTTACGTTATTTTTAATCTAAAGAGGGCTAAATGCGTTCCAGATGATGTAGCAACTTCAATAGCTCCTGGCCCCTTTTTATATAGTTTTCTTCCTTTTAGTTTTAAAAAGTAAGCAAAATAAATACACTTTCTTTTGTGCCAGATCTAATCCTCCTATTTTCTCTGTTTTTTTCCCCAAAATAATTTTTATGACATTGACTTTGATACAATAAGCATTCATTTAAATTTATGAATGGCTTTCTTCACATAGAAAATAGGCAATGGCAGGGGGGGCTTTATGGGTAGTATTGGTACTTCCAAATCGTCTTCATGCTGAGTTTGTTGCCATCCAACGAGGTCTACAGGCTGCCTGGGATTGTGGCTAGAATAAGGTTATTTGCGAAACATATTCTCTCTGGATGGTCTTCATCTTGTTCAAGGCTGATGTAGATTTTCATATGTGTGCCCTTCTCATTCAAGACATCATAGCTTCAACTGAGAGTCATGGTACTGTTGAGCTACGCATGTCCTTATAGATCTTTGCTTGTTGCAGTCCTGCTGGCCTGGGGTACTTGCAGACAGTTTAGGGTTTTCTTTTGTTAGTGTAGGGTCTTTTTTTTAGTAAGATAGGAGATCCTACATTGGGATGTGGAGAATTGGAAAAATAGTGTGGGGATCAAACCCCCACCTTGAACACTAAGGCTCCTAAATTCCTAATGTGATAGGTGCCGCTAGCTTTGAGGGCCATTGGCAGAGTGTAGAGTGTAGCTTTTCAGTCGCTGTAATTCTCTTCAGCACCAAAAAAAAAAAAAAGATTGAAAAAATAACTCAAATAATTTTTACAATTTATTTTAATAAAATTGAGAAAATAAATTTTATTTGACGTGACAATTTATCTTGATTAATTTCATGATAGGCGAATGTAAAATCATTGAAAATTACATGTCAATAAAACAACTTTGGATTGTTATAGAGTGCTAAGTTATCTCATTTGTCAATATTCACAAAATGATATACACATTTAATTATGCAATATTGTTACTTATAAATATGCACAAATGAATTTATTAATTCAACTAAAATACTTGATAATAAGTAATATTTCATACATATCATAACAAAATTAAGCATACAATTATAATTAAGCTTTTGTGTTATTGTAACCCCGCCTAATAATGGTCCTGAATTATAATGCATAAGCAACTCCCACAACATTAAAAAATTATGTCCATAAAGCTAATATATAGAGAATATTGAAAACTTTAAGGACATAACATTTAATGCATTTAACAAATAATTAGAAATCATATTAACAAAGACAAACATATAAGGTAAGTACATTATTAACATAATTTTCAATGCAAATATAATCACATCATTACCAAAATAATACTTTATCATAATTAGTCTCGTGATAGGCGAGCACACAACTATACAAAATGTCCAAAATAGTTTCAAATATCATATCACAAAATAGTAACGTTCAAAATTCAATTTACACAGAAATTGTAAAACATCATTTTTTAATATATATTATGCAATATTATATGCACATAACAACATCGAAAATCACTCCAATGTCAAAACTAAATCACATATAAGAGTACACAAAATATAATAACCTCAATTATTTCATTACAATTGACTCCCACGATATGTAAGATGACAATTACAATAAATTATAATAACAACAAAACTGCTTATAGAGTTTAAAAGTTTACATATCATATCAGTTTATATAATTGTCACACTTTCATAAATAATTGCATATTTCAAAATAGGCATGGCAAGGTAACCAATAAATTAAGAATATATTCTTTGCTTACGCAATTACGAAACAAACTAGTAACCATATAAGCTTAACCACTAACCTGAGAGAGGATCACATTCATCCTTGTATGTAGAGCCAACAAAACTATAAGCAACTCAATGGTACGTCATCAAAAAATAGCTCCATACAGGTCTCTCAATAGTATGCTCATAAAACAAGTGTTAGAGCACAATTTGTAACAATATTTACATAAATGAGCTCTAATTTATAATCATACTCCATATAACAGCATGCACATAAGAATTACTTAATTAGATTTGTTATTGCTTTATAATTTTCCAATAACTAAAATATTGAGTAATACTTTCATAATTTAATTACGCAATAAATAATAGGCAAATCAAAATATACTTAAACTTACAATAGCATAATACAAAATATTGTGTTTATAACTTTCCAATAAATATTGACAAAATATAATCAAGATGTTTCAAGATTGTCAATACATATTTTTTTTTAATTTTTATTTTCATATTGATATGGATGAATATAGTATAACTTCATAATGTTTTACAAGATTTGATAAACTTAAGAACTGAAAATTGACATGACAATTAACCATCAATGAAACTTACAGTGTGAAACACCAAAATAACCACTTCATAATGTGCTCCCAATTTTATTTAAATAATTTCCACAAGTTATATACATAAGTGGCCATAATTTAATCAAAATTCCTTTTTGCCATCAAATAACAATAACATTGAGAGTTTATAACACATAAGACTCTCCATCATGATAAAATTAATTTATGGCAATTCAAAATTTTCAAAAAATTATTTAATCAAAATTCAAATCCCATTCTTCTTAAAAAACATTCATTCAACCGAATTCTTTATGATCCTAACTTTTCTTTTCTTTTAAAATTGGGTCAATAACATAAAGTGAAAGGAAAAAAAAACTCGAAACCAAATTCAAAAGGATTTCCGAAGAAATTTATGTCAAAGCCATAATTGAATGACACAGTTGGAATCCATGACTTTCATACCAGGCTGAACATCCACTGAAAACAAGCTGAGAGTTGGAAATTCAACCTTATAAACAAATTAAGACACAATTGACCAAAAACAAAATATGTGAATAGAGAGGATTTAAACATATGAAGTGAAGCATTATCAAGGGAAATTGGGGTTCCATGAAGATTTTATAAATTAACAAAAAAAAAAATTGGTCCCTGAATCCACTCAAGTAATTCTAATTTGAATATAACAATAAACACAATCATAATCAAGGTTAAAGATGCTCCAATACTAATTGCAAGAATAAAATTTCTAAATATTTTAACCTTAATTTATGGCATGTATTTCAACAAATCAATATATAGATCTAGGTTCTAGGATTACTTGTATATTAAATAAGAATTCATATTTCCAAGAGAAGCATAATGAGAAGAAGATTATTAGGAATCTTAGTGCATAGAAGAGAAAATATCCGATTTTCCTATATGCGTTGAAGCTTATGATCTCAATGGGGCAACCATAATATATATAGGATGAAAGTAGGGGCCTCTCCTTGTGTTTACAATATGGGTTAACCTACCCATCATAAAAAATTCATACACAAGGCCCACATATTACCACAGTCCACATTGAGTTTAAGTGCCTAAGCCCAATAACAAAAGTGATCACAAATAGGCTTAACTAATATGTACTCCACAAATATCACATTCAATTAATCCAAATTTATATTTTTAGAATAGTTCTATTAGGAAGGAATTTGGTTATCAATTTCAAACACAAATGTTGTCAAAGTTCCCAATTACTTGCTATTTTCTAGTTCCTTAACAAAATAAAAATAAAAAAAATAAAATCATATTTTAGCTACAAATAGTTGTAGTTTTGTATTTGTATTTGTATTTGTAGTTGCCTGTAAATGCAATGTAAATACTTTTTTTTATTTTTCCCTATGTTGAAATTATAATGTTTAGGTAGAGAAAAAGTAAAAGAGAAAGAATACTAATGAATAATATGATATTTGATTGATTTGATATTTTGTAAAATACAAAGCATTAACCCTTATTTATACTAATAATTAGGTCAAGTATGAGTGTAGTTCTACTAGCACAAGCTCAAGCCCACTAAAACAATAAGGATCTTAACCCTAATTAGAAAATGAAACAAATCAGGAAACATAATGAAATTAGGAAATAACTCATAAAATTGCTTCCTCAATTAGATGACTAATTGATTTCACAATATATTATAAAGATCTTCTAAAGATATGCTAAGATATGCTAAATACCCTGAAGATATTCTGAGATATTCTAACACTCCCCCTCAAGCTAAAACTTACTAAAATTTAAGCTTGTTACAGATAAATACACTAAAAGAAACTAATCCAAAAAATAATGTGGGCTCCATCAATGATAGCTCAAAAGACAACTCATAATGCTAGAGACGTTTGGAGAGACAATATATGATATGATCAAGCTGACATGACTCACACTCTAGAGACCGTAAGTGAGACAAATGAGGGACCATTTTCTTCAACTTCTTGAGACTATGATTACCAAGGCGACGATGAAGGAGATTTGGGGACTCAGTAGTGATGCAAGCAACCGAAGGTGGAGGCTGGAAATAATAAAGGCCATGTGATTCAAATCCTATGCCAATCGTCTATCACGTACTCCAGTCTAGTATGGGCTACAGCGGCTGAAGATTGGCCTTGTTGGGTTGCTTTGAGCTGTAGATACTCCTTGAATTCAGCATCTGATAAGACATTCTGATTATCATTTCAATATCATCCTGCTTGTCTAAAGCCTGAGGTTGTGACTATGACACATGGGTTGATTTCTCAGGGAATCCAATGAGAGAATAACATTTGTCTTTAGCATGATCCATGCGATTATAGTAGGAACACTGTGGACGATTACCAGAACCTGCATCAGACATTGCAGCGGAAGATTCGAACATGGAAGCCATTGAAGAGGGTGAGGTATGGACAAGGAGAGTGGATGACTGACTTGGGTGACCACCCCCCAAAAGTGACAGATGAGGTGTCGATGATGTGACAGGGACCGGCAACGATTTCTATAGCTAGGGCCGACGTTCCAGGCCGAACGATGGTCGGACAACGGGATGACTAGCGGAGGGGGTTGACTGTTTTGGCTAGAAAAATAACTCAACAAGACGGCTAGAGTGACACACAACCAAAAGGGTTGGTTGGAAAATTGCATTGCTAAGGAGGAAGAGACATCGCTGGAAATACACACAGTGGCATGGCTAAGGAGGAAGAGACGTGGCTGGAAAGATGATCAATCAATTTGAGACACTTATGTTAGCTTTGTATTAGGCATTATTAGATGTTTATTGTGCCCAATATTAGTACTTTAGATGAGTTTAATGTTGTTGGGCTTCATTGGGCTTTAATGCAAATATTGAATAATTTTCGGATTTTGATGCATTTTGACCTTTCTTCCTTGGTTAGGTCATAACTTGGGACTCGGTGATCCAATTGAGGTGATCTTGGTGTCTTTGGAAAGCTAAGACAATGCTCTACAAGTTTCATGAAGAACTCAAGAGCTGGATCGGAATGCTAAGGGTCCAAAATATCCCTGCAATGCAGAGTAGGTTTGCTGTCACGGAACCATCTGGGCAGTATGCACATATTGGACTATATAGTGGGTTATAGGTCTCCTCTTGGGCTGAAACTTGGTCACTTGAAAGATAAGACCCATATCTCCAACTTCACTGAAGACCATTTTGTCAATAGATGTCGTTTTAGGCATGCTTCTGAAGCTACAAGTTGGTCTGAATTTGGAAACACGTTCTTCCAACCTAACTTGAGGTAGGTGCAGTGTTTTTGGCATTTCTGGAGTTCTAAAAGTCCAAATGACATGATTCAAATTGGAGATTTTCAAGGAGACAACTGGCTACAACTTTGATGAAGACATCCAAGCCAAAATATACCGTCTAGGTGATGAATTTGAAGCCAGAAGTCGGATAAGAGTTGTTGACTAAAAGCCACCAACCATACACCAACCCACCTACCATGCACCAACCCACCTACCATGCATCAAGCTTCCATTTTTGACAATTTTCATATTCTTATAGCTTGTATTCAGATTATGTACATGTACAAATTGGCTTCTAGGATTAGTATAAATAGACCCAACCTCTTTGTATTAGAAGATTCAAATTTTGAAGTAAGTTTGTAGTAAGTTTGAGTATTTGTTAGTTTTCTTTCTCTTCTTCTCCCTTCTCTTTAGAATTTCATTTTTGTTCTTTATTTTCTGAGTTCTTCCTTCCCATCCATGGAAGGCTAGGCTCTCATAATCAATCCAAGGGATTAGCCATCTTGATGTTTAATTTGGAGATCTTGTTTTACTTGTTCATATTGCTTAATTGTTATTCAAGTTTCTCTTCTTCCTCTTTTAATTTTTATCTAGATTGAATTGCTTAATTTGATTTGGATGTTTATGTGATACTAGCTTTATTATCATGTATTCAAGAGGATCACATAGAATAAACAATTTATTAAAGCTTTTTGATGGATTGTTTAGCTTGGTTAAATTCTTGATCTTAAGTTAATCTATGTTTGGATGGTGCTTACTTTATCTAACCTTGGTTAATTAAATCCTAGATGCTTATCTAGTAGAGGATTCTTGGATCATGTTGAGGCGTCTTGATGTGATCTAAGGCCAAGAACACGGTTAGCAATTAAGTGAATTCCTTGTGATCAATGATGGATTAAACTCAAGATCGGTAAATTTCCTTGGATTGGTTGTTTCTTTAGATTTGTTTTCAACTTTTAGTCTTGTACTTTTATCAATATTGTTAATCAACAACAAAACCCCCCATTTTAATTATCTTGATCTGATTAATTATCATGCTCTATACTACAAATTAATTTGCGAACCGGTAATTTTTATTATTTGACGAGGTCTCGACAACCTCTTGTCAAAAGACACACAGCGAAAATTTCCTGGCATGCAATCATGATATATAACAAAGGCAAAACTTCTCCAAGTTCATCAAGAACAGCATTTGGAAGCTTCGAACAGTAGGAAAATTCAGGAGACTCAAAAATCTAGAAATTAAAACTAAGGCTGGTGTGAATCGCAACCAATAGAGAATTCATCATCGATATGACTCATCGGTGAGATAGGAGAAATTACCACCAATAAATTTGTTGGTGGGAAGAAAAGTCACCACTGATATGATCGTCAATGGGTAGAAAAATATCGCCGATATGATTCCTCGACGGGAAATGAAGCCGAAATTGATGCATAGCCAATGAGAATTAAGAGAAATCATGGTTAAGAGAACAGGACCGGACCGGCCGGTCGAACCGGTTGGACCGGGAACCGGCAGCTATCCGGTCCGGGTGACGCTAAAAAACCGCCTAATCAATAACCGGTCAAAAACCGGTCAACCAGTACTGAACCGGTGGAATCGGTCAGCCCGGGACCGGTTTTCACATTTAACCGATTCATTGAGTTAAAAAAAAAACCCAAAATTGAAAACTGAAAACCCTCGAAGCAGATCCGTATCCGTGCCCCTGCCACCGCGCCCCGGCCAGCCACCGCGATGCTACAGCGACAACGTCCAAGGCTCCATGACGCTACTAGCTTCAGTGGTTTGCGAGGTGAGCCACGACAGCTTCAGCAACAGCAGTAGCCACTGTTTGTGCCGCTACTTGTTCGCCGCTTAGTCATTCATTTGGTAAGCCACTGTTTTTATTTTCTTCAAAACCCGTTGTTCTCAATGTTGTTCTTCAATCGCGTTTCTGTGGATTACTGCATTTGCATCGGTTTCCCTATGGCAAAGGAACACAGTAAGGCTTCTTCATGTTGGATGGAGCCTCAATGAAGCAACTACTGAAGCTGTTCCTGTGGCGTTTAATTTGACAGATTTTGATGGGGTTGGTGATGGGCTTACACTGAACACTGAGACATTTGAGAAGGTTGTTTCTGTCTCGCTCTCTCTCTCTCTCTCTCTCTATTTCTCGTTTTTTTTCTCGCAAGTCTTAAGTTTCAAGACTTTACCTCACTCTCATTAATGACGCATGAGACAAAATGGATGAAACTTTATCAACAGCATTTAATTCCTGTTGAATGAATGAACGAACTGGTTTTAATGGGGTTGTTGAGATTATCAAAAACGAAAAACCCATTATTTTTTTTATGCTTGAGATTTATTTTGTATTTATTTATAATAATGACTTAATATTATGTTAGGTAGCTGTGAATGATTTTTGTCATGTTTTATTATTTGTTATAATTTTTTATTTATTTAATTAGTATAAAATTATATTCCGGTTCAACCACGGTTTAATCACGGTTGAACCATTAAACCTTGAATCAGTTTCTTGACCGGTTCAGTGACCGGTTCGGTTTTCAGAACCTTGAGAGAAATACAAGACAGAGATATAATCAGATGGACTTTGCTGGAATCTGCACTCATATTCGTAGAGGTTGTTGGTCCTCCCACTAGCTAACACAGACAAGCCATCAGTCACTTTACAGTTCAACACCACAAAACAGATAGAATTGAGTTTGACTTAGAAACAAAAATGAAGAAATCAAAGGAAGGGGTTTTACAAACGAGTTCTATGAACTCAGCACAGTAGAAAGAGATAATCTCCTCAAGGAGGATACTATGACTTTGATACCATGTTGAAATTATAAAGTTTAGGTAGAGAAAAAGTAAAAAATATGTTGCCCAAAATATGAATTGAACCATGTCACTAGCAAAACTCTCGACAAATGCAAGACCCAACAACAGTTGAATCAAAACCTTCCACCTGCACTAACAGGCTGAAATCACCACCAACAAACCCAAACCCACGAAGACAATAAAAATCCTAACCCTAATTAAAAAAAGAAACAAATCAAGAAACATAATGAAATTAGAAAATAACTTCTAAGATTGCTTCCTCAATTAGATGACTAATTGATTTTACAATATATTATAAAGATCTTCTAAAAATATGCTAAAATATTCTAAAAATATGCTAAAATACCTTTAAAATATTGTTATTATAACACCTTATTTAATTTTTTTGGCTAGTGAGTGGATGTGTGGATCTTTGACTATGTGTAGCCCATTTAAGACGCAGACTTCTAAATTTCCTTAAAACTCTTCCGTCCATCTTTGGACGCCTGGATTTTCTGGATATATATATTTTTGAATAACAACCTCAGCACCTTCAAGATTTAGGCATGTTTTCCTATTAAATTAAAATACTTTGCCTCACATAAAAATAAAAAATACCTATAAAAATCAGTTTATACTAATATTTTTAAATAATAATCAAATAATAATATTGAATAGTTATTTAATCTTTATTTATAATTATTGTTATTACACGCTGGCAAATACTAAGGCCTTGCAAAACAAAAGCTAGCACATATTTTTGCTATTAATTGGCGCGCGTTTCAATAAGGATAATTTATTTTACATTAGGATTCTGTTTCTTTTTCGGGTTTTTTTAAAGGAATAATTTTGGAGTTTAATTTTGATTTATTATTAGTGTAAAGAAATTTTACATTATCATTTAATGATGTGTTTTGCAAAGCCTTAGTATTTGCGTGCATGTAATAATAATAATAATTATAAATAAAGATTAAATAACTATTTAATGATGTGTTAACACATCATTAAAATAATTAGACTTTCTAATTAATTATTATGATAGTCAAACTCGTTTGATGATTTGTAAACACATGATTAAATGACAGTGTAAAATTTCTTTAAATAATGAATTAAAATTAAATTCTTGTAAACTTTTTCATTGTTTGTTTCATTATAAAATTTGTTTGGTTTATGTGTAAAGTTTTACTTGTTATAAATTAACTAGGTATAAATAAATACCTAAATTCACAAAAAATACATAAATAATTTTTGAGCATTGCTATATGTTTTTTTTTTTAGTTTCCTAGGGTATCCCCTCTCGCGATTGCGGGAACTAATCTCTTGAGGTATTGAGATCCATTTAAGGGGTTTACCGTTTACCTCTCCCAATAAATATTTTTCCATACACATAGGTCAGGAATTGAACCCCTGACCATATGCTTAAGGGGTCAAAGTATCTATCACTTGTGTCACACCGTGTTAGTAAGCATTGCTATATGTGACGAAGCTAATTTCATGAAATAGCCAACGAATGACATGGCTATTCATTTCTACAAATGAGAGAATCGCAATAGGTTGGAAAATCCTTATATTTTTTGGACACGAGAAAGCTCATTTTAGTACAAGACATAGGTTGCAAAGCACTTTTAATAACTAATCACATAAGTTAAATAGAAAACATTCTTTTTAAGGATACATAAAGCACTATTCATACTCATAGTCATAGCAAACACTTAAACTAGAAAACTGAGCTTGTTCATAAATAATTTTTATGCAAATGATAAATACAGTTAAAGTAACATGAAACATCAGATAACTTAACATGAAAACTGAGCTTGAGAAGAAGAATAAATCAAAAAAGGAAATTAATATCAACTCCAGTCATTATGTTCCATGATAAAGGAAAGTCAAATGGGGGTAATATTGTCAATAACAGAAGAGAACGTGGGAATAATTTAGATTAACGAGAGTAATGAAAGCATTAGATAAGGTTTTGCGTTGGGGTGAGTTGGGTATTGTTGCTACTTTTCAAAAACTGCCATAAGAAGCTGCTATTAAAACTTGCTTCCAAAAGGCTGTTGATAAAATGACATTTGGTAACAAGATCTCAAACTTAAGACCAACATGCATAGGAACTCACATAACTTTGTGTCACTAACTTATTATCAAATTATGCATAAGATAAGAAAAGGAAAAAAAAAACGACACAAAATGAGTTTTGATAGCGAATTACTGTAATATTTTAAAAATAATAACCATGGAGGTTTCAAATTGTGTTATTGGCTATCTAGCTAGCTGACTAGCTCTATAGTGTTTCAGAGTTCAGAGGATGAACCCTGCTTTCCAAGTTGATTAGCCATGCAGAAGCACAAGAAATACATGACATTGCCAAGATATACCCCACAAGAACCTGTAAACAGGCTCTAATGGAACCTTGCAGCAGGTGCCAGAAGAACCTGCAAATAGGTGTTAATGGCTGCAGGTGCCAGAAGCACCTGATAACATGTGTTAATAGCACCCTGCAGCAGATTTGGTTACAGAGTGCAATATTCAAAAATTTGCTGCAGGTTTCTATATCTATATCTGTTTAGTGTTCACTGTTGAGAAATATATATAAGTTGATATGTTTCAGACCAAGTGCATCTATCACAATATTTCCCATCTATACTTTCAAGGCATCTATTGCAAAAATCTCTATTGCATCCTAACAAATAAACCAATCTTAATTTAAGCCAAAAAGACAGTACTCTTTCTAACTTCAACACATTTACAAACTCACTAAAAAAAGTATGACAAAAATTAAAAGATCTAGATAAACCTCGAAACCAAAGAATACGGTACCCGTCGCATGCCTTAAGCCATTAGTGTTTGAGTTCAGGAACAGATTCACATAGACAAGTGAGGGGAAAACCTTCATTTTTGCTCATTTTTAGGTCCATAAATATCAAGAAAAAAGAAACAAAAAGCCATATAGAGGCAGTGCCTGGAAAATCGCATGCCAGAGGAGTTAACGGCGTGAGCAACCTAAACGAGCTTCCAAGAGCGACGGTATCTCTGTCTCCACCTGTGGATGAAGATCGAAAGCCATGAAAGAGGCTTTGACGAGGGGGAGAATGCGAGGGAGACCATCGATTCATCGAACCAGAGTTTCGGGATTGAGGAAGAAAAAGAATAACATCAACATTCAACGACAGTAACAATCCTTATTTTCACCAAACACATGATTATGTAATGCTTCATTTTGTTGTATCATAAATTTGCAAAAAAAAACCAAAAAAATAATAAATAAATAAATAAATTTGCAAAATCGTATATACGCTGAATTCTTTTTAATAATTTTCTATCATGTCTTTTTTTTTTCTGCGCTGCTATTATTTAAAAAAATATTATATGTAATTTTAAATATTTTTATCAAACTTGGATATAAGACAGAGAAAAAAAATAATAGATGAAACAAATATAAGGAAATTCTTTTATGTCAGATTTAACTATTGCAAAACAAAAAGTTCATTTAATTATTAAGAAAAAAATTATATAGCATTTAATTGTTAAAAAATATGTGAATTATAAGTACAAAAAGTCATTGTTGTTTTTATAAGTAGAACCGTTTTCCTCTCCGTACGAAACGGAAAATGTACCTCCACCCACTCCTACACTAAGTCACATCAACCACAATACTAAATATGTCACACTCCACTCACCAGTTAGTGCACCATCATCAGCTACCCAATCAATCTAAAGCAAAGCTGCCTCATATCTATCTTATTAAATCTTCTTCTGTCAATGATTTCATTCATTCAGCTGAAATGAGAGGGAAAACAGCAGAGTAGAGAAATGGAGATTGAGGACACATCAAGTCAAGCATCCATTGCGTTTCCGCTGGGTTTGGCCCTCCTGGTTGCCTTGTTACTGTCTATTTGCTGCTTCTTTTGTTGTTGCTTACATTGGGACAAGCTCCAATCTTTGTTTCCATCTTCTGGGGTTATCCATCCTCGGGCTCAGATACAAGCAGATCTAACTTCCTCTCACCACAAACCAGCGTTTCCTGTTGTGGTAATCACTTCTCTTGCTCACACCCCAAAAAGCCATTGATTTCTATTTCAGAAGGAAAATTTAAACAAGTTCATCTTCATCAAAATAATTTCTTTTCTTTTTTTGGGGAGGAAACAATTAATGGGATTTGTTGTATTGTGTTTGGTAACCAGATGATGAAGCAGAACCAAGCTCAGAGCTTGCCTGTGATGATGCCGGGAGATGAGGTCCCAAAATTCATAGCCATAGCATGCCCGGGTCAGCCTCCAACGGATGAAAGGATCACAATCCAAGTGCAGAAGGCAGCACCGAGTGATTTTTGCAGCGGCACCTAAAGTCTAAGGAGTTTATGTTTCCAATTACTAAACTCGAGAAAGCTACTCTGTTTCCATGGAAGTGAAGAACAAGACGAAAAACTAAAGCCTTTCAGAATTCCAAGAAGCTAACATTTATATATATCAGTATCACGGGTCTTCTCAAGTCCCAGATTTTAGCCATACAAACGAAAACATTTCTTGATAGCTTTGTGATGAGTGAGATGATCAACCAAAAGCTCGCAGGGTCAAAGTAGTGATTGGTGAAGGCGCCAAAAACAACAAAGTTAATTGGGATCCTTTTGTTTTTGTTTTTTTGTCAAATTAAAATGGGAAGAAAATGGTTGTAATATCAACCTTCCTTTCTTTTTTCTTCCCTACCTAGTTCAAGGACACTTTGATCAGTTCCGTTTAAAAGAGCCCGAGTTACAAATGATTAATCTAAGGATGGCAGGACTGATGCCAATCATTCCACAGCCCTGCAATATAATTTGTGTTGAAATCTTTGACCATGACAGAACCTTTTCTCTTCTGGTTGCCTTTTCTGGGGTTCTAAGGAAAGCCTGTTTGTCCTATCTTCTTCAACATCACCGTTTCATACTTTCATCTAAGTATAAAAATTTAATGACAGAGTTCGTGTAAAGGATTGCAGAGATCCAAAAAAAGTCATTAGCAAGGACGGAGGGAGGGGGGCTGGGGCCTGGGGGATGTCGTGCCCCACCCCCCAACTTTGAAAATTTTGTATGTAATATATATCATGCATTCTGAATTTACTTGGAACTCATGTTTGTTTTGTATAAATAATGATAAATTTACTTGGTGTTGATGGTTAAACAAAGAATGACCAATTTAAAACTAATGATTCTCATTAAAAAAGCGTATTACCAATAAGATACAGCACGTCTTGTTGTCATTGTGACTGTGAACCTTGCCGTTTCATGCATGATTGCATGGTATATATATATTTTTAATTTTTTTCCTTCTTATTCTTAAGACAATATTTCTGCCTCTGTCCCTGGTCATTAGCTCAGGAATTTTTGCTGAAAAAACTCACAAAAGCATTTGCATAATCACAAGTTTGAATAGGAAATGTAAATGCCACGTGTTTGAAAATTTTACCACGACGACATACCCTTCTTTTTCCATTGGTACATTTATAATTTTGCATCTTCCATGCATCTATCATATAAACAAAAAGAAAAAGCAACTAAAATCTTATTTGTATAAAGAGTTATAGTAGAGTTTAATTTTAATTCATTGTTAATGTAAAAAAAATTATAATGTCATCCAATCATATATTGTCACATCATTAAAAGAATTTGATTATCATAATAATTATGTAGGAAATATAATTTTTTAATGATGTGTTTAAATATCATTAGATGACAGTGTAAATTTTTTTTACACTAACAGTAAATTAAAATTAAATTCTATACTTAATATCATGAAAACATAATAATATGTTATTCTTAACTTTAAAATTGAATTCTGTAAATTGGACTTGAATCTATGCATACTAAAAGTGAAGTTTGCTATAATTAAAGTATAGCATTCATTAGTGTGCATATCTTTACTAAAATCAATGTTAGATTTTAAAAAATATTTTAAAAATCTGGTAATATATTTATTGAAAGATACTATATTTATTTTATATGGTTCTAGATTTTCTTCACAATAGTATTTACTATTAAGTAATAAGAAATTTAGAAAAATTAAATTAAATGTTAGAAGTAAGCCTATCTTATCGTTCTTTGGATATCTGTTCGTAAAGCTAGGTAACTGGTCCAAAACTGTAAACTTGAGTGGCCCCATATGCCGTAGGCTTCTTAACTTTCTGTAAATTTAACTGCGCCAACCTTGATTGTAAGACTCTGGCCTAATCCATTGCTCAAATTGTTTAGGAAAATGTTTTTACTGCAAAAAAAAAAAAAAAAATCTTAGCGAGAGGGGAGGGTACTACTTAGAGAAAACCAAACAATTTCTTAATGAAATACCAACAAAAAAAATAAAATGAAACTTATTATAATTAGACATTGTAAAAGTTATAGTGAAGAATAATTCAATATAGAGAGAACCAATGAATTTATATTCAAATAACAATCAAAATGAATTGTGGATGTAAATGAGCTGATAATTCATATGATATTAAGCAATAGCTCATATGACACTAATCTCAATTTTTATCATAATAATTTGAATACAAAGTGATTAAACTTCGTAATACTTCACATTTTTTAAGTATCTTTCTCACTAGGCACGTGGGCTTGGTGACGGTGTTGGCCCATTAGTATAGACCATGATTAGGTTATTGTAGAAGTCACGGAAGCAACACAGCTTCTTCAGGCATCACGTGTTACAGTAGTTTTTTGTTGGTCCTACTAACGTATGAATTCTGACCATTTTAATTAAGTAACTTTAGTTTATTTTAATTTTAATAGATAAATATTTTTTTTCTCAACTAAATAATTTTTTTTAGTTATTTTATATATCTTTTAATAATTTAATATATAAAAAATATTCTTTTTATATAATCCAAACAAATTTTTTTGTCTTTAAATCAAGTATGAACTAAATATAAACTACTTTTTTCATAATTAATTTTTTTTAAATTAATTAGTATCTTAGTGGCAGAAACATGATCGTGCCTCGCGTGAGATTTTCATTGGGTTGGTCTATCTAAACCATGATGTCCCACTCCATTCTTTAAAGGCCAAGGCCCAATACCCAAAAATTTGGGAAAATAACTTATAGATGTGACTTGTGAAGATATTTTTTTATTTCAGTTCGAATATTAATAAATAAAATATTAAATTAATTTAACTAATAATTGACTTATAATTAAATAATAAAATGATATATAAAAATATAAATAAATTATTAATTAAATTAGTTTAATATTTAGTAAATAAATTAATAACTAAAACAGAAAAAGCATATTCAGTGAATAATTATATTTGTATTTTTGGTTAAATTTTGCTGCTATATAGTTCAAAAAAATTATGTGAACTGAAATAGAAAACTTCTTGGTTAGCAACACCTATGAGTGATTCTCCAAACAAAAAAAAAGTTGAGGAACTGAACAATGCCGTAAAATTAAGATAGACAAAATATTAAGAGTTTAATTTTGATTCATTGTATCAAATTTATTTACAATAGCATTCTATCACAATAATTATCTTAAAATTCAAATTCTATTAATAATGTGTTAATACATCATTTAATGATAATAAATCAAATTTAAACTCAAACAATAAACACCCAAAATTTGATACACTATAATATGAAACATAGATAAATATTTTCACCGTTTTCTCTTCTCATTATACTTATTAGCCGTGAGCCTACACACACATATATATGCATAGAGGATAAAACCATAAAAGTGTAGAGAAAAAATTATGAGAGAAAAAGCTATTGAGAAATTTTTTTAAAAAAAATAGAGAGAGAAAATCATCATTATTCTCTTTATAATCTTTATTATATGTTATATATTTAATAGTAAGAATTCTTTTACAACTTCTCTTCCCACTTTATCCATAATTATTTAAAAAAAATAAGTTAATTAATCACCGTAATATATATATATATATATATATTATTTTTATTTATTTTTTTAATTGTTTATTTAAACATAATGTGTGCGCGCCCCCTGCTAATCTATATATATATAAGTAAAATTGCCTTTTCAAGCAATTAATAGTATTATTAAATATAATTATATCATTAAATATATAATAACATTAACATAAATGAAATAATAAAATTTAAAAAGACAATTATATTAAGAAGTAAAATGTTATCAAAGTATATAATTAAAATTAAAAGAATTAAATAGTGAAATAAAAAAAAGACAACATTTCCAATATAAAAAATTAATTTATAATGTTTCATGTATTTATTTTTAAGAATTTTTATTAAAAAATAATTTGTAAATTTAACATATATGAAATCATAATTATATATAAAAACATTACTTTAAAAAAAAGTAAAATTGTCTTTTGAAGCAATTAATAGTATCATTAAATATAATTATATTATTAAATACATGGTAACATTAACATAAATGAAATAATAAAATTTAAAAAGATAATTATATTAAGAAGTAAAATGTTATCAAAGTATATAATTAAAATTTAAAGAATTAAATAGTGAAATAAAAAAATAGACAACATTTCCAATATAAAAAATTAATTTATAATGTTTCCTGTATTTACTTTTAAGAATTTTTATTAAAAAATACTTTGTAAATTTATCATATATGAAATCATAATTATATATAAAAACATTAATTTTTTAAAAACTAAAAAATAAAAAATAAATTAAAATGTACAAAACACGGATAAAATAAAATAAAGTAAATTATTTCAAACATAAAAAATTAATTTTAAACATTTTTTCATCTATTTATAAGAATTTTTATAAAAATTATTTTATAAATTGAGCATATTTAAAATAATAATTATAAAAAATATAATTATAAATAAAAAATAAAATTATAAACTATAAAATAACTTGTGCAAAGCACAAGTAAGATAACTAGTTTTATATAAATTAAACCTATTGTAATGCCAATATCCCGCAATATCTGCGCTTAAATAGAGGTGGTTAGTTATTCAACTAAATTGTTTTTAATTAGAGACATTTGGAAGCAGCTTTTTCAAGAAAACGAATCGATTGAAAGTGATTATGCTTATTTTCACCCTGAAATTCAAGTCACACGAGTACACAGGTTCTTTGAGATTGTGGAAGTTTTACATACTTCTTGGATTAAGCACTGATCATGGAAGATTGGAACCATATAAAAATTGCTCGCATAATGCGCGTGCTGGCCATTGGCAATTTTTTTGGATGTCTCGTGGTAACTTTTATGTTTCAACTTTCAAATTAAATATGTTCTAAAAAAAAACTGTCAAATTAAATATAAACAAAAAAGTATATGTTTTGTTCATATATAAGGCAAAAGTGATAATGGATTTGATATATGTTTAGATCATTCCCTTATTTTATACTATGAAGTATGTCCCTTGGGACATACTTTCTTCTTATTAAATTAACCCTAAAGTTGCAGTTAAGGTATTATTGTTGGTACTGTTTCAAACTTATTGTTTGGTCACAAGCAACTAATTTGACACATTTTAACAATGAAGCCATTATTCGAGCTAACACTTTCAGGCTAAATAACATTTTAACAATCATATATTATGATGCATAACAATCTTAAAAAGTCACAAACATGTAAAACAAATGACCGTGAGTTTGTTGGTGTATGGGAAAGTATTCAAAACTTCATTTTTAACCGATATTGCCTTTTCTGGAATTCTAAGGAAAGCCTGCTTGTTCAATCTTTTTCAACGTCACTGTTTCATACTTTCATCTAAGTATTGCTTATATTTTCAGTTTTTTCTTAACAAAATTCTTAAAATAAGATGAAATTCATTACGAAACAAATAACGTATCAGTAGTCATAGCACAACATGAAATTGTTAATTATAATACTATAAATTTATAATATTCTCACTAAATAAAATGTTAGTGTTTGCTATATTCCTGATCAAGACATGAAGATTGTCAATTTGCTATTGATGTTTGATAACTCGTTATTTGAAGTTTTTTAGCGCGAGTGCTGCAATAATATGAAAGGATATGTCTATTATTTAGTATATGTGCTACATCTTCCTAAAAGAATGGGGTTATTGACACTCATAAACTAAAGCGCTTTGAGAGAGTAGGCGCCAATATATAAAACATTCAAATTTATAAACTTTTAGCGTAAATGTGTTTTCAGTACTAATTATTATGTTACTAAATAATCAATTTAATTATATAAATTTTTTTAATAAATTTTTGTTTTAGAGGTTAACTAAATATAATTTTATACTTGTATGATAGAATCGCCTTTCCATGTAATCAGTGAGTTGAATCGAGAACATCTCCAAAGAAACAACACATGCTTGACTTAAAAACTCTTGACTTGTGCAATGTTTGTTTTAGATTTCAATATTTCATCCACGTTGTGAGTTTGCACACTTTCCCATAACGTTTCTCAAAAGGAAAATGAAAGGTCAGGAAATTTAAATCAAACAGGGTTTCTAACCGTGATTACTACTTTATGCGTTTGCTTTGGGGGAATTTTGAGAAAACCAATACTCTTAAAAGATGGGTGGAATAGAAGAAATAAAAAATAAAGAAGAATTCGAATAATTGCAAACTCAAGGAGTCAAAGTTGTACCCCTAGAGATTGAACGGATTAACTAAGGGTCACGGCTACAATCGCTGAAGACGTATAATCAAACTTAGCGGGTTTTACAGTAAATGTTAGCAAGTGATTGTGTCTAATCTAATCCTTTCACCGCGTCTTTTATAAAGATGAGCTCAATTATTTCGAAATTGAGAAACATTTTCATACTTTCAATTAGGAGTGAAAAGATGCCAAATGTCTTAATAAGAGTTGACTGTTTAATTTATTTTTGACTTATTTTGATATAATTTATTTATTAAATAAGTTAAAATTTAATTTTAAAAAATAATTATTTATTTAAATAACTGTTAATTTATTTATTATAATAACATATAATTAAAATTTTATAATACTTATATAATTTATTAGTTATATATTAATTTAATTTATTTATTTATACATACTATAATAATTTTTAAAAAATTTAAGTATACTTAAAACTTTTAAAATTTAAAATTATTAATTTATTTAAAAATATTTATACAATGTAAATTTTTCAATAAATTTTTAAGTCAAACTAAATTTTATATTTTTATAGAAAAATCAAGTTAAACTCAAAATAAAAGTATATAATAAGTAATATGTCATATTAAAGTTAAAATTTTACAAAATAAATTAGACCTACTTAAAGTAAAACTTAACTTAACTTATCCTATTTTTACCCTATTTCCAACAAATGATAATGTCGTGACTTGAAACATTTTGTATGTTTTCTTTTTCCTCTTGCTACTCCTCGTCAATGGCTGTAGACTTGAGAGAAACTAGCAGACGAGAGAGAATAAGGGAAGATGAGGATGGGCTTTTCAAGAGGTGCCCTTTTTGCTAAGTTGTATTTCTCCCACATCACACCTACTTTGTCTAGCAAATAATGAGAGGTGAGCCAATAGCGAAATAACCTGATCCATAAATAATTAACAAAAAAACTCACTAAGGATAAGTTTTACTTTCTTTATCTTTCTCTAACTTTTCCTCCCCCTCTTTACCGCTTGTTTCATGAAATTAAAATTTTAATTTCTTTTATGTATACACATATGTGTATGTGTATTTTCTTTGAGTGCACTTATGGATAATAAGATGCATATTTTAAAAAACAATTGCATAATTTATACAATTTGGTGTTTTAAGGTTCATATAATTTTTTATTTGTTGAATTTCACTTTAGCAATTAATACAATTTATGAGTTCAAGTTATTATAATGACTCTTTAATATGAAAAGAAAACAAGAATAATTTCATATAATATTTAACAGTGAAGACATAATCAAATGGTGAAATTATAATTATATAAAATAATAATAAAAACGTGATTATAATCACAATTTCATTATCAATCTTTAAGGATCAGCAAAAAAAATATTTATAATTCTCAGTAAGAATATTTTTCGAAATTTTTATCTAATCACAAGTTTTTTATCAAGTTATTTTTATTGTTACAATTTTCCTTTCTTTCTGTAATTCTTTTAATTCGGAATAATTCTGTCTAGTGCGGGCCCAAGTTGAGTCCAACGAGTACACTCGTCATCACAGCCCATGAGGATGGCGTGTGAGTGGCGTCACCGTAAAACGAGCACGATATGATTATGATGTTTAAGATCCAACGGCAAACAACAAGTATCATTTTTAACATGCGGAACAGCCATGTCCATGATGCTGTGTATGCATGGTGTGACAACAAAGCGTGCGAGGGTGGCGTAAGTTGATGATTCTTTCTTATAATAATAATAACAATAAAAAGAAAATCTCAGAATGTGAAAAATAAAAAATAAAAAATATATCCTTAAATCACTTTTCCTACAGATGCCATCCACACGCGTGTGGCACACTTTCACATTAAAAAGCGACACTATAGTGGCTCTTCAAAATAAGAAAAATCTTCTATAATCTATAAAATTACATGTTTAAATTACCTTTTTTGTATTTAAAAAATTTATAATTAAAATTTTCTTAAGATATATTTTGAATAAAATATTATTTTTATAAAAAATTAACAAAATAAAGCATGTGTTAAATTACTTTCAAAAAAAGTTTTAATCAAAATATTTATAAGAACTTATATCTAGAAAAATTTTTAAATGTAAAATAATCAAATCAAGCATGCTAGTATGCACAATTTGTATATAGGGAATTTTAAGTTATTCCCAAGTGATAATCATCCTACCCTCAAATGAATAATGCATTAAAATAGGATTTTTATGGTGGCTTCTATTTTACCTCCAAGAGTTATAGTACTTTTAAGTAAAAAAAAAAACTTTTCATATTATAATAATATAAAATATATTTAGGAGTAACTTAAGCTCTCAATTTTTATATTATTTCTAATGCAAGTACACAATAAAATATGATATATCTTTATTGTTCAATAATAAGGTATATATATTCAATTTATATGAAATGTTTATTTATTTATTTAATAAGCAATGATGATACTTCAATTGTTTATTTACTTAATTTACACAAAAAGTATGTAGTTTAAGTATATGTTCCAAACGGCCTTTAGCTAATTGTCTGTCTTGTTTGATTTATCATTAATTATTTTTTTTCAAATTCAACTAGTTTTATTAATCAAAATTATGTAAAAAAAAGCTAAATCATTTTCTAATTTAATTATCTAAAAAAGAAATAAAAAACTCATAAAATTACTTTTATCATAAAATATTTAATATATTTAGTGTCTAGTAAGATGTAAAAAAAATAAAATAATAACTATAAAAATATAAAACTTGAATTATTTGATTAAGGTTAAAAATATTTCAGATTAAACATTTATTCGAGTATTTGATTATTATAATAAATAAATTAGTATAATTGATATTTAATTAATTTTAAAAATATTAACAATTTGAATATATTATGATATATGATCTTCATTAATTACACTTATTAATAATAAATAACTAATTGGTATTTAGATTAATATAAAATTTGAAATGTTAGAAAAATTAAATCTATCACTTATATAAAATCAAATCAAATATAATTAAAATTTGAATTAAATTTGAATTTTTTAAATAAATTTTGAATATAAAAAAATAAGACTATATCAAATGAGTAAAAACTTAGAGAAAAAAAACTTATATATAAGTGACATGTGATATTGACTACATTTACATGAAATTTATTTTATACAATGGTATATAAGTTGTAACCTTAAATGCTTGTTTAGTCTAAAATGAATATTTAGTTTGTGATAAATTCCACACAAAAATTAAATTTGCATTGTATAAAAAAATTAAAAATTCAAGCTTGTAAAATCTTACATTCTCATACAAATAGTTTTTAAAAGTGAAAGAATTTAATTTTAATTAATTGTTAATATAAAAAATTAAATTATAATGAAATTATATATTAATAAATTTAATTATTATTATAACTATTTAAAATTTTTAATTATTTTAATAATGTACTTTAACACGTTATTAAATAACTTATAATAAATTAAAATTAAACTTAAAATAAAAAAACCAAACTCCCCGTAAGTTTTCATTACTGACTCTCCCTCACGGGAACAAATGGTACTTCCAACCATTATCGTTGGATCGTGCAATAAACGCGCAAATGCCAGTGCGTGGAGCATAATCCCATATTGATACAGAGGTAGAAAAGAAGTTATCTGTCGCGCTCCAAACCCGGCAATCCAAAATTAAAAGCCGCTTTCTTGTCCCCCAGTACATCATTTCGCTTTGCCCTGTTTTTCTCTGTCCCCCTCGACCCTCTTTTTAATACACCCTATACGTATTTTACACACTTTCGAAAACCCACCCATCTCTCTCCCCCCTTTTTTCTCTCAATAAAAGCTTAATAAATTATCCTTTTATTATTTAAGTTTCCTATTTTGGATAAAATTATATTGGACCACCCTTAAATGGGTTGTTTTTATAATCTTGTGGTCTACTGGGTCATTTTCAGTTTTACTGTATTGTGCCAGACCACATTGAGAAGGGCATCGGCCATCAAGGGACGTACAACGAAATTATTTGGTCCTGTATTTCCTTATTTGCCCTTTGTTGCAAATGAAGGATCCTATAACTATGGCCTATAACAGTACAACATGTGAAAGTAATAGCGGGATCGTATAGTGGCTGTGCATGTGACTGTGTGTGGGTATATATGGTATTAACTTATCATTTTGTGTATAATATGGAGGAGGTCAAGGTAGATGGAGAGGGGGAATCTTGCTACCTTTGTTAAAATAAGGAGGGTCTAATGAGTGGGGTGGTTGAATTGTTGATATATTTCAGCATTTGGCTAAGCACGACATATTTTTCCTTGTCCTCATAATCACAATGTCCCTCTCTTTCTTGTATATTAAAGATTAAAAGAAAAACAAAAGAACAGCATAATAAATGGAAGGATATATGGAGGGCACCATGATTACATTGGGTAGGCGCGTTCTCAAAAGGTAAAATAAGTTTTTTTTTTTAAGGGTAACATTGTCATTTGCTGGGTTCCACGTCTGGATGAAATAATAGGAATCGGTGCCCAAAAAGTTAAGGACACTAAAGAAAAATTATTCTTATCATGGCCTATCTTATTATACCAAGGTGGAAAACGACATCGGAGGGCAGTGATTTAGACACGTCCTAGTTTCTGGATTGATGGAATGCGATTGAGAAGACAATTCTTCCACCAAAACAAATGGGCATTAGAGAAAGTGCTGCATCTCTTTACCCCTGCTAAATGAGGAGTCTGGAATTTGGATGGTTGAAATGTTGAATGTAATCTTAGATCTTCTTTTTCCTTTTTTCCACTAGATTTGTTTGCTAAAATTGTAGCCCATTTTGTGATTTTTCTGTTTTCCATGTTTCCAAAATGACATATTAAAATGGCTTTTGCGTAGGTTTGTATTGTCTAAAACAAGTTAAAGTGACCGTATTAGCTAGTCACTAGCTAGCATTGACAGCATGTACTCAACAATTGGAGCATGCAAATATATCTTTATAATCGGGATATTTCCACTTAAGGGTATAATCACGTAACATTTTCTGCTTTTTGGCTACCAGATTCCATCGTACCGATGCGAATAGCTTGGCCGAAAAGAAATAGATAATAGCATTGATTTGAATAAAACTTGTGTAATGTATTCTCCGCACGATCAATCAAGTTTACAAAGATCGTTAGATTCCTTTACTACCAACCTAATCAAATTCCATTATTTGTACCTACCCAAAAAAATTCCATTATTTGCTTTTTTTTAATAAAGTAAAATAGTTTAAATTTGATTCATTATTAGTATGATTCTTATATATTAATACATCATTAAAAAAATTAAAATTTTTAAATAATTATTATAATAATTAAATTTATCAATATATAATTTGATAATAATATAATTTTCTTTTACACAATCAACTCATCAAAATTAAACTCAAAATTTTATCCAATTTGAACTAATTGAAAATCTAGTCATAAAGGTTTTAACACTGATATATTCTTCCCAATACTAATTAAACTAAAATCCAAATTATCAGAAGACATTGTCTTACGAGTCGAACCCCACTCTGTTAGTTGAGTTGTACTAAGTTAGGTAATTAAAATTCATTTTGTTTCCAACAGGAAACCCAAAAAAAAAAAAAGAGTTTCCAGCAGAATTCATAATTTATGGTATTTTATTTATTATAAATCTTATATTATATATAGAGTTTTGAATGCACCTATTAAGTTTTTATATAAAATAATTTTTACTTATATGATTTTTTTAACATAGATTAATAATCTATAAAAATGATTTAATGGTCTAAATAAAAATGTGTATTTTAGTTTTTCAATTTTGCGTGCGTGAATAACATTATGTTTTGGCATATAGCTCTTTATTTCTACAAACCCCAAAGCATCCATGGAATATAAGATGGATAAATCAAACGGTGCGCTCTCAATCATCAGAAAAGCAAGGCCTTTTGAGATTGAGTTGCGTTCCCTCGTATTTGTTCGGCGGAATATTATTTAAAAGGTAACAGTACAATAAATTTTGTTTAATTTAAAAGAAAAATGGAAAATACATAAAGAGCAGTGTTTTTACAAGACGCTTTCTTTTATTAAAGTCATATTTTAATGCATGGGGTTTCACATCGGACAGCAAATAAGCTTTCGTTACTTTATGCCAAATGGAGGGTCCTTAGCTCTCTCTTTCTCTCTGTTCTCTTCTCTCCCTCTGCTTCTCCTGTTTGTACACAAACAAAGTCTCACTAGCTCTTCTCCTTCTTCTTCTTCTTCTTCACCCTTCTGATCTGCTGATTGTTCAGGTAAAACGTTGTAATCCTCAGCTCCTATGTTTTGCTTCCACGTTTTGTTTTGTTTTGTTGGTTAAACTTAAACCAAGCAATAGACCTGGAATTTCTTGTTCCGTTCTGCAATACTGTATGTCTGTTTGTTTTTACCTATTTTGCTTTCATGGTTCCAACTTTTGTGTGCCTATCATGAAAATTTCAATCTGCGTGTTTCCTTTTTCAAAATTCTTTCAGGGCATTAAGACAAGTATGGTCTTTCTTTTTCCTTTGGGTGTTCTTTTTTTACTGAATAGTTTGTGATTTTTTCACAGCCATTCGACTTTCAAAATTTCCCCGTTTCTTTCCTGTCCAACCAACCAACCAACCAGAGAGTAGTCGTTGCCTAGAGAAGTGCGTGCTTAGTTATCTTCACTTCATTTCTCTATCTGTTACTTCCTTTCTGAATTTTTTATTTTAGTTTCTACTGTTTGTTTTTAGTCTCACTTCCGAAGTCTGCTTACAGAAGGTGATTCAGCGAAGAGTATGGCTCATAAATTCTACCTTCGCCCTCGTTTTCTGTCTGTATTTTTTATTACCACTTGCTGTACTGTTTATTCCCTTTTGGTTATTTTTGGGAACTTTGTCCCTTAACTTTTTCCCTCCGTATATATATTATACTCTAATATATATACATATAATGTGAATGTGAGTAGCGTAGCAATGAATGGTGATTGTCTTATGGCCATTTTCTCGCTATTTTAATATGTTGCTTCTAACTCTCAAAGCCGTGTTGCTAACTTTGCGTTATTCAAAATCTATAATTGGCGATTGTTGCAAATTTCGTGCTTCTTAAGCCCAAAGCAAAGAAATTGTGAACAAAGGTATGCCTCAATTCAATAGGTTACAGAAATTTTGAGATGAAGAATTTGTTGAGCTTGTTTATAAATCTAGTGTGGCAAGCTGTGTTTCAAATTTTCAATGTATTGTTTTTGTTTCCTTGTTTGCCGACTTGAAGGTTGAGTTGTGTAAGATAATTGAGATTACTAAAGAATTCAGTTTGTTTTATGAACAATGTCAAACGTTGTTATTTGTTTCATAGGGTATACAAAATTGGGAGCTTTTGTTTGAATTCTGATGTCTCCGCCACTGCTCGGCATAGGGGAGGAGGGTAAAAGCAATGTCACTCTGTTGGTTGCCTCAACCACCATGGAAAGTGTGTGCCTCAAGAGCTCAGAAATAAAAGAACGCAACTACATGGGATTATCTGATTGTTCTTCAGTGGACAGTTCAGTTCCGTCCTTCTCAGATGAGAGTAAAAGTAATCTGAACCTGAAAGCCACAGAACTCAGGCTTGGGCTTCCAGGATCTCAGTCTCCTGAAAGAGATTCAGATCTTTGCTTAAGAAGCTCAGCTCAATTTGATGAAAAACCTCTGTTTCCTTTGCGTCCTTCAACTGATGATCACCACTCAGCAAAGACTGCTGTTTTGGGTAACAAAAGAGGGTTCTCAGATGCCATGAATGGGTTCTCAGAGGTAAATACCAATTTACTCGAAGGACATGTGTTTTTTAAATACTGGGCCAGACACTAAAAGTCCCCAATCTATCATGCAGGGGAAATTCCTAGTTAATTCGGAGGTCAATACGATACTGTCACCCAGGCCTTCTTCTAACTTAGGATTAAGACCTGGTTCTACGCTTGAGAATGTTGGGGCTCAGCAAGCCAAAACGAAAGAAGTAGCAACAACAAAGGCGGGACTTGAGAGGCCTCATGCTGTCAATGAAACCAGACAAAGTCTTAATGGTTCTGCAAATAATAATAACAGTGCACCAGCTACCAAGTAAGTGGAAAGTAGGAACTGACATTAAGTTTGGGCTTAAGCGTGGAAATGACCTCTGATCATCCTTGTGTGGCAGGGCTCAGGTTGTGGGGTGGCCTCCTATAAGATCCTTTAGGAAAAATTCATTGGCAACTAATTCAAAGAACGCTGAAGAAGTAGATGGAAAAGTGGGGTCTGGTGTACTGTTCGTCAAGGTCAGTATGGATGGTGCTCCCTATTTAAGGAAAGTAGACATGAAGAATTACTCTACATATCCAGAACTATCTTCTGCTCTAGAGAATATGTTCAGCTGTTTTACAATAAGTAAGAAAGAATTAGTTTTATGTGAGAAGATTTAGCCTTTCAATTATTTATGGACAGTTTGCCTGGATCCAGTTACTGCTTTTCTTGGTGTGATTTCAGGTCAATGTGGATCTCATGGAACTCTGGGCAGGGAGATGCTGAATGAAACCAAGCTGAAGGATCTGCTTCATGGGTCAGAATATGTTCTTACTTATGAGGACAAAGATGGCGACTGGATGCTTGTGGGTGATGTTCCCTGGGAGTAAGTTCAGATTCATTTATGTACTTGCTTTTTTTATTGGCATTTCCTTAAAAAGAATAAATTCCTCAAAAGATAGCAAATTTATATTCTAGAAGTGTATTTCTGGCAGCATTGTGGTTTTAATCCATATGAGCCTGTCCTGAGAAGGAATGTTGATAGATGGTAGAAAAATGATTTGGTAGAAAAATGATTTGGTATAAAAGGATGTACAGAGCCAAGAAAGGTTTGGATAGTGAATATGAAGCTAAGGCATATCATGCTTGAGAATATGAAGCTAAGGCATATCATGCTTATGAGTAGATCACAACAAAGTGACTTCACAGACTTCAACCTTTTCATTTTAACTTAAAATGTCTAACAATTTATGCTAACTTACACTTGATGAATATGTCAAATGGGCCTGGGAAGTGTGAAGACATACCATAAATTTGTAATAATGGTAGCCATAAATTATCTATGCTTATAGATGTAGCTTGCTAAAAAATATCATAGGAATGGATAATGACCTGTGGGTCTGATGGATTCATTTTCCTGTTATAGAACAAGCCTATGGTGTAATATAAGGGATTTAAAATATACTAGGTGCACGAGAATATGAGGCATCATAAAGCAATGCAAAGGAAAAAGAATTTATGTGTGTATGATTTGGCATTGTTTTGATTACTGAAAAGAAAAAAAATTAAGTTTGCTGTCGTCTGTGCAAATGTCAACTTAGAGCCTCAAGATTTTTGAGACCCTTTTTGTTTTAGATCTTGGGAAGCTTCAAACGCCCATTTGCACATAAAACAATGCACTTTTAACAAAAGCTTCTTTTGTTTCTTTCTCCCCCTAATACAAACAAGCTATTAGATTTAGAGTAGTTATTCTTCATGTACTATGATCTGTTCCTGTAATAGCATACTGAAATATATATAATTTTCTGAATGCATAATGACTAATTTAATATTATTTCTTAATCCTAGAGAACAAATTTCAATTGTAACTATATTTTTCTGGCAGCAGCCACACGGGAGAGCTTTTTTTTTTTTAATGTAATGGTAGAAGAATTATATAGTTTTATGAGGTTCTGATTTGCTTGAAATTGTGGTACTGGAATGCTTATAGTAGCTTTTAGGAGAAAGATTGATTTTTAACTAGTTGACATGCAAAAGTCATAATCTGATCAAAAGAAAAAACAAACAAAAAAACATATGTATGTGGGCTACTAGGTCAGCTTGCTATAATTTTAGTAAGATTTAATTTTGATCTACTAACAATCTATATAACTTTACACTATCAATGAATTATATGGTGCCATGTGTTTAAAAAACTGTTAAAAACATAATAGTTACTTCAATAATATGGTACCTTCTTGTTTAGTAATAATGTAGAGTTTTTCATTGATAGTGGATCACTTTAATATAGAAAGGTTGAGCCTTTTGCATGCCCTTTTAAATCTTTCATGAAAATGAAGTTGCACAATATTTGTTTGATTGTCACTGGTGGGCATGTCTGCAAATTAATTTCAATCCAATGTCTCAACTCTTTGCAGGATGTTTATTGAAACATGCAGGAGGCTGAGGATCATGAAGAGTTCTGATGCCATTGGTCTAGGTCAGTATTTCCACTCAACACCATCTATCTTAAAACCAATACTGGTCTGAAAACGGTAGTAGCGAAGTATATCAGAAAACCAATAAAGGTAATTTCTTGTGTGTAATAAATGCCCATGGTTAAATAGTATACATTCAAGACAAGATGTAAACATAGAAATTTCAAATAGCCTGGTGATTGTTTGAATTTTTGCACCCGTAAGGATAGAGATGTAAATTATATCTATAATCTTAGTGATCAAATTTGCTGCTCAATAATCTTATAGTTGCCACTAAAATATGCAAGTTTTAATTCCACATTGAAGTTTGAAAATAGATAATTTCTTCCACAAGAATACCCACTGCATTCTGAATGTGTGATTTAAAAGAATTGAAAATGGAACTCTTGTTCAGATATGGTTAGATGTGAGTTATTTTTCCAATTTTGGGAAAATGCTCCCTGGATGTGAACTCAGATTGTGGCAGAATGTAATTTCTTGTACTTGATTTTTGCACTAAAGAAATCAGTGGAGGGAGATAATGACAGAGCCCCAATTCAACCTATTTTACTTTCCCAATTATTTGAAATCTACGTTCAACTTCTATTTGTTTACAGTGAGGCCAAAGCTATGTTAAGGATTTTGCACAAAATGTCCATGAGTTTTATTCTGTGTGTATGGTTTTAAATTTTTTCATTTTTTATCTTAGTATATATATCTGATTCAAGTTTACTTTTGTGGGCCTACTTGCAGCTCCCAGGGCTGTTGAAAAAAATAAGAGCAGGAACTAGGCAGTATCACTCATTACACTCTATCCATCTAACTGTCTATGGGATTAAAAGCTTCTGGGCTATGTGGGGGAGCAAATCAAGGACATGATGACTTGGAGGCGAGAACTGAAGGCATGTTGGACTGGATAGAATTTCATACTAAGCTGCCCTAATCCTTGTATTATTTACTATGCTTGTTTTATGTTGTCATGGCGTTTATGTTCAGTAAGCTTTTTTTCAAGATTGTTAAAAGTTATAATACTCCAAGACCTGACTATGGGAGTACTTATATTCTATGTACGCGAGTTCATGATGTGGTGAAGGATCTGTTAGTGTGTAAATTTTGCATCGTTCCTTCGATCGAGTCTCTGTTTGTGTGATAAAAACACAAGAAGTTATATGTCATGTGCCTTATACAGTTTTAATGTTACTTACCAGTTGCCACTTGTCACTTGTTACCTATCGATGTCATTAACATGTTTGGAAGCAACTGCATACGGTAATTAAGATTTCTTTAGACAAAGAACTAACATGAAAAAGGTAGAAGTTTTCTGATCATAAATTTGTTTCCCTTTGGTTTCTCACTTTTTCTTTTTTGAATATAATATTAAAAAAATTGTGCTTGTTGATGCCTTGAGGTCTGAGACTTCGAGCCTCTACTTTAATCTATTGAGATATTGTCAAACCGTTGGATATGGTTGTGGCCCAGGAGCCAAGCATGTGAAGCTCTGACCATTGGCTGCAGTGCATGGATCTTCCTGCTCGATTAAACTAACGTACAACAGTGGCGGGGCATTTTCAGCGATAGGTTGACGACTAGGAAGGGGGGAAATTCTTGCATGCACTGGACTCGGTGTCCTACATCAGTTGTGCTTTCGAGATATTACATCTTTAAATACCTACTACTCAAATGTATTCATTATATCTAAGTAGTGGACCTCACAAATCCTTCGGGTGTCAACTGGTGTTCGAACTAGATAATAATAAAAATGTCTATTTCCATAAAGATAATTTTACTTAAAAAAATCGAACTAGAAATGTTTAAAATGTGCATTAAAAAATTTATTCAGCTTTATTGACTAATTTTTACCATAAATCTACTGAATTCCCTGGAACTACATTGCCATACTCTAATAAAGAAATGTTTCAATATGTTTATCTCCCTTTCCCTATTTGCGTCCATCAATGCTTGTTCTAATAAAGTTTTAGCCTCTAGATTAAGCTTACTGATGAACTTAAAAGGAGATGGCCAGAGCTCCCCTGAGCGGAGCCTCCCCTAAACGCGACCTCCCTTGGACGGAGCTTCACAAGGCCACAGCGACCGCTCCTTCATGTTTGTGGTAAACTAGCGAAGAATGACAGCTCTGCTCTTCCTTCTTTGTGAGAAAGTTAAGGAAATGACACACAAAAATGGGTTAAACGACACTTGACAAGGAAATTTTAAGAAAGAAAAAGTGAACCGGACAGTCATTGATAACCGAGTTAGGCTCATCCGGATCTCCAATTTAACCTGGTTCTGGCAGTTCTTATGAGCCCTAGCCCTATAAGCCCACACCTGTGTAGAGTAGATCGTTCAACACCTGCGACACAAACCCATTTTTGACCTATTGGTCCTAGTATCATAGGTGACCGAACAGCCGCCCCCTAATTACTAGACCAACCTGCTGTAATAATTCCATAAACACCTAACGAAGATATGGCAAACAAATAAAGTAGCCCTATGTTCGAATATGACAATACCATACCATAATCAAAAGGTACAACGGCCCGAGCAACCAGACTTAACATAAATGTAGCCACTGGAGCCATTCTAAAAAGGGGAAAATTAGCACTACTTGGTGAAATAGGTTCTTTTAGAATTAATTTCAAACTATATGCTAGAGGTTGTAACAATCCGAACGATCCCACTACATCAGGACCTTTCGACGTTGCACAAAAGCCATTACTTTACATTCCACTAGCACTAAAAAGGCTACTCCTAGTAGAAGTGGTAGAATTATTCCAAGTATTTCAGATGGAACAGCGATTCAATAGCTTTGGCTATTTTGAAAGACTAACCAGACTGATTAGACACACGAATCACGGCCCAACTAGTTAGACCAATAGACAGCAGATTTAGTCTAATTTTTAAAACATTGATATTTTGTTTCACCTTCAAATTCCTTTGAAGGCAGGTATGGTGAGATTTTAAAGTTTGCATAATTTTCTACGAACCCAAAAGAATGTTAATTTGACATCTTTAGATATAAGTGTTACCATCATCAACTGTGGGTCACTGCATCAGTGCTCAACTGACATTGTGCGCTCGACATGCAAGAATTTCGTTGGAAGAGGGGTGGTTTAGAAATTCTAATTAGAGGCTAAACTCAGCGAAGGGGCTATGATTAGTGGGTAAAGAGAAATTCTTGGCTAGTGTGTGAAATAAACTAATAAAAAGTTCACACATTGTCGTTTTAAGTATAAAATAATTATTTGACATAAAAATTTATGCAAAATATTTTACTTTATTTAATGCAGAATGATGACGTGTACACATTATATAAACTTGGTCTACAAAAATCTCTATGGGATAAATTAGGTATGCATGCTGGTTACGGCTTTCTTAATACGTTAATAATGACTTGACGAGTATCATGCGTTAGGAGCGAGAGTTGAGGTACCTTCGTTTGGAAGATGCGTCCTTTGTCACATTCATCCTATGCATTTGATTCTCTATCTTCCATTGCTGCGGAAACTCCAGAAGATGACAAGACCACAATGGAGCGTGTGCCCACTAGTCTAATGGGTTTTGGTATCGTAGTTGATGATTTCAAGCGAGATTTCAAAATCTAATTTGCTCGGCTTTATTGAGCACTTTTAACTTCTGATCAAAATCCAAGAAATAACATTCGTGGGTCCTGGTCCCTGGTTTATCAAATCTTATGAAGTAGGAACAATTCGGATACAGAACTGCAGGCCTTCAAATAGAAAAAATGGGAAGCCAATAAAGATTTAAGGAAAGGACCAATGAGGATTTTTTGTTTTTTGGAGGGTGAAGAGGACCGATTATGATTCTGGATTACCAAAAACTAGTAAAAGGTGCATATTTACCAAAAAAAAAAAATAAATTAAAAGGTGCATGGGTTTAATTAAGAAAATGGATACAACGGTAATCACTTTTTTTAAAAAAATTTATATACTATTATATAAAATACAATTTATAAAATTAGAACAAATATCACATGTTACTTTTATATATATATATATATATATATATATCCCCTTTAAATTTCTACTTATTTGATTTTTTTTCTTTTGATGTTGAAATTTTAAATTATTTTTATATTAAAATTTTATTTATACTAAATAATTAATTTTATTTTATTTAAATAATAATTTATCTTATCTTTTTGATAAGTAATGAAATTCAATTTTAAATTTTTTATCTTAAAATTTAAATAATAATTAATTAATCTTTAATTTAATCTATTAAATAGTATAATAATTATGGCTTTCTTGTTATCATACAATTTGAAAAATTATTTTCTAATTCAAATTTTTTAGGCATAGTATCAATCTCAACAGAAAAACATCCGCAAATCATAATTGCATAAATTTCTAAAAAGCAAAATTAATGAGTCTAAATAACATGTAATTAAAGTAAGTAATTTCTTAATTTTTAAATGATTATCCACAACTTTTTAAAAACATAATATGGATAATACATCAAAATCTTAGAATTGTTTAGATTTTATCAAATATGCTTTTGAATATAAGAATTTGTTAATATTTAATTTTTGTAGATCTTAAATATAATAAGTCATATAATGTCTCATCTCATTAGGTAAGTGATATCAAATTTAAAATAAAATAAAATAAATCAGATAGATAGAGTAGTACTATTTCATATTTTTGAAATTTAAAAAATCTTAAAAATTTAATAACACTCAAAAGTAGTATAAATAACTTATGCAAAGATACAAAGTCTATTAAAAACTCATTAAACTTACTTTGAACTCTTACATTTTGAATTTTTGATAATGATTCCAAATGTGATTTTCTCTACTCTTTATTTGTTATTCTTTATATTCCTAGTTTTAGGTTGACCAAATCTAATTCGGTTGACCAATGTTGTCTCAGGCCCCAAAACCAAGGCTTCATCAGGTTGTCAATTACTAATACATACAGATACAATGGATCAGAAGATGACCAATGTTGTTTATTTTAAAAGTTTTACGTGTTAACCTCTTTCAGTTTTTTTTATCTTATTTAAATCCATAATGTAACCTACCTTATTTAAATGATAGATTTGTATGCAGTTCAGTAATTTCTTGTTAAGATAAAAGAGGCCATTAGAGTGATCATATCATAATACTGAAAACAAAAAAGTTATTATAAATGGTTGATATTTTTGGTCATGAAATTTTAAAACTAAAATTGTACACGTATATTTCTTAAGTAATACATAAGACATTCCTCAAATGTGTAGCGTGATAATTATGTGAGGAAGTTTAAGGTGGTTAGTGCTTCCCACATCAAGAGTGGATGATTTTACATGTGAATGGTTCTTTGTGATAGGAGAGACTCTTCAATCAAAATAATTACTTATTTCGGAACTTAGTTAAGGATATGTTTAGATAGAAGAGAATAAAGGAAAAGGAAATGAAGGAAAACATTTTAAGTAATTTTCGTAGAGTATGGTTGAGATAAAGGAGTGAAAAGAAAATGAAGGGAAAAAGAGAGAATGAAAGGTTAGGCATTATAAAATAGTGAATTTGAGCTATAGTAATTGTTCCTAAAGATAACAATAAGGATTGTGAATAGCTAAGGAAATAATCTTGCATATCAATTCAAGCAAAGTGGCAATTGGTCCATGGGTCATGGAATATCAAACTCACATAAGCCTCAATCACTGCAGGTGTCACACTTAAAAATCTCCATATGTAGATAAACATCCCTTCACAATCACCACCAAACTATGTGAGAGTTGACCACCAAGCAGAACTATTGTGATTCAAAGTCGTGCACTAGAAAAATGTAAAATCTTATCTAAAACCCTCCAACCAATTGAGCCAAAGAAATATGAACATAACATTATTTGATTACCAAAGAAATATGGAAGAGACATGTATTTAAGGTTGAAGAGTAGTTAAAAGAACCAAGTTCAAACTATAATAAGATTTGTTCCACTTATGTTTATAAGTGTGGTGTTGGTTTGCTATATGAACTTAATTTTTTTAGCCAAGAAATCAAAATTATTTTTTTGGGTACATAATCATTTTCAAGAGAATTGACTATCAAATGAGATTATTGACAAGGTGATTTAAACTCGAATACTAAGAAATGTACTAAACTTTATTCAAAACCCTTCAATTAATTGAACCAGCCCGCATTAACTGAATCTACATTATTTGATTACCAAAGAAAAGTGGAGGAGACATGTATTTAAGGTAGGAGAGTAGTTAAAAAGAACCAAATTCAAATTAAAATAAGATTTGTTCGACTTATGTTTATAGTGAGTGTGGTGTTGGTTTGCTATATGAACTTAATTCAAATGTAAAATGAATAATCTAGTGTTAAATGATAATATTTTTTAGTATACCTTCATTAATACCAATAGTATTTTTTTAGTAAACATTAAAACAAATAAAAATATTTTTGAATATAACAAATTCAGTGCCAAGATGTTGCTAATTTTGTACTTTTTTTCAACACACCTGAAATTATATATTGATTATATTCATTACTCACAATCAATTTTTAAATTTTCTATTTTGATTTTGCCTGCGCAAATCTGAAACTGCCGAGAAAAAGGGGGGGGGTGGGTGGGAATAGTTGCAACAATGAAGGCCTTGTGTTATCAAGCTGTAGTTACTTTTTTTAGTTTATAAAAGTATCTCGCTTACAATTTAATTATTAATTTAAATTATATTATAATTTAAATTATATTATAATTTAATTATTAAATTATTTAAACTCATTTTATATTATAATTTTTTAGTATTTCTGATAGGAACTAACATTAAATAAATTAAAATAATTTAAGAATTAAATGATATACAGAATTTAAATCATAGACAATACGATGAGTAGATTACATTTTCAAAGATCAAAATACTATTCTACTCTTTCTTTTTTCGGCCATGACTCATGAGGCCCCGTCGTTTCACCAGGAAGGGGAAAAAAAGTCACCTTTCTTTTTATTTTTTCGATTCAACAATAAAGATTATAGAAAAATGAAAGAAAAAAAAAAAAAGAACAGAAGAAAAGAGACCGGTGTCCTTACCTTTATGGGTTGGTTAACAACCATTCTTTCCTTCTGTTGCGGCCCAGTCACGAGGTCAAAAGTCCAATCGAGAATGGTGCGTACTGCGTATGCGTATCAACCCAAATAGCTCTTCTGTCGTTCATCCTTTGGTAGTCCTTTTAACCAACCATTGCATAATCCAAATCCAAATCCAAAGGATCATTTTCTGCTGATCAACTAGTCGGTGTTGTGAAAATTTGCAAGAAGGTTTTTGCAAATTTGATGTGTGTGTAGTTGTTTTATGAGTGATTATTGTCTGTTGTACTAACCTTTAGTGGTTATTTTATTGGAGTAGTCACTAATTCATGAATTTCAAATATTTGAATTTGTAAATATGTTTTTAAATATAGTTGTTATGGTACTTGATGGGTTTGGTACTCAAAGTGAATTGTCCATCATTCATTAACTTGAGTTTCATAAAAAATGTTTGAAAGTTTATTAAATATAAATAATAACTAATGAATGTTTGAAAGCACACCATGAGTATTGATAATTTTAAGAAAAATAAAAGGTATCGAAGTAATCTCCATTTTTAAGTTGTGCATCTTGAATGTGTAAGTTAGTCGAGAAGATACACTTTTGTATAATTAAGTTAAACCACAATATTTGAACTGAGCTCCATGTGTGAGCAAATTTTACCTACATTGTAGGAGTTCAAAATTTACTAGAAGCATCTGGTAGCATAGGTCAAGCTGATATGTATTGTAGGGGTTCAAAATTTACTAAAAGCATCTCGTAGCATAGGTAAAGTTGATATCCGAATAAAGATTAGTCTCACACTTAAAAAATATGAAAATACCTTGTGATTTTATCCGAAGAAAAATTATTATTTTCTCGATCAATTATCTCCATCAAATATGAGATATTTGAAATTTAGGAATTAATGACTTCTCTAATATGTTTCATTGTCTATGTATTCCGGTCTTTTATATTTTGTCATACAGAAAAAAAAAAGGAAAAAGAGGGAAAATCCCGGTTGAAGCACGAAGGGTATGCAGGAGGAGATGTGCCTCTAGTTTGAACTTTGAACCTTTATATCTTCTCGGTTGCATCGAGAGGACAACAAGTGACTACGTATGAGCTTCAAATCTTGCTATTTCAAGGCTTTAAAACTCTTTGTAGGAGTTGTTGGTAAGGTGTTTTTTGTGTTTTGCCATGCCTTATTTCCTCTTCGGTCATGAGGTGTATAACCTTGTCTGGATTTGTTTTTCTTCACACAAGTGCGAGATTTCTTTTTTCTTTTTCTTTTTCTTTTAACATTAAGGCTATGTTTGAGTTAGTTTTTACCATTGGTCAAGACTAAGTTCATCTTTAAAAGATTTTAAGGACGTACCTATTACATCGGCATAATGTATTTAAAATAATTAATTAATTCTTATAAATGTTAATTTAAAATTCAAACTTAAATAGTTATGATAGAAAATACTGCTCTTTAATCATTACATCAATCCCTGAAGTTGTAGGAGCTTGTTTTGAATTTAGCTTCTTAGAGTGCTCCCTTGTTGCTTTTTTTAGGGTGTGCCTTATATATATATAAACATGTATAATTAATAAGTATATTTCATACAACATGTTAATTATTAAAATAATTTAAATTATATAGTTTAATCTTAAGATTAAAAAATAGTTACGATATCTTTAAAAAATTACTTTGTATATATATATATATATATATATATATAAACATGTATAATTAATAAGTATATTTCATACAACATGTTAATTATTAAAATAATTTAAATTATAAGATTAAAAAATAGTTACGATATCTTTAAAAAATTACTTTGTATATATATATATATATATATATATATATATATATATAAACATGTATAATTAATAAGTATATTTCATACAACATGTTAATTATTAAAATAATTTAAATTATATAGTTTAATCTTAAGATTAAAAAATAGTTACGATATCTTTAAAAAATTACTTTGTATATATATATATATATATAAACATGTATAATTAATAAGTATATTTCATACAACATGTTAATTATTAAAATAATTTAAATTATATAGTTTAATCTTAAGATTAAAAAATAGTTACGATATCTTTAAAAAATTACTTTGTAATCTAAAAAGCATGTGCAATATCAAATCATCAATTGAGATCCTTCAAAGTTAATATATTTAGGATTCAACCAATTTTTATTCTTATTGAAACAAAAATAATTATGATAACAATGCAGACTATATAAATTTTAAGGGGAACACTTCTCTTTTAGTGTATATAAGAGAAAGACAAAAGTATGACTGCTTTCTCAAAAATTATAAAACTAAAAGATGCTTATTCAATCACACCGGAACATGATTTATATATGACAGATGAGATAGGCACTTGATAGATATTAAATTATTAATATTATTATACATTTTCTATTTGTATTATCTTCTCAGAACCAATCAGATTATAGTGTTTTGACAATCAACCCATGTGGATTCAAGACGGATGCAGAATGGGGTCTATATTTCGAGTCTCCCATAAGTCAACTTGCTAATGCATGCACCATCATTATACATCCATTCGCATTATATTTTTAAAAAATATTAATTAACAAAATCAGAATATTAACAAAAAAAATATAACTATAAATAAATATAATGGAGCCAATTTGTCTCATGCAGAAACCTGTCAACGCCTTAGAAAATCCATAATAATAATAAATAAACAAAAAAGAAACAAGCTAATTAATTCAAGGCAATAAAGAAACCACCCTTGAGCTCTTTATATCATGCTACTTTTTATCTTTTTAGGGCGCTAATATAGAAATTAATTCTAAGATCTCTAAGGTAATCTCATTGCACCTTGACATAAACTTTGTAGCTTGAGATATGCCAAATAGCGTATGCTTTTAATTTGATTTAGTAATCATTTTATGAATAAGTTAGGCTCTCAATTCAGTTTGCTGTATAATTACTGTAGGCTGTAGCAGAACTTTCATCTTCATGAATCATGATTACTCAATTTGGAATGGATAGCACAAATGTAGTGGTCAACTCTGAACTTTGGCTTGTTTGCTGACTGCATCTCTGGGAAGGCATGGTTATACTTATTCCAAATAAGTTATATACCCTGACACGTTTGATATTCAATATTGACCATATCATCGATCTCATGAATATTTTTTTACCAATTCCTTCCGCCAGCATCTCAAGACCTGCCCCCAAATGACCAATATCTACTACGCCCTTTCCTTCAATTATTCACATTGAAGCAAAAATCCTGAACCCTCCAGTCATTGTGACAACATTCATGTAGAGCTGGCAGCAATTTAGCAGCAGCAGGGGATGGCGAAGGTTAGCAAACACCCATACCGCCATACGTTGCTGGGAGTGAAGTTAGTGTTAGCAGACGAGAGTGAATTTTCTCCGAAAAGTTGGTGGATGTGCAAAAATGCAGAGTCATAAAGCAAGGGAATAATGAGATCAGCTAAGTCCAAAGGGGAGATACCTCTTGTTCAGTTGATTTTTAAAAGCCTATTTACATCACCTATAAGCTATGCATATGGGAAATAGTTGAGAATAGCAGTCTCGTTGAATTTCAACACTCAAATCTCCTAGGACCCCACCTCATCCCAATCCCCTTGTTTGAAAATTTAAACAAATGAATAGGAGAAGGAATTATGTGAATGAAGGTGCAAAACAAGGCCTAAAATGGGAGGCAACTATCTCTTGGCCTGGGTCTCCCTTCCTTTTACATTGCATGATTGAAGGAAGTTGGAGTGGTTAGAAATGGTAGTTGGAATTAAAAGTCATGAACCGTGGAGATAGTAGAGAAATTATTGGGCATGCTATAATTAATTAATTGCCGACCCTAACTTTCATTACGGATTTGAATATAAAAAGTGGATTGCTTTTGACAAATGGGATCATGTACATGGGTTAAAGCACAAATGAACTTAATCTTGGAGATAGAAAACTGTTATGTCCGATATTGAATAAATAAGGAGGCTCAATGTGGTATTTTAGGATACGAGACTTTCTTAATAAACTAGTCTTTTAGGATGAATTTTCTTCCTAAGCTTGAGTCGTAATAAAGACTCAAAAAAGTAAAATTTCTGATGAAAAATTTGGTAGAAAGAGACCCGATCAAGCACTTTATCAGAACTTGATACTTCAAATCAGTGTATCAAATCAGATGGTGATAGAGGGAACACAACCATGCGGGGTCATGGCTAATTTTGTGCTGTATGTCTTGAAATCTAACCTGCTGCCAAAGCAATCCACATGACCGACCACTAATTGTAGTCTTGCTATCACTTTGTGGACTAGTGTCCTACTGCTAGTGATTAGATTGGGTAATAGAACGTTTGAACCCCATTTAAAAGTCTAAAGCATAGGCGAGAATAAAGCGTTTGATCACTTCTAACAAATTTTCGTTGACAAAAACCTATGTTTCGTACTTTTTGTGGGCTTGTCTTTGACTAAAAAGTTTAACATATGCGAAATACATAGTTCCTTGGCACGTTTGTGCATGACACAAGACAAATCAGTCTATGGTAGGAGATAAATTTTCTAGTGCCTTTCAGTCCTGTTCTCAAGGCTTTTGTGGCAATAGATACTCTGCTCTGATATTACTGTCACTTTGAGAACTCCCCAAGCTCTTGAGCGTGCGCGGCCAGAAGTTTTTTAATCAGTGGAATTGACAAACGACAGCTTCCATATGAATTGAAAGGTGATAAAAAATCTGAGGTATTGGTAGTGTACAAAACCGGATGGGTATTAGACTATTAGCTTTTATCCAAATGTTAGCAGATTTTTTTGGGTTTGTTTTCGGTAGATTCTTATCTGTTCATAAAATACTTAAGAATAATGCTACAAACTGAGAATAAAAGTTGTGTGAAAACAACATTACTCCATACGTTTAAGCTCACTACACTAAAGCATGCCCCCATTTTCTAGTTTATGAAGAAGTTTGCAATATTAATATTTTTAGCTGATCTTAGTAATTATAATTTCAACTTTTTTTATATAAAATTCAAAACGGACTAATCATTTAAGCTTAAGTTGAATTGAATACAAATGAAAATGAAAGAAAGAGAATAGAGGAAAGGATTGATAATAATTCACATATAAGTACGTAATCCATTTCAACTCGTTTTAGATTCATGTCCACTAAAAAAGAGAGGGAGAGGGAAGCAAACATTTCAAACGAAAAAATGCAAGTACTTAATTAGGGAGTATTCTACGTAGTATCCACCTAAAACATATGAGTATTATAGGAAGGAAATTATTTTGATATTCATCTTTTGTTTAGGGTACTTGTATTCAGGATAAATTGTCAAATATTTATTAGTTGTATGTCTTTTTTTTTTTTTGCATTTTACTCCATGAAAAATTATTATTTTTAATTATTTTTCTTAAGAAATGGTTTCTTTTTAATATTTTTTCTCATGGTGCATGGAAATTTTATTTTTTATTTATTTATTTATTTCATGAAAATTAAATTGATTTTTTTTCTTCATAAAATATTTTTTTATATTTTTATTACTGTCATTGAAATATTAATTATTTTATATTATAAAAAAATAATATTTATGTTAAGAGTATTGTCTTCCATACATTATTTTAATCTATGTTTTTTAATATTGTAATGAGTTAAATTCAGCAGCAACAACCCCATTTGCAAACAAACTACTATTTCCTCAAGCCATGCCCTGTTAATATAACTAATTTTATTCATGGAGTGTCGTATTATAGGATTGAAGAACATATATTTATCTGGTGATCCAAACACACAGACACACCATAAAGCAGAGCATTTTTTAAATGGTTCACTAAAGAATTGAATCGTTGTCCAATATGCAATGACAGGGCTATTGAAAAATAGTTTAATTTCTATCTATTGTTAGTGTAAAGAAATCATGTGTTGTCAAATTATTAAAAGAGTTTGACTATCACAACTACTATCTAGAAAGTCTAACTATTTTAATGATGTGTCAACACATGATTGAAAGACAGTATAAAAAAACTTTACACTGACAATAAATAAAAATTAAATCCATTAAAAAATTGAGAATGCTTTAATATTTTAATATTTCCTTGAACGGGTTTGGCAATTTTGTCATGCCATTTCCAATAATTAATTAATTAATTTTCTAATTTTATTTTACTTTTATGTTTTAATGCATGACTAGATTGCCAATCCCCTCATGAAATTTTAGTTTTTTAAATTTAGGTTTTATTATTCTCCATCATGTCATTTAATTTTTTTTATTTTGTTTTATAATTTTTTATAATTTCTAATCCAATTTTGTTATTTTTGTGCTTCATTTTCAACCTCAACTTTTTGGCAATCTCTCTAAACCCACCATGCCCATATCGTAGATCATTGTTATCTTCTCCAAAAGGAGATTCTCCATTAAAGAAATGGCAGTTCTCATTAGGGCGCCTACCACTTTGTCGATGTTCAACAATATCATGACCTCAACAAGTTTGATAACTTGTATTTCCAGAACCTCCCCAAGGGGTTGGGGGTCTTGAAATCAGATCACGGTTTGTACAATGACCTAAGAACGAAGCCTTTTGTGGAAAACTTTTTTTTCTTGTGAGAATCTGATAATAAGAATTATACCTCTCTATGTGAGCTGGTATGGGGGCATTGGTCTTTCATTGCTCCTCTTGTTCTCATGAGCCTCGTTTTAACTTCAAGCCGTGTTATAAAAAAAAGTATATAAACTATATTTAATTTTCATGAAAAAATTATAAATATAATAAAAAAAATTTAAGTAAGTTAAAATTTTCATAAAAAATTTTATTTTCATGAAAAAAAATAAATTAAAATTTTAATGAGAAAAAATAAAAAAATACATGAAAAAAATTATTTTAAATTTTTATAAAAAAAAATAATAATAATTTCTTGACAAGTTTATGAGAAAAATTTTAAAAAAATTAATCAAGAAGAAAAAAGGCTGAGAGGAGGAGTCGAGGTTGAAGATGAAAATGGCCAAAAAGACAAGGCTGAGGAGGAAAGTGCTTGTTCGAAAATGGAGATTGAGATTCCTGGGTTTTAAGGCAATTTTGTTTTTTTAAGGTTGAAGGATGAAAATATAACATTACCTCTTCAACAGGTTCTAAGTTTAATTTTCAATTATTTGATTAATGGGTGACTCATATTATTCATAATCAACGATTAATATTTAATGGTGCATCGATTCATCTGTTATGATTTAGAGCATGTAAGACGTTTCCAAATTGAGGACCCAACAGGCTAAGGGTCACATCTTCATTACTGATGTATCTGAGCTTTCTTGCAGTGTTGTTTGGACCTGACAGACTAATCAAACCGCGAATCAGTTTCTCATTCAGCTATGATTTAATGTCAAAATCAGATTAATGGTTGGACCGAGTTGAATCACTCAAAATCAGTAAAATCGGTGAATCGGTCGGTTCTGATGTAAATTGGAAATCTTATTTTTTTTAATTTCTCAATCACTTAACTACTCAACTGAAAGTGATATGAGGCTTGATAAATGAGACTTCAAAACCTTATTATGTATTTTATTATTAGTAATATGTGTTATGAGTCATATATATATATATATATATATAGGGATTACTCTGGTACCTATCTTTTTTTTAGGGCACCAATATCTAGAGTAAGTTGTCTAGTATTTATTAGTTATTATTTATATTTAATAAACTTTTTAATATTTATTATGAAATTAACAGTTAATAAATAATTGATAACTCATCATGAATATCAAACTCATCAAGATATCATAGTAACTCTCATATATATATTTATTTATTTAATACGTAATTATGACATCATCTAATTTAACTAAATAGTTAAATTAATTTAACCTAAACCAAAAACTTTTATGATTGAGTGTCCGATTCACCTTTAACTACGTTTGGCAAAACACAACAATGGATTGTACCAAAAAAATACAACAATGGATACATCTCCAGTTCTCTGAAATACAGAATCTATCTTTGATCACAGGTCCACTGCAATTTCGTGCACTGTCCAATCATACATGTTGGGACATAACTTACTGCTAGTGTGAAGGGTCCCATCTATACGATCTTGGTGGGCCATTAAAAGATCCAAATGATTTGGAGCCCAAGTGTTCCAAGTGAAAACCAGTTGCAGATTAAAAAATGAAATGCTTGTTCTTTTCTTTTTTCTCTCAGTAGAAGAAAAATGCTCGTTTTTCTGCTGATCTTTTCTTACATGAAAAAATGCGTGTTAATGAAAAATATTAACCATTTATAAACCTGGGAGAGTAAACTCAGCTAAGAGCTTTTATACATGAGTAATGTCATTTAACGTCACTTATTTTGCAGTGAATAAAAATAAGGTCGTCATAATAGGTCAAACTCTCTGAGTCAACCTGTTTACTCACATAAATTATGTCAATCAAGTTTCAAAATTAATAACTCGTAAAAACACAAATAATTTTATATCGACTTGTTTAACTCATGAGTTAAACAAGCTAACTCGCAGGGCTCACGAGCCGCCCGCATAACTTTTTCTTTTAAAGTTTTAATTTGTTTGTACAAAAAAAAATATTTAAAAATTTAAAAGTTAATTAAGCATTCTTTTCTCAAGTAAAAGTACAAAATGTACGTATTGTATATATTCGCACACAATCCACATATAAATACATTCGTCAAACTCTATAAGTTTATGTTATTTATTTGTTTGAATTCTCTCTTAACCTTTTTAATAAAATTAAAATATTAAATACTATGTCTATGCAATGTAATATTTGATTTGAGATAATTAAATTTAAATTTATTTCAAAGTTTACAAGTAAAAAAAAAAATTCACAGTCCGGCCCGTTTAAACTCGCAAGTTGATGCGAGGCGTGTTAAACTAACTAATTTACAACTTGTTTAAATGTTAACAATTTTTTCCAGCCCATTTAACTCGCACCCAATCACGAGCAGGCCTAAACAGCCTTACCTGACCCATTTGATTGCGGTAGATAAAAATAACATAGGTGTTGTACACGTGAATTTAACTATAAAAAAAAAAGTCTTTTTTTATACAGAAAAAAAAGTTGGGAGGTGGATAATCCTCATGCTTATGCAATTGTGTATGTAAGTATTATATAACTAGTATTATTCTTTATGCATAAATAAAAATTCGAACAGTACATAGAACTTATGCAAATGGCTTCATATGAATTTAATAAAAGGAGAATTTTGAGTAGATCACCTAAAATTACATGCATGGAATTACCTGCATAATTATACATAATTATTCTTTATGCATAAATAAAAATTTGAACAGTACATAGAACTTATGCAAATTTTACATTCATAAACTGTGGCTTCATATGAATTTAATAAAAGGATAATTTTGAGTAGATCACGTAAAATTACATGCATGGAACTACCTGCATAATTATACAGAATTGTATATATGCAATCAATTAATTTTGTTTGCAATATATACCTTTTAAAGCATGTGTAGCTTTTCATAAGAAATTTGAAAATACAAAGATATATATGTGTGTATAATGCACGGAAAATTCCTTTTAATTTTCTAAATTGATACGAGTGCATGTTGCATAACAATGCTAAAAAAAAAAAATGGTTGTAAAGTAACTAGTCAATTACCTTAACAGTTGATGTGATAATTATATTAAAATAGTTAATTATTTTGTAGATATATATAATTGAAAGTACATAATAAAAAATATTACTATAAACAAATATAAGAAAGAATATTAATGACATTAACGTAAAATATAAAATACAAAAAAATTACAAAACACAAACTAAAAATCATAGGGACATAATCTAAAGGAGTTAGTTTAATGGTAGAGGCTAGCACATATTGATGGTTAAACTCACTATCATAGGTTCAAATTTTATCTTTCGTGCTAATTGAAGGTTGGTCAAGTTGGTATGCAAGCTTATTTTCACGGGATAGGACGTAAGTTCAAATTTTAGTGGGAGTCACTCTGGTTGAAAGACAACAAAAATTTTTATACTTTAAGCTGTCGATCGTAGATTAGTCTTATATGGAACTAACTCGTGAGAATATCGCGGGACGCCATTCGACCTACAAAGTTAATTAGGATAGTTAACAAAAAAATATATTATATCTTTAGTGATTTCTTAGGATCATATCACTAGCTAATCTTAGTGTGGATAGCCTCTCTTTGGTCAAATCATCAAGATAAATTAATTAAAACATCCATAAGCTAGTCCAAACTTCACTTAACCGAAATCCCAAAATTCATAAGAACATAAAGTTGGGATATTTTAACCTTACACATTATAAAATTTACTCACATTTATTGAGATTTACAAACAAAAAAAAATCAAAAGGAAATTTGTAATTCAAAAGACTTGGTCGATTATTTGAAATTAGTTTCGGATTTTTTTTTATGGTTTTTTCTATTTTTATTAGTTTCCATTCAATTTGATCCCAGAAATATTGAAAGCCGGTTCTATGGTCTTTGATATGGTTTGATTAGTCAAACCATTTCAGTTGGTCAGGGTTTTAAAATAATAGTGCATGCAAATGTATTTCTAAGGGAGTGTGGTTGTTTCTTCGCCCTAATACATATAACTTAATGGTTATTGAGAAGAAGTGAGTGTAAAGTTTATTTATATTATTATTTATTTATATATTATTAAATTATTAAAAGAATTTGATTATTATAATAAATATTTAAAAATTTAACTTTTTTATCAATATATTAATAAATGATAATATAAAATTTTTTACACTTATTATGGATTAAATTTAAACTATATTAAGAAACTGATTCCTTAAAAAAAATAGAAATTCATAAAATAAAAATACCCAAAGTAATTAGTTAGTTATATGAATTTAATTGTATTCGTTTTACTATTTGTGTAAAGCCTTTTTACATCATTATTTATTTATGTGTTATTATGTCATTAACTAAAATAATTTGACCATGGACAATAGATGTTTGAACATCAATTAAATAATATAGCAGGAAGAAGAAAAAAAAAAAGTAAAGAGTAATCCTCTTTTGATTGGGGCCATCAACTTCTTATCAGGTAGCGAAGGCTGGGCACTCTTGAGGTTAAAAAGGCCTTTTACTTTTTCGGTTGCCATTCCAACATTTAATATCATTCTGTTTGGTGAAAGAGAAGAAGGGACAAGCTAAACTTTTTTTTGCTTCAGAAGCAATGGAAGACCAAAAGGTACATCGCAAATTCCATCCGGTTCCTAGATCTACTGTGACCCCTCGTAGAAAACTTTCTAGCCCAAAGTAAGGACTTTTCCTAGAAATGGATTGGTAACAATGGTTTGTCATGTTCCTGGTGAAATCACTACCGTATCCAGCCAGCCTCAAGGCAATGGACCCTTGTTTCTTGCTTCTTATTAAAATGAGTGAATTAATTTTGTAAGACAAGGGACTATCACCCAAAAAAAAAAAAATTAAAAAACAAAAAACTTTGAAACGACTAAAAGTTAAAGTCCTAGTTCACTTATAGAGAGAATGGAGTAAATGAAAAATGAAAAGGTGAAAATTTAATATATATTAGGACATAAAGATATTTTCATCTCTCAATTAAAATTTATTAGACCACCTACCGCTACCATCAGTAATTAATAGTTATTGACTTAGGCTATTATCAATCTGCCAGCAGTTGAAGTCATTTTTTGAAATATTTTTGATCAACCAAGTATAGTAATCATAATTTCTGATAATACTATTCTAAAGAATATCATTCCGAAACATATTATTCTTAAGAATTTTTTTTCAAAACTTGAACCAAATGCTTCTTAAAAATAATTTCACACAACTAATTTTTCTTTTTTGACAAATTCAACCAGATATTTAAGGTTAGTTTAGTTGTTGGATAAGTTAAAATGATGGAGATAACTTTTCTATTTAAGAGTCAATAACAATACCAAATCATTTAGACAAAAATTCTAACAAAAAAATTCTAATTATCTAATATTTTCCTTAAATTAAAGTTCATGTAATGTACAAGCGCTAGGCAAATTTAAATCTTCTATCTCCTTTCTCTGTTTCTTTCCATGTTTCTCCAATTAAATGTTAACAATTTAATAAAAAAATAAACTTACAGTTAAGAAAGAAGTTATTACTAATTAAAAAATATATAATTATTTTTATTGAATTATCAATATTTAATTAAAGATACATAAAAAATAGAAAGGAAGGCCACAAAAGATTTGATTCCAGGCTACGCGGGCCCTAACTTGGTCACATTACAACTAGTAAAAAACAATTAGGTATTAATTTGTGTTGGTTTGAATGGGATAGGTTCAGTCACCTTAAACATTTTGTCTTGACTTTGTTCCTTAAGGTGATGTGTATGAAAAAAAATGTAATTCGGAGAGATTCTCACTTCATGCACTTGATTATATTTATTGTGATTAGTCTTTTACTTTTTACCAAAAAGAATATTTTAATTTAAAAAAAAAAAAAGAAAGATTGGGTTGGATGTTCAATGCACGACACGGTCACGCGCGTCATCAAACGACAAGTTCACGTAACAAAATTGCTATGGTGAAATTTGTTGTCTCTATACAGTATGTATCATGTTTTTAAGTAAAAAGTGAAATACACACAGTACGAAAGACTTTATAGTATGTAACATGTAAACGTTAGTGCTATAGACTGGAACTCAACACATGACATCTGAAACTTTAATATTTTCACATTTTAAGTATTTTTTATTATAAAAATATTTTTTATTTATTATAAAACTGCTAGTGCTATCAGCCATTTGGATCTTTCACTGAGGCAATCTCTTTTATTCATGATGCTGATATTCTTTTTTTTTCCCCTGTGAATTCATGATGCAGATATTCGCTTTCGTCGATATAAAGCTCTTATTTTTAATATTTACAGGCTTGTTCATTATAATTAGCAAATCTCACTGTATAACGTTTTGAGGGAGGACAACTTTCGTGTTGATTGTCTAACCAAAGCAGGTGCAAGCACTGAGAAAGATTTAGTTATTTGATCTGTGTGTCTCCCAGAGGGTTTGAGATTTTTTTGCTCCTCGCATATGGTATGAAAATTTCACTCCATTTATAGATTTGCTGCACAAAATTCCATAATTGGTTGACCAACAAGTCAAAATGATCCAATTTACGCATTCAAGTCTCATTGTACAGAGAAATTTTTAGGAATACTGAGAGTAATACTTTCAACTAATTAAAAAATGACATGTGTCATAATTTTAGTTACATATTATTTATTTAATATTTTATTGTGACAAATGTCACTTTTTAATTAGTTGAGAATATTACTCTCACTGTCTCTAAGAATTTTTCCACTGCACATAACAATTTACGTAAACTGATTAAAATAATAACTATTATTACTACTTGATTGGTCGTTTTTATTATTCTTAATTCTGTTGTTGCCCAACTTAAAAATACGTGGTTGCTATGGATTCTGCGTAATTAACAAGTTCAGGGCATGTGACCCAATAATGGCAACATCTCAACAACCAGCCGGAAAGAAAGCTTTTCATTTCATAACGCACCCTAATATAACATACCTAATCTTTTCAATGATCAAGGGATATATATATATATATACATATATATATATATATATATATATATACATATATATATATATATATATATATATATGCGACATATCTAATGAAAAAAGTAATTTATTGTGAGAGTGTGAGAATGAGAGGAACAAATTTTAATCATTAAATTATCCATGTATGGTCAAGATTAAAACATAAAGTCATGTAACATTTTTAAGTAGTTATATAACTTTTAAGTAACATCTAATTTTGACTATATATGGATGATCCAATAGTCAAGAATTTTTCATCTCCCTCTCATAATAAATAATTCATTTCACTAGATATATCCCTTTTATATATATATATATATATATATATATTTCCAAAGTCTATTTTCGATCCATTTTCCATTTCCCCTTTCTAAACTTATCATCAATGCGACTTCACCAACCAATTAATGTCATTATAACAAACCAGAACAGATAATACGTACCAACGATTTCGGTACAAAATTGCAAATATTGTTTTGGTCATTTTCTTAGTCGGCAATTGACTAGCTACCAAATGAGTTTGCATTTGATAGCTTATAAAGTTTTATTAAAAAAATTTAAGCATTTCTTATTCATTAGACCGTGTCTGAAGATTATTTTCTTTCAAAGATGCACAGATTAGTCAAACCATTATGTGATACACATGATGATTTTTATATAACAATGATGAAGTGGCTAAATGAAAGAATATTACATTTACTGATGGTGTAAGCTAGAAGTATCTTATTAATTATTATATAATTGCAAATGGATGGGATCTCTTCCATATGGGTTTGTCCAATGTGTGTCATGTGCATGAGGCCATTTCAAGAACTCCAAATCCAGTTCATTAAAAGTACCACTACCCCTTTGACAATCTCATTAATTATATGCATTCTCAAAGTAGGGGCTAAGGCTCGACCTTGCTCTGTCTGATAAACACCTGTAAGTGGGTCCAATTTCCATAATCCAACCATTAATTATTTTTTTGTTACTTAGTGTTTAACCTGCAAATCTTGACTATCGTGCCACATGTTAATCATTGGCACAGAATCATACCCTCTTTAATTACAGTAGCATCTCTTATTTCTGATTTGGGTTGAAAAATAAACTGATAATTAAATTAAAGAAGTAGGTGTTTTGGATCCTATAATATCCAAAAAAAATTATATATAGCCTGCTGTTAGTCAAAAAAGGTGCATGGTGTTTGATCATGTTACTCTATCATTTAGTATTAGTTATTCTCGTTAAGTTAATATCACGGTATTAAAATATTCCATTATTGTGGGTTATTATATACGTATATCTCAGAAACAGCCCCATTTAACTATATAATATCATTTGGTGGCTGTTGACAAAAGCAGATGCATTTGTCTATACGTATATAGCTCAAGTAATTATTGAAGATAAAATATTCTGTATATACACACACACACAATAGAGTATTGTTTTCCCCCTATCCTTGACCTGGAATAATTACTAAACACATTTATAGAATGGTTGAGAACCAAACAGGGGCTTAAACATATATTTAAGCATATATAGTATATACCAACATAGTGTGATACAAGTGATAGATAATTAGGCTCCTTAAGTATGTGGTCAAGAGTTTGATTCTTGACTCATGTGTATAGAAAAATATTTATTGTAAGAGGTCAACCTTTTAAGTTGATTTCAGTATTTCAAAGGACTAATTCCCTCAGTATTTCAAAGGACTAATTCCCGCAGTCGCATGCGAAGATACTATGAGAAACCAAAAAATCAAAAAAGACATATATAGTATGTATGGGAACTCTCGGTGAAATGCTATCTTTTTAAAGTGTGCGTGTATCTGATGATATATACCCTCGTTACATAAAACTAATTATATAACCATCATATATCTGATGAATAAAATAGGTGACTCACCACCAATAAAATGCAATGTCATCTTATACGAACATAATATAAGCTTCTATAAATTCTGTATGACACATCAACGAACTCTTCCAATTTAGTTCAAAGTCAATTTTTGTTTGTTTGGTAGTTGTTAATTCGTAAATTTCTGGAGTTTTTATTTCTTTGTTTTTCTCTCTTGCCTGTAAAAGTAAAATGTTACGATAGGTGCAATGGTATAATAAACTTGAATATAAATTATATAATTAAAAAGGAAAAGGAATTTTTTTTTTTTGTTTGGTCAATATTTCGAAGTGCAGCAGATATTCGAAGTCATGACTCGTGACCGGTGACCCAGACATATGCCAACTCTACTCATTAAAAGAAGCTATTTGATACTTTTATTCTGGTTTTAGTCCTCGAGTTAAGTTGACTTATTACTGTATTTATTTATAATTTATGTTTGATGCTTGTGACTATAATAAGATTATAGAGAAATTATATTCCTTGATATATTTATCGAGTATTATCCATAAATAAAGGATTGGCTTTATTTCCCAACTATATAAATATGGTTATGTGGATTGATAGCTCAAGTCCTTGGTAAGCCATTGTGTGAAACATTTCTCTTTGGTACCTTTTGGGTTTTGTTTGGATCTCGAGAAAGAAGAAACCGCTTTAGAAGGAAAGGGTCTAACAACTTTCTATGAAGACAAACAGAACCGTCCATTTCCCTCATTCTTTTAAATTATTTGTTTGAACGTAATCAACAAATTTGACGAAACAGTATCGACGGCGCCACATGGTATTTAGGCCAAATTCGCGCATGACCAGATGATATGAGGAACAAACATGGTTACCATCTAGGAGACTAGGACCTAGGCAGATGAGTGTATTTCACACAATGTATATCACTTAGATAGACAGAAATATAATTAAAGGACAATAAGAGGAAGATTTAGCCGTCGTTATTATCTTGTTGGGACCTTTGCTTTTGTGCTATTATAGTCAAAATCAAGTTCTTTATACATAATTGATAAATCAAAGTGATCACAACACCACCTTATATGTTGTAATCCACCAGTACATCACGATAATAATATTATATCATGTATTTGATAAACATTTATATTTCAAATAAATTACCATTCTTTTGCTTTATTCATGAGTATGACTTACATGATTGAAGCCTGAAGGTGATTCTATGTATTAGGTTTGATCCTAACTAATACTATCAGTTTATCACATTCTAATATTATATATATGTTTAATTTATCTTTTACAAATTTTAAAAAGAGCATTCTTTTACTATAGAGATACCACATATTCTATTATTACCATAATATTATATAATAAATTACTTATCTTATTAGTATATCTCATGTATAACATATAATGATAAGATAACTGTCTCACATTTTCCTTGAAGACACCCAATAAAAGTGGATCCTTCAAATATATAAACGATATTATATTAGTTATTCATTTATAAATACATTAGATTGATCTTCGAAAGACTTATACGACATCAAATTAATCTTAAAATATTATATTTTTTCATTAAATTAGTCTTTATAATGACACTACATTAGTTATTGAAAAATAAAATTAATAATATTAATTATTATTAAATGATCAATTTTATATCACTGATAATTAAAAAATTAATGTGATATCACATATAACTTTGAATGATTAAAATCTGCATTCATTAAAAAAAAAAAGTGAAACCGTCCCACATTAATCTCAAAATGCATTCGGTAACTAATCGGTCATTATTCGGTGACCCATCGATTAGTCACCGAATACATGGGGATATGTTTTTAAAATCAATGCATTTATTTCGTTAGCAATAGTCGTCTTCAATGTTCACCGAGAAATCACACACAGTCAGCAGATCCCTTGCATATACTACTATTACTGTATGGAAGAACACATAACTACCTCGGTACTCACAATCATGTACTGATGTGAATGCATTAGTTGTGTTGACCATATATCATACGAAGGTGCCCACCACTGGCGCTTTTTTTTTTCTTTAGGATATTTTTGTGTGTACTTGTAAAGATTAATATCTCAAAACATAAAAATTTATTTGAAAGATTGACAGATATTTTTTTATATTACTTTTTCTAGCTAGTCAATCTGCTACTACCTTATCTCTTTAAGAAAGCAAATATTAATGTAGTTCTATAACACTTTTTTTTTTATAGAAGTTTAAACATTTACGTGTCATTGTCACTGTCAAAGTGGCATTAATTAGTTATATTTGATTTAAATTTAATGTAAATTTAATAATTATGTATTTAGATATAAGTTTAAGTATGCATGTCCAGTTTTTATAAATATAATATTTGCCACATTAAAATGCACATTATGAGTGTTTAGTTTTTTGACATAAATTATTTTAAACTTTAAAAAGCGTACAAATTATTTGCAGGCCTTGGAATTTCTGTCTTGGAATGGAGTCAAATTACGTAACTCTAATTTTTATAGCCGCTGGCTTTTATATGACACATTTCTCTTTTGCTTGTGTCTTTGAGAGACAGCAACACGCCCTCTATGACTATTGGTTATAGGAGTTAGGGGGAAAAAGACAAAAGAAGAAGAAGAAGAGAGAATAAGAAGAGAGACAGGTTTTTTTTTCTAATATTAATTTTTGAAAGAAAAAAAGACTAACTTAATATTTTGGTAATTTTATAAATCAATAACACTTGAAATTATGTAAAGAAATTCCTTACAAAATTTATTTTAAATAAACCATCCAAATATAATTTTTTTAGATTAATTCATTTAAATACATTATACTTAAAAAATATCTTCTCACCGTAAAACTAAACAAGCCTTATGCCATTTTAATTTGGATTATAAGATCCAATCTTTTTTCCTTTATTGTAGTTTAAGAAAAGTCTAAATTTTAATTTATTTTTTAATATTTATAGTTATAAGTTGTTGAAATATTTACGTCATTTTGGATACTCTGAACTCTAATACTCTAATGACGATTGAAAGTGGATACTTATAAAAATACTTCAATGATAGTTTATTATTGTATGAGTACTTAAGTGCAAAAAAGGATAGAATGACTCTGTAAGCTCTATTATAAATCATTGTTAAAATTGGTGATATTGGTGATATGTTTTGACTTTGGATTGAAATTGAACTTCTCTAACTTAATTTTTTTGCTAAAAAAAAGGGGGTAGAATGGCTTCCCTCATTTAATGCATTTTCGTAGTATATAAGGTCAACATGCTCATGCTCACTTGCGTATAGTGTTGAATAAGAGGGACTTGGATTATAACATGTGATTGCAGTATGAACCTAATTGGTAGAAGATGGGTCTAGACCTAAAGATGGAGCCTTATAAGGAATGGGTTTCTTATACCCATATGTAGCACACAAAGGAAATATGTATACTTGAATTAATACCTTTAATTCAAACCTTTAAAATTATTTATACAATCTTTACCCAAAATAAATAAATATTTACACAAAAGACAGTTGGTTAAATTTAAAGCAACTATGCCGTCATCGAGTCAAATGGCTTTGGCTCGATATAATTTTTGGGTCGGGATCGGATCACCCCTCAAGCCACTTGACCTGGCCCGAAGTATATAAATATTTATATTTTTTTACTTAAAAAATTCAAATCACGTAAATTAAATATTAATTTTAATGCATATATTTAATTATCTATATTTATAAGAGCTTGTTAGTCATATAAGTATTAACATATAATGTGAGCTTTCAAATACTTCGCATAATTAATATAACATACCATACATATAATTTTATTATAGCCTAGATTTTAACAAACTTCGGGCTGGCACAGTCAATCATAGACTTAACTATGATTGAGTCTGCTCGGTTTTAGGGTCGAGTTTATTCCTAAAAAATTGATTCATTCAAAATCTCAGGTCAGAGTCGAACCAAGCCAAACTCAATCGATAAGCACCCTTATTTTATCATGTCACACTATCTCTCTTAGAGTATAAGGGCATAGCTTAAAAAACAATCATTAATGCTTTATTAGTATTAGAAAACGTCACTTCCAATGGACTAACATTTTTTTCTCCAAAACAACACTTAAAATAGGCCAAAAGGAGTAGTAACCACGCTATGAGTTCTTACATTCCCAGAAATTGGGTAGATAAACTCGTGATTCCGGTCCTCCTAAATAATAGTAATTTTAATACCTATTTTTTTTTCTTACAGTAGTAATTTTAATACCTATTAGTGATAGGATAATCAACAAGTTCATTTTTGAAGGCTAATTGTTGAAAAATAACTGCCCACCTTTATATATAGAGAAACAAAATGCTTCCATTAATATACACTGGTTTACTGCAATTCCAAAAAATGTAGGGAACAGTAGCAAATTTTGAGGATTTAGGTTCTTTAAAGTGAATGATACATTTTAAAAATTAAAATCCAGAATTATAATTAGTGATAAGAAAATTAAGAAAGTATATTATTACATATCATGTTTTGTTATGTAGGTGTTTTGTTTTTTAAAGTGAATCACTCACTTTAAATGATGCAAATTCAAAATTAGAACTTGTTAATCAGTGCCTTAAATTATTATTTAAAAAGTATTTAATATCTTGTAATAATTTTTTTGAATTAATTAATAAAAAAATATTAAATATTTTTAAAATTCTAAAAATATTATTTCATCTTTACATTTAATATTTTTTGTTTTAATTTCTTACGCAAGTAACTTTATTAAGAGACTTGTGATGAATAGGGTTAACTTAACTGAAGCCAAATTTTTACAGAGGGGTTGAGTGTTGTCTACCCGAACATGGGCCATGAGCATAAAATTGGTTTAAACACGTGCTAAACCTAGCTAGCATATAGTTAAGCCCCGTAGCCATCCTTAAAAAAAGGCGAGAGAACAGAAAGTGAAATTCTCATTCTGCACGGAATCGTTAATCTAGAATGAATCGGAATTTCTGTAGACTATTTTTCCAAAGTGGCTTTATTTAACCTGCCTAACTTAATTAGCTAGTAATTAATCTCCCAATCCCATACTCAGAGAAGACAAAGAAAGCGTCAGAAGTAATAAATTAAGGAATGATTAGGTTAAAAGATTGATATTACAGTAGAGAATCATAAATATACTGACTATATTAATGAGTTGACAATTGACATTTGACAAACGCAGTTTTAGGAGTGGCCATGTTTTTTCCCAATGCATTGCACGAGCATGAGTATGACCTCTCTGAGAACGTCAGCAACTAAGATGCCAAACGGCGTTCAGACTCGGACCCTGACCGTGCGTGTCGAAATTATTGACTCTTTGATGACACCACCAGTCAAATATCTCTCTCTGTTATGTCCTTTTGGGAAGGTACCAAGCGTATGACCTCTCTGCCTCGGGTTGCTAGTTTTAAGAAATCTACCCTTTTATTGGTTGAATTTGGTGGCTTTGCATTTATCAAGAAATGTCTATCCAGTTTTTTTATTCTCCAAATCTAGATACAAATATTTTTATACAATAAGTCTAAAATAATATTGAAAACTTTTGAAGTAAAAAAGAGGACCCTCCTTTTGGTTTTGGGTAATTTAGACTTGGAGTCCTAGGGCAAGTGCCTATAGAGAGCGAGAAGGAGATGGATAATGGTTGTACCTAGGGATAATAGTCTGTTTTGGGAGGAGGGGCCTCTGCGCGTAGGTCTCCAAACTACTGACAGACTAAGAAAGGACGGGTCATGTGGATGTCTATCAGTGAGTCTTTTATATAATTCTGACTCTTTTTATGGCAATTAATGTTTTCACCTTTCTGTACTTCAATTTACGCTATTTAATACTCCGGCTGAGACAGTGAGACATGCATGGAATAGTACTGTTTTTCTTTTTTTACTGTTTATGAAAATTGCCACACTGTAATCCGAGGTTACCGGTCAGGTAAATTTTGGGGATGTACTTGTACGTATAGCAAAGTCCACGAGGTCACAGCGTACTAAGGCATGCATAGCCATGTTATAAAAATTGAATCGGAACGGATTGGTAAACTGGTAAATCGATTAAATGATTAATTTGAGTGATTAGTTAGATTAAGTATGTCTCAAAATTAGTTTGACTTGATTTTATCAGGTCAGTTTTGAATGAAAATCGATGACCCGGTTGATTGAACTGGAACCGACCGGGTTAATAAATTAAAAAAAAAATTTAAATTTTTAAAAATATAACTTTTTACTTGTTTGTTCGATTTAGATTAATTATATATCTATTTCATATAAATTTTCGAGATCTACACTATAATAGTCATATTTTTTTTAAAATAAATATATTTTGATTATTTATAATAATAAATATCATTATATGTAGTATGTATTTATATATATATATATTTAAATATTTATTTAATTTTATACGATTCAATCAATGATCTATTAATTAAACCAATGACCCAGTACTCTGATTGAGTCGACTATTGATCCATTTTTTATATTATGATGCATAGTCGCCGTAAGTAGTTAAAATTGGAGTTGGCAAATACTGGCCATCCCCCAGTGGTCCGACTTTGTTGCACACAGTCATGGATGGGAATTCATCAGGATCACGACGAGGATGTGACGAATCAACGGCCAACGGTGAAATACCCTTGGGATTTCAGGTACATTCGAATGCACAGTGTATTTTACACTGGCCTATGAATTTTACTGTGGAATTGGTGACCCCACTCAGTGCTGGGGAATCAAATCAAATTCACACTTCAGAACTGTAGGGCACGTGTCCTTATGGTTATGGAGGTGTCACAACACAACTCACAAGGTGGTTTGCATGGGGGCAGCACAGAGCAGAACATAATAAGGCGTTATATTATCTGTTTCGTTATCAACTTGCAGCCTCACAGGTGTGATGAATGATGATCAATGTTTGGTGATAGAATAGCAAAAGAGTGATCATTTTTTTGAAAACAGCAAAAGAGTGATCATAAGCAGTGTTTTAATATATGATTGTTTAAGGAGTATTTACTAGTTTGTAATAATTTTTTAAATTATATAATAAAATTATTATATACTTTTTAAAATTTTAAAATATTTTATAATTTATTATTAAACTTCATATTTAATAATTTAATTATTTAATTAATGTTCAAATACTCTTTAATAAATATTTTTAAAAAAATATATTTATTAATGAGTGTGCATTCATTAAGGAATTAAAATTAACAAAAATTAATATAAAAAATTTAATATATTAAAATTTTAATAATATTTAATATATTTTTTGGTAGAGCAATATTTTTTTATTTAATAATTAAAATATTTTTTAAAAAATATTTAATTATTCTTAAACGTATCATAAAAATATTAGTTACCAAGACCTTAAAAAAAATTGAGAAATTTATAGAGTGGGCGTTGACCGGTTACTTAAAAACCAACCAACACGTGGCGGTTATCGTGGCAATTGATGTGTTCTCTTTCCAAATGCACGATGATTGATATATAAATATGCAAATGAAGAGGGCCTTCCCTTCTTGTACAAATTACACAAATACAAACAGCCAGGTAGAGAAATAGAAATAGAAATAGAAATAGAAATAGAAAGAGAAAGAGAAAGAGAAAGGGTAGCGAGGACAGATCTCTCTCAAGGCATTTAATTGCAGAGATCTTTTTGTGTTTCTCAATAATAAGAGAAAGAGGAGAGAGAGAGCGAGAGAGAAGAACAAAAGAGCTGAGTCTGGATAGTTGAATATCTTTATCTTAATCGCTTCAAGTTTGTCACTTTGCTTTATTTTCGTTTGATCCCATGCTCTCTTCGCTAAATTCGTTCTCTCCCTTTTGTCTTCTCTGCCACCTTCAGATCGATCAAAAGAAACCAAACTTCTTTTTCTCTATCTTCTTCTTCTTCCTTTCAGCAAAACATAAATAAAATCTATAGAAAGGGATAGAAGCAAAGAAAAGTTTTGGTACTTCGTGCAAAGGGAAAGAGAGATAGAGAGAGAGAAAAAAAAGAGAGCAAGCTGATTACTGTGGAGTAGTTATCACCTTTTCGTCTGTGAAAATGGGTACCGGTTGGAGAAGAGCCTTTTGCACTCGCGACCCAGAATCCAGGATATCCGATAAGCAACAAAGAAGCCCGAGTCCCAGCCCCAGCCCCAGAAGCTGTGCCAGATTGGGTTTCCTTTCCGGTGGTAGCAACCCCTCCACTCCACGGTTTCATCAACAACTATCTCAACCTTTGTCCAGTCCAAGATTGCGTTGCCGAACAATCGCAGAAGCAGCTCAAACAGTTGCCGCAAATGACAGCCCCAGATTTCAAAGCAAAAGCACCCCGAGAGCAACCAAGTCCCCCAAAACGCTGTCAACCTCAAATCCAACTTCTCCGCGCTCCCCTTTGAAGTTGTCTCTCTTTAAGAACAGCTTCAAATTCAGGGTAAGATTTTTCATTGTCCATCATACATATTCCAAATTCCCAATAATTTTTTTTTCCGTTTATGCAACGACGGTGTGAGATCCCAAATTCCCAACCATAGTATGGTGGTATTGAGTATTGACTTATATGTTACTGATTTGGTTTTCCGTTAACCAGAGTAGCTGTGGAATCTGCTTGAACAGTGTGAAGACGGGACAGGGCACGGCCATTTACACTGCAGAATGTGCACACGCCTTTCACTTTCCGTGTATCGCTGCCCATGTACGCAAGCATGGTAGCCTGGTCTGCCCCGTCTGCAACGCCACCTGGAAAGACGTACCTCTCCTCGCCGCGCACAAAAACCTCGGCCCAGAACCCACGCAACAGAACGACGTCGCCCAGAGGAGCACCCAAGAGCCCAATGCCAGCGAGAAAAAGAAAACAGAAAACCCCTCCCCCGTTTTCAAAACTAAGCACGACGAGCCACTCCAACAACCGCAACAGCACCCACACACAAAGCAATCCGATTCCATCAGGTCCTACGATGACGACGAGCCTCTCTTATCTCCCACCTCCGGTGGCCGCATCATCCCCATTCCCGAAGCTGACGAAAATCTCGAAGAAGACGACGACGGCGAGTTCCAGGGCTTTTTCGTCAATCCAAAACCTTCATCATCAATCAAATCCTACTCCGATGACTTACAAATAAACGACAGAGATTCCAGGAGCGTTCAGGTGAAGTTGATGCCAGAGTGTGCCGTCGTATCAGTCTCCCGGAGCCACGAGACTTATGCTTTGGCATTAAAAGTGAAGGCTCCGCCGCCACGGAGCAGTAGAAGCACCTCGACGCCAATTCTGGATCCGTCGAAACGCGCCCCCATAGATCTTGTTACGGTGGTTGATCTGGGTGGCAGCATGACCGGGGCGAAGCTTCACATGCTAAAGCGCGCGATGCGTTTGGTTATTTCCTCTCTTGGCCCCGCTGACAGGCTCTCCGTAGTGGCCTTCTCTGCTACCACCAAAAGATTGCTACCTTTGAGAAGAATGACTGCTCAGGGTCAGCGCGTGGCTCGGCGCATCATTGACCGGCTCATTACCGGTCAAGGGAATAGCGTGGGTGATGCCTTGAGGAAAGCCACCAAAGTGCTCGAGGACCGGAGGGAAAGAAACCCGGTCGCTAGCGTTATGCTCCTATCAGACGGCCAAGATGAGAGGGCGCAAACCAGTAACAAAACTACTCAGCGGAAGTCTTCCAGCCACGTGTCTTCTACCCGGTTCGCCCACATCGAGATTCCGGTTCATGCGTTTGGGTTCGGAACCAAAAGCGGCTTCAGCCACGAGCCGGCTGAGGATGCATTTGCCAAGTGCGTTGGTGGGCTGTTGAGTGTGGTGGTGCAGGACTTGAGGGTTCAGCTCGGCTTTCAGTCTGATTCGGCGCCGGCTGAAATCAGCGCCATCTACTCGTGCAGTGGACGGCCCACGCTGCTTAGCTCAGGCGCCGTACGGCTCGGCGATTTATACGCCGAAGAGGAAAGGGAGTTGTTGGTGGAGCTGAGAGTTCCCAAGTCAGCTTTGGGGACCCACCACGTGATGACGGTACGATGCCTTTACAAGGACCCTGCTAGCCAGGAGATAGTATACGGTAGGGAACAGGGTCTTCTGGTGCCGCCGCCTCAGAGTGCCCGTTCTTCCGGTACCAAAATCGAGAGGCTGAGGAATCTGTTCATAACAACCCGTGCCATAGCCGAGTCACGAAAACTGGTGGACCATAACAACGACTTCGCCAGCGCTCATCATTTGCTTGCTTCGGCTCGTGCTCTTGTGATGCAGTCCAGCTCGGCTTCGGTTGAGGAGTACGTGCGCGGCTTGGAAGCTGAGCTTGCGGAGCTTCATTGGCGGAGACAGCATCAGATTCAGATGGAACAGGTTCAGCTTCAGCAGCAGCAGCAAATGATGGTGATGCAACGGCGGAGAGGGAGCGAGAGGGAGATGACATTGGTGGATGAAAATGGAGAGCCGCTCACGCCAACTTCGGCTTGGCGAGCGGCTGAGAAGCTGGCTAAGATGGCCATGATGAAGAAGTCATTGAATAGAGTCAACGACTTGCACGGCTTCGAAAATGCTAGGTTTTAATTTCCTCTTCTTCTTTTTTTTTCAATTGTTTCTTTTAAAAAAAATGTAGAGGCATATTAGAGAGAGAAGAGAACATTTGGTGATGGGGCTTTGACAGTAGAACGGAATGGGGACAAGCTGGTAGCAGACGGCGCGGTCCTTTCTTCGTAGGAAAATGACTACAGAGAAAGAGTGGTGTGAGTTATATAATGGGGGTATGCCCCACCGTAAAATGGGAATTTGATTGGATGGTTGCTTGTTCTTGTCTTTTTGTCTCGTGCTTTTCATTTAGTTTTGAATTTTAATCATTCGCTTTTGAGGATCAAAACAGAAGATACACACTGATATAAACACTCAAAACTCGTACTGCTCCAGTGCTGGCATGTTGAGATGGGGATTTTTATGATATGAACGATAGAAAGTTGTAAATGCTGCTATAAATCACGTTCTTTTCCTCTCTCTTTTTTATGTCTGGCTTTTTGGGGATGGATATATCTTTTTAATTATTTATAATAAAAATATTAAGTGAAAAAATAAAAATATTTAATACATTAAGAACTTCAAAAGTATTGAATTTATTTTTTGAATAATTAGGATAATTATTAAAAAGATATAGAATTATTTTTAGACTAAACATTAATTTTGATCCTTTAAAAATATAAATGTTACCAAATAAGTTATCTAATGATGAATTTATTAAAATAATTATTTAATATCATCTTTTGACATTAAATTAATTTTCTTAAAAAATCAAAAATTAATTTAATATAAAAAATTATTAAATAATTAAATTAATATTACTTATATATTTAAAGGGCCAAAATTATTGTTTCTTGTAATACTTAAAATTTTGATTGTCGTTTTAGTCAAGTGGGTTTATGCGGCTAATAATTATGGAGCGCGGACTAGGAACGCGGGGCTAAAATGATCTTTTGGATGAAAAACATGGAAGAGGACAGAACTTAATGATGAACAAATGATTACATTCCATAGCAATATGATGCTTTTGCCATCTTTTATGGGAGTACCTTACCTTAACCATTTAGAATTAAAATATGAAGGGCCCCAATGTGTTAAAATGCAATCATAAGAGACATACTATTCTTTGCTATATCTCTCTGGTAAAGGAGAAAAAAAAATAGGGTCTCTATATGTGGGATACAATATTTCCCAACAAAACACTCTGGTAGGTGCATGGAATAGTAATCCTATATATATATATATATATATGCATGCTCTACCTAAGTATCTTATGGAATATGGAAAAACAATTGAACAATAACATCTTTATTTGATTGCATTAATGGACTTTTGTTGTCATCTACCTCAAAAGAGTGATATCTGCAAACTCTCACAAATCACAAGCGTTTTAGAATTTAGATAGATATGAATTGAGCTTAAGATCTAGACGAAGCAAGAGGCTGTTCATAAATACGATGCTCGATTGCTTAACATTCAATGCGCCTTCTTCGTACAGTCTCTGTCAGCAAGCTTGTTAGCTTCCACGTTTTGACCAAAAAACTCCAGCTATTTCGTGGGCAGTGGGCACCTAACTACGCATTGGCAATATATCATAGTCTTCGATCATAAATGGAGAGAGGGCAATTTAAGTTAGCTAGCATCAAAGGGGGATCTTATTCAGAGATGTCAGATGCGGAACCCAATAAGTGTCTCAGTTGTCCAATCCATCACTATCTGCCTTCGTGTTCTTGGCTCTGCGTTGTTATGGTTTATTCTTAGAAAAATGGTTTAAATGGTTTTTTTTTTATTTAATTCATTTTAAAAATTAATTAAATATTTAATTATATTAATTAATAATTTAAATATATTTAATTATATATTAAATATTAAAATAAAAATAAATTATTAATTAATATAATTACATATTTAATTAATTTTTAAAATAAATTAAATAATTATTATTATTCATTAAATTGAACATTTGAATCATTTTCCTTTTATTCTTCGTGGTGTTACTAGGAGTCTCAGTTAGGTAACAATCCTCTAGGTCCTTTAACTGGGTCTGGTCGAAATATGAAGGGGGATTGTGTTACCTTGTTCTATATCCAATTATGCAAAAGAAAATTACACCTTTCTAATATTTAAAAATTAAAATGTTATATAAATAATTTTTTAAAAACGAAAATTATATAAAATAATTAAATTGTATGTAAATTTGTGTAAAAAATTAAAATAATTCTTTACTAATTTAAAGATAAATAATATGCAAAAAAGAAATGTGTAAGTATAAAAAGTAGTAAGTGTTACTCGTGGTAGAAATGAGGAAGCATAGAAGCATCAAACAAATAGGTATAGTTGGTGGCGGAATTCATGTGAGAGTGTGGGGGACCATTGTTCTCTTCGTACAATACACGATGGAGATTGGAGAGCATTGCCTCTGAATTCTTGTGGGGAGTTTTAAGCCCTCACGTTTCACAATGCAAACAATTCAACTCTTTACCCTCCTTAAAAAAAATTAAGAAAAAAAAAGAGATGGGAATTTTGAAAAAGTGGAAAAAAGAAAAAAAGAAAAAAGTGGCCAAAGGATTATTAAACTTGTATACGGCAAAGCTACGTAGCAGTTCAAGAAAGATGTGTTTGCATAGAGTTTTGCTTTATAAAATTTGTATCAATTTAGTTTTTTTTTATATTTGGTTGATCAAGTTAAATAGTGATATTTGAAGTAAAATATTAAGTGATTATGTGTAATGTTAAGTGCTATACTACATGTTACTTAGCCCTTCTCATTAAGATACGACACCGTTTTAGATTAGTGATCTCTAAGTTAAAATAATGTCATATCTCAAAAAAAAATGCTGAGCAACGTGTCATGTGATACTAAATGTTACATATCTACACTTAATGTGTCACGTCATAAGTCATTGTTTAACTTAGTTAACTAGAGATAACATAAGAACTAAATTGATATGAGTTTCACAAATTTAAGAACTAACTAGTACACAAAAATAAACTCAATGACCAAAATGGGAGTGAGAGATATTTTCAAGGACTAAATTACATATTTACTCAAATAATTTTTTCAACCAAAAAAGCAATTGAGGGGCTTTTCTTATCTTATGATTCTTGGAGTACTGTTCCTAACTTACATAAACAGGAAGTTATTTCCTACTTTCAATAGTTTTTCCTGCTAAAGAGGCTCTTCCTCATTCTCTTATTCTTGATCAGATGCCTCAGCTTAACAACACTAGGGTCTCTTACTCTTTTGAAATATGTGACTAAGGAGGAAGTTTGGGAAGCAAATAAAACGACGAGATCCTTCAAAATCCTTGGCCTTAATGGTTTTCAGCTTTTCTTCTTTAAAAAGTATTGGGAAGTGGTGGGTGACTGGCTGCATTTTCCATATGGTCTGGATGCTTTCACTTTTGGGGGTTTGATAAAAGGCTAACAATAATGTTGGTTGTCTTAGATTCCGAAAGAAAATAACCCAGCAACAATTACACAATTCAGGCCAATCAGTCTTTGCAACGTACAAGATCATCTCTCGCCAAAGTTTTGGATAACAAACTCGGCCCCTTTCTTGATGATGTATCTGTTATGTAGCAGAGTGACAGAATAATGTCTCACAACTAAAATAAGATATGAGAAAAGAAGAACTGAACACACAATATTTAACGTAGAAAACCCTCAACGAATAAGGAAAAAAATCACGGGGCAAGACTAGAAAAATTTCACTATGGGAGAAATATTATAACACCTCTCTCTAAATACTATGAGAGAACAACCTTACAAAGAATATAAGAAAATATATAAGAGAGAAAGAGAAGATTTTTGGATGAATTAAATGCTTCCCTTAAGCTCCTTTATATAGGCTCTCAAAAGCCTCCAAGGCTTAGAACCCACAAATGTGAGACTTTCTTATATTTAACAATTCTCCCACTTGAAGATTTGATTGAGTCAAGCATATCTTCACACTATTCTTTCTGTCTTGTCATTCCATATTGCTTACATTTCTGATAGATCATAGGAGGATTAACACCAAATAAACTTATCAGCATTGATTGACTTTGTCATCACATCTGCTAAGTTGTCTTTTGTGTGAATCTTCTGCATATTCACACTTCCTTCTTCTACTACTTCTCGAACGAAGTGACACTGGATACCTATGTGATTTGTTCTGGAATGAAAGGCTGCAAGGCACTCTGACTGTCACAATACACAGTAGTTCTCTCTTGCTTGTGCCCAAGTTTCTCCATTAACCTTTGTATCCATATAGCTTCCTTTCAAGCTTGGGTAGCTGGCATGTACTCAGCTTCTGTAGTAGACATAGCTACAACAGTCTGTAACTTAGATAATCAGCCTTACCGTTCCTCCTGCAAATGTAAACACATAGCCAGCAGTAGATTTTCTTTTATCAATATCACCTACAAAATCTGAATCAACATAACCCCTGACAACAAATTCTAATCCTCCAAAACATAAAGCAACATCTGAGGTTCCTTTAATGTATCGTAAGATCCTCTTAACAGCATTCCAATGCTCTCTACCAGGATATGTCATAAACCAACTGACTGCTCCCACTGCTTGTGCGATGTTTGGTATTGTACATATCATAGCATACATAAGGCTTCCCACCTCTGATGCATACAGTACTCAAGACATTTCTATCCTCTCCACTTCACTGCTAGGACTCATACCTGAGAATAATTTACAATTGACAGGAAGTGGGGTAGATATTGACTTACAGTCTTGCATGTTGAATCGTCGCAAGACCTTCCCTAGATAATTCTTTTGAGAAAACTAAATCTTCTTATCTTTTCTGTCTTGGTTAATTTGCATCCCTAAAATCATGTTTGTAGGTCCCAAGTCCTTCATATCGAACTCCCTAGCTAACTGTGCCTTCAATTCTTGGATTCGATCTTTGTTGGGGCCTACCACCAATATGTCATCCACATACAACAGCAAAATGATGAAATCATTATCATCAAACCTCTTGTAGTACGTACAATGGTCTGAACTCAGTCTGTTGTATTCAAGGCTAATTATGAAGGAATCAAATTTCTTGTACCAACATCTGGGCGCCTGCTTTAGACCGTACAAAGATTTGGTCAACCTGCAAACTAAGTTTTCTTTTCCTTGTTTTTTAAAACCTTCTGGTTGGAGCATATAAATTTATTCTTTAAGCTCTCCATGAAGGAAAGTTGTCTTTACATCTAGCTGCTCAAGATGTAAATCAAATGCAGCACACATTGCTAACACTGCTCTGATAGTAGTAAGTCTGACAACTGGAGAAAATATCTCGTTAAAGTCAATACCTTCTTTCTGAGCATGTCCTTTTACCACCAATCTAGCACGGTATCGTTTCACTTAATCATTACCATCTCGTTTGATATTGAATACCCATTTGTTCCCGATGGCTTTCCGACCCATTGGAAGTTCAACAAGTTTCCATGTTTTGTTTCTATGTAAGGCTTTCATTTCTTCATGCATTGCTACCATCTATAGTGAAGCATCTGAATTGCTTAAAGCCTCTTGAAAGGTTGACGGTTCACCTTCTTCAGTTATGAGACAATATGCATCATGGCTTGCCATAACATAATCTGAGTGCCATGATGGTACTCTAATTTGGCGTGACGATCGCCGAACTTCTTCACCATTGACCTCATTTGGTTCTTATTCCTCATGCTCTGGTTCTGCTTCAGAAGAATCATCTTCTCCATAATTTCTCTCCATCTGCATTGTAGCAGTCTCTTTTAAAGTGCTATCATTTGTTTGCTCACTTTGCAGATCATTTTTTGCAAAAACTATGTCTCTGCTGATAACAACCTTGCGGGCAGTGGGATCCCACAGGTGATACCCCTTAACACCGTCAGCATAACCAAAGAATATACATTTCTTGGATTTTGGATCAAGCTTTGTTCTTTCTTGGGAGTTGTACATCACATACATAAGACATCCGAACACATGTTGAGAGGAATAATCAACTGGATTTCCTTTCCACATCTCCATAGGTGTCTTCAAACCAATCGTCGTTGATGGTGATCGATTTATCACATAACAGGCGGTTTTGACTGCTTCTGGCCAAAAAGATTTGGTCAATCCCGCTATTTTCAGCATGACTATTATTCTATCTAGGAGAGTTCTGTTCATCCGCTCTACTACACCATTCTGTTGAGGCGTATGTGCAACTGTGAATTGTCTTGTAATACCCTATTGTTTGCAGAATGTCAGAAAATTGCCATCTACATATTCTCCTCCATTATCTGTCCTCAAGCACTTGATTTTCTTTCCAGTTTCAAGCTCTACTTGTGCTTTGAACTCCTTAAATACTGGAAACACATCTGACTTCTTCTTGATTGGGTACACCCATAATTCCTGGAATAGTCATCAATAAATGATACAAAATACTTCGCTCCACCCAGGGATATTTCTGGTGACTCCCACATATCAGAATGGATCAAGTCCAATATGTGTTTGCTTCTGGTAGTTACTTTAGCAAACTTCAATCATGCTGCTTGCTTATCACGTATTGCTCACAGAAGGGTAAATTGACCATCTTGAGCCCGGGTAGGAGATTACGTTCCGCAATAACTTTCAAGCCTCGCTCTGACATATGGCCTAATCTGCGATGCTACATCATCGTTGTTTCTTCTAGGCTAGCTGCTGCAACTGATGCATCTGCCTCTTGCAACGTCTCTCCCAAAAGCATGTATAGATTGCTTGTGATCTTCTCTGCTTTCATCACCACAAGGTTGCCTTTCACTACTTTCAAGATTCCACCTTCAGTGTGAATCTTGCACCCAAGGTCATCCAATTGCCCAATGGACAATAAGTTCTTCTTCAAGCCCTTCACATGTTGTACCCCTTGAATTTCGCAAACAGTATTATCATGCATTTTTATTCTGATAGTACCAACTCTAGCAATTTCTAAGACGTGATCATTTCCCATGAACACAGATCCTTCCGAAATATGTTCATAAGTGCAAAACCAATCTTTGTGTGGAGTCATGTGCCATGTTGTGCCTGAATCCATTATCCATACATCATTGAGTTTCTTTCCGCCTTTAGAACTGGTCGTTACTTCACTATACAAGATTTCTCCATCATCTGAGATACTTGGAACACAACCTTGGGAGGTTGATATTTCAGAATTCTTTTCTCCACCCTTCTTATTATGTCAACACTCTTTCTTTGAGAGCCCTCTCATGCCACAATTGTAGCATTTAAGATTCTTCCTTTTTCGAGATTTTGATCTATCATCATCTGACTCCCACTAGAGCCACGTTCCGTTGATCTGCCTCTCATCATCGTCAAAGCCTCAGTTTGCTTTGAACTTTCTGACATTTCCTCCTTATTTTTGCGCCTGGATTCTTCTTCAAGAATAGCACCAACAACATCATCAAAGTGAAGAGAGTCACCAACATTGTTATTTGTAATGTTGATGATGAGTTGATCATATGAATCTGGTAAACTCTGAAGTAGAAGTTTCGTACGTTCATTTTCTACTATTTTGAAATCTAATGTTGTGAGTTGAGCAAATAGCGTATTCAGAGTGTTGATGTGATTCATTACCGACGTGGATTCACTCATTCGAGGAGTGTAGATTTTCCTCTTCAAGAATATTCTGGTGTGAAGTGACTCCACTTTATATAATTTGTTAAGAACATCCAAAATCTCCTTTGCAGTCTTCTTCTCTACAACACTTGACAAAACTGAATCCACCATTGCTAGGTGCAAGTTGACAACAGCATTGTCATCCTTCTCTTTCCACTTTTCATCACTCATATCTGTGGGTCTACCTTCAATTGCTTCTAGACAATTGTCCTTCCTTAAAACTGCCCTTATCTTCAATTTCCACATAGAGAAATTACTCCCATTAAACTTCTCTATCTCAAATTTTGTTGCCATAGTTATACACGAACTGAACCAAATTACACTATTTCACCGTGAATAGTACCACATATGTGAACAGTGTTGTACGTATTCCGTACACTAAAACAAATTCAATATACGTTAACAATCACTGTAAAGTATACAGCCATACGTATGAATAGTAACCGTATTTGTGAATAGTACCATACAACTAAATAATGCCATATACTAGAACAATGACCATAGTCCCTAAATATTGCATTATGTAAGTTCTCAAGAAAGAGAGGTGAGTCACTAATAGACACACTTAAATACCAAGTCTTTCCTAGTCAGAACTTTCCTAGACACTTTCACACTACCACATTTTATTTCCAGCAACAAGAATAATATTTTTCTGATGTGGAGGATCAGACAATACTGCAACCACAGAGCATACTAAGAACCAACACTTTCCCAGCTTACTGCAGCAGAATAAAGACCACGAACCAATGGCTCTGATACCACTGTTAGGTACCAGAGTGACGGAATAGTATCTCACAACTAAAATAAGATATGAAAAAAGATGAACTGAACACACAATATTTAACGTGGAAAACCCTCAACGAATAAGGGGAAAAACCACGAGACAAGACTAGAAGAATTTCACTATGGGAGAAATATTACAACACCTCTCTCTAAATACTAGAAGAGAACAGCCTCACAAAGAATACAAGAAAATATATAAGAGAGGAAGAGAAGATTTTAGAATGAATTAAATGTTTCCCTTAAGCTCCTTTATATAGGCTCTCAAAAGCCTCCAAGGCTTAGAACCCACAATGTGGGACTTTCTTATATCTAACAGTATCATTCCCCTATTATAATATTTTCATCCTAGGTCGTGGAACCACCAACAATATCTTGGTGGCACAAGAAAACATGTATTTTATCCGCAAGAACAAGAGCAAGAAATTAAACAATCATTTAGAGTTTCAAGGTTGTGTGTTATATAGATTGTACAGATATTAATTATGAAAACTATCCATCTTTTTTCCATATAGGGAGTTGTTATGGTACCTTGATGGATTTGGTATCTAGGGTGAGTTGTCAATCATTTATTAATTGTTAGTTTCACAATAAATGTTAGAAAGTCTATTAAATATAAATAATAACTAATAAATACTAGACAACTCATCCTAAATACCGGTACCCTGAGAAAAAAGATGGATACCAGAGTAATATCCTTCCATATAAAATTTAGGTTTTTAATAATTTTCATTGCAAAATCCATTACTCTTATTGGCAAATTAAAAATAGTTATAAGCCTTAAGCCATGTTAGGATATTAGATTATACACTAAATAAAGTCAGTCCTGTGCTTTTTAACTTTTTCTAACAGAACCATATAAAATGTTGGTTATTTTTAATAAAATTGTATTTTAACTAAATTTACTATTACAGTCAAATACTATGTATGAAATAAAAAGTGTCATTTTCTTATAGTTTTTCCCCCCTACAAATACGCACCAGCTTGGATATATTCAAATTTCATAATTTCATTGACACACAGCACACTAAAATTTGACCACGAAGGAGATTAAACACCCAAGAAAAAGAAAAATTGGGTTGCAAATGTTGTCCTCCTGATAAAACAGGTATTCAGTATTCACACTAAAACGGTGGTGGGTTGGGCTAGAGGGAGAAAGTTTTAGCGATGACTTAACGACTTGGACTGAATAGGTAAGCTCCATCCCAACAAGTGTGCAACAGTTAAGAACAAAAAAAAATTGTATAATAATATAAAACGATAGTTTTTTTTATAATAGTTTTTGCTTAATTTTCTTTACACAAAAAACATCTTTTAACCAAAAGTTCTTTTTCCATATTTCGATTATAAGTTTTTCTAAACTCTGACTTAACGCTTAGGCCAGGGTGATATCCCCCCCCCCTACTTTTTTTACTTACTATATGTTTCTTTTAAAACTTGTCTCCTCATTTTAATCCACTTTTCCATTTTCACCCTTTATCATTTTCCCTCCTCATATGCTCCTCTTTAATTTTTACTCTAAACTAGCCTTTGCAATCAGGGCCACCCTTTAGATTATTAATTGAGGTAAAATAAATACAAAGCTCAACTCAACAATCCATCGTTAGAAGTGGAATATTGGTAACTTTTCAAGACTTGTACGACACAAGAAGAAACACACCGAGAACCATGCGGGTAGATAAATTAGTGATCGGCTCCGGATATTGTTTACAAAATCTAGAGAAACATTTAAAAATTGAGCAACCAGAGCTGTGAATAAACCAACACCAAGAAAGATATCCAAAACCAATCTCGTCACACTATAGAAACTCGGTACATTATACAATTAATATTCCCCATACAGGGGACACATTTTAGGCATAGATTATTCGTGGTAAATACAAAGCCCACCATAACACCTCCATTTTGTATGATACAAAGCCAAAAAAATGGCAATGGAAGAACATGGTGTAAATACATGACCCAAAACCCCAAACAAGAGTTTGACCAAACACGCGCTGAGACACGTCAATTGAAGCTCCCAATGTAGACTTCTACTGTTTCAACTATGCAACTGAAGATTACACGATTCTCAATCCTAAAAGGGTGAGGATGTTTCCTCTTATTCAAATAGAGGAAATAAATGAGTGTCATCAATGAAATTGGATTCACATATATCACTTCTGGTTTTGTTCCACCTTGGCTCGAATCTTCTGCTCCAAAACAGATATTTCAGTCTCAAGGCCGAACATTCTATTCAAAGCATGCATGTTCTCAAGGGTCTCACTTAGAGTCCGGCTGTCACTCCCATCACTCCTCAAGTGTTGCATTGGACCATGAAGCAACTTATTCACTATGCCCCGGCTGAGATCATCCACAGCCCTCCGTGTCTTCTTTGAGATATCATCACCCATCTTACCTAAGCATTTATCAAGCTCAGCAACCCTGATTCTTTCAGCATAAGCCCTCAATTTCTTAATAGTAGGAACAGTTTCCAGTGAGTCCCTCCAAGCTTCAAATTGTTTTGATTCTTCAGCAATGATTGCCTGAGCTTCCATTGCTTTTCTTAGCCGATCCTCTTTATTGGCAGCCACAACCTCTTTAAGATCATCAACATTGTAAACTCGCAAAGACTCAAGATCAGAGACACATGAACCCACATTCCGAGGAACAGAGATATCAATGAAAAGGCGATGGCCTCCAACATCTTGACTTGCAGGAGGAAGATCCTTAACATGATCCTTCAAAAATAATGGATTTTCCGATGCTGTACTGGTGAAAACTACATCTGCTTTGCCAGCACATGTGAGCATTTCTGAAAGGGGTTTGTAGATTATCTCAATGTCCTTCAATTCTTCACGTATTGCAGCAACTCTCTCATCAGTTCTATTGACAACCACCATCTTTGTGCAACCTTTTGCCACCAAATGTTTGATCACAAGCTTTCCCATCTTGCCAGCTCCAATAACCATCATCCTGGCATTATCACGTGAGGCTTCAGGTAGCTTCATAAAGGCCAATTCAACAGCAGCTGAGCTTACAGAAACTGCCCCAGCAGCAATATTAGTCTCAGTTCTAACCCTCTTCCCGACAGTAATTGCATGCTTGAATAGCCCACTAATGTTTCTCCCAAAGCCATTAACTCCTTGTCCAACTTTGACAACTTGCTTAACCTGAGCAAGAATTTGACCTTCTCCCAATACAAGAGAGTCAAGACCTGCTGATACTTCAAAAATATGCCGTGTGGCATCTTTGTTGTAAAGTAAAAACCGGTGCTGGCAAAGCTCTGAAACAGGGATTGCACTTGTCTGCAACAAGAACAGGAGTGTTCAATATTTAGTAATGCACTACAAATACCATCTGGGAAATAAACTTGACACTTACTTTTGACATCCATTCCATGACTTCTTTGACACCACGATGCTGGGACAGTGCAACAACATATATCTCCATTCGGTTGCAAGTGCTCAGAACAGCTGCTTCTTCAATATGATTTAGACTACACAGCTCTGCAATAGCTCTAGGCCATTCTGCTTCCGGAATGGCAAGTTTTTCACGCATTTCCACAGGTGCAGTGTGCACACTGAGCCCGATGACCACAATACTGCTCCTTTCCTTTGTATACCCTGTTAAAGTTAATCATATAAATTATTTGAAAGTTGCAAGTTTCAGATAATTAGCCAGTACAAATTAACCAATGAAAGGCATGTAACCCTGTCTTTATTTTCTTTGGTTGGAATAACCCTGAGAACTTTGCCACAAGTCCTGAAAGCTACAAGTCTATAGACGAATAATTACAGTGATGGAGCATAAAAGCCCATCCACTTGGACGTTCAAACTCCATTTGGTATTTCTTTTACAGCACACACAAAAAGGACCAGTAAATAACGGGTGAGGCTATTGGCACTCCTACTTGCCTATCTACACTCCCCATTAACAACTTATAATTATAACTTCCTAAATTACCTTCACTTAACTAATTTCTTATTTAGATTAATTCTTAATTAATTATGCTATTATTTATCTATTCACATTCCCATTAATCTCAATTATTCCTACCTTTTTTTACGTGCCCAAATTCTTCATGACTTCTTCTATTCTTTCTCTAAGTCTGTGTCTTCATTGCATCCTTTCTTCTACCAAAGTAGCACTCTTTTTTTTCTTTCTTCTTCATCATTTTGTTTCTTCTACACAAATTTGCTAATCTTAGAGAATCTAACAATGGAGCAGCAACAAACTGATGATGATAACATGAATTTCAATGAAATCTCTTGCCCTAATGGTGAAAATAGCTTGGAATTGGAGTTGAATTCTTATCTTGGCATGCTTTCTTCTAGTATGTTCCTCTTTTCTTTGTGTAAACAAGTTTTAATTTTTTATTTCATAAATTATTTTCAAAATTTATATGTGTAGATAGTTAGTTATTTCAGATTAATTTTTTTTCAATTGGATAGAACCAAATAGTATCCCAACCACACAAAAAAGAAGGGTTGAAATACCATCCAAATAAATAAATGGGAGGATATGTGGATAAGACATTTATCCTATCTTTTCCTTCAAAACTTGTATGGAGGCTGACTTGAAACATGACATAAGTATTAAAAATTCGTTGTAGATGCTGAATTTGTATTTAGATATTATTTGAAGATTTCAGTTAATGGCATTAATTTGAAATGAAAAAAAAAATATGGTGAGCAACTGAATAATAAGGACAAAAAATATTGCCTAATTGTGGAATAATTTTATGTTTAGGTCATAGATAATAATTTTCAAATAACATTGCTTGGTAGAAAAAGACTTGCACACTTATGACTTGTCCTTTTGAAAGAGGATTCAAATGTATGATATTGTCCACAAAAAAGAAGAAGTTTAAAAGCAAATATGAATATCTCTATAGCTTGGGCGATTGAATTATGTGTAGTTATGACTTATGGGTGACAGGAATTGTTTCAAATCAGCAAAACAAGGCTAAAGCATAATTCAGTCCATATGCATTCAAAAAAAAAAAGCATAATGTAAGAATAATATAAATAATAAAAAACTGTGTGAGTGTGAATAGATAAGTAAAATTATAAATAATTAATATTATGGAGTGAGAAGAGACAAATATCAATGTATTTAATTAAAAAAAATAGTTAAGAGAGGATAATTTAGGAAATTATAATTATAAGTTGTTAGTGGGGAGTGTGGATAGGCAAGTGGGAGTGCCAATAACCCTACCCGTAAATAACAACAATGCAGAATAAATTTGAAAAAGACGAGAGGAAGCCATGAGAAATATAAAGAAAAGAAAACGATCTCCTTGAGTGAAGTAAACAGATTCAAAATCACCAGGGACAAAAAAAGGAAAGAAAATGTTAAGATGCATAAGAACTTCATATTTAAAATACTAGGAATATCTTGAATACTAATCAAATAATAATCATATATTTCCTGGTAAATCACGAGCTGCAACGTTTTAAAATTTCAAGCATTGAATACTATTCTACATCCAAAAACTGTAGAATTGTCTAACAAACGATGTAGTTTCAGGGGTGAGAGACAGAAAGGGCATTAAATGTGAAGAAATTCTCTGCAGTCGCAAGACTAATGCCCATGCTTAACATTATTTTAAATACAAGGCCAAAACCATGAAGAAAAGTTAAGTTTAATGCGTGAGAGTTTTCACCAGCAAAATCAACATTTTGCTAAAGAAACACTACTCTTCTTAATTGTCTCTGACTCTCTGCATTCATCTTCGTTGAATTAGCTGTTCTCAATTCTAACTTAATCCAAACGATTAGAGATTATAATAAATGAAGACAGGTAGGAGCAACTCATTTCCATCATATAAACATATTCATTTTGAAACTGGCGCCCACAAAAATTGAACAAAAGAAAAACAGAAAAAGAACAAACTTTTATGCAATTCTAGGAACAAATTCCCGGTTCATGGGAAAAATGGAATACCCAATTAACCATATCATCGAAACATGAACTAAAAATTGACTTACTATCAGCTGCAGAAGTCTTCAGCTGCTCAAGAGCGGAGACGCGGCTGCTAGCATTAGTTGGATCATCGGTCTTAACCAAGACATCAGAAGCAGAAGCAGAAGAAGAAGCCTCGCAGCGAATAACACCTCTCTGAATCAGAGTCCTTCTGTTTTTGCTGGGTTTGCCAAAAACTGATAAATGGGTAGCAGTGGATGCCCTTGAAGACGATGGTGACGAAGAGGAAGTACATTTCAGCAACAAAGCCTCCAATTTGGCACCCGAGAAACTGGTTGAAACAGCCATTGTAGCAGCCACGAGACTTCCCCTAAACCTAGATTTCAGAGAGGGCAATGGGAAATTGAAGAACGAAGGGAATGAAAAATATTTAGCGGGGAATTGTATAGGTCAGGTGTTCAAACTCGAAAGAATCCTAAACTTCCGTTTTTTGGTTACTGGACAAAACAAAACTAGTGAGAGTGTTACAGTTACAGAGGGGAGGGGCAGTTGGTGCCACAAGGAAGGAAAAATCGACCCTCCTCTTACTTTGGTCTGGGCCTTGTGGCCTTGATGCGAAAGGGTGCGTTTGATAGATAGTGATTTCTCTGAGTTCTGATTGGCTGGTGAAGCACACGATTTATCCACACTCCTTCCCCTCCTCTCTACCTCTCGCCTCCTTCTAGTTCCGATCTTTTATAGACCCCACTCTCGTGCAAATAAATTTTTTTTTTAAGGAGATTATTTGGGTACTTTTTTTTTCGGTATCAATATTTATGGTTTATTGGAAAATATTTATTAGATTTTATTATATTTAATATACTTTTAAATATTTATCATGAAATTAATAATTAATAATTTACTTTAAATAATACTCGTACCATAACAACTTCAATTTTAAGCTCTCCCCTTCCAAACTTGGGGCCTTGGATTTTTCATTTTTTCTTCCTTAAAATATGATTTTCAAACTTGGACAAAAGAAAATGCAAGACTAGTGCCCATGTATTATTTTGTTCGGCATGAAAAAGGATGTACTAAATGTGTTCATAGCTTTTTAGACTTATAAATATTATCTTGGTAAAGAAAAGAGTGATATGCAGAAAAATATATAACAAATGCAAGGAGTATGTTGAGTAATCTCCAACAATATCAGTAATCACTAATCAGTAACTTCTAAAAAATGTATGTACCAATCTAGAACGTCGTAGTGAGGTTATTCAGCTGAAGTCAGGTTTTTGCATAAGAAATATGTAATTGAATTGGATGCAGTTAAAAACTGGTTTTTAACCAGTTTTGTTGTTTGTATTAGATTTTGTAAACTTAATTTTAGATGAATTTAATTTTAGTCAAAAATAAATTTGAGTGAAGTGATTTATGTTTGAAAATTTTTATTTGAAAATTAATTTTGTTAAATGAATGTTGTTTAGATAATATTGATAAAAAAATACTTTTGGATGTGAAATTACTAAAAAGAATGAGTTATTTTGAGTTTGATTATTAATAAATTGATGTTAAAAAGATTGATTATAAATTAATTAATTATAAAATAAATTTGTTACAAAGTTAAGTTTGTTTAAGTATTATAAAATAAAATTACTTTGAGTATAATTATAATAATACTTTAAAAAAGTATTAGGTTATATTTATTTAAATATTATTAAAATAATAATATAATATAAAATTATAATGATATTTTTGTTAATATACACAAACAAATTTTTTTTCACTGCAAAAGTAATAAAATGTTACTTTTACTTAAATTGCTTTTATGATAAAAATTTAATTTATTTTTATTATTATAATTTTTCTCAAACATGATAAAAAAAATTTTAAAAGTTCATTTACGCTTTGTAGGTGGGGTTGCCGTCCCAAACAGACCCATTGACAATTTGACATTGAGATGAATTCTTGCTCAATCCGAAAATTACATTACTAGTGTTCTTTTCGAAGGTTCTCAATCTGTTTTGACATGTCCTCTCACAAAATAAGAAAAATAACAATAATTAATCTTGTTACGGTGTTATGGTGAATAATGTGACAATACAATGTGGCACTGACACATTCATGGGGTCTTAGGTTAGTTTAGGAAAAACGAGTTTGGAAAAGAAGAAAGAGAATGAGTAATTTTTTATTTTTAAATTAATAAAATTATAAAATGTTAATAAAAATGAATAAGAGATGTTTAAAAAATTATATAATAATCTTTTATTTTATTCTTTTTATTTTAAAAAATTATTAAATAAATAGAATATTTATTTAAAATGAAAATTACCCACCCTTTTTTTTCCCTTTCAAACCCTTTCTTCCAAACATAAGCTCAAAGTATATGCCAGAAGATTCCCATTCAACATACTTGTGATTTATAAGGAGTGAAAAGGAATACCAATAAAAATCATTAGGAAAATCTGAGAGATAGGTACTGTGAGAAAAAGATAAGGTGAGAAGACATGGGGCTAAGGATATGTGATAGAGATTGCTTTCTAGGATTTCAGGGTCTTTGTTTGCCACAACTTCCATGAGAAAGTCGAGGGCCTCGTGGCCTATAGCCATACTTACATTTCAAGATTGCAATCCGAGATTTCAGGGGCTTTTGTTACCATGTCATTCCCTATATTTGTTCCTGCGGTTAAGAACACAATACTGCATTTTCACTCAATTAAATTACAGTCAAACGGATACAATCTATTTTCGTTTGATACATCCATTCATCACTTTGAATATGCATAACGAAGACAACATTCTGAAGGCAAAAGCAAAAAACGGGACAGAAAAATAACTTCTAGGCTTTGTTGAAAATGGTGGGAGATAATAATAAAATTGCTGAAAATGAATAAATAAAAAAAGGTGTTAAAATTATATATATTATTTTAAATAGAGAAAATATAGACCTAGAAAATACAAGGAGAGTGAAGTTATCATAGATGTATTCTATTTTCTGTTTATTTTTCTATTCGAATTCAAATTTTAAATTAGTACTTAGAGGAAATAATTTTTTAAATATACTAAATTAAAGTGACGAGTTGACACTTTAGATCATCAATCTCAATTGAAACAAAAATGAACTTAAAGATACCTTACCGCACACAAAAAATAGTTCTTAAATCTATATTAAATTGCCCATTTAAATATGTAAAGTATACGCCATTAATTTTAATTTCAAGCCACCTAAAATGTTTGGTAAGAAGTACTTAACAATCTATTGCTTAGTGTGATCATCATCAACTGATCAAAATCAAAAACTAGTTTCCTTTTGTAGAAAAAATGCATAGAATAAAGAAAATGAAACAGAAAAGCAACCATGGAGTAGCAGAGTTTCATTACCAAACCCAAGCAAGTTGTTTCAGAAATATGAGTCCGACACCAGCTATAGCGTTATCAATGCCTAACATCTGTATATAGTACCGACAGTCTTGCCTTGATGCACAAAATATTTTCCTAGTGTCAAATTCTTTTCTGCTTCAATCTTATGGCTTAAGCATTTATGTCTCTGTGCTTTACAGAAGGAGATGACATGCCTGAACAGATGTCTGGCTGAGGACCTGACTAATGCTTTGTGCTTCTCAAATTTGATTCTAACATAATCAACAAGTTGATTCAAAATTATGATTTCTATTGAGTCTTTAGCTTGAAATAACCTTCTTTCCATTTGTGTACATACCACGGGGTGCGTCCCAAGATAATTGTTCAACTTTCAGCCTACTTCTCCTCGGGCTATGATTCTTCTTCTCCGTATGTTACTCTTGGTATCCAAAAAATTGATTTTAGCATACGCTGCTGCTACTTTCCAACTATGCCGGATCCAGAGTTTGGTATAGGAATGTCTTTTAAAAAAAATATAAAAGCGACTCCCTGATCGTAGTACTAAAATAATCTATTATTATTATTATTATTATTATTAAAATAAAATAAAACAAAATAAAAGCTGCTGAATTTCTTCAAGTTAATATTGAGATTCTTACCTTGTTTCTAATTTTCACATTTGTCTTCTGCTAGTGTAAAAATTATCCTCATGGAATTAAAAAGTAAGAATTGCCACATGAATAGAGTAGTAATCTGACCATGATTTTATTCAACTCTGGAAGGATTATTAATGCTTTGTTTGGATTAGGAATAGGGAGGAGAGAAATAAAGTAGAAAGAAATATGGAGTAAAGAAGTAGAGTAGAAAATGAGTAAATTTTTAAGTTGTTTTGACTGAAAGAATTAGGAGAAAAGTATGAAAAAAAAGAAAATTAAATTTTGTTGTAAATATATATTTATCATTATTTATTTATTTATTAAGTAATTAGAAGAATGGTATAATAAGTAAATATTCCACATTTACCTATTTTTTTTCTCTTTCTTCTCACTTTAAGGAATAAATGAAAAAGGGCTTATTAATTTTTTTCTTCTTCTTTATTTATCATTTAACCAAACAAAATAGATGTGTTATTTTTCTTCTTTCTTTCTTTTTTATTTCTCCCTTGCTTATTTCTCTCAAAACAAACATATGCTAAGTGTAAGCACCAATGTTGCCCATTTCAGATGCTTGGAGATAGTCTGTTACGAATGTAATTGAATAGTGGGAGTTTTTGGATATAAAAACAAAAAAAGTTAACTGGTTTTGCAAACATAAATTTTGCATTCTTAATATTATATAACTGCACATGTAGTCCTTTTCAATGAAATTAGCTTCAGTTTTGGCAAACATATTGTTAAGCACGGCACTTTGTTCAATGTAATCTCTCTGTGCAGTGCAAAATAGTGGGGTTTTACAGTAAGAAAAATAATAATAATAAGAAAAAAAGGAATAGGGGTTTAGTAACTTTTTTTGGGGGGTCAACATAGATCCTGGAATCCAGGGACGAACACTGTACCACGTTCAAGAATTATTGGGCTTGAACGAGGCAAATCTGAACTTTGAAGTTGAACTAGTTTTAGTTTACACAGAACCAGGCTTTGAAGCACCCAGTTGAAGTTTTGTAATGGGCCTATAACCAGAATTAGTTCCTTTTGTCAGCCCATAAATTAAAACCCAGAATCCCAAATGAAATAGAAATGAGATAAAAAGAAATTGGGCCATCTTAAATTTATTACCCAATAAAGGGAAAAGGCTGCTTCCAGGGTCCTGCCAACTATAATGGCCATCATCCATTTGACAAATTGTCGATTCACCGCCAATTATATGGTCAATCAATGCAACGGGTTAGCGTTATGTAACTATAATCCTTTGTTGGTTTATTTATAAGAATACTTATATGTAAGAATTTTTTTAATAGGTTAATTATGATTAAATATTAAATATAGCATAATTCAATTTAAAGATTATACTAAATAATTAATGTGAGTAGTTATTTAGTTCCTTATTATAATTATTTCTACTACTACTTGGGAGGTTAAACTCTTTTAATAATGTATCAAAACATCATTGAATGATAATGTAATTTTTTTTACACTAACAGTAAATCAAATATAAACTCTATATTCTAAATTTAAAGGTTAAATTAAATTGCAAATCCCTATTCCTTTGTAAAATTTTTAAATAATTTATTATAGTTTAAAAATTATAAATGAGTCTTCATAATTTTTTTTAAAAAAAATAATGAGATCCTTAATCTAACCTACCGTTGGAACGTTATAATAACATAATTCAAAATGTTTTGAAAAATATCCGGATTTATTTATAATTTTTGAGAATAAAGACCTAAAATATAATTTAACCAAATTTAAATAATCTCTTATGCAATATAATTGGTGAAAAAAATTAAGGAGATAAAAAACTGTGTCTAAATCTCACTAGTAAAGGACGGGTAATATTAGATATATAATATAATTATTTAATATTACTAAATGATTCTAAGTCTTAAAAGAGAAAATATAATTGTTTCGTCTAAAATATAGTTTTTATAGATTGGCCAGAAATCATATATTTCTCTCTATTAACTTTGGTGTTTTTAAGATTTATTAGTCCTTTCATTATTTAGTTTTTCTATATTTATAGAGTTCGAGCCCTAAAGATTAAAGTTGTTTATCCCCTTATCGAATAGGTGGTTATACTGTGACGTGAGAGATAAAGTGGATAAGTGGATTTCACATTTTCCGCTAAGGGGTTATTAATAATTTGAATTAGTCAACAATATATTGGTTACATCACTAATGTAACTCGGCCGAAATTCCTGGGAGGTACATAAGTCCCCCAAGCTATAAGATTAAAGTTAAGCGAAATAGCTTATAACGAAGTAAATGTCGAGTTATGAATATTTTGAGAATTATATGAATTAATCACCGAGTTATGAGCATTTTGAGAAACGTTTCTTTTTCAACTGAGCTAACGCATTGATGACGTGTAGGGTCTTTTAGTCTACTTCTCACTCAATCGTCTCGTCCTATCAATTACTCCTTCGAGCTCCATGCCCAATCAAGGTAAGTTTATTCAGATTCCTACCCTAATGCCTTTGATTTGAACAATCCTTCCATCCATCCCATTAAATTTTAAACGATTCCTCTCATTTCTTTCACTTATAAATTTACTCAATCCTCCTTTTCCCTTCTGTTCTGCCTTCATTACCCTCATTCTCCCCTGTTTTCTTGAAGCTAGGAAGGAGAGAAATCTCTTTGCTCAACAAAACCAAGAACTCTCAGCAATAATTGCTGACCTAACAAAAGAAGCCGAGGTTGTTGGTGATTTGAGAAAAAAGCTTGTGGCTGCCGAGGTGTTGAGTTTTAAAGAATCAATGACTGATTAATACACTGTTGGCTTTGATTCAGCAATGGAGCAAGTGCACATCTTGCTTCCCGATGTTGATCTTTCTGGAGCAGGTGTTTTTAAAGAAGTCATCGATGGTTAGATTGTAGATCCCTCCAATGACGCTGAGGTTGAGATCGACGATGATGAAACATCTCCACCTCCTCATCCTGCTGAAGAGAATCATTTAAATAACAGCATCTTACTTGGCGCACTTTGATTTCTTTTAAACTATTGTCTAACTTTTTTATATCAATGAGAGATATCTATTCCTTTGACTACTATTAAACTTGAGTAATTAGTCAATATCAGGTCATAATTTTGAATATGTTATTGGCTTTAAAACACATGGCGTAATACGGCTCGATCTCGACCTATGGCCAATATTTAAATAACCAGGTTTGATCTTGGCCTATAGTTTTGGCTTGAACTCGACTAATATTTAGACAATCAGGCTCGATCTCGGCCTTAAATAAACTCGAACTGAACTTGGCCAACTTGAACTTAGCCAATATTTAGATGATTAGGCTCGATCTCAACCTTAAATAACCAAGTTCGGTCTCGGCCTTTTAAATAATCAGGCTCGATCTCAGCCTCTTTAATAACCAGGCTCGATCTCGACCTCTTTAATAATTAGGCTCGATCTTGGCCTCTTTAAACAATCAGGCTCAATCTCAGTTTACTTAATAACCAGGCTCAATCTCGACATCTTTAAACCACTAGGCTTGATCTCGACCTTTGATCTTGAACTTGTTTTTTTTATTTTTTAGTTTGAAGCATTATGCAAGAAATGGCTTAGTCTCGGCCATTTGGATTCATGACATATGCGACAAGTTACAGGGTAAACAAATACAACGTATAGATAGCCTTTTGATAATAAATGAAGATTTTATTGCTTTAATGGAATTCTAGGTGTACCTCGTCAAAACCTTTCCTACAAAAAACCCAATTTGGGACAAAAACGTCGAGTTAGGAAAAAGAGTACATAACCTTTTACAAAGTTTAACTAAAATAGAATTTTAAATGGGTAGCATTCCATGTTCTTGGAATTGGCTTCCCTGAGAGTTCTTCCAACTTATAAGCTCCATTTCCCAACACTTTCAAAACTCGGTATGGACCTCCCCAATTCGATGCTAGTTTCCCTCATGTCGGATATCTTCTGGTTTCACCTTGCAACCTCAATACGAGGTCTCCTGATATGAAACCCCTGGGCTTTAACTTAAAATTGTAGAGCCGAGCTGTTCTTTGTTTGCTGGCAACTTCTTTTATTTTTGCTTTTTAACTCCATGCTTGAATCAATCTTGACCATTATTTTCTGCTTTTCTGTCTATCCCTTCCGTTTGACTTTTTCTTTTTGACTCGACTACCTCCTCCATGTTTATATATCTTGTCACTTTTTGTCTCAGTTCATCAATATTAGCGGGTGGCTTCTGAGCTAATGAATCGGCAAATGGGTTTGGCATTAAGCCAGTGAGGATCGTGTGTAATGCCACATTCGAGATTAAATCTCGGATTTGAACTGTCTCCTTACTAAAACGAGACATAAAATCCCATAACGATTCATATTTCTCTTGTCTAAAATTCACTAAGGTGATTGAGGTTTTCTGGTGAGCTCAGCTAGTGGCAAATTGAATACTAAACTTTGCGGAAAAATCAATTAATGTATCAATGGAAAAAGCAGGTAATCAAGTATACCAGTTTAGGGCGGCTCCTTTCAACGTCGTTGGGAAAGTTTTGTATTTTACTGCATCAGTCGTCGTGGTTAGCAACATTTGAGTGTTAAAGGCTGTCAAGTGTTCCTCGAGATCAGAGTTGCCATCATACATTTCCATATTTAAGGGCTTAAAATTTTCAGGGAAAGGAGCCATCATGACATTGTCTGTGAATGGGTGTCCCGGATGGGCTAATGGGTTATTATGCCCTCTTTTCGCGCGTCCTTCCATTAGATGAGAAGGACTTCTTGAATCTCTTTGTGCTCTCCCTTCTTCATTGCCATGCTCATCATCCTGATACGAAGATCCTGTGTTCTCGAGACTTCGCTCCCTTTCGGAGTGGTGTTCCATTCTCCTCAGTTCCTCGTTTTCTCGTTGAAGTTGTTCCACCAGTTGAAGGAGTTCCCTAAGGCGGCCATCGTCACTAGGATTTCCTCTTGGTTGCGCCCCATTAGATATTTCATTTTCATTCTCGGGGGCTCTTCGTCCAATCCCACTCCTGGTTCTTACCATTGCTTGTGTATCTGTTGTGGCCGAATGAAAGTTTACCTCGGCTTTACGGTGGGCGCTAGATGTTCCATCCAAAATATAGTTTTTATAAATTGGTCAGAAATCATATATTCCTCTCGACTAACTCTAGTGTTTTTAAGATTTATTAGTCCTTTCATTATTTAGTTTTTCTATATTTATAGAGTTCAAGCCCTAAAGATTAAAGTCGCTTATCCCCTTATCGAACATGCGATTACACTCTGACGTGAAAGATAAAGTGGATAAATGGATTCTATATTTTTCACTAAGGTGTTGTTAAAAATTTGAATTAGTCAACAATATATTGGTTACATCACTAACAAAACTCGATCAAAATTCCTGAAAGGCACAATAACAATTAAAAATAACATCAATTACATCATCATTAAAAAATATTATTAAAATTATAATCAGTATCATGTAATTATATCTAATTGATTATAACATTTTTAAAAAAATGTTTAAATTTATTTTTAAATCTATACATAACTTACAAAAATAAAAAATTGATTATTTTATACATTGAAGTTTTGTCCTATACTTGTCATTACTTGGTAATTTTACCAAACAATTTCATCTTAATTATGCATCTTGGAATCCAACGTCGGCTGAGGAACAATAGTACCCATATTAACCAGGGTAAGGTAAATCGCTTTAACCATGGTAAGGTAAACGACAAGCGGTGGTGAACTGAAGCTTGCTTATAAAGCGAAGCGAGGTATGAAGATGAGTTGCAATTGCATACCATAATCACAAGTCATCAGTATTGTACTGTTGTTGGAGTCTTTGTTGACCACTTACCAATGGCAGAAATGGCGAATAAGGAAGCAACAGAGAATGGATCAGATTTCAGTTTCACGAGTGGTGCAACTAGTGCTAGTGGTGGCAACACCAACACCGCCACAGGCCGTGGTGGGCTGCCTAGGATCCAAACCCACAAGAAGCCCACCGAGTCGGAGATGATGGAGGTGTGCCACGACGACAGCACCCCACCGGTGAAAGCTCATACCATTCACGAGCTCCATTCTCTGCAGAAGAAAAAATCAACCCCTAACACACCCATCAAAGGAACACAAGGTCCCTTTGCCATTACTGAGGAGGAACGCCAAAGGCAGCAACTTCAATCCATCAGGTAGATGCTTACATATATGACTTCATTAAAAAGCGTTATTATTATGAAGCCTTTCTATCAGAGGAGATGACATGAGCTACATACAATTTTTGTCTTTTATTTTTAGCGCATCGTTGGCGTCCTTGACGAGGGAGACAGGGCCTAAGGTGGTGAAAGGAGACCCAGCCAACAAGGCCGAGAGCCAGATCAAGGTGACGCACGTCGATCACCTGCACCCACATTACTATATTACTCCAACGTTTGATGTCAGTGACAGTGCGCTCAAATTCACCCACGTCCTCTACAACCTCTCGCCTGCTGGTAATTAATAATCATATATGATTTTATCTGATCTATATTAGAGGCACTTTCTCTTTCTCAAATATACTAGATTTTTTTTTTTTTAAATAAACGGGCATATGCTAAATACAGTTGTGCCAATTTGATGTGTTTTAGTTTTATTTTGGTGCAGAGCTGTATGAGCAAGCGATTAAGTATGAGAAAGGTTCATTCATAGTGTCATCGGGTGCGTTAGCCACTCTTTCGGGAGCAAAGACGGGACGCTCTCCCCGAGACAAACGGGTTGTGAAGGATGAGACCACCGAGCATGAGCTTTGGTGGGGAAAGTGAGTGCTCGTGTTCTCACTGGCCTTCTAACTATCTTTTTTATCCTTAGTTAACTTCCGTTTGAATTAATAACTTATATAAGTATTTATTAGTAAAACTTATTTAATAAATTTTATTATCATAAGCATTACATTTGAATAAATATTTTGAAAAGTATTTTTTATAAATTTTTTGAAATAAATATTAAATATTTAAGAAATATACTATAAATTATGTCACTCCGTTTATTAAAAAATATTATAAAAATAAATAATACTTATGATATTTTTAACTCTCAAAAAAATTTATTTTTATAAATTTAAATTTTTAATTTATAAAAATAAGTACAAAATAATTTATAAAATTTTTATAATAAGCTCATTTTAATAAAATAAAAATATTTTATAAATATTTATTATAATAAATAAATTCAAATAAATTATATATAAGCCTATTTAAACCGCCGTCATTTAAATAGAAAATCTGACTTAGGTTGAGAAAATACCTTATTTCTCCCTTTTTTATTTAATAACATATTTAATTTTCTTTACAATATTCTGTTCTGAAAAGCCTATTCATGTTATATATGTTAACCCAGGGGCTCACCCAATATTGAAATGGACGAACATGCCTTCTTAATCAACAGAGAAAGAGCGGTTGATTACTTAAACTCCCTCGAAAAGGTACACAACATTTATTGCTCATTTATTTATATGTAATATTCAATTTTGTTTTAACAATAATAATGTTCAAACTTCAAACTTCAAACTTCAAACTTCAAACAGACAGCAACCGGAAAAGAAGGGAAATAAATTGGATAGATAGAAAGTACTTGATCTATGCCTAAATCTAAGGGATTGGAAGCTTTTCTTTTATTCTTTTGTGTACAGTGATGAATTATTGTTAACACCTAAAGTTATTTGAACATAACTCAAATAATTAAGATGAGTAAAATTTAGTTAAAAGTTTCAAATACTAATGCAAAACTGTGGCCCAACAGTTTTGTTCACTTTTATTTATGGTGCTCATGGGAACATGATGATTCCATTTCCATAATTCAGTAATTCCATGACACCTTGACCTTTTCCATTAAGTTGACTTTGTTGATCAACGTGTCAGTGAGGGCTCAGATGTATTGAGATAAGAAGGAAAGAAAGATAGGGTTGCCACTATCTATCTAACTCATCAGTGCATGTGCGTTGGAGTGACCTGTCTTTGCGTATGAGCCCCTATAGATAACCCGCACCACCCGTCAGTCAACCAAACATCCTCTTCAAGCCCCAAAGAGTCACACCATGCAGGCAGAAAATTTGAAAGGAAACCATTTTCTTTACATAATAATTTAAGGGAGTTAACATCGGCACCGAAGTCTTATGAAGTTCTAATTTACAAGCGAATCCTAGTTTCCAATGACATCGTCAACATGTGATGGTTCCCACTTCCCACGTACTTCCAAGAAAACATATGACTCACTAGCCTGCTGATATCGCAGTGAGTCACCAAGAAGAATGTTTCTTTAGAAATAAAATATTCATTAACAAGTTGTCAATTTGCCCGTATCAATTGAGATTCATTCAGAGAGTCATATATTGCAATTTCATATGACGAAATATATCTGGTTGGCTAACTTTAGATTTTACTTTGTCAACTCACCTTAGAAATAAGAAAAAATTTAAATTTGTAAAAGCTAAGGTTGCTTGAGGAATAAGGAGTTAAGAACCACTGGTTTTATGTAATTTTCTGTCAAGGGCCAAGACATACAGATTTTCCGGTTTCCTCTAACAAGTACATTCCTTATCCTATAAAATCTTCCAAGATTCATCGTGAGGGTGTTTCTTGTCCCTGGTTTTCTGCTATTTCCACCATTTTTGGGAGTGTATCCATTGATAGGACTGTAACTAGAGATTTTTAGGTATAATGAGTTGTCTCATGCGCAGTTAGCCAATAAGTGCATAGCTTCCAAGTAGGCCGTACTGGGTTCAAGAAGAAAGTCGGGTCACAGTTCAGAATGGAACTTAATTCTCTAGTGCAAAACTTCATCCTTGACTGCTTCACAACTGTTCTGCCTAATAAGTAATAACAACAGGAGTGCAGACATAAATAGGACTTTCTTCAAAGCTTACCATTTTCAAGAAGCACCCAATATTTAATCATAAGATGTTCATATCGTCAGTTAATTTTTGAATGAATGATATGAGTTATATAACTAATGATTATCAATGACTAGTTCTTCTGACCTTGTAAATTAATCTGAGTTCAGGTTTTTGTGAATGATCAATTTCTGAATTGGGACCCAGAACACAGAATCAAAGTCCGAATTGTATCTGCAAGAGCTTATCATTCCCTATTTATGCACAATATGTGAGTAATGAGGCGAATTACCTGTCATCTACACACAAATCTTTGAGCATTACCAGATAATTCTTTACAATCTTTAGGACTAGGTTTAGTAGACACTAAAAAAGCTAGAATAGTCTGATACACAACTAAGTATATAAAGATAAAACTTCGACAGGTGCATCCGACCCACTCCTGAAGAGCTAGCAGAATTTGGAACTCCAGACTTCACTATATACAATGCTGGACAGTTCCCTTGTAATCGTTACACACACTACATGACTTCATCAACTAGCATAGACATCAACCTAGCAAGGAAAGAAATGGTCATCCTTGGCACACAATATGCTGGCGAAATGAAGAAAGGTCTCTTTAGTGTAATGCACTACCTCATGCCCAAGCTTGATATTCTATCCCTACACTCTGGATGCAATATGGGCAAAAATGGCGATGTTGCACTCTTTTTTGGATTATCAGGTGTGGTTGGATGAGTACCCTTTCGTTATGGAGCCATCTCTTGCCTATCAATGTTGTATCTTGTTGAGTTCTCATTAATCCCTTTTTTGGTTGTGTTCCTGATAGGTACCGGAAAGACAACTCTTTCTACCGATCATAACCGGTATTTAATTGGAGATGATGAGCATTGTTGGAGTGAAAATGGGGTGTCAAATATTGAAGGAGGTTGCTATGCAAAGTGCGTTGATCTTTCAAAGGAGAAGGAACCAGACATCTGGAATGCTATCAAATTTGGGGCTGGTAACAATCTTATATTTGACAAAAGAGGTAGCATTCCTGTATAGACTCTCTATGGTGCCACCTCACCTAACAGACAATTATTTTACCTGCCTCTGTTTGCAGTGCTCGAAAATGTTGTTTTTGATGAGCATACTCGAGAAGTAGATTACTCAGACAATTGTGTCACCGGTAAGTATAGATTAAATACACGAATTGAAGTAAGGGATGTTAAAAGAATGTCAAAAAGGCAAACTGAATCCTAGAGGAAGTGAGATTATAGATGGACTCTTGCACTAATTCTTTGTACAACCACTCATGTATTAACCAATAACAGGGTTAAGTTGTCAGTGTAAATGAAATCTTTAGCAAGTCTTCTGTTTATTGTTGGCGTAAAACTATATGTGTATTGAAATTGTATCAAATATTAATTAACACTGACAGTATTACTATGAATTATGAAATAACTATAGATTGAAATCATTGGTTATATTCCTATTTATATGATTCCAAAATCCTGGATTCATGCTGAATAATAGTTTGGAGCTCTTGGTTTTGCAGAGAACACTCGTGCAGCATATCCTATTGAGTACATACCCAATGCTAGGATACCATGTGTTGCTCCCCATCCAAAGAATGTCATCCTTCTAGCCTGTGATGCATTTGGGGTGCTCCCACCAGTAAGCAAGCTGAGCTTGGCCCAAACAATGTACCATTTCATCAGTGGGTACACAGCTCTGGTACTCGTGATACCTATCATTTCTTTCCATACCTTCATTGGCATCCTCTAGTTGTTGAGGGTCTGCAAGATGCGTTTCTGCAGTTGCAAGTTTTCATAGCTAATTTAATGCATGAAACAGGTTGCTGGGACAGAGGATGGTATAAAAGAACCACAGGCCACATTCTCTGCTTGTTTTGGGGCAGCATTTATAATGATGCATCCTACCAAATATGCAGCGATGCTGGCTGAAAAGATGCAGAAGCATGGGGCTACTGGATGGCTTGTCAATACTGGTTGGTCAGGAGGAAGGTGTGGACTCTAAGACACTGCATCTATATAGCAGTATTCTCCTTGCTAAAACTCATTTTTCTTCTCTATTTTGGTAGATATGGATTAGGCAATCGGATCAAGTTAGCGTACACCAGGAAAATCATCGATGCCATTCACTCCGGGAGCCTTTTGAGTGCAAAGTGCACTAAGACTGAAGTATTTGGGCTTGAGATCCCAACAGCAATAGAGGGTGTCCCTTATGAAATCTTGGACCCCGTGAATACTGTTAGTTGATATTCAATACGTTGTTTTCTAGCCACTATTCTTCTCTTTTTAAGTGTCAATAGTTGTGAAGGTATGAACTGCACTCACATTAAATTTAATTTGAATTGCAGTGGTCTGACAAGAAGGCCTACCAGGATACGCTCTTGAAATTAGCCAGTCTATTCAAGAAGAATTTTGATGAATTCATGACCTACAAGATAGGGAAAGATCAAAAGTTGACTGAAGAGATTCTCTCTGCTGGTCCTATCATCTGATGAGAGCACTTCGAGTTTAATAAAGAAATGCACACAAATATCAGAAACTCAGATGCACAATGCGATGAGAAATGCTTTCAGAACATTTCAAAAGTTGAGTTTAAAAGCATCTCGTTAAACGTTTCCTCTTGAATATTTTCATTATGTTTAGTTGGCTTGACTGTAAGATGATCCTTTTTTTTTTCTTTACCCTTTCACCCAGCAATCGGTAAATTTGTTACTTCGTTTTTTTCTTTTTAATGATTGAGATTTTTGGCTTTTATCAGGCTACGGTCCCTTCTTTTGTTTTCTTCCTTAAAACATTTTCCCCTCCCTTGAAAGGGGATGCTTGCTTGTTTTCAATTGTCACTACTCTGGCCGAGTTGAAATCGCTCCCATTTAAGTTGGCCATCCCACAAAAAAGCAGTTTTGTAATTCCAGGAAGCTACAAAAAAAAGTCAAGGCAAGATAGGCAACTGAAACCTGTTACAAACTAATATCCAATTCAAGGCAAACTTCAAATTACAATAAGGCAGAAGAAAGAGAACAGAAAGCTATAAAACACAGCACGAACATGAAAGTCAATTGAGAAAGAACAGACAAAAGATTAAGTCAGCTGAAGGAAAGACGAAATTAACTTTCTGATTTCACTAAACAAATTAAGAGCTTATCATTTAGACTGATCTATTTAGACGAGTGCAAAAGAAACAGCAGGCTCATGCATCTTCAGAAGAATTTATTAAGGGGAAGAAAAGAGAAAACACAAGCTCATTGATGTACTCATGGTCAATGAATGTCCTCAGTGTACACATTTCATCAGGAGAACAATATGAGGGGTACCAATAACCTGTGTGGCAAGTATCAGATAATGAGACCATGAACATTCTAATTCTTAACAAAGGAGAACATGAACCTCATAACCCTATCATCAAGTCCAACATTTGAACATTGATTTGCAGTCATAAAAAAAACTAGAAGAGAAAATGGGAAGAGGGCTGCAGGAACAGGAAAGAAGTCAAACTCAGTTGATATATATATATATATATATTAATCAGGTAGACAAGGCCAATCTCATGCTGTTTCAGATTTCTTGCCTAAAATCAGAAAATTACGGACACATCTCTACAACTTCATTGCCAAAATAAATTTTGGTTATAGAAAAAGCCAGTAAATAGTAAAGACAAAAATTTGCTGAATGATACAATGCTAAACTTAAGTATATTGAATAGTTCTTGGCAGGCAATAGAACAACAAAAATTTTCCAACAAAGACAGATGCAAGAAGAGCAGTCCATGCAAATAAAATAAGAAAGTAGAATATTGATCATAAAAGTGAAAAAGGTGAAATTGAACCTACATTGACCCAAACTTCATTTGCTTTGGAGTTGCCAACAGTCTAAAGTCTAAACAAATGTTGTAATCACTTTCAAGTAAAAAAAAAATTAATCATCATAGCCAATAAACTCATTGTCAATACAAAAGAGGAATTCCATTTTTCAACCCATTATTTGATTGAAAATCAAGTGAAGATGAAAATCACTAGCCATGTTGCATCTGCAATCATCAACATTGAATAGAATAATTTGCCAGAGTATATATGGATCTCAAGTCTTCAATATCTGCGGATACATGTATACTATATAAGGAAGATAGTGTAAATTTGTGATCTTACAGCTCATTTTATTTTCTTTGACCAATCCGCGGTAACACTAAAACCTGAGTTCCACTTTTACAGCTTTGATAAGACAGAATAACTAAGATTCAGTAGATGTGGTTGCATCGTCTTTGTGCTTGATCATTCCAGAATCCACAAGAATGGGAATCTCTGCTGCAAGCCATGGGGCAAGGCCTAAGCAAAGTGCATGTGCTATACCAAATCTAGGGCTGCAAAAGAAAGCCAAGGATATAAATAGCTCATTATTTAGAATTCAGTAAAATAAACAGTGAGAGGGTGCTCAGATAAAATCTCCTATCACAAAATTAACGTCATTTGATCACCAAAAGTAGGTAATTTATCTCAAGGAATTTTGCAATTTTTAATCTTTGCTAAGGTTAAGCAAAAAAAAGAGATTGCATTTCCAAGCAGTGAATGAAACAATTTCAAATCACCATTGGAACACCACTTCTTAAAATTGAAATAATGAGCTCCACCTCAGAATTCTGCTACAATAGATCATGTATCCTATTAAGCTATCTTCTTGTGCCATTGTAAGTTGTAATAAGCGCTCGGTTATGCTTAACCAATATATTCCGCGAAAAGACGAAAACAGTATCTACTCCTCAATCTTCCAATTCTCTAGTTTCCTTTCCACTAATAATAGAAAGACATTCACAAACAAGTGTGTTTATTGGCATGAGTACAATTCCAAATCATTTTTGTTTAGATTAGGGCAATACAGGTATACTAGAATAAAATATAACTTGTCTGTGTCGGTGTGTCCTAAGCAGGAACCCAAAAAAGTCCAATAAAAAGCACCACGATGCACCGGAAAGAAGGACAAGATGAAATTAAAACAAAGAGGAAAAAAGTACCAGTTTTTGGCCCAAAGAGGCTTGAAGTGCACAGTCAAGCATATCTTTCCTCCTCTATACATCTGAAACACTGTTATGTCAAAACACAGAAGATAGGGAAAGTAAATAATTTAAAAAAGAATGGTAATTGAAAAAGAGAATTTGACCTTCTGGGTCTTGCCATCCAATTGAGGGAGCTCGAGCTCAGGTGCGGTGGAAGGGTAGGTGACAGGGATATCAAATTGGAGGTCGAATTCATACTTGAGGAGGTTGTAGACGTACCAGCATTTACCGGTCCAACGGGTCCCCTCCGGATTTGCAGCAGAGATCCGAAACCAATCGTTGTCGTTGGACTTGTTCATTTGGGTGTATGTTATCAGAGCCTTGTACTCCTCCTTCAGCCTCTGCGTCCATGCCGCTCCGTCTCTCGGACCCGCCTTTGTCGTCAGCAGAGGGATTTGAGTCAGTGTCGACTTCGTATTCGGGTCCCAACCTTCCATTCTCTTCCTCTCTTCGCTTCCAACCCACGCCGCCTAGCTTTCGCTTTTCCCTTTCCTTGACCTTCTCCTTTAAAAAAAGTTCGGTTCTTTATGCCAAAAACCGAAAAAAGTTCGGTTTTTTTTATTCCGGGTAAGCAAGGGTATAGATGGAATTTGAGCCAACCTAACTGATTAACGAAGACTACGGTTAAAAATAAGTCGAGTTAAACCGAATCAAGTCTGGCTCAGGCTTGACTCACTAAGCAATTTAACTCATTTTCTTGGCTTATGTTCGGTTCATTTTGAGCTCACGAGTTACTCGATCTCAATAAATTAATATCAAATATTATATTAAGTGAGTTTCTTATACTCAATGAATTATGTTCGAATTTGTAACTCAATAAAATTTATATTTTTTACATATATTTAGTTAAAAAAATTAGTCACACCAAAAATAAAATCAAATATTAATATATATTAAATTATTATATTATTATTATTATTTGTAAAAAAATAATTATACACATATATCGAGCAGACTCAGAAGTTAATGAGTCGAACATATGAAAGCTCAAACTTAACTTATGTAACAAGAGAGCCAAAATTTCGTTAACAACTTAAAAAACTAAAAATTTTGACTTATTTTCTCACAACTGTGATAAACTATCTTACTTGCCAGAGAATATAGCATTCCTATAACAAATTAAAAAGCTGCCAATGTTTATTGTAGGCACCAACTTTGAAACAAGCCTCTGGCATCTGCATAAGCTAAGACTTGAAGGTGAATTAAACATAAAAAAGTTGTATAATGTACAAAGGTTAAAAGAAACAACATATGCTAATTTAAGTAGTAAACCAAAACTTCATTCTTTGGGTTTGTCATAGGGAGATGCATAGAGAATTTCCATAATGCAAAATGATAGCTACATTGAATTAGCAAAAGAAATGATTAAGTGCTTGCAGCCACATAAAAATCTGAAGACACTATCTATGGAAGGTGACAAGAGGTGCATCAAATAATAAAAATTATCAGTTCACAAACTAATTTATAGTATAGAGAATGAACTGAATCGTCTCTCAAGGATCTAATAAAAACAAAGATTCAATTAGATCAAGATAATTAAAATGGAGGGTTTTGTTGTTGATTAACAAGATTGATAAAAGTACGAAACTTAAAGTTGTAAACAAATCTAAAGAAACAACCAATCTAAGGAAATTTACCGATCTTGAGTTTAATCCATCATTGATCACAAGGAATCCACTTAATTGCTAACCATGTTCTTGGCCTTAGATCACATCAAGAAGTCTTAACATGATCCAAGAATTCTCTACTAGATAAGCATCTAGGATTTGATTAACCAATATTAGATAAAGTAAGCACTATCCAACATAGATTAACTTAAGATCCAGAATTTAACCAAGTTAAACAATCTATCAAAAAGTTTTAATATATTGTTTAGTCTTTGTGATCCTCTTTGAATACATGATAATAAAGCTATTATCACATCAACATCTAAATCAAATTAAGCAATTTAATCTAGATAAAAATCAAAAGAGGAAGAAGAGAAACTTGAATAACAATTAAGCAATATGAACAAGCGAAACAAGATCTCTAAATTAAACATCAAGATGGCTAATCCCTTTGATTGATTATAAGAGCCTAGCCTTCCATGGATGGGAAGGAATAGCTCATAAATAAAAGAACAAAAACGAAATTGTAAAGAGAATGAAGAAGAAGAGAAAGAAAACTCTCACAAATACTCAAACTTTCTTCAAACTTACTTAAAATTGAATGATCTATAATACAAAGAGATTGGCTCTATTTATATTAATCCTAGAAGCCAATTTGTAATTGAAAATAATCTGAATACAAGTTGTAAAAATATGGAAATTGTCAAATATGGAAGCTTGATGCATGGCTGGTGGGTTGGTGCATGGTAGGTGGGTTGGTGTACGGTTGGTGGCTTCAAGTCAACAACTCTTATCCGACTTCCAGCTTGATTTTCATGACCTAGACGGTGCATTTTGGCTTGGAGGTCTTCATGAAAGTTGTAGCCAGTTGTCTCCTTGAAATTTTAGCGTTGGAATCATGCCATTTAGATTTTTAGAACTCCAGATATGCTAAAAACACTGCACCAACCTCAAGTTAGGTTGGTAGAACGTGTTTCCAAATTTAAACCAACTTGTAGCTTCATAATCATGCCTAAAACGACATCTATTGACTAAATGTTCTTCAGTGAAGTTGGAGATATGAGTTTTATCTTTCCAATGGTCAAGTTTTAGCCCAATAGGAGGCCTATAGCCCACTATATAGTCCAATATGTGCACACTGCCCATATTTTCGTGACAGCAAACACACTCTACATTGTAAGGCTATTTTGGACCCTTAGAAGTCCGATCCAGCTCTTGAGTTCTTCATGAAACTTGTAGAGCCTTGTCTTAGCTTTCCAAAGACACCAAGATCACCTCAAATTGATCACCGAGTCCCAAGATATGGCCTAACAAAGGAGGAAAGGTCAAAATGCATCAAAATTCAAGAATTATTCACAATTTGCATTAAAGCCCAATGAAGCCCAACAACATTAAACTCATCTAAAATACTAATATTGGGCACAATAAACATCTAATAAAGCCTAATACAAAGCTAACATAAATGTCTCAAATTGATTGATCAGAATGATACTCAAGAGTTTGCTTTTCAAGGTGGGTAGGGGTAGGTACTCTTCCTATCCTCACAAAAATTATGTTGGTTAACTGCAAAATTTGTGAACATCTTCAACAACTAGGGCATTTTCCCTTCCTTAGAATTATCTATATGTATCGAGTGCATGCTGTGATGAAGATCGACAATGAGTTTTACAACATAAGTTTTATGAGTTCTTTCAAATCCTTGCATGAGCTAACCATCATAGACTTCCCTAACTTGGAATTTTGGTGGAGCACAAATTTTAGGGAATAATTTCCTTTCCTGCTTAAATTAACCATTAGAAAATGTCCCATGTTGAAAAACATGCCATGTATTCCACGTCTTCAACAGTTGGAATTGCAAAGTTGCAATGAAATTATACTTTGTTTGGCAGCCATCCTAGTTATTAAGGACTTCAAAGAACAACTACTTCTCTAGGATACTTGCTTTAGAGTAATCCCCATCTTGAATATCTAGAAATTAGCTCATGTCCAAAACTTTGCTTTACCTCATTAAGGATAGGAGGTCTCACTGCTTTAAAGTCATTAATAATTTGTTGGTGTTTGAGCTCCTTTCCCTGCCTGAAGAATTGGGAAATCTCTCGTCGTTGGAGTCCTTAGAGATTAGTGAGTGCCACAACCTTATTGCTTTGCTTGAAAATATAGAAAATCTTAGTGTTCTTAACCTCATCTCTATTGAGAATTCATTACAAGAAATATGCAAATTAGCTACGGAATTTAGCTAAAGAATTTTTTCCTCGCTAATCCGTAGCTAATTAGCCATAGATTAGTTAGGAATATTCATTCCCTCGCCAAAATGCAAGGGCCGGAGGAAAGAATTTTAGCAAGAAAATACCTACAGATTAGCTACGGAATTTTCCGTAGCTAAATAAATTTCATAGCTAAACCAACTAGCTAGGAAGTCTTCTCTCGCTAAAACAATGTTAAAAGTTAGCATTTTTAGTTAGGAATTTAGCTAGGGATTTCCTCCCTATTCCTTAGCTAATTCCTTTTAATATGTTTTCATTCCACCCATTCATTATTCGTGCCCTTACTCATTTTGGCAGCATTCAACATTTGTGCCCTTATATACCCATCGAAAGCCTTCATTATTCTCCATTTTCTTTCCACTTCCGTCTCAGGTAAGAACTTATATTCTCTACTCTTTCTCGCACTCAACCATCTCCATCTTTGATTGATCAAAATTTTGTTGTATTGAACCCTAACCAATTTTGTTTAATATGAATTCCTTGCTTTAGCTTTCCATTATTTGTTCTTGCATGCACTTTTCTTGTTTCCATTCATTTGTATTTCTTGCTCCTTTATCTTGTCTCGCATTTAGTTCATTGGTTTGAAATTTCATCAATTTAAACAACATTAGCATTTGGTTTCAGATGTGCCATATGGTTTTGTCGTACGCTTTGTGAGAATCCAGAATCATTGAGGTAAGGTGTTCATTACCATGAATTATTGTTCTGTTTGTTATTGTTTCCATTTCTTGGCTGTGATGTAATCGTCATGGTGATTTGCTTCAAAATCACTCCCATTATCAGTTTCATAAGCTATATATTTAATGATTTTTCCATGAATAAATTTGAATGCAGGTTTTGCTTCAAACTCTAATTTCCATGACACCTAAGAGATGATTATTATATAGTTAACAAGGCTTGTTATATTATTATTATTATATAAAAGAATATTCGATTCCTATAATGAATTTTTCTAATAAATGTACACAAGTACTAGTGTGTATACATCATATAATTTTTAATTTACATTCAATGGTCGGTCCAATGAGAAAATGGATAAGTTAATAAATTTTATCTTTTCTGCTTTGTCAATTACTTTAATAAAATAAATAAATAATTAATTAATTAATAATCTCTTTTTAGTACTACTTTTTTTTTGGATCAGGATCCTCTTATGTTAGTGAGTAATATGAGAGGGTCATGTTAAAGAGAGAAAGACACAAAAGCAAAATTAATAGATTCTACATAAATACTAGTAGGTTCTATCATGATAAAAATTATGTCTTTATCTCTCTAACATGACCCTCTCATATTACTTACTAACATGATAGGATCCAAATTTTATTTGATACCTAAAAATTAGGATATATTTTTTATATACATTATGCTCCCTCTAGTAGTGCTTTCCTTTTGTTTTTGAAGTCTTCATGCTCAAGGGTTATGTGAACTAACGTAACTATTTTGAGTTTGTGCCCTTGTGAACCTGCCATTAGTATTTTGAACCAATGAATAATTTTATTTAATATATGTCTCCAATGCTTTAGGGTCTCTGATGGATTGTTTAACTTGGTTAAATCCCCGATCTTAAGTTAATCTATGTTTGGATGGTGCTTACTTTATCTAACCTTGGTTAATTAAATCCTATATGCTTATCTAGTAGAGGATTCTTGAATCATGTTGAGGCATCTTGATATGATCTAAGGCCAAGAACATGGTTAGCAATTAAGTGAATTTCTTGTGATCAATGATGGATTAAACTCAAGATCGGTAAAATTTCCTTGGATTAGTTAATTTGTTAATTACTTTCCTTTTAATTCAATTAGTGTATTATCTTTTCAAATCATCAAAACCCCCCTTTTAATTATCTTGATCTGATTAAATCTTTATTCTTTTTGGATCCTTGAGAGACGATTCGGTTTATTCTCTATACTATAAATTATTTTGTGAACCGGTAATTTTTATTATTTGACAGGTCTCGACAACCTCTTGTCAAATTCGGTTGTCGAGACCCGTCAAATAATAAAAATTACTGGTTCACAAAATAATTTGTAGTATAGAGAATGAACCGAATCGTCTCTCAAGGATCCAAAAAGAACAAAGATTTAATGAGATCAAGATAATTAAAAGGGGGGTTTTGATGATTTGAAAAGATAATACACTAATTGAATTAAAGGAAAGTAATTAACAAATTAATCAATCCAAGGAAATTTTACCGATCTTGAGTTTAATCCATCATTGATCACAAGGAATTCACTTAATTGCTAATCATGTTCTTGGCCTTAGATCATATCAAGACGCCTCAACATGATCCAAGAATCCTCTACTAGATAAGCATCTAGGATTTAATTAACCAAGGTTAGATAAAGTAAGCACCATCCAAACATAGATTAACTTAAGATCAAGAATTTAACCAAGCTAAACAATCCATCAAAAAACTTTAATAAATTGTTTATTCTATGTGATCCTCTTGAATACATGATAATAAAGCTATTATCACATAAACATCCAAATCAAATTAAGCAATTCAATCTAGATCAAAATTAAAAGAGGAAGAAGAGAAACTTGAATAACAATTAAGCAATATGAACAAGTAAAACAAGATCTCCAAATTAAACATCAATATGGTTAATCCCTTGGATTGATTATGAGAGCTTAGTCTTCCATTGATGGGAAGGAAGAACTCATAAATAAAAGAACAAAAACGAAATTCTAAAGAGAATGGAGAAGAAGAGAAAGAAAACTCTCACAAATACTCAAACTTTCTTCAAACTTACTTAAAATTGAATGATCTATAATACAAAGAGATTGGCTCTATTTATATTAATCCTAGAAGCCAATTTGTAATTGAAAATAATCTGAATACAAGTTGTAAAAATATGGAAATTGTCAAATATGGAAGCTTGATGCATGGTTGGTGGGTTGGTGCATGGTAGGTGGGTTGGTGTATGGTTGGTGGCTTTTAGTCAGCAACTCTTATCCGAATTCTGGCTTGATTTTCATGATCTAGACGGTGCATTTTGGCTTCGAGGTCTTCATGAAAGTTGTAGCTAGTTGTCTCCTTGAAATTTTGCAATTGGAATCATGTCATTTGGACGTTTAGAACTCCAGATATGCCAAAAACACTGAACCTACCTCAAGTTAGGTTGGCATAACGTGTTTCCAAATTCAAACCAATTTGTAACTTTATTATCATGCCTAAAACGACATATATTGACTAAATGGTCTTCAGTGAAGTTGAAGATATGGGTCTTATCTTTCCAATGGCCAAGTTTCAGCCCAAGAGGAGGCCTATAGCTCACTATGTAGTCCAATATGTGCACACTACCTAGATTTTCGTGACAACAAACCCACTCTGCATTGCAGGGATATTTTGGACCCTTAGAAGTCCGATCCAGCTCTTGAGTTCTCATGAAACTTGTAGAGCATTGTCTTAGCTTTCCAAAGATACCAAGATCACCTCAAATGGATCACCGAGTGCCAAGTTATGGCATAACTAAGGAAGAAATGTCAAAATGCATCAAAATCTGAAAATTATTCAATATTTGCATTAAAGCCTAATGAAACCCAACAACATTAAACTCATCTAAAATACTAATATTGGGCACAATAAACATCTAATAAAGCCTAATATAAAGCTAACATAAGTGTCTCAAATTGATTAATCAGCCTCTGACTTTATCCCCCTCCCAACCCCATTCTCTCTCAGTAAAAATGGTAATGATAACAACATTTTACCCTTTTCATTAACAAAGACATGGCCATTAAAGAAGTCAGCAAACTCTGTAACATCCTCTTGAAGTCAATGTAGGCTCTAAAATAGGATAGATATTCTTGTATCTAATATATGGGCATATATCTAATCTAATATCAGGGGCCTAGAAAGAAGATACTTTTAACGTTAGTTAAAGGGCTGACATTTAGTAGTGGAGTCATATCTTTCAACATCTGGTATTGTATTACTATTAATATACGTTCTTGATATAATACATATTAGTAGGCTTATGTTTTAGTTGTTAATTGATAACTATTTGGCAAGTGTACCAAATCGCACAAGTAATAAAGTGATGAGTAAATTATCGTTTCTACAGGGAATTGTGTTGTCAAGTACCAAATTACTAATTTAGATACTATTTAAACGATGCAAATTAAAGAAGAGAATAAAAAAAATAAAATTTTAACTATGTTAAATGGGGTTGAGCAAACAAAGAGTGAGATGCTAGAGATCCGATTTCACTTGATTTTCTGATTATTTGGATTCTTTCTTAATTTAAATTCCAATTCAAGAATTGATGGTGGGATATATAATTTAATTAAAACTCAATTCCTTGGTAGATAATTCTCTTTAACTATCTAGAATTAACTAATTCCTTAGTCTAATTCCAAATAGAACAAGGCATGAATGAACAAAATCCCAAGTAATACCACACAACCAACAATATCTATTCCTAGATTATTGCTTAATCATGGTGTTTATCTCAAGAAGCAACATCACACATGAATTTCCCAATTCTATGCATGACCATCAGTTCAATTTATGGTTGATCAAGTCATAAAAGCATTAAGAATAGAGATGAACACTCAATCATGAAAGGAAACTTATATTAAGAACAATAAATCCAAACAAATCATCCATTCAATTTACATCATCACTCTAGCTAGGAAGAGTTTAGAAAAACATCAAGAAATAGGAAAACAAAAGATAAGAAAATGTAAACTCCATTGAATCCAAGACAACAAGAATATGAAGATCTTGAATCCTTGCTCCTTGGTGATCTCCTTAGCTCTCCTAGGGCTGGAAGCCCTCTCCCCCAAAGTCCCCTCTTCCCCCTCTGGCCCCTGGGCTTCTATGGCAGAATAAGTCCTTTTTTAAGATTTAGAAAATCATAAAGCAATTGAATATTGCTGCCACTTTTCTTCATAAAAGGCGTTAACTTAGGCTGGACATATCTCATCAAATCTGGTTGAATCAGTGATAGTGGTCAACATAATATTCGTAGATCTTTTTCTTAACTCTCCTATTCACCGGAATCATGTCATTTGAACTTCTGGAGTGAAAGTTATGCCCAAATTATTACAAAAGATTTGACAGCAAAAGTTTCCTTGATTTGCCTTTAATTAAGTTTCCTCGTTTCCTTGAATAGCCTTTGATTGAATCTCCTTGATTAGCATCCCTTGATAATTCTTTGCATAAATTACCATAATTGCAGTAGATTTGTTCCAAGATCAACTTTCCTAAAATAAATAGCAAATAAACATCAATTAGGAGATAAAATCCCACAAAATCATATGATAAAGATAGGAAATATAAGTACTGACTAAGACTCATCAATAATTGGACCCATTAGTCTTGCTGGATCTGCTGTAACCTGAATGCATGTTAATGTTCTTATGGATGCATGATTAAAATTAAGCGCGTGCTCTGTTTCTGTGAATTAGCTCAGGGTCTAGTAGTGGTTAAGGTTTTGTGTTTGGAACCTTTTCCATGAGTGCTTCGTATAATTTGTGAACCTTTATAGTAGAAAGGTCTAGAAAAATATGTAGGTTGGTAACTTTTATGGTGCTGATATACTGTTATAGCACTACTGAAGAAAATTACCTCATTTGCAGCTTTTTCTTGCAATACACTAATTTGTCTTGCTAAAAATATAATCATGTTCAGATCAACCTATTGTAAACAACATGAATAATTAGGCCTCATTTTTTATTAAGCATCTCAATTTGAAATTGACTTACAATTGACCATCAGCACATGAAATGGCACGTTAGAGAAATAAATCAAATCCTTTCTTGGGGCTTGTAATAACAATTTAATCTTTTGGGATGATTGGTTCCTTGAGCCAATGTATGTGCCATGACATCCATTAGCATTTCGGTTTGGCAATCTTGGATGGACATTCATGTGATTTTTATGGATTGAGATATCATACACTCTTAGAATTACAAAATTTATGTACTTGCATGTTATAGTTGATTCACAGCCTTTGATAGTGGTTGTACTTGTAGCTTTGTTATTTGGTTTTTTTTTCTAGCCCACCTCCTAAAAGCTAGGTGAGATTCAAGACGTAGGAGGAAACAACATTGGGGAAGTCAACAGTGGTAGATTCAGCCTTTACCTCAAGAAAAAGATAGACATGGGATATATTAAGTCAGGATTGCACAAGGAAGCCACCAAAGTAAAGATTAATATTCGAGGAAAAGCCAATGAATGAGTTTTTACAAAATTGCCATTTGTAACAACAAAATATTATAAATCATCCTGATTTACTTTTATTTTATATAGTAAATTCACCCAAATCCAAGTGTAAACCAAATTAACATTGCTCATTTTACATTACTTTGCTTGCAAAGGAAATCGTTAAGGTCACATATGACCCTCTTGTTCATATATAAAAGTTAGAATTATGATATGTTGAATTTTATGTTTCGAATGAGTTGTTTATGCAAGTTTAATTTAGTAAATCATAATAAATAAAATATATTTTTTAGTTCTTTTAGCTGAGTTACAAAATGGCAAATTAGTTACAGATTAGTTAGGGATTCAATACGAATTGAGTAGTATTAACTACTAATTAGCTTTAAATTAATTATAGTTTAATTATAAATTAGCTAGGGATTGACTATGGATTAACTTGAGAATGTAAAAATTAGCTAAGGATTAACTATGAAAATGTTTTAGCTAATTTGCTACGGAAATGAACATTTTTTTCTTAAAAAAAATAGCTAGGGATTAGCTAGGGATTAACTACGAAAATTTCGTAGCTATTTTATTGTAGCTATAAAACTACTTTCGTAGCAAATTAGCTACCAAGATTTTGCTATGAAAAATTCCGTAGCAAATCCCTAGCTAATCCGTAGTTTATTTTTTTAATTACAGACTAGCTACGGATTTGCTATGGAATTTTCTATAGCTAATCTGTGAATTTCTTGTAGTGATTGTTACAACATACTATCTTTGCCAACGGCACTACAATATCTGTTAGCTCTTGAGCATCTAGTAATAATGTATTGCCCAAATTTGGCTTCTTTACCTAATGATCTAACGAAACTCTCCAAGCTAAAGAGTTTGTACATCCTTAGTTGTCCAAAGTTAGTATATCTTCTTGAAAGTTTACAGCATGTCACGTCTGGAATCTCTTGAAATACATAGTTGTACTTGTTTGAAAAATCTACCTGAATGGATCAATAATATTGTTTATCTTTGATATTTGGTAGTATCAAACTGCCATACATATATAATTATATCCAAAAGGTTTTTAGCATTTGAGAAACCTTCATCATCTTTTAATTCAAGAATGTTCAACTCTTAAGAAGAGATGCGGGAAAAGTAAAGGTCGAGGTTGGCCAAAAATAGCTCATATTCCTCACACATATGTTGGCTGTACAAGCAAGACATAATAAGCAGCTTGTGAAACTAAAGTCAGAATCTTATAGTTGTTGACCTTGGACCCTCCTATGTTAATCTTCTTTGGAAAGTGATACTTGCACACATTTTTTTTATACAATTTTTACACTTGGTTAACAATGAGTAAATTTTTAATTAATATAGTATATCGTTTGGTTAATGAGTTTTGGTAATCGATTACTTACAGACTTGGTTAACAATAAACAAATTATTAGTTAATTCAGTACATCGTTTGGTTAATAGATTACCAGCCTGTAAGTGATTGGTTACTAAAACTCATTAACCAGATAATATATTATATTAACCAATAATTTGCTTATCATTAATCAAATATAAAGATGATGTAAAAATTTAGTGTACAAATATCATTGTTGATTTTCTCTTCTGTGTAATGATTGTCAACATCATTACACGAAGTCTATGGAGTTGAAATGTCATAATGGATGCTACATAAGATGAAATAATTGTTGTCATTTTTCTAGTCTTATTACTAGAGATGTAAATCATTCCATCTGCCTAATAAATGTTTGGATTAAATTAGTAAGCTTTTAGAAGAATTGGTTGGTCAAGCATTCTTCATACTTCAAGCTTAAAGACTTTCGTGTAATAAGACGAATTAGAAATATAAATTATTCACGACCTATATCATAATTTATCTTTTCATGATAATTATTTCAAAATTATAGCTTTAAAATATTTAGAGAAAAATAAATTTATATATTCCAAAAAACTAAGCATGAAATGGAATAATATAACATATTCGAAATAAATATTAGAGCCATTGTTATTAAAACCAGACTAGACCGGCCGGTGGACAGGTGAATTGGCAAAGTAACCAATCCGGACGATTAGTTGAATCAGACATGTCTCAGAACTAATGTGACTCGGCCAGTTTGGGCCAAAAATTAGTGACTCAGTTGGTTGAATCGGTGAATCGAGTCATGATTTTTTTATAAAAAACTCTAAAACTTTGAGAAGTCATAATTTTTGACTCGTTTGTTTGATTTAGACTAATTATATGTCAATTTCATATAAATTTTCGATATTTACGCCATGTTGATTCTAACTTTTCAAAAAGAAAACTTATTTTCTAAGTTATGAGCATTTTAATGAAAATATTAAGGCTTTTTTTTATGAATCAATAGTTAAATTTTTTTTTTCTTCTTAAAGGTCATAATTTTTCTCAAAATAAAAATATTTTAATTATTTATAATGATAAATATTATCATATTTAGTGTGTATTTATATATATATATTTAAATATTTATTTAATTTTATCCGATTCGACCAATGACTCACTAGTTGAACTAGTGGCCCATTGATTCAGTATCTGATCGAGTCAACTACCAATCCAAGTTTAATAAATATGGTTAGAGCTCATCATACGCTGTATGACTCACTAGATTAGACAATTGTATCCTGATCAAGTTCAATTAAATCCAGTTACCTGACTTTTTTTTTCGTATTCGTATATCATCTTATGTAAATGAAGCTGAAGGTGATATAAAACATTAAAACCAAAAGAAAAAAATAAGTTCTGAAAATAAGGTCAAATTTAATATCACGATCATCAAATTTTGTCACGTGGATAAATTTATTACTTTCTCTTTTTGTGTATTAAAAATAACAATTTTGTTAAGTTAGTTCATGTGTGTAAGTCTATTTAGTAATTAATGACAGAAATAAATTTTCTAATTAATGAGTAGGATGAAACTCTTTGTTTCCATTATTTTTTTCTTTTATAATAATGACTTAAAAATTTGATTCCATAACTTTCTTAAAAGTAAAAACTACTCAACGTTCTCATTATTAACCTACTCCTAATAATTTATTCTTTCTCTTTGTTTACTAATAATTTATTCTTTCTCTTTGTTTATGTTTTCATTTTTTTTTATCTTTCTCCTTTATTAAATTCTCAGTTATTTATATTTCATGCATGCACAGATATTTGTTCATAACCTTCCTTTGTTTATGTTTTCATTTTTTTTATCTTTCTCCTTTATTAAATTCTCAGTTATTTATATTTCATGCATGCACAGATATTTGTTCATAACCTTCCTTCTCTCCCCCACCCATATGTCTCTCTTAATTTTTCTTCTTCTTGTGTAATACTTGTTACAGAATTAAGGAATATTTGTTGCACCTTCTCTTCACACAAATATATGAGATACAAATATACTAGCTTTAAGATTTGATCCAAACTTTATCAAAAGATTTTTTTTGTACATGAGAAATTAAAGTTGAAGAAAAGAAAGGTCATTACAAAATCAATGCATGCCACAATTTTTATCGAGAGCTTACAATAATATTTATTAATTATCTATAAAAATAGAATTGAATATAGGTCTTACAAACAAAATGATTTGATGTTTACCAGTTAAATTTATATTTTAATAATAAATATAATAATTTAAGTTTAATTTATAATTAATGTAACAATTCATTATAAATAAAAAAGATAATGTTATATTATTATAATACAAAAAAATGTATTTAAAAAAAATTTAACTGTTTTTTAAATAAATTTTATCATATGATTGATTAATTATGTAAAATTATTTACAGTGTGTATGGAGTTTATTCTGAATAAGAAACTCAAACTATCACAGTGACATGTTGAAATTGGATCTTCACATTAATTAATGCTAAAGAAAAAGTTAGAATTCATTAATCTCAAAAGCCCCGAAAAAAAAGCTATAAGAATTAAATAAGAACCGCGGGAAGGTAGCCAGGTGTTCTTAAATCTGTTTTTTGTTTTTTGTTTTTTGGTTGAGGTGTTCTTAAATCTTAAACCCCCACAAAATCGCTATTCTCCACAATAATAAATAAATAAATAAGACAAAACACTTTTTTTTCTGTTTTTTTTTCCGTTCATAATTTTTGTTTCACGTAATTAGAAATCACGCAAAATTTTCCCACTCCCACTCTCAATCCCAATCCCAATCCGCATCGTCTCATATGTGACTGATTATAATCAGCCCGCCGATTTTGTTGCTTCAATTCCATTCCAATTCCGAATTCCAATCCAATCTTCATTCGCCCTCTTCTTCCTCATAACATAAAAACTCCCTCCTTTCAAAACCCTAATAACCCCTTTCGTCTCTCTCACTCTAGATTCTACACACTCCATTCTTATTTTATTATGGACGCAGCTACCAGGGACCGAGCACTCTCTCTCCTCGCCGCTGCCAACAACCATGGCGACTTGTCCGTCAAAATCTCTTCCTTGAAACAAGCCAAAGATCTTCTTCTATCCATCGACCCCTCTCTCACCGCCGACCTTTTCCCTTACTTGCTCGAGCTTCAGTCCTCCCCCGAAACCCTCGTTCGAAAATTGCTCATCCAGTGAGTTCGTAGCCCTAGTTTTTTCAATTGTTTTTTTCTTTTCTTTTCTGGATCTTTGTAGGAATCTTCAAGTGATTATTGATGCTTTGGTTGTGTCTGTTTAGGTTGTTTAAGCTTTAACTTAATTTGGTGATGAGTTCTTTCACGTTTTCTGAATAACATTAGTCTTTTAGGGCAATGCCGTGGGGCTACATTTCTGGTTGGTGCTTTGTGATGTTTCCGAGTTATCTTTCTTTCTTATTTACTGTCTTCTGAAGCGAATGCCTCTGTCATGCTGAATTTAGTGGCTTGCTTGTTCTTGTCTATAACTTGTGCTATCTGTGTGTTTCACTCTCCATATTTGGTTGCTACTGGTGTGTTCGTCTAATTGTCCCCCCCCCCCCCTTTTTTTATTCATGTGCTTCCTTCACTGCATTCCAGGGTAATTGAAGAGATTGGTTTTAAAGCCGCGGAGCATTCTCCTACACTGATGTCTGTACTATTAACATTTTTACGAGATGGCGACGTAATTGTTATAAAGCAATCTATTGTTAGTGGCACAAATATTTTCTGTAGTGTTTTTGAGGAGATGATTGTGCAGGTACTTTCTCTCTCCCCCTCTGTCCCTCCTTCATAACTCCACACAGATAGACAAAAAGACACATCTGAGTTTTATTTATTTTTATATAGATGAAATTATTTATGAGAAATTGAGAACACATCTTGCTGTGAGTATCTGGTTGCTATGTGTACTTCTTAGTCGTGGTGGCTCTCTCCCTTCTTCTTCTCCTTCCACTTTCTTTGGGGTTTTGGCTTTGGCTAATATGAAACTGACATTATCTATAAACAATAACTATGGCAAATGATATGAGGTTCTGGCTTTCTGTGGTTTCTATGGTCTGATTATACCTTGATATTAGATCAGATTCATACTATGTTGACCTCCTTTGAAAGTGGAGGAACTCTTTTACTAACTATTGTTTTATTGAAAAAAGGTTTTTTTTTTCTATGTTGACATTTATCCTCTTTTGTTTTATAGGCATCTGGACAAGTTGTTATGTCACAAATGACAAATCACCCTAAACAAATATTACTTTTTTCTTTTATGCAATGTTGTTACTCATCTGGTTCATCAAATCACTGGTCATTACTTCATAAATTGTTTAAAGGCTTGATCAGTTGTTTGATGGATTTTGCACCTTCTTTCTTGTCCTCTGCCCATTTCACCCCCCTCTATTTCCCTGACATTGGTTTGTAGTATGCTACTGACAACTGAAACTAATTTGGAAAACTGAACAGTTTCAACAATATGGTAAAGTTGAGAGGTGGCTAGAGGAGATTTGGATGTGGATACTTAAGTTCAAGGATGCTGTATTTGGAATTGCTCTGGAGGTAATTAACTTCTTCTCCATCCATTCCTTTGCCAAATTGCTTGAGGATATCTTTGCATATATGTGATGTCTTAATGTTGTCAGGTTTTACTATCTTCAGTAATTGTTACTTTACAAAAAGTGATGTATTACTGTGAAACATACTAATTAATTTTCTACGTGTTCAACTTATTGAACCATGCAATTGTATAATATTTGAAATTCAATCCAAGTTTAGTCAAAGAAGCCTGTGGCTTTAAAAGCTTTGTTAGTTTGACTTCTGTATATGATAATGGGCAATCATTGAGAGAGATCACTATTCTCCAGTTTTCTTTCGTTGAGTGCAAGGTCTATTTGTCAGGTGTATGTGGTTTATGATCTTGAATTAGGTTTTGAATATTTAGTACCTTTCAGTGGTGCTTTTCATTAAATGGGGGCCTGTGCATTAAATTATTTAGTTATTATTATTATTATTATTTGACAGTTGTAGAGGGCTTTTTGTAAAGGTTTCTCCAGTGTGGGTGAGGACGTTGATGCATGTAAGTGATGATGTCTATGTATATGAGGCACATGACAATGCATGAAGTTGGCTAATAATTTCTTGCAATTTCGGCCAAGCAAAGGGGCATTTGTGCATGTCTACATGCTAAATGGTATTTGGAGTTCATGTGTCTTTGTTGGCGGTCATTATCACTTGCCACTTTTTGTCCGGAATATATATTTTTCTGTTTACCAGTTTATTAAGGTACTATGAAGTATGATCTGATGCATGTCTCATCATGAATTCAAGTTTGTAAACTTGAAATATGTTTTTGGTGTTTCCAGAAGTTGTCTGCTGAAATTTTAGGTTGCACAGTACTTATAACATTTGTATCTACACAACTCCTAATCTTATATCAATCCCTAGTCAAAATTTTGCATTTTGATCCTTGCTTGCTATCTAAATGTCAAATTCATTTCAACTTGAACTTGTGGTGGTGGTAATGGACTTTATGTTTTTTCTGATTGGAGAGTTAATTTGCTTGATATTGTAGCCTGGTTCTGTTGGAATAAAGTTGCTGGCACTGAAATTCTTGGAAACACTTGTCTTACTTTTTACATCTGACATCAGTGATCCTGAGAAATCAGCCACAGAAGGTATTGCTCTTCAAGTTTCATGAGTTTAATGATTTTACTCAGAGAACATGGCTTTATTAGTACACAATTATTATTTCATGTTCCAGTCTAGATAACTGATTTTGGATAATTTTCATCTGCTCATTCATTTTAATGCTAACATTGATCCAAATACAGGAGGCAGGCAAGCTGTTAATATCTCATGGTTGGTGGGTGGTCACCCTGTTCTTGATCCAGTGGTGCTAATGTCAGAGGCAAATAGGACTATTGGCATTCTATTAAATTTATTGCAGTCTGCTGGCAGTCTCCCTGGTTGCTTGACAATTACTGTTGTCAATTGGTGAGTTTTCATATGGTAGCAGTCAATAACCCATGTTTGTATAATATTTGGCATCGTGTGTAATCTTCATTTTCTGATGGTTGTAAATCCTGTGCAAATTGTTGGTAGGCCACTTCTTAAAATATTTGGTTGCATATAAAGGATTTTTTCCCTATATTGTCTGCTAACTACTATCTGTTGTTTTCCTACCTCCCTTTTAAACCTTTTGTTTTACTGGGATTGCACCTCCTCCTATGTGTCCTTTTAATAAACTGGTGAAATGTTGGCTCTCGGTTGACCAATTTTTTTCTCCTTCACCTCATAAAAGTGGAGAGGTGGATAAATAATTTTCCTGATGCTTTTCACGTCTGTTTTTAAAACTGGATCTGTTTAGTTGTGTGTATTCTGGATCTTGGGTGTAGTTTTTGGCTTATTAATGTAACAGTCTAACATAAGTATACAGCATGCTTTAAATACTTGTTTCTCTCCTTTTTAAATGTATACACTGAGTGGGATAGAGTTTGTGGTATTTAATCTATTTCCTACTTTCATTAGGGGCCATGTCATAGTTTTGAAGTTTCATGACTCATAATTACGCTTCAGGGCCTTTTTTTTTGTATCAGTTTATATATATAAAAATAAATTATATGCATGCCAGTAAGCATATATATATGAAATCATTTTTCTAAGGATTATAGATCTTATAGATGGCATTGCATTTAACTTCTTGGTGGTCTCAGTGTGTGTGCAGAATGTTTATATTTGTTGTGATGAATTTTGCATTTGTTCATTGCTTTTATGTCCATGTGGGATAATTTTTCAATTTATGTTATGATACAATACTATGAGTGTGTTATGTGGTCCTACAAATTCAGAAGGTATGGGAAGATACAAGTCTGAACAACTGTCTCTCTGCGCCACAGATTCTGGATTATAAATATTGGCAGTTTGGCACAGCTCAAGTGGTAAGAGGGTGGTGGCTGGGTTAGAGGTCTTGCAAAAAATGTTATCTACCGAGAGGGGGGCGGTAAATACAAAGTATGGACTATAAGTGAGTTTCCAAACTTGGCAATAAAAATGAAACTAAAATTGGATAGGAATCACGAATGATTGAAGATTTTTTTTTTCAATTTAATAAAAGAAGACTTCATTAAGATGAGAAAAGAAAGAGTACAAAACATTAAAACAAGAGGATGGCTACAAAGAAACTACCGAGGTAAAGGGGGAAAAAAGACAATACATCAGCTCAAATCCAATTACCAGAAAGTACATTTGCAAATCCAATTCTATGCATTTCTGATGAACTTTTTTTCACTTATCCCCCTTCATTTGATTATTGTCTATCTGTGTGTTCACACACATGTGAATGAATTCACTGCTTATGTGTCTAGCAGCCTGTCGAATTGCAAGTATAGATGCCGTGTTTTCAAGCACCCAATGGTTCTGAAAATAGTATAAAATTTTATACTTGTTTAATTGGGAACCTTTGCAACTGCAATATTTTCTATCTAATATGTATTATTTTTCAAATTTGAAATATCGTAAAGTGGTTCTATTCCACCTTACTCCTTTCTATGCAGGAAGGTGACTAGTGTATCTCTTAAGATTCTTGTGTATTTTTTTGTGATTTCGTATTAGTATTATTACAAGATGCTCTCATGCCTTAATCATTACTGATGCCATTAAATGTCTTCAGATCAATGATGCCTTTAAAAATTTAGAGCATATAACTGCATTTTCCCCTGGTTTTACTATGTTCAAAATTATGGAGTGATCACTGAAGCAGGGACACATGGATAGAACAAGTTCAACTGCTTGTTTTTTAGAACATTGCAGCACGCTGACCAGCTCTTTATGAGGAGTTAATGGCCTTGGATACTGCTGCATTGGTGATTCATATAATGGAAGTTACAGTGATAGACTATGTTAGATGATTCATTGTTTATACTGTGGAGTGCCAGTTGGCTGGGTGATAGAAATCGAAAGTGATGCATTAAAATGGTCATCTCGTGAACTGAGGAAACATGGTCGTCAAGTGATGCAGTTTATTATTGTAAACTGTTAAGAGAGACCATTTACTATTTAAAATTTTGTGCTGTAAGCGCATACACAGTTAATGTATTCATTATTTTATAACAGCTGATACACAGTTAATGCCTCAATAATTCAAATTATATTTTGGTGGGCTTGTGTTATTATATTTACTTTGGCTCCTTTTTTCTGGATTTTTTTTTCATTCCATTTGTTAGCATATTAAGTGATGCTGGAACCTTTAGAATTTACAATTACATAGTTTACCCAGTAATATCTTTGCCTCTGTTCTGCTGTTCCTTTGATTGTTTTGGCAACCAGCTTTTAAATTGCGAATCTCTTGTTCATCTTGTTTCATTCGTTCATCTGGTATGCAGTTTAAACGTGCTTTTTGAAATTAATCTCATGACATGGACATTCAATTTGGAGTTTCATCCAAGCTAACTAACAATTTTCCCTCCTACAAAAGTATCAGCAAGCAAGGAATATGATAAGTGGTGGCATGAGCATCAACTTTTTGTTGAGGTCTCTTGATAAAAATGCATTAATATGAATATTTTGGTCGTGAGAAATTAAAGTCTTAAGCAGGTCCTAGATAAGTGTTCATCATATATTCATTGAGCTGAACTAACCAGATTTTAAATCAATTGTGGCCATTCCTTTTTCAACATATTACCCTCCTTTGTTTGAATTAATGCTTCTCTTATGACAATGCATAACGCTCGTAAATTGAATGGTATCTTCCATCTATAATTTTTGTCGTAAGTAGTTTAGGGTTAGCTTGGAAAATCAGTTTTAAACGTTTCTGAATCATTATATCATATCTCCAGTTTTTTTAAAGTTGTCAATTTGAAAATGAAAATCCTTCATCGTGTCATCTGCATCGCCATCGCATTGTTCATGTAATCTGCAGCTTTTCTTTTCAAGGTTAAACTTTATTGCTGTACTTTTGTACCACATTATGTCTTTATTTGCTGCCAAGGAGCATCTTGCCATTGTTAATCTCCTTTTCCTTTTTCTGCTGTCTTTTGTGCTATATTTTAACTAGTTATGTGAGATTTCTAGCTCATGATGTTAAGGGAGTTTGCATGTTTTCTATCTACAATTGCATTGTTCAAAGTTGAATGAAGGCTTTGGAGTTATATGTATATAATATCTAGATACCTCATCATATGTTGTTTCTTAAAGATCATCATAGCTTAAGAGGTTTAGGATGAGTTTGTAGGCACTGTTCACAGTTTTAGGAGAGTTTTAATAATTGTATGCTACAGAGGCTTATTTCGTTATTTGAGCATTTTGGCACTTAGTTATCTCAGAATTATGGAGGTTCTTATTGCAGTTCTATATTTTCCTTAATTTTGATCAGGACTCGTGCCAGATGTTGAACTGCTTAGTTAGCTGAGATGCAACCGTTACATGTTCAAATTATAAGAATTTTATAGAAACAGAAGCATAAATTATTAAAAATCTGGACGTGTTAATTTGATGCTTAGTTTGATATTTTTATTCCATTGGGAGATAGAAATGTAAGGGCTCTATTCTATAGTCTTCAGGTTATATCTATGAAGTAATTACATCCCTCTTTTTTTTTTCATTCTATAGTTTCCAAGTTATATATACAAAATAATTACATCCTACACTTTTTTTAATCCTTTCTTCTTCTTGTTCTTTCTTTTGGCTTCTTGAGGGCCCCTTTTGTACACTGTATTCGAAACCTTTGTTATGTGTCCAACAGAAAAGTGAAAATTTTGATACATCGCCTTGTGGAAATTCTTTGGTTAATCACACTTTTATATTTTGTGAAATTTTGGTTTCAATGGAAGTGTTCTTCTGAAACTTTACCTTGGCCAATGTGTGCTCATCCTTATTTTTCTTTTCTCTCCCCATCTCTGTCCCTGTCAACCTGGAATGGATTAGTAAAATATAATTTGTTATGTATTGATTAGTTTGAATTTAATAGCAAGTTGGTCATATGGGATTATTCTATCATCTCTTCTTTAGTGTTAATATTTTCTATTTGTTCTTTAGGCTTGTGCATGCACATTTTTTTAACCTTGTATACATGAATTTATATATACAGGCAATTGTGATTTTTGAGACTTTTTATTTTTTTATTTTTTGCATTTTTAATCACAGCCACTTCGGTTTTTTTCCTGGTGCAAACACTGTTGTTTGTGTTGGCCATCTTTTCTTGACAGTTTTTTCAATGTCAAACAAATGTTGCTGCAGAACTTGAGTGAAGTTTCATTTTTGTAGTTGGTCTGACAAGTTTCCTCAAAAAAATTAAAAAGTAAAAAGAAAAGAGAATGTGCTCATTAATCAATATATGGCATGGTGTCCAAGTTATATGCTATATCTGCTATCCAGTGTATTCCTGCCTGACTCCATTTTGGGGTGTGGTTATGCAACCTTAAATTCTGGCTATGCACAGCTGCTTCTAAAAGTCATTAATTCTTTCCCTTTTCAAAATGTATTATTCATATCATTTTATCTAGGGTTATAAGTTGGGTATTTAACTCTGGTTTGTGTTGAAACTAATAGGTTTGGGTGGATGCTTTTAAGTTTCTTAAACGATGTTGATTCAGTCTAGCAACACCATTGCAGCATACTTTTCTCTTTTAAGCACTAACTGGTTCTACCATATTGTAGTTCAGTTTTACTCTCTGTTCAGTTTTAGCTTGGTTTATATGGAATGGGCAGAAATGAATAGAAGGTATAGAAATTTGATTATGCCTATTTGGTAGGGGTTTGTATGGGGAGGATGGGAATAGAAGTGAGCAGTGGTTCATCCTATTGTGAATAATTTCACTACATTTGGTAAAAATTGAAAATGAAATATATGGTTAAGATAGTCCAGCAATGAGACTAATTTTTTTTCCCTAAAAAAACGTTTTTGCAAAAGTGCTATGGCAATTATTAACAGGAAAAAAGAATCTTTCCATCACCTTTTGCTCATATTGAGCAAGCCAGATTCCAAGTGCTTCTACTCTTTTTTAACCTTTTCCAGCAAGTATTGGTAAAAAACCTAAATTCCTTGATTTCCCTCAAGATAGACAAATTCTTATTTGATCAAAACAACAAGAAGAAGTTCAACAACCAAGCCCTTTAGGTGGGTTCGGCTACATGAATTAATCTATGCCATTGGATTCCATCAAAAACCAAAGTTTTAGTAAGAGCTTCTTAAGCATTACTGTGCCTGTGATTCAGGTTGTCTTTGAAATCTTATAAAAATAACTTCTAAGAAAAAATAGTTGCCCACCACTTGAGCATGCAACTGTCCCAACCCAACTGCCTAGGTTGTTATATCTGAATTTAAATAGAAAAATTCAGTTAGCTCCACTTAAATTCAAATGTAGACCCTTTGACAAGTATGCATATGGTGACGTATATGTTATTGATATTCAATATAAAATATCCCTGTTAATGGCTTTTATTTAGATTGTTTGTGGGTACTAGTGAAAAAAAATACTGATATGCTTTTTCTCCAAGTGTTAAATTTTCTTTACTTTAGGTTTTGCATATAGTTTATGTTGCTCCTTAGCATTACATTTAGTTGCCGTAGTTGAGGTGCTGTTTCTCTTCTCCTGCCTCCTCAGTCACTGTCATATCAAATCTAACCCTGCAAATTGTTTGCTTTGACAGTCTAGCAGCCATAGCAAGGAAACGGCCACAGCACTATGATACTGTTCTTTCTGCATTGCTTGATTTTGATCAAAATTTTCAAACAGTCAAAGGATGTCATGCTGCCAGTATTCTGTACTCCTTAAGAACTGCTTTTTTGGGATTTCTAAGGTGCACTTATTCACCAATACTAGAGGTAAATGTGCTTGTATTTTACATTTCAACTGTCCTCTAACTTCCATCTTAATCTTCTTTCTGTGTTAATTCATCATTTCTACATATTTTATTGTGATCCTCTTTACAATATGTATTGTGAAATTATATTGCAGCTTTGGTTACCTGATGGATAGAATCTCAATTTGTTGCTTTTCTTTCTTGACCACTAAATTTTTAACTTAAACTGTCTAAAACATATTCTCTCCTAATTATATGGCAAGATATGTTGGGTCTTGGAGATTTACTTTGGATCAGTAAAAAGTTGGCCAAATGGAATCGTCAAGTTATTGTATTATACAAAAACTATTACGTTTTTCATATTTATACATTACACGGACAGTTTACATTTTCTAATTCAGTATTAAGCTTAAAATTTGAGGTCCTACTTTTTAAAGAATCTTCTCATAAATTTCTCATACTTGTTGAACTTATTCCACTTTGGAGAAGCTATGCCTTGTTGATGGATAGTGCACTAGTTTCATGTTTGCATGCAGATGGAATCCTATAATATGTCGTCCAGGAATTGAGTACAAATTTCTCTATACTCAGTTACTGTCTTACCTACTTCCAATTAGTGTGCCATTTTGTTTTCAATCTTAGTACACAATTAAGCATTTTGTAGTGAAGAACAAATCACATCCTAGCAAGCAAGGGTAGGAAGAGAACAATATATGTAAATAATTTTCTTATTAGGATCCTGTGCTAATAGGGTTAAAGGATAAAGACTGGTGTCCATGTGGATAACCATGATTAGACACATTATCTCTAAGAATTCTTCTCTTAATATTTTGCAGTCAAGAGAAAGATTGATAAGGAGCCTGCGAGCTATGAATGCAGGGGATGCTGCTGATCAGGTCATTCGTCAAGTTGACAAAATGATTAAAAATGGTGATCGTTCTACCCGTGATGCTCGGGTTAACAAGGTAGGTAGTGACTTACTACCTTTTTGCTGCAAATTAAGCTGCTGACACTGAGCACAAGTTATGAGCTTTTTTTCATTTATATATCATTCAATTTTATTTTTAACTGTCAGGATGATCAACCATCAACTCAGTCAGGGGAATTATCTAGAAAAAGATCTGTTCCTCCAGATAATGAACAATTGGCCAATGGTCATGAGGCAGTCTCTAAGCGGATTCGTTCTGGTCCTGACCCTTACTTTACTTTACCGGTTAAAATAAATGATTCTGGGCAGGATCTTAACTCTGTTAACGGAGTATCCCCTAATGTCTCTGTGCTGGATAGTGAACTAACTGCTGTGGAGCAAATGATTGCTGTGATTGGTGCTTTGCTTGCTGAAGGAGAGAGAGGTGCTGAATCTCTTGAAATCCTTATTTCGAAGATTCATCCTGATCTGTTGGCTGATATTGTCATAACTAATATGAAGCACTTGCCTAAGACACCCCCGCCACTAGCAAGGCTTGGGAATTCACCAGTAACTCGACAAGTAGGTTCCCAAGTCAGTCAACCGCAGGTTATAGCAGCATCTCCTCCAATAAATTCTATGCAATCCTTGGCTGTTACTGCCCAAGCACCATTTCCTTCAACGACTGCCACAGCCACTGCCACTAGTTCATCACTATCTGACATCTCTAATGTCAGTAACCTGCCTGCTGATTCTAAACGTGATCCACGCAGGGTAAAATTTGCTTGCTTTTATTTGCCAGAATTGGCATCTGCCAGTTAATATTTCTATATCTATTATTATACAAAACAACTTACCTTGAACCACCTGGTTCAAATTTTCAGGATCCCCGTCGTCTGGATCCTCGGCGTGTAGTGGTAACTTCTGGAGCGGCAGCTGTATCAATTATGGAAGATGCTGGGGCCACAAAATTAGAGTTTGACAATCCCGTGTCTTTGAGTAAGCCTGTTTCACATCCTGTTGCGACTGCTGATGACAATACTTCAGCCGATCTAACAATCAAAGTCAAAAGTGATGATATGATCTCTGAAGGTCCCCCAGTTTCAGGATCTGATCAGCTAACTTCCAAAACAGGGGTTCTGGAGAGGCATGGAGATATTCACCGGATTGCAGAAGCAAATGCTTCTTTGGATCCTTCACTCCCTCCTGCTGATATAATAGATGAGGATCTGAGTACAGTGAAGCTGCCAGATGATACTGAAACAAATGAGACAGATTCTTCGTCTATTTTAGAGTTTGATCAGTTTTCTCTTGATGTTCAAGTTGCATCTACGTCAGAAGATACCTGTCTGGAATTACCACAGCTTCCACCATATGTTGAACTATCCAAAGAGGAGGAAAGTAAGGTGAAACACATGGCTATTAGGCATATTATCGAGTCATACAAGCATTTGCATGGGGCAGATTGTCAGCAGTTTTGCATGCCATTACTTGCTCGACTAGTAGCTCAGGTATAAAATTGCTTTGTTTTTTCTTTTCAATGTTCCATAATTGTAATTCTATTAAAGATATGAACTTACTGTTTCTGTTTTTTATATATCTTGTACATATGTAGTCTAGCATCAGTATAAACGATTTTTTGTCTCGTAATATTTAGTTAAGCATATCTATGATATAAAGCTAATACCTTCATGGTGTCACCAAACATAAATAACACACCTACAGCAACTGTCCTATCTCCACATTTTCCTTCCCCATGTTGGTGTCTTCAAGATACAGACCTTACTGTAAACAATAATTTGTGGTTAGTGGGTAACTAATTGAAATTTCAAAGCTCCTTCTTTTCTCTAATTTTTAAATGATTATAAAACAAAAAAGTAGCTTGATGTGCACATTAGTGTCGAAGCGATAGTGTTGTAAAATTGCAGAATTTTGTTTCATAAATTAATGTGTAAAATGCGTAGGCAATCAGAAATAGTGAAAACAAGATTGGCATCAAAAGTAATGATACATTTTGATATATCTCTACTGCAAAGAGAATGGAGACTTGGAGAGGTAGTTTTCAATCTTTGCTTTTGTCCCAATGGTCACAAAAATATCCTTATCCAGTTCCAATGTTTATTAAATGAACTAATAAAAATTATAGGGTTATAGAAGTAAGATCAAAACAAAAATTAAATTAAATCAAAATAATTCTAAATAAACACACCCCATTTTCTCTCTCGCATTTTGTTATTTTTCTCCATTTTTATGTCTGCTACTTTAAATCTATACTGCACACACGTGTGTCACTTTCTAACAATTATTATGGGAAAGGTACATGATAAGAAATTCAGAGGTACAACTAAATTTTTTTTTATTGTAAGATTTATAGGACAAAGAAGATTTGGCTGTGTCCTGACCTGGCTGTTCTCTTAAAAAAGAAGGCAGGGATTGAATGATATCGAATAAATGTGGTTGGAAAGAAATGCATACACAGTTATGTTTGCTAATTACAGGATGAAAAATTGGAGGAAGTATTTTACTTAACCTGAAACACTAAACTGCAGCTATACACATGACATGAAACTTGAAAGTATCAGCTGCAATGCAATCTGTCTATGAACATGTTGAGTACAACAAAAGGAACTTTGAAGCATGTATCTGCTTTAATAATTTCTTGTCTTAATAAATTCTGAGCAGCATTATCTAATTATATATTGGTCCTTGATAATACATTGGTCCTCCCTTGCAGATTGATAACGACAATGAGTTTATTGTGATGCTGCAAAAACACATCCTGGAAGACCACTGGCGAAAGGTGCCCATGTTTTAAAAACTGCTTTAATTTTTAAATGAATTTATCTGTACTTTTTCCTGTCTTGGAGTAATAGAAATGTGCTGAATATTTTTCAAGTGCAATAGTTGCCACCATTGGTCTGATGTCGTTCAACATTTTAGAGTCTTGAAAAGGGGTACTTTGCTATTGCAAGCAAGGCATACACTTTCGATATTCATGCACGAAAGTCAGACTTGCACATTATTTTTTATTATGGATCCAAAAATGGACTAGGATATACATACATTCATTGAAGGGGCTTAAAATGCATATGATGGTATTTTACGGTTCAGATCTTCATTTTATATCACAAGATAATAAGTGGTAATAAATGCAATTATATTAGTTTGGTGATTTATATATTAAAATCCTAGTGGTAAATTATCCCCCACATTTGCAAAGCAGAATTTGTCAAGTTTGATTTTGGAGAATCCAGACATTTGTAGATAGATCATAGATCAGCTACCAAACAACTGCTAGCATATTGTACCATTGCAAGTTTAAGCTACTATGCTAAACAAACAACATTGTAGTATTCAAAGCTCATACATAGTTTATTAGTGCTTGTAAAATGAACCCGAAGTTTGATGTTGTGGGAACATAAGAAACACATATAGAGCAATCTGGACTATGGAGGGTGTGGTCAAATTATATTTGCGTACAGGATTGAATTCATCTTCGTCAATTTTCCAAATCTGCATGTGATGGGGGTGGTGAAGCATCATAATAATTGTTCTTTCCAAAGAATGAAAAATTTCAAAAGGGTGACTGGTGGCATGTTGACATAGAAGAGTTCTATATTATTGCCTCTATTTTTTAAAGTACGTGCAAAATGGCTTATATAGATATTGCTTGGATACAAAAATTTATTTGGACCGTGGAGTCAATTTTTAATGGTTATGGTTATGGTTGGAGATCATGATTCTGATTAACAGATATGACTCTGAAAATTTTTCTGTTCAGTAGTTTCTTTTAAATAGTTCTAACATATTACTTACAAATGGAGTTGCAGGGGCATGAACTTGTACTGCATGTTTTGTACCATCTGCACTCCCTCATGATATTGGATTCAGCTGGAAACTCTTCATCTACTGCCGTTTTGTATGAAAATTTTCTCTTGGGAGTGGTAGGCACGTAATTGGCTGTTTGGTCTTATTTAATAACATTGTTTTCTATCTTTTAATAATAATTTCTTTCTTAAATAAACTCTGATTTACTATTTCCTTGTAGGCCAAATCTCTGTTGGATTCTTTTCCAGCTTCAGACAAGTCTTTTAGTAGACTTCTTGGTGAAGTCCCACTTTTGCCAGAATCTGCTTTGAAGATTTTGAATGATCTCTGCTATTCTGATGTTACTGATCACGATGGAAAAATTATCCGTGACATTGAGCGTGTAACTCAAGGTCTTGGTGCCATCTGGAGTTTAATTTTGGGTCGTCCACAAAATCGCCAAGCCTGCTTAGGTATAGCATTGAAGGTAACTTGTCATTCATGAATCTCTAGTGGCAGAATATTTGTGTCATTTGGACAGTGTATGTTATCATCATGCATATTTTATTAGTATTCATGCATCTCTGGTATATTGGAGGTTGGCACTTTGACGCAAGGACTTAATAGCGATAATTGGACACAAAATGAACAAAAGGACGGGCAGAAAGGACTGAATGATTAAGGATGAAAACCATCAGCTGCCTATGTGCTTTGAATAGGTTTTCAATAGTTATGAATGTATTTGTAGCATTAAAAAAAAAACTGAGAAAATAGAGTTATGTTTCCATCTAACCATTACAACGTTTCAAGCAGCTTTGTCAGTCTTGCTGAACCATATGTACTGTATCTGTCAAGCTTAAATATTAATTGAGATATATATTGTAAAGCAAGTAGTCAGGTTGTAGAGTGTACTAAATCTCAGCAATGATGAGGATTTAGGTATATGGGAATTGGGGTTTAAGTGTTGAGCAGCTACTCCTTGTAATCTTTGTTGATCATAGTGAATTTTCTCGCTGTAGGTTGAACCACGTTAAATCTTGTGTCTATTCTTCTTCTCTGTATGTTCTGTTTGTGCTCCTGGTTACAACATATATGTATAGCTGAAGGCATACGTAGTTGTTAGCGTATTTCTGCCTGGTATTGAAATCCATGACACTTGGTATAACTTAAGCTCCTACTAGGCAAATAGGTTAAATGTGTTGGATCTTCAGGGAGTGTTCTTTGGCAGTGGATCACATATTGAGTTTTCTATTCATATGTCAATTCTATGGTACAGCCACTGTGTTACATTTGGGTTTACCGGTACAACTAACTGTGGCAGTTTCAGAACCACTGGATTGAATCTGATTCTGACCCAAGAAAAAAAATTCTTCTGCCAAATGCATTAAATCCAACAGTCCAGAAATTGCCACCTAGTGGATGCACTGGTGCAATGGGCTCACCATAGCCTCTCAGAGATGGTCCAATGAAACTTGAGGGTGCTTGTTAGCATGTCTATAGAATCTCTAGAGGATTGTGTCAGTGACTGATGAGTGATGATTAACTTGTTGCCTACACAAAATATTTTGTATACATGTTTTATAACTTTGGTTGTCCTTTTCCCATTATTTTTTCCAATATTTTTAAAAAAATTATTTTTCTTTCCACATATCTGAGTAGTAAGTACCAAGTTCGCCACTGTTTTTGTGAAAATGACCATTATGTAAACTGTTTTTTGTTTTCCTGTTTTTTTAAATTTGTTTTTCCTTTTCCATTATGTAAACTGTTTGATTTACTTTCCTATGTCTAATGTATTGATTTACTATGGCAGTGTGCTGTCCATCCACAGGATGAGATTCGAGCAAAAGCTATTCGGCTGGTATAAACTATAAAAGCTTATGGTTGTATGGAATCTGACTGACTCTGTTAATTAATAATGTAACCAAATGCTTTTTCATGTGTTGGACAGGTGACAAACAAACTCTTTCAGCTTAGTTGCATATCAGAAGATGTTGAGAAATTTGCAACAAAAATGCTTCTTTCTGCTGTAGATCATGAAGTTTCAGATACAGGTCTTTTGCAATCTGGACTTACTGAACAAAGAGCTGAGGCAGAGGTATTAAACTTGTAGTATTTTTCTATTATCTCCCTTTTATTGCTCTGAGTTATATTCGTCCTAATGACTGCTGTGGAGAATTCCATAATATAGCTGATTGAATTATTTGATTCTGAGCCTGTAGCTACCCTTTTCACAGCAATCTGGTTTCTTATAATAGACTTCTGTCAGGTTTATTCTTATAAATAAAATATCAAGCAAGTTCTGTTCTTTTTTCTGTTATCATTTTGGTTATTGCTTTGAGACATGAATTTTGTAAGACTGTATAGGACAGTTTGTATTAATTCTAAATGGAACTGCCTTTAATATGGTTTGAAAACCATTTAGACGTAAATCTTGCTTTGCCTGCTTTTTTGTTTTCTTTGTGCACGCGCGCTCGTAAAAAATTGCCCCACTCAATGGAATAAGATTTGGTTGTTATTGTTATACATGCTTAATAAACTGATTATTGGTAGTGGCATACTTTTTTTACAGGTTGAAAGTCAGGAAACAAGTGGTACTTCGCAAGTTTCAGAGTCCACAACTTCTGAAAATGACTCCGCTAGAGTTGCTAAACCAATGGTTCAAAGTGTTTCGTCTGTATCATTCTCTGAAGCTCAGCGCTTCATTTCTTTGTTTTTTGCTTTATGTACAAAGGTCTGTTTTATGTATACTTCATGTAGAGCTTGACAATGACTACTATGATGATTACTTTTCATCTGTCTTGGTAACACTGACGAAGTTTTCATATCCTTGCAGAAACCCAGTCTTCTTCAGATTGTATTTAATGTTTATGGGCAAGCCCCAAGAACTGTAAAGCAGGTCTTATTTTGTTGATTATGTTAGTTTACCAGTATTATTATTTTAGGATACAGCCAATTAGGTTTAAGTCACTTGTTTCTTTGTTCTATATACACAATTGATGGAGTTTGCCCTGGTCCTTGGAACACAGTAAAAGGCTTTGACTAAAAATTTGTTGTATGAGATTGAGAGTAGTGTCACATGTCCAATTGTATGATGTGCCTAAATTGTCCTCTCTCTGATTCTATTATATATTTAGTTTAGGTTTGCTCATGTAATTATGTGGGGCAATATACAGATGCAACTATGTGCTTCACAATGAAAAAATGAATTTTTCATAAAAGGTCATCACTATGAATCATGACCTTGTGCAGCGAAGGAGTTTTTACCTTTTTACCTTTTGCATTGTGAATTTTTCTTTTCAGCTATTATTGGCACTAGTTGTACTTTGCTTAATGTTTCTGACCTTTTCTACTTATGCTTTTGCAGGCTTTTCATCGCCACATTCCTATTCTTGTGAGGGCATTAGGGCAATCTTATTCTGAATTGCTCCATATCATATCTGATCCACCACAAGGAAGTGAAAATCTTCTGACACTGGTAGCTTCCTGCTCTCATTGTTGACAATAGCTTATTTTGTTCCATGATTGAAGGTAGATTACTATACTATGAATGATGATTTCAATTTTGATTTTGTTTTCTTGAAGGTGCTGCAAATATTGACTCAAGACACAACACCATCTTCTGATCTGATATCTACTGTTAAACGTTTATATGAAACTAAATTTAGGGTATGTCTAATAGCTAAAACCATTCCAGAATTCTCCACCAATGCTTATTGGCTTGTTTTCTTATCTTGACTTGTTCTCCATTGCAGGACGTTACAATTCTTGTTCCATTGCTGTCATCACTTTCCAAAAAGGAGGTCAATTTCATGGCTTTCTTCTTTTGCTTTTCTATATATATTCTTGCTCAATTTTCCTTTCTTTTTTGTGTTATTGTATGTGGGTCTCTCATTTTGACATATAAATATTCTTGGAAGTTTTTTTTGCTAAGCCATGGTATCAGAGTGCAAGTCGTATGCACTCCATTTTATATTAATGTTCAGGATGCTTAACTTCCCATCTTGTTTTAGACTCATTATTTCTCAGTATAGGCAATCTTCTGCTTTCTTCTCAGGTCTGAAAACATTAGATCAGTAAATTCTCATAAGAATGCGTGCAATAACCAAATTCCATCCACACCCATGAATGTGTGGCTTGAAAAACTAATTGTTAGTAAGGAAGGTAGCTTCTAGCTACCATATGATGCATGGTCCTATCCAGAACATTTATCACTTATTAGATGCTAAGATACTCAGCGTCCTATCCATAACACTTTCAGATGATAAGATTCTTATCAATAAGCTTCCTTTCACTTGGTATGTAGTTAATTTAGAAAGTCTCTGTCCAAACTCAAATCTAGATCCAGTTGGTAAAATTTATTCTTGAACTTGTAATATTAGGCATGTTTGGTTTGAAAACCAGCATCTTTATAACCGGAGGAAAATAAATTGATGTTGGTGTGTTTGAAGATTTCATTTTCATTTTCATCTGGTTCAGCATTTGCTCCTTTAAATAATACATCAGTAATTTTAATCACATGATGCAATGTTAATTGTGATATATCAGTTGGCATGTTCTGTGCTGTATGTGTGGTAGACATTTTCTAGTAGGTTTGAACTTCAATTATTTTATGGTAGCAGGTTTTACCAATATTCCCTCGGCTTGTCGACCTTCCATTAGAAAAGTTCCAAAGGGCACTTGCTCACATTCTACAGGTATATATGTGAATGCTCAAGCTGAATTTCATATTTGATGTCTCTTATGCTTATTCTGGGTTACCTTCAGTCTGTGGCATTGACAGCACTTTAGTTCACACTTCGCTCCTCCATATATTGGTTTCCTTTTGGGTACACAGAACCTATATTTAGATTAGCCTCAACGTGAAGTAAAATTTTTAATGCAAATTTATTCCATCTGTAAGTTCATATCTTGTTTATCTTTCCCCTTCTAGATATGCTAAGTATTCAAATCTGTTCATGGCAGGGTTCAGCTCATACAGGTCCAGCTTTAACACCTGTAGAAGTGTTGGTTGCAATCCATGGAATTGTTCCTGCGAAAGATGGCCTTGCACTTAAGAAGGCAGGTCTTTTATCATTTTTATATAATTATATTTATACCACACGACTCCCCTTTCCCGCTCCCCAACATCTGGGGGCAAAAGTTAATCTGTTCTTTTCATTAAGAAAGACTTCAGTTTTTTTCTTTTTGACAGACTATTGTGATCTATGTAAAACGTGATATATTATGCTTTTGCCGGATGTCACATGCCTATCAGACTTTTGTGATAAGTGCAAAGAAAACATTTTAGTTGGATTAATCTCTGGATGTAAACATGATCCTTACTATTAAAAGAATCATGTCCATATTTGCTTAACCTGATTGATATTTATTGTGGGGTTAGATCAGGTATGTTGTATTTGAATTGGTGTATGTCTTTGTAATTCTAATTGACATGTTTCATTAAGAATATATGTTGTAGATCAAAATGTATCAGGAAAGTGTCGTTTTGTCTTTATTTAGGCTGATATTGGCATTGCTGGCAATCTACTTCTTACCCTCCTGTTTTCATCATCTTTAATTTTGGGGGAATGGGGATGATTTGCGTAGTTCACTTCTATCAAAACCCAATGAGTGCAACTGTTGTTTCTTGCTGCAGTTAACTGTTGACTGCTTTTCCTGATATCTGTTTTCTTTTTTTTTCTTATACTGGTTCTTTTTCTAATGAAAGATTTTCTAATTTTTTAGACATTCATTATTACCCTCAGAAATTTAACATACCTTTAGCCTCTCCTTAGCTGCCTTCTACTTGTCATGGTAGCATTGATTAGAAATAATGCAATCATTGTTCTTGTCTTGTGTGTTAAAAGCTCTAGCCTGATTGTGATTGTCTGTACCATAGTCTGCCATCTAGAATGCAGTTCGGGTTTAATTAAAAGCATCAAATTTTGCAGCAACTATAATCCTAGAATTGTTCCATACTTTCATTACCATTTACATAACCATAGTCCGATTGGTTGTATGATCTTATTCCTTAAAGTTAGTTGCATAAGTCATATTGGATCAACTGTTCAAAAACCTTAAAGCCTAAGTTGTGACTTCTGAATATTGTCTTGCGTTATCAGATAACAGATGCGTGCTCAGCTTGTTTTGAGCAACGTACAGTGTTCACACAGCAGGTTCTGGCAAAGGCATTGAACCAGATGGTAAGCATATTCAATCTGTTCGACAATAATACAGGGATGTACGTCAATTCTTATGTGCCTTATTTTTAAAATTTTCAGGTTGATCAAACTCCTTTGCCTTTACTTTTCATGAGAACAGTTATTCAGGCAATTGATGCTTTTCCTGCGCTGGTAAATTCCTTTTTGAATTTTCAGTGTTCATGCATTGCTGCTTTTGTTATTGCATTTCTTGAGTGTTAAGATATTATGGTGAAGTTGAATTCTTTTTAAATGATGTGTGGTATTATAGTGAATGGATTTATGAATACATTAGTTTATGAGATGTGGCTGATTAAGCTATATTTTCAGTTTCTCCCGTTTTTATTTTTTGATAAATTGGTTCAACCAATGTCTTTTCTTAATCCTTTATTTTCAGGCTTATTCAAGTATGAAGAATGTTATGGATAATCAAAAAATACGAAGTAGAAAGTAGAATGGTAATAACAAATATAAGGTGTCTGAGAGGTGCTTTTAGTGATGCTTCTCGAGTTTCTCATCTTTATTTTCGAAAAAAGAGCTTCCATGAAAGGCTGGTCCATATTAATCTACCTTTCTCCTTCCTTTTATAACAATTTCGTTGTGCCACTTTTTCTCCTCTTTTCTGGCATCCATTGACATAAAAGTTAGAATCTGCAGGTCATTACTAGTCATCATGATGAAGATATTAGAATTTTGCATATGGGACTTTTACATGTTAACTAATGAAATATGCCAAATAGTTAAATGGACCAAGGAGTAGCTTATATCTTTATCCAGGTGTGCCATAGAAGCCAGAAAAAGGGGATTTTCTGGGTCACGGGTCACCCCTCCCAAATTACCTGCAAGGTTCCTTTGTAGAGGTTAGAAATATTTCACTTGGGAATAAAAAGGGTAAGTGTGTGCAGTTGTTCCTGTGAGATAGTGAGAGTATAAAATAGTTTCCATTGAGTCATTAATACATTCCAAAGCCTAATCATACAGTCTTCTTTCTTAACTGATCCAAGAGGAACAATACTGCTGACTTTTTATCTGAAAGGCAACCTAACTTGGCACTTTTGTTGTCTGTATATTCAAATTGTTTTGTTTTGTCTGGTGGTAGACTCAAGCTTGGAAGGATTTATGCCCCCCTGCCCCGCCAAAAAAAAAAAAAAAAGAAAAAAAATGGATGGATGGATGGATTTTATTTAATCTTGGGCCTTTGGATCTATCTATACATGTGACATTAACATATGTTTTGAAACGAGTTTTCCACATTTAATTTGACAATGACATGGAACTATTTAGTGATGTTAGAAATATTTGTATTCACCAGTTTAATTTGTTTGACAATGTGCTTATTGATTTAATCATTATGTTAGACTTTAGATATATTTGGTCATATATTCTTAAGAGTGTCTTGACATGCACTAACTGTGCTGTCAATCCTTTTTTTATTCTTAACTAAAGAATTTAAAAAAATTAATTTCAAATAACTATCCATTAGTCCACACCGTGGTTTGTGTCTTAGAGACACCAAAAAGTATATCAATAAAGAAATGAGTATTACTACACATCCCGACTTTATTAGCCCGATTGAGAGATAGCAAAGCCTCCTCTAGATATGAGATACTGAGATACTCTCTTTACCTTACTTTCTTAGAAAATGATGCTATCACATCAAAGCCAGCTCTCTGTGTGTGTGTGTGATTTGTGCATGTGATTTGCTGTGAGTTGAGGATTGTAAGCATCAATTTAGTGGACAAGTTGATAGCTATAAATTCAACACTTGACTTCATTGAGACCTCGTCCATCCGAGCTCTATGATTCCCTTTGACAATGGCAACCAAAACAAAACAGGTTTTTGCCACGTCATTCGGGCTTCATCCGGGCAAAAATGAGCCGGGCTAAAAAGTATTTCTCTAAAGAAATACATATACATATCCATTGACCCCTAAAAGCCTCTTTTCAGTTCAGTTTTTTTAAAACATTGGTTTTCAGTGTTTGGAAGTCTTGGTATCATATCATATCAGGGATGCCATGGAGAAAACATCAACTTACACTTCTAATATTGATGCTCTGTTTCTAGGTTGATTTTGTTATGGAGATACTCTCGAAACTTGTGACTAAACAGGTATGCTTACTCAATCTAGAATTCAGCTTATTCTGATAAGACTTTGGACAGCTGATGTTTTACTTTATACTTACTGAGTGCAGGTGTGGCGTATGCCAAAACTTTGGGTTGGTTTCTTAAAATGTGTATATCAGACTCAGCCACATTCTTTTCATGTATTATTGCAGGTACTGCATTGTCAACTTACGTAACATTTTGTTATTTTGTTATCCTTGAATTATACCCTTTTTGGCAATCTCCTTGCAGTTGCCACCTCCACAACTGGAAAGCGCTCTCAACAGGCACGCTAATCTCAGAGGTCCCATTGCTTCTTATGCCAACCAACCAACTGTAAAGTCTTCACTTCCTAGGTAAGCTTCTCTAGATATGCTTATAAGAAAAGAAAAAAGGGGGGAGGGGGTTTGTATGCAATGCATCCGTCAACTTCTTTAGCAGTGAACTTTGAGTGCCTCATCAGGGTACACTTCTTTCCCTTTCAATTTGGAGTTTAATATGAAGTATTATTCCCTTAACTTTAGCAACTGTATATTGTATTTATTTCAGCTTATTTGAATTTAATGGTGTTAATTTCTCTGGTGGAATCTGGTTGTCCTTTATGTTTATACCCCCACCTCCTGCCCAAGAAAAAATTCATTTTATCTTAAATTTTAAAATCTGAAACTTTTGGGCCAAAAACTATAGATGGAAAACTGATCAAGTGTTCTCTTTATGTTTTTTATGTTGTCTACCGAACCCATGAATGATATAACGTTATTTGCTTTTAGGTCCTGAAGTAGTAAATATGTTGAAGTATCAAGGGTCATAGGGGATAAGATATGTGATATGATTTATTTTCTACTCGTGTCAGGATCCATTGACACTAGTGTAAATCAAAACTAATCTTGCGCCAATGAATAACTTTTTAAAGGATGATTATTTTATAAAGTCTAGTGGAATAAAATTGACATACAATAAACTATATTTCTAGTTTTAGATTCTCCTTTGCTATGTAAATTTCCTTTGTAATTAACTTAATTACATATACCCATGTACAGATCAACATTAGCAGTTCTTGGTCTTGCAAATGAAACTCATGGGCAGCAACATTTGTCAACTTCATTGCACCCCTCTGACACAAGTTCTTCAGTTCATGGAGCAACTCTGACATGATAGTTAAGTGACTGACAGGAATTTAGTAACTGGCCCAATTGAATATATTGTTGCGGAAATTGGTCACTTTTCCAGGGTTTCCAGCCATCCAAAGAGAAGATACACACATAAAACAGTTTATATGGTGACTGATCATTTGGACCAGACTGCTGCTTTTCCGAGTCTAGACGACCCTGTCAAGTCGGAGGCATGCGTCCACCATTATATCAAGTTGACATGAACAGAACCTCATTCCAGTGCTCCAGGAAATCCACCCAGCCTGCTCCTGGGAATGTATCATATTTGTATTGTCTTTTCTTTTTCACCATTGTAATATTATTCATCCAATTTTGATGTTTTATTCCTGTCTTTCTAGGGAAGCAAGATGAACTATCCTCATGTAGGTGTCGTTGCATTTTCATCCTGGGTGGGTTTACTTTCCAAATTAGTCCTCATTCTCACAAAGAATACCATAATGCTGATAATGCCAAAAAGCAATTGAGTCTCCAAAAGCCCCTTTCTCTGGGATTTTACCTATATCACGGACTAATCGTATATTTCAAAACTTTACACATTATTACACGTAGGGTTTGTGAAGACTTTGAAAATATTGGGGAGATTAATGTAATATCAAAATCTTGGAGAGGTTTACATAGACTTTAAGATACGGCTTTAACATGCCAGCTGGAAGCAAGGGATGATTTAAGAGTGAATGTTTGAGTTCAGTTTGATCATTTGTTACCTTGAAGATGATTAATAAGATTGTATAATAAATGCACAAAATTTCAGGATGACCAAACGGACAAAAGGGTTGAGCTATACATCCAATTTATAACACAAGCCATGGATGATGCTTCAGTGTACGATACAACATGGCTTCCCTAGAAGTATAAGCCCATTGTACAAATATACGGGAATTAGTGCATGCCAGCAAGATGCATTTTTGTAATCGCCAATGATAGTTTTTGAATCGCTGGATTGAATCTGAATTTAATATAAGTAAATTGACAAAATTCAATTATCCGATCGCATTGGTGTAATAGTTTTATAGAATTTGCCTATTGCTTACACAATTTTATAGTTACAGCGAAGCACATTTGCTCTTATGTCAACAATCGGCATCAAGTTTGATCCCAGTTAAATGCTTCACAAGGTATATCTTTAAAGGTCAGTTACAGTAGTTACATTGGTGGCCAGTCGCTCATGCGAGAGATGGTTAATAGTTGGGAAATAAATGAGGAACAAAAGTACTCCTTAGCCGGGAGAAATTAAAAATAGTAATACGAATGAATTGTCCCCAGGTTATTAAATACCAGTGCAGTTCAAATAGCAGCTACTGACTTTGCCATACTTGCCTAATTTTTTTCTTTGGCATTTGTTCTTTTAACAAATAAAATAAATAATTGTCAGCAATCAGAATATTCAAATGCGATAAATGTCCAGGTATAGGTGCTTTCCAACTGCTTTGCATATTATGGTACACAAAGTTATATGGAAGTTCATCAAAATTAAGGAAGAATACCATCAATTGAAAGAATAAAAAGGAATAGGATGAATGGAGTACATTCGAGAAATTACCCTCTGAAGGTTTTGATAGAAGGCCTAAATCAGACAGTGTTGGTCGACACCAAATTGCCCCAGAAGAAACATCCACCAAATACATAGCTGTGTATAACCTTGAAAATTAAGCAATTTGATTTAAGCTTTAACCCCCCCCCCCCCCTCTTCCCCCCAACAAAAAAAAAAAAAAGAAAACACTTCTCTGAGGATCTTTTCCTCTATCAAAGAAATAAGGCAACATACTTTACAACAACAAAAAATTGCCTCTGCAAAGAATTTTGTGCAAGAGAATTCCGGAAACAAAATCAGTAACCTGTTCCTGTCTTGCGGGGCGACATGATGCGTTAGTGCCAATGATGGCTAACTGATGCACCCATCTATTCAGTGATGAACCAATACCAAATATGGGCAAACTGTCATGAATAAAAGCTAAGTTATTTTGGTTTCACATGAGGTTAAATCTATAAACCCATAAAAAATTTCTAAAACTAAATTAATTTCAAACTGTTACAATGACCAAAAATGCGGAGGAGGGAGAAAAGAGAGGAAGAGGGGGGGGGGGGACAAGATGCTCTTGCTGTTACAATCATGCAGCCTAAAGAGAGACAAACTTCCGCAAGTTATTAACATTCTATTTTCTTTAGTATATCACTTTATAAGATGAGAAATTAGAAGTGAACTGCATTCTGCATTTGCTTAAGAATTACAAATAAGATTCAATATGCTATATTACAAAAACAATCAGATCATACCTATCACACACTCAACAGAATTGCTGGAGGATTACTTGATGGGGATGACGGCATCTAGGTTTTTCTGAAGCAGCCAACCCTTTGGATAAACTATATTATGAGCATCCAAATGGAGATGCCAATTCATTATTTTGGAACAACCAGGAGGTGAACCTTCCATTTGACTCTCATCTTCCACCAATTGTTCTATAAAGGTGGTCTCCTGTGAAACCAAAGGTAATTGCAGTTCACACAGATTATAAGAATTGCAGATGATATTAAGCAGCAAAATAATATGAAATAGTAAAAGGACATCTAAATAGATTAATAAAGCAGGACAGATTCAAGATTAATGATAGGAGACGTACTTGAAAACCCTCCTTCACTGTGTCTAACTGTCGTATAGGATTTGAAGTAGGCCGTCGCCATCTCTTAGGATCCCACAAGATTGTGCTGTTAAAAGCAAATCCGGACATATCAACATGAAACCTACGAAGCCTTTTACTTTTCTCATTTGTATGCCATCCAATCACTTGGCTTGCATTGCATACTGGACCCTCCAAAATGGCCTTGTTCTTGCTTTGTGCAAGCATGGCAACAGGCCAAGTGCCAAAGCGGCTAGAAAAACCGGTTCAACATTAGAACACAGGAATATAAATGTACAAGTGGGAGGACAAAATTCATAAAGGCAGAATTGAACATGTAAAAGTTTAATGACATACAGAATGGCAGACAAAAGAGGGCGGTTGACCTAAAAAGATAATTTTTTTGGCGTAAACCAGGGTATCCCCTCGCCCGGAAGGTGAGAGACTAATCCCACAGGGTACGGTCAGACGCGTGAAGCGGGGACCCCTCCCAACTGCATTTTCTCCATACACACCGTCCCAAGGATCGAACCCAGGACAAGATGCTTAAGGTGACCGAGCCCCTTCCACTCGGACCAATGCAAGTTGGTGACCTAAAAACGTAATGATTACATGTTTCACAGGTAAAAAACCAATACATACATGATACAACTCAAAGAAAACAGAACATTAACATGTCCATATACTAAATTCATTTAATCATGAAAGAGGTGTTTACCAAGACAACCTTCGTGGGATCTATTTCTTAATCAAAGACTGTTAGCAACTAATCAGGGGTCATATTCATTTAGTGGATATAATTAGTTCATTGAAAATGGAGTCAAGACATAACAATGAAAGGGAAAATGTAATTCTTCAAAACCAAAAGGATGCACAAACAAATGAAAAAATCTTCTTCGTACAAGTAGAAGACAGAACTCTTGATTACATGCTTCAGAATGTTAGTAAAAGTTAATGAACAAATATATAGTTCTTTCCTTCAAAAAGCCACAAACCAAATAGTGTTTCAACATTGTTTTCTGTTATACTGAACAACTGGGATATAGAACATTCAGGTGCAAGAATACAATGAAACAACTTAAAAGTATAATATGAAAACTATGTCAAGTATATCAAGCAAAATAATATGAAACTTCCAACAAAATATTTTTAAAGGTAACAGGAAATAGCAATCAGCAAGCTAATGTAACAAAGGACAGGTGCAACTACTTCGTTACCGAGAGAAGATACCAAATACCCCCAAAAAAAAAAAAATAGTCATATACTTATGACTATGAGTTATTAAAACCACACCTATAAAACATGCCAAATACAATCAGATACAAACATATCAATATGAAATCCATACAAGAAATTTGAACGGAAAAAAGTGAGAGATCAAAGTTAAAAAAAGAATTAAAATTTCCAACGTAGGTTCCAACTGCTTTGAGACAGCAGTAACTTGAGAGTTACAAAAGCCACAAATTTAGTCACATACTTGCAACAACCAACCCTCCAAAACATGCAAAATATGGATCAGATGCAAACCCACCCATCAATACGGAAATTCAACTTAAGAAATTTGAAGTAAAAAAAGTGAAAGGAAGAAGAAGTTAGAAGTTAAAAGTGAAGTAAGTACCTTATGTCTCTCAAGGTCTCAAACAACTCAAGAGAATATATATTATCATCGTCAGCAAAGTAAACAACCCCATCAAGCCTATGGTGCTCAATGTGCTCCAACGCCGTATTCCTTTGATGAACCCCTCTGTCCTTCCCATCAGTGGAATTCTTAGTACACACCAAATGCCTATACATCACACCCGTTTTCCTCAGCATTTCAGCAGTCTCCATCGAAGCCGAGTTCATCTCCACCACAACCCACAAAATCGGAGGAGGCACCAACCGCAGCACCTGACCCAACCTGTTCATAAAATACGACTGAAACGCACGATTATACGTAGGAGTAACCACAATCAACTGCTTCCTCGTCACGAAATCGAACTTTTCATTTTCAACAACCACTTCACTCTCCTTATCACCACCACCACTCAAACTCACGGGATCGATCACCAACCCCTCGTCCCTCTTCAGAACGCGATCCTCGGCAACCAATTGCGCGTTCGCGTGAGAAGGCTTCATCTCGAACGATATATCCTCGCGCCGAATGTCGTCGACCACGTGACCAAAAGGAAACATTCCCAACACGAAACCTAGAAAGAAACAAAACAAACACCTACCCAGCGCTCTTCTCCACTGCCCCTTTCGACCGTGCCGCCGCACAAAAACTCCGGCGATAAACCTCCGCAACCCGACCACGTGCGCCACCAGCGCCGACGAGTACTTGGCCTTGTGAGACGGAGAAGAAACCGAGAAAACGCCGTTCGGGTGCCGCCGGTCGTGATACGCCGGCGACAGAGTCCGCCGGAACGACGCCATTAATTTACCACACGGAACAAAAATTACAGCGGTAACTTAAAAATCGCTACATGACAAGAATCTGATCTCACGAGAGAAGAAACAACGTTTGTGAGAACGAAACGAGCACCGCAACTCATGTGAATGGTAAGTTCAATCGGAGAAAGATCGAAGAGGAAAGGAAATCGAAAACCCTAGAAAATAACAGATTCACGGTGCGAAAATGTGAGAATCAGTGGGTGAGAGTGTTTAGAGAGAGAAAGAGAGAGAGATCTATGGAATGGAAGGGTGGCAGGCAGGAGCATGCCAAGTTCTGGTATGGGGTTCGTGGTTCGGGTCGGGTTTCAATACCCGGTTACGTGGTATGGAGTATGGACCTTTTTCTTTTTTATTTTAATTATAAAAGAAACGATTTACCGGTTGTGCGCTGCGCCGTTCAAGGAAGAACACGTGGGCAGCTGAGTTGGAAGTCTCTCCATGCGCATTGCTTCTGTAATTTCTCATCGTTTTTGCTGAAATCGAGATACTGTTAGGTACACTTTCAGGGCTGATAATATAAGTACATAAATAATAATTTATACACTTATAATTGTTTTTATATACAAGAAATAGATTACAAAATAAGAGACAGTTAAACAAAAAATAAAAAAGTTGTTGTTATTGACCTTCACTTGAATTTAATTTAATAAATATTAAACAAATAACGCTCAAATAATTTAGAATTAAATATTTCACAACTCAGTTACACAATATTTACACACATATCACTTACATATGTGTATGAATATGTTTAAGTGTGATTTGTATAATTACATACACACAAATAAATAATAAGTTACCACCTTACACATGTATGAATAATAATTATTATTTTTTGGTCTAACGATGTAAGTCAATAGTAGCTGGATTTTTTTTCCCTAAAAAAAGGTTATTCTGTTTATATTGACGGCATATTTTGATCTCAAGCCCCTTGTATTCATTATTAAAATAATAATAATAATAATAATAATAATAATAATAATAATAACTAATTGAATCAACTACACAATCACATATGTTAATAGTACATGTTAAAATAATATGCAACTACACTTGTTCTTCTTAAACGCCTTGGACATGATGTAAGAACCCTAATATGTAACAAAAACTATAAAACATAATAGAAAACTCTTTTATTATTAATAATCAAACAAAAACAAAATACTTAAGTTTTATTTTTTTTTATGTGAAGGAAACCGTCCTCAACTCTCAAAACTGTTCTTTTAAATTTTATATAATTTTATATTTATTCCCTTCAAAAATGTAAAATTAGTTATTGCCTATCCCAAAATAAAATTTATGATCCATCCTTGCATCTATACAAAATAATCTCTAAAAAATACGTATTACTAATATCAGAAATATATTGGAATAGAAATTTTCCTATAAAAAAACCATAAAATTAAAAATCCTCAAAGTTAAAAGTATAATTAAAGTAAAAGAAACCTATATCCGAAATAAAAACCTAATCAAAATCATCACATTCATTCAACATCAAGCCCTTAACTACTATAAAGTGGGATAAAATTAAGAACTCGTGCACTTCATGTCTAAAAATAGAGAAATTCTTGCATAGATACTAAATTAACACGTCACATTTGCTCACACCCACTAATAAAGTGACAACACATTAAATTGGGTCCCACAACAACAACTCAATATACTTGAGTTTGGCTTCTCTAAGAGACATTTGTGACTTTGGCTTACCTGGGTGGTGGCTTTTAGCTTCAAAGCTATTTTAGAAATGAGCAATGATATCAAATCAGAATCGGATGGGATTGTCGGTCAGATCGTGAATTAACTTTTTTTTTGTTAATGTTAAAATTAAATTCATGATTGGGTCAGATTGAATCGATCAAAATTGGTCAAATCGAACAAAATCAGTTAAAATTAGACAAAACTGATCGGATCGGTCAGACCGAGAACCGGTCGTATCTTTTTTTTTTGGTTATTTCCCAGTCACTTGAATAATCAACTAAAAGTGATATAAAACTTGAGAATTGATAACTATTTGGCAAGTGTATCAAATCGCACAAATAAAAAAGTGATGAGTAAATTATCGTCTCCACGGGGAATTGTGTTGTCAAGTATCAAATTACTAATTTAGATACTATTTAAACGGTGCAAATTAATCAAGAGAATTTAGAAATAAAACTAAAATTATAACTATGTTAAATAGGGTTGAACAAACAAAGAATGAAATGCTAGAGATCCGATTTTACTTGATTTTTTTACTATTTGGATTCTTTCTTAATTAAATTCCAATTCAAGAATTGATAATGAGAGATCTAATTTAATTAATATCTAATTCCTTAGTAAATCAATTCTCTTCAACTATCTAGAATTAACTAATTCCTTAGTCTAATTCCAAATAAAACAAGGCATGAATGAACAAAATCCCAAGTAATATCACACAACCAACAATATCAATTCCTAGATTATTACTTAATCATGGTGTTTATCTCAAGAAGCAATATCACACATGAATTTCACAATCCTATACATGATCATCAATTCAATTTATGGTTGATCAAGTCATAAAAGCATTAAGAATAAATATGAACACTAAATCATGAAAGGAAACTTAGATTAAGAACTATAAATCTAAACAAATCATCCATTCAAGTTACATCATCACCATAGCTAGGAAGAGTTTAGAAAAACATCAAGAAATAGAAAAACAAAAGATAAGAAATTATGAACTCCCTTCAATCCAAAAAAACAAGAAGATGAATATCTTGAATCTTTGATCCTTAATGATTTTCTTGGCTCTCCTAGGGCTGGAAGCCCTTTCTCCATCTTAATTTTGCAACCCCCAAAGCCCCCTTTTCTTTATTTTTTCCTTTTCTATTTAAACCAGAACATAGGGCGTCGGATTTTTAACTCCACTACTTAAGCGGTGGAATCTCATTGCTTAAGCGGTGAGATGGCAGAGAATAGCACGCAGTATGTGATGCCATCGCTTAAACAGTGGATTTGGGCGCTTAGGCGGTAGCTTTGCCGAGAAGAGTTCACGTTCTTGGACTCCACCGCTTAAGCGGTGGATTTTGGCCGCTTAAGCGGTGGGATGACAGCAAACAAGTTTTGTCTTGCTCTTACTTTTTTACTCTCAAAATGTTCGAAATAGACTTCGAGGTTTTCAGTGAAGTTGTAAATCTCTCTCTTATCTTTCCAAAACATAAAAAATCACACCAAACTGAGGTCTGTAGCTCTAGTTATAACCAAATCAATGCAACAATATTAGATTCTTAATTTTCCATTAAATTAATTCAAGATCTCTAACTTTCACCTAAAATTTATTAAAAACATACCAAAGGCATAAGAGGAAGATAAGATAATAAAAACACAATAAATGACATAAATTAATGATGAATTAAATCGAATCCTCTAACAATAAAAGTACTAGATATGTGTATTTTGTCCACACATCAAGAATTGAGATTTTAAACCTTATTATGCATTTTATTATTGGTAATGTGTGTTATAAGTTATGTATATATTTATTTATTTATTTAATATATAATTATGACATCACTTGATTCGATTAGACAATTAAATTGATTAAATCAATTGAACCTGAACCAAAAACTTTTTCAATTCATTATTCGATCCGACTTTAACAACGTTAGAAATGGGGTCGTGCCTTCCATGATTTTACTAATTTCTTTAACTCCGAAATTTCTCCTCACTCTCACCGAGTCACCGTCAAGCCCTCACCCAATTTTAACGCACCATTTTCGGCGCCACCTCAAACACCTCCACCGTCATCGCCGGCTTCCCCTTTCGTCCCTCTGTTGTCCCCTGCATTCTCACCATGAACTCCTTTTTCCATCCTAAAATTTAGCTTCTTCGCCATCGTCGCTAACTCCTTCATTGAAAACGCAATTGGTCTCGTGAACCTAATTTGAAACCAAAGACCCTTCATGATACATGGGATTGAGTATCAACTTAGAAATCAAAATCTTGGCCTATGGGGAAATCCAATCTGGAAATTCATAATCAACTTTGAATGCCTTTTATAAATTCTCATCACATTCTTACCTTGAAATGGCAGGTACCCAAAAAAGCAAAGCATATAGGATTATCCTGTAGGAGTAGGACCATATAGTTGCCTTGGATCCATCATACCCTTTCTTCTTCAGCACCTCCGGTGCTACGTAAGACAGTGTATCACACGGTATCACAAGTATTCCGTTGGATCTTCGATGCTTAGGCAACGCCAACAACCTAAAGTCAAAGACTTTTAGGTCTTCGTTCTCATCTAAAAGCATATTTTCAAGGTGTTATTTGATTGAGCCAAACCCATTTGTTAAATTGTTATAGCGAGACTCAATTTAATGTATTGTCAATTTATTAGTGAGTGTGTGCAAATGTGACGTGTTAAGTTAGTATCTAAGCAAGAATTTCTCCTAAAAATATAGTAATAAGCACAGGTTAACCATTGAAGTTTATAATTATTGTAAAATTTGGAAAGAAGGCATGAAAACTTGATCAAGTATAATTATTTAGATTCTTGAGAATCAAACTTAATATTAGATGTTTTATAAGAAAAGTAGGTGTCATGTAATTATAAGTTATTGACAAAAAAAGAGAGACAAATTATCACTTATTAATTATATAATATGACTCAAACCTAAATAGATAAAAATAAATAAAAAATATGGTCAGATCCTCGAATTATTGGTTATAAAAGGACAAAAAAAGTATACATTACTTCATGAAATTATTGTTTGCGTAATTAATTAAGGTTGGTCAAATGTGTCGTAACTCGTTTCTTTAATTTGTCGGATATGATGCCGTCTCTATATAAAGCTATGGTCCTAGCTTTGTATATGTTATCTCTACGCAAATTTAATAAGGACTAATGGAGTATTAACTATTAAGTGGCCTATAGGTGACGGCGTTGCGCATTAAATAAAGATTTTAATTCAGCTATTATTAGCATAAATTTTGTAATTATTAATAAATATAAGTATTATATTATAAATTTAGATTTTTAATTTTTATATATATACATAGGGAACAAATCAAATTAAAGCATTATTTTATTATGAGAGATTAGAGGAGTTAATATTGATCATTTAATCTTACATGAATTATTATGATTAGAAATTATTTAAAATTCATATAACTTTATGTTTTGTAGAGTTATACGGTTGAATAATTTTTCATAAAATTATTATTTTTTCAATCTAACCATTGAATTATATAACATTATCATAAATATCATGTATACCAAATTTAAGATAAATTAGACATGTATAAGTATTTAGTCTTATAGCAGACATTTACTTATATTTTGAAAAACATATTATACGTTAAAATAAAGTATCAATTAATTTTAAAATTTTATAAAACTTTATAGGTTTACTTAATAAGAACTTTCAATTTATCAGTTAGATTGATGAAATTCAAAGTTTATAAAAAGTTATTCAATAGAGTAAGTGTACCAAGACTTACTCTTGGATTAAGTGGATCATATATATATATATATATATAGGATTTAATTTCTATGCACTGTCAATGTAAAGTTTCTTTATACTGTCATTCAATCATGTGTTGACACATAATTAAATAGTTAGACTTTCTAGATAATGGTTGTGATAGTCAAACTCTTTTAATGATTTGGCAACACATGATTGAATGACAGTGTAAAGAAACTTTACACTGACAGTGAATAGAAATTAAACTCATATATATATGTATGGTGGGGATCCACTTACTCTAAGAGTAAGTCTAGTATACTTACACTATTGAATAACTTTTTGTAGAATTATAATTTTATCAATCCAATCATTGAATCGTGTAATATTATCATGAAGATCATACATACCAAATTTAAGATAAATTAGAGATGCATAGGTATTTAATATTATATTATATCTGACATTTACTTATATTTTGAAAAGTATATTATATGTTAAAATAAAATAGTTAAATAAAATATTAACTAATTTTAAAATTCTATAAAACTTTACAAGTTTGATCTACTTAATGAAAACTTTCAATCTATCAATTAAATTGATAAAATTTAAAATTTATAAAAAAATTATTTAATAAAATAAATTATCAAATATCACTTATGCGGGCTACATATCATTTCTCACAAAAGAAAGGGAGGTTAATATCTTTAACTAACTTTTATTTAATTTTTTAAAAATAATATTTATTAAATAATGGTTTTTATTTAATACTAATTAAACTAATTTTTTATTAAATAAAGGGGGTTAGTACCACTAAGTCAACAAACTATTGACTAAACACGCAACAGTTAGTATTGTCATATTTTTTAAGTGTCACAAATTCTATACCAACAATATCCTTCAACTAATTAGCTTTAATTAAACCCCATTCCTCATCATATGCATCTGTAAAAGATCAAGTAGTGTAGTTGGTTATTCAATTCAACTTCACATTCCATTGTGCTAGCCAAGAGCAAACCCACATGTCTACAGCTGAGGAAGCTCTATAAAGGACTTTCAGCTTCCAGCCTGGGTGTGATTTGTTGGCCAAGTTTAATTGATTTTAGGATTCTCTGGGCCTCTCTTTTCAGTATGGGCTAGAATTGTTTGCTGCCTTTAATTTGACTTTATTTTTTTTGGTATAAATAATTTGACCTATTCTGTTAGAAACTTAGAATATTTTTTTATTATGGATTGTCACTAATTAATATTATTTAATTTATATGAAAAATAGTATGAGGTTTTAATTTAATGATGTCTTGGGCCTCTTTCACTTTGTTGGGCCAATGTGGTGGGTAACTGTTAGTGTAGGCCTAACCCTACAAGTCTGTGATGGAAGAGCTTAGTTACGGTTAAGACATCACATTATATATAAGTTATGTTCTCTCTCTTATTTATGAAAACATTGTGAGCTTTACCCATTGTGAGTTGCATTAAGAATAGAGAATGAAAGGAAGACCTAACTGACAAGAGGTTGTCGAGACCTCGTCAAATAATAAAAATTACCGGTTCGCAAACTAATTTGTAGTATAGAGCATGAACGAATCGTCTCTCAAGGATCCAAAAAGAACAAAGATTTAATTAGATCAAGATAATTAAAATGGGGGGTTTTGTTGTTGATTAACAAAAAATACAAGACTTAAAGTTGAAAACAAATCTAAAGAAACAACCAATCCAAGGAAATTTACCGATCTTGAGTTTAATTCATCATTGATCACAAGTAATTCACTTAATTGTTAACCGTGTTCTTGGCCTTAGATCACATCAAGACGCCTCAACATGATCCAAGAATCCTCTACTAGATAAGCATCTAGGATTTAATTAATCAAGGTTAGATAAAGTAAGCACCATCCAAACATAGATTAACTTAAGATCCAGAATTTAACCAAGCTAAACAATTCATAAAAAAGCTTTAATAAATTGTTTATTCTTTGTGATCCTCTTTGAATACATGACAATAAAGCTATTATCACATTAACATCTAAATCAAATTAAGCAATTCAATCTAGATAGAAATCAAAAGAGGAAGAAGAGAAACTTGAATAACAATTAAGCAATATGAACAAGCAAAACAAGATCTCCAAATTAAACATCAAGACGGTTAATCCCTTAGATTGATTATAAGAACCTAGCCTTCCATGGATGGGAAGGAAGAACTCAGAAAATAAAGAACAAAAATGAAATTCTAAAGAGAAGGGAGAAGAAGAGAAAGAAAACTAACAAATACTCAAACTTACTACAAAATTGAATTCTAACTTACTTCAAATTGAATGCCTCTAATACAAAGAGGTTGGGTCTATTTATACTAATCCTAGAAGCCAATTTATACATGTACATAATCTGAATACAAGCTATAAGAATATGAAAATTGTCAAAAAATGGAAGCTTGATGCATGGTTGGTGGGTTGGTGCATGGTAGGTGGGTTGGTGTATGGTTGGTGGCTTTTAGTCAACAACTCTTATCCGACTTCTGGCTTCAAATTCATCACCTAGACGGTGCATTTTGGCTTGGATGTCTTCATCAAAGTTGTAGCAAGTTGTCTCCTTGAAAATCTCCAATTTGAATCATGTCATTTGGACTTTTAGAACTCCAGAAATGCCAAAAACACTGCACCTACCTCAAGTTAGGTTGGAAGAACGTGTTTCCAAATTCATACCAACTTGTAGCTTCAGAAGCATGCCTAAAACGACATCTATTGACAAAGTGGTCTTCAGTGAAGTTGGAGATATGGGTCTTATATTTCAAATGACCAAGTTTCAGCTCAAGAGGAGGCCTATAACCCACTATATAGTCCAATATGTGCATACTGCCCAGATGGTTCCGTGACAACAAACTCACTCTGTATTGCAAGGCTATTTTAGGCCCTTAGAAGTCCGATCCAGCTCTTGAGTTCTTCATGAAACTTGTAGATCCTTGTCTTAGCTTTCCAAAGACACCAAGATCACCTCAATTGGATCACCGAGTCCCAAGTTATGGCCTAACCAAGGAAGAAAGGTCAAAATGCATCAAAATCCGAAAATTATCTAATATTTACATTAAAACCCAATGAAGCCCAACAACATTAAACTCATCTAAAATACTAATATTGGGCACAATAAACATCTAATGAAGCCTAATACAAAGCTAATATAAGTGTCTCAAATTGATTGATCACTAACCCCTTATGGATTCATTAGTAAGCTTAATGGTTAACAAATGTATATTTTTTACCTTACTAATTAAGATGTTCTAAATTCATATATGACCTTTAATTTAATTTTACATGTGGTATCAGAGTCATCCTATATGAATTTAGGACCCAATTACATGAGAATCATCTTTGAACCTAATTTTATCCATGAAAACTAAATTCCCCCTTTTTTTATTTCATGTAGATAATGTTTCTAATTTGGTTTGGGACCTTAGGGTTTTTGTAGTACTCATCAATATGAATTTTTTGATATAAAATATGCATGAATCGGAGATATATATAGGGAGAATTTGACTTTTGAAGTTTTAGGTTTAAAATTTGGATTTGAATCCAAAATTTCAAAATGGGCTTTTTTAAACATGTGATGATGTATGATTTCTTGATATGTTATTTTTTAGACTTAAAATTTATGTTTAGAAACATTTAATTGCATAATAAATCAGGTTTTGGGGTTGAATTTAACAAAATTCAAATTAGGATTCATATGCGAACTTTTTATTTGATCAGTTTGGATTGTGTGATAATGTTTAATCTTAATTTTGAAATTTAAAACCCCATAAAATTTTGATTAATTTTTTTTTTGATTGCATGGATTTGTTGTTTCCCTAATTATATAGGATATTATTTTATTATTTTTTGATTATGTGAGATATTGGCAAAAATGATTTTCCTAAATTAAGTTAAATTTAATAAAATAAAAGATCTCATTCATTTATTGGTTACTTGATATATGTACTGAATTAAAAACATTTTTATTATAGAATACTCTATTTTGTTTTTGGGTTAAGGATTTGAACATGAGTATTATTAGAAATCATTTAACATATCATGGGACAACATACTTGGAATTTTTTTTAAGAGTTGGTAATATTTCCAAAATATTTCTATTGATAGAAATTATTTTTATCTGGAATATTCTTAATTATTTATGATATTTTATTATTTTCCTTGCTATTAAAATGATTGAAATAATTATTGGAAAAATAATATATGATGTTTTGGAGCCAATGGTAGTATGTACTCTCCGTAATTAGTGTGATAAAATTTATACTCTTGATTTTCTGATTATATGTTCAAACTTCTATAATTAAATTTGAATTTTTTGGAAATTGTAACTTGGGACATAATGCACTATGTGACATTTTAATCAGTTGAGATCCATAAATATGGAATCTCTGTTTTTCTTTTGATATTCAGTATGCATTTAGTGGATATTGTTGTGGTTAGGACAATTGATGATTCTATTTATGGGTTCTATGAATTGGTATGGGTAAATATTCACCAAAGTAATTTTATCCTTGACAGTTTATAGAATTTGTTTTCAAATAATTCTTAACTATTGCATACAACTGTCTGTCCAAACGGGATTGTTATGTGTTTTAATTTTAAATAGCATGGGAGCATCTACAAATTAGAAAATATTTTGGTTTAGGAAGTCTTTCTGCCCAAAGGATGACTTTCAAAGCTAGGGTATTTCTGAAAGGCTTTCATGCAGTTACGGATACATTTCATGTTCTACATACTCTGCCCAAATGGGAAGTGTAGTGATTGTTGGGAATTCCGGGGTGTAGCTTATGATGTTAAAAGCTATTAATTATTGGCCTATATTTAATGTCATATTGTATTTTGTTCTTGATTACAATTACTTTTGGTCATTGCCATTGTTGAGAAATTAATTAGCTAAAATTTTAAAAGTTGACATAAATACTTAGAATTTGTTTATGGTTGGGTGGTCTCTACCTAGCTCTACATATAAATGAGTTGACAGTTCAATTAAGTTGAGAATTTGGAGACGATAATTGATGTTCATAGTTGCTTTCACCCATTGAGAAAGAAGAGCTATAATTTACATAAGCCTAGGCGAAGTGATAAGACGTGACTCCGTGTAAAATGGGTTTGTGCCTATCCAGTGTTTGGAGCATTGACATATGCATATTTCAGTGAAAAGTGATAACACGTTGGTTGCAACGTGGCTCTTGGTGGGCTTGGACTTGGTGAAATATACTCTTTGTAAAACCATCATAACACTTGAGAGGGAGAATATTGAGAATTCAAGTGCGAGTAAAGATGTCCCAAATTGATAAATGATAAAACAAGTGAGGATCGTATAAGTGAAAAGATCCATGAGTATAATACCTTAAGATTTTTAGTTAAGACATATTGTCAAACTCATTAATATAGTTCCTCGATAATTTCATTTAACATATTCTTCTTCATATAGTTGAGAGGTGAGCATATTCTCGAGGCTTGAAAAAAGATTTTAAAGCACAAAGAATTTGAGAGTAAAATCCAAGTTATAAGTCATAATTAAAATGATTGTTCACCAAATCTAATCATAGATTAAAGTTATGGTGCAGCAGACTGCAGAGCAAGAAAAAAACAGCTGGATGATTCGCCCACCGTCATGGTCTCGTCCTTATCAATGTTATCATGCACAGGTGATTTACATTGAACTGGATTTAGGAAGAAAGTTTTTTGTTTTACCTAAATGGATTGAGCAATTTTTATACATTAAAAAATTGTTATTATAATTTAAATTTATAATTTTACTCAATTTTTACTCTCCCTATTATGCACTACGCCAAAAACAACAGCTGTGCTAATTGAGAAAGGCAGATGACATAAGTAACCGGGCTTCACAATTTAAAAATCAGTTAGAATCCACTGTTTATGTCAGAACCCAATGAGATCCGAGAAGTGAGAACTGATCTAAATGCAAAGTGGAGTTTATCATGAATGCAAATATGCTTGGATGGGATTATTTTTAATTTTTAAGTGTTTTTTTCATATTAATAAATAAGAATTAATGAGCTTATTGAGTATGATTTAAAAAATAATGTATTGATAAGTTATTTACAACATTTATTAAAAAATTTAATATTTTTGTTTATATTTTAGGAAAACAATTTGTAATATATTTTATGAAAATTATGCAACTTTTATCTCCTTTATAAAAAATATTTTATATACATAAGTTATAAACTTTTACTCTTTAACTAACAATCAAAGTTTCATATTTTAAAAAAAATTAAAATATATTAAAATTAAGAATTTTGTAAATTTTTAAATAAATATTATAAATGAATTATATCTATATATATTTTTCAATGGTGCATCATAAAAATTATAACATTTATTAAAAGCGCAAATGTTGACTACTTTATAATTTTCAAGATGTGAGATGACAAAAGTTTAAGTTTCAATAAATACTTTTTAGACAGAAAAAATACCAACTAATATGTAAAATTATTAGAATGTATACAAATTTGTATAAAAAATATTTATAAAATTCTACCTATATTTAAAAAATATTCTAATAATATATAAATAAGGCGTATAAATTTATATCGAAAAATATTTATAAAAGATTACATAAACTCAAAAGAATAATAATATAAAGATAAAAACCTAAGCTTCTATTTTTCTAAATTATGTCTGCCATTATCTTATTATAATTGCATCCAAAAGCCATTATCCTATTATAAATGCATTCGGAAACCAATATCCTATTATAAATACATTCGAAAGCTTGGCATGATTCTCAGAATGCCGGTGGCCGATTTAAGCCCTCGAATTGCGATCACTGCATTTCTGGATCTGTTGCATACTGGTTGCAATTGTATTGTATTTTTTGGTTGCATACTGGTTGCAATTGTATTGTATTTTTATTTTTTAACAAAGTATTTGAATCTCTTTAAAAACAACCAAGCATTAAATATACATGGGCCAGTCAACCCAACACCTCTCCATCCCCACCGAAAATCATGTCCATAAAGAACATAGAGCTGGGGCCCCAAACCCTTAACCAGATTTTGAGCCTATTTTTTTTTTTTTTGTTCTTGACTTCTTGTTTTCTTCCTACTCATAAAAGGCGTTCCTTATTTGGTTCATAAATTCAGGTTATGTCAATGAAACCGAGTGCCTTCTTCCTCGCTTATTGGTATAATAAGTTACATAATGGAAGGTATCAACTGCGAAAAATACTTCAGATTTTTTTTGACAGAATTAGTTAGTATGCTTATTAACTATTGAATTGACGAATGATCCATATCACTTTATCTTATTCAATAACTACCATTAAATCTAGCATAACCCTTATAAAATTCTGACTAATTATGTTGAACCATGTCTCTCACCTCTGTTGGAGACACAGCTACCACTTTGAGCTCATACCTTCCTTGAACCCGAGTTGAACAAGTAGTGTAAGAAAGATAAATGAAGCCCAATTGTGACTTTGTGAGTAAAGTGGTTATAAGGGTGGGAGTTAAGCATGCCAGCACCCACTGATCTGAGTACATGAAGACCAATTAGAAGACAATTTGCGAGTTGGGTCGTTTACCACGGGATAATACCACTACGTATTATAAGTTTATAACACATCATTTTTTATATTAATTATTTTTCTCTTCTTCCTTGTTGATAATAGCAAACAGAGAAAACAGAAATGGAGAAAAGTTCTCTCTGTGTTGAATGAATGTAATTTTTGTTTTTGTCTTTTGTTACAAGATGATTAGGCAACAGGCCTATATATATATACAGTAGCTCAACTAAACAGGAATAACAATAACCACTTTGCAACTAACTTAAACTAACTTCCTAATAACTTTGCAGTTATTAGGTAATACCCTTCCTCAAGTGGGACTATGGATATCACAAAGTCCCAACTTGGACAAAATAGAAAGAAAGGAAGTAGAATGAAGTGGTTTAGTAAAAATATCTGCCAACTGAGAAGAAGATGGCACGGGCAGGAGGTGGATGAGCCTAGAAGTGATTTTCTCCCGAACGACATGACAGTCAAGTTCGATATGTTTGCTTCTCTCATGGAAAGTGGGATTATGAGCAAGGTAGATTGCAGATTTATTATCACAATAAACTGAAGCAGGTTGAGAGAAATTGATGTGGAAGTCATTGAAAAGATAGTGTAGCCATTGTAATTCACAAGTGAGTAAGGCCAAAGCTCGATATTCAGCCTCAGTGGATGATCGAGTATTACTTTGTTTCTTTGATTTCCAAGATATAAGGGGACGAGCCAAGGAGAACCACGGTAACTGGTACGTCGTGTGTCGAGGCAACATGCCCGTCTGAATCGACAAACCCATGCAATTTCAAGTGGCTAGAAGCGAGAGAAAAATAACCCTTTAGGCTGAGAAGCTTTAAGGTATTTGAGAATTCTTTGTGCGACTGAAAATGTGGAAGTAAAGGTTTGGAAACAAGCTGGCATTGAGGTCTTCAGACGAGAGAAGGAGATGTCGAGTCTTGTAGTAGTGAGATACGATGGCCTTCGATCAACCTCCTATAAGAAGATGCATCGACGGGAGGATCTCTCACGATCGTGAGAAAGCTTAGTGGTGGGATTGAATGGTGTGACGAGATGGTTTTTAGCGGCCAAAGTACCGAGAGTCCTCCAAAAGCTCGAAGTGTATATTTCCTTTGATTCAGCAAAATACCGAGACTTGGACACAGGCAATTTCAAGACCAAGGAAGAATCTAAGGCGACCAAGATCCTTGATACGAAATTTGCTATCCAGAAATTGTTTGACAAACTGAATTTCACTGAGGCTATCCCCTGCTAATACTATGTCATCAACATACACAAGTAATGCAGTAAAATTGGAACCAACAGTCTTCACAAATAAGGAATGATCAGCTTGAGATTGAATATAGCCAAGTGAAAGCAGTGCAGAGGAAAGTTTAGAATACCATTGTCGACTTGCTTGTTTCAAACCATAGAGGGACTTGTGCAATTTGCATACTTGAGAGGGATTGGAAAGAAGGAAACCAGGGGGAGGAGTCATGTAAACTTCCTCATGTAAATCACCATGCAAAAAAGCATTGTTGACATCTAATTGTTCAAGATGCCAACCTTTAATGGCTGCTAAAGACAATAAAACCCGAACTGTAGTTAACTTAGCAACAGGAGAAAATGTGTCAAAATAATCAATTCCCTCCATTTGAGTATAGCCCTTGGCAACCAAACGGGCCTTGTACCGCTCAATGGAACCATTGGCATGATATTTGATCTTATAGACCCATTTACAGCCGATAAGGGTTTTTCCATGAGGAAGATCAACAACAGACCAAGTATGGTTTTGATCAAGAGCTTGTAACTCAGCATCCATTGCTTGTCTCCAACAATCAAACTTGGAGGCTTGGGCAAAGGTTTTAGGCTCAGAAACAGCAGTAATATTATAGCAGAAATGTTTATAAGCAGGTGAACATTTATCATAAGAAAAAAAGGAGGAGATGGAATATAAAGGAGTACCTGAAGACACATTGGAATAGCTGCTAGATGCAAGATTGCAGTGATAGTCTTGTAGATAACTAGGTCTTGTTCTGATTCTTGTGGATTGCCTTGTAGGGAGAGGTGTGTTGACAGTGGTAGGAATAGCAGTAGGTTCTGGTGGAACAGTAGGTTGTGATGATGAAGAAGCATCGGTAAGATTATGGGTAGTGGCTGCAGGCATTGGAGTAGGAACAACAGAAACCATGCCATTATTGAGAGTTGAAGGAGAATCAAAAGGAAATTGGTTTTCATAAAAAATCACATTTCTGGATATAAAGAGATCATTAGAGTTAAGGTCATACAGAATGTAACCTTTAGTTCCCTCTTGATATCCAAGAAACACAGCTTTCCTTGCTCTTGCATGGAACTTAGTTCTATGGGCTTGCAATGTGGCCGCATAGCTTAAACAACCAAAGACTTTGAGATGGATCATTGAAGGAGATTGACGATACAACACCTCATAAGGAGATTTAGATTTCAGAAGGGGAGTTGGAAGTCTATTTATAAGGTGGACAGCATGCTGAACACTAAAATTCCACATTGTAAGAGGAATATGAGAGTGAAAAGAGAGAGCGCGAGCAACATTTAAAATGTGCTGATGCTTTCTCTCCACTACCCCATTTTGTTGGGGTGTTTCAACACATGATTTTTGATGAATAATTCCTTTAGAAAGATAGAAATCGGTCATGGCAAATTCATTGCCATTATCAGATCTTAAGCACTTCAAAGTAGTATGAAACTGATTTTCAATGTAAGCGATGAAATTTTGAAGACATTTTCTGGTTTGATCTTTGGTTTTAAGAAATATAACCCAAGTGAACCTAGTGAAGTCATCAACTAATGTTAAGAAATATTTGTGACCAAGGAAAGAAGGAAGTGCATAAGGACCCCAAATATCAGCATGCAAAATATCAAAAGGTGCAGAAGTGGCAGTTTTACTATGAGGAAAAGGTAACTTTCTTTGTTTGGCATAGTGACAAGCATCACAAGGGGTCATATTATTGGTATATGGAATAAAAGGAAATTGTTTGGAGATACATTGCAATCCAAAATCAGAAACATGTCCTAGCCTCATGTGCCAAAGATGAAAAGAATTATTTGCAACTGAATTACACAAATTCTCAGCAATTTTGTATGGTGCACATCCTATCACATACAAGCCTCCATGTAGTCTAGCTGTACCAATCATCTTCTTGGAAGGATTCTGCAAAATGTGACAGGAATTTTTAGTGAAATTAAGAGAAAGATCACTGGTTTGAGTTAACCTAGTGACAGAAATAAGATTGACATTAAAATCTGGAAGGTAGAGTACATCATGTAGAATCAAAGAAGCAGAAATAGGAACGGTACCAGACACAGAGGCAAAAATTTGAGAACCATTAGGCAATGACACAGGAATAGGTGAAATATTCTTAAAATCAGTAAAGGCTTGAAGATTAAAGGAAATGTGGTCTGTGGCACCTGTATCAATGATCCAGGTGTGAGGATCCTTACCATTGGTGGCTGTGGAACCAGTGTTGAAAGCTAATGGTGTAGTGATTACTGAATTAGTCATGTGTTTAGGTGTGGATGTAGATGCTGTAGTATTGTTTGCTAACTTTGCTGACAAAGTAAGGATGCCTTGGAACTGCTCTTGAGTGAAACCAAATTGTGATGGTTGTGTCTGTGATTCTTGATTTATAGTGCTTCTAGAGTCAGTGACAGAATTATTTGCTTGAGCTTTGCCTTTGGATTTGTACCCGGGGGGGAATCCATGCTTCAGATAACAAGTTTCTATTGTGTGATTGTACCTTCCACAGTGAGTGCACACTCGTGTAGGTCCTGAATTTTGGTTCCTACCATATGAATTCTGTCCCCTTCCTTTACAAGCAAAATTGCCTTTAATTCTGGCCGAGAACCCGGTATAATTGGCTTGTGAAGTGTTATGACAAGAGCCATAGAATTCTCGAAGGTATCTTGATGATGAACAGACCCAAGCAATTCCCTTTCTTGTTGAATAACCAATGAAAATGCTTTATCTATATCTGGTAATGGATCCATGATCATGATTTGCGATTTGGTATGAGAAAATCGTTCATTTAGTCCTTTAAGAAAACAAATTACATAGTCCTGCTAGCGAAATTTCTTCATTGATTCATAACCACCACAAGAACAAACAATTGAACATTTGCAATGTGGAAGAGGTCTGAAATTCTCTAGCTCATCCCACAATATTTTCAAGTGTGTAAAGTAATCAGAGACCTCTAGGTTTCCTTGCCTAATAGATATAAATCTTCTTGAATATCGAAATGCGAAAAATGTCACCTTGTGAATAGCGATTTCTCAAATCATGCAAACACCGTGGCGGCAGTGTCAATCCAGAGAATAGACTTGACAATAGATTCGGAAGTAGATCGTTGGATCCAGGAGAGGACCATCGTGTTGCACCGAGTCCACGGAGCGAACAATGGATCTGAAAGTGAGGGTTTCGGAAGGCTTCCATCAACGAATTTCTCCTTATTCTTCGAGATCAAGGCGATTAGCATGGAACGCGCCCAAGTGTGGTAGTTCTTGTTATCAAGAAGGGGAGTAACAAGAACTATAGCTGGACTCTCATTCGGATGTAGGTAATAAGGATTTGCGGCATTTGTGAGATAATCGGAATAGTTTTGAGTCGCCATGAAAGATGAACAAGGGCGAAGATCAAGAATTGCAAAGAAAACCCTAAAGATTGATGCAAAGGGCAGAAAGGCAAGATCACAATCAATGGCATGAAAAGTTCAGAACCGCAACAATGAGGAAAAACTCAGAATCGCGCAAGAACAGAGAGATGGGAGCAGAAACTGGTTGGCTCTGATACCATGTTGATAATAGCAAACAGAGAAAACAGAAATGGAGAAAAGTTCTCTCTATGTTGAATGAATGTAATTTTTGTTTTTGTCTTTTGTTACAAGATGATTAGGCAACAGGCCTATATATATATACAGTAGCTCAACTAAACAGGAATAACAATAACCACTTTGCAACTAACTTAAACTAACTTCCTAATAACTTTGCAGTTATTAGGTAATATTCCTTTTGAATTTTTTATTCATGCAATTTTTACTGTTACCGATCACACTGTCTTGGAAATAATAAAAGAGTGGAGTGGGAAGATTGGTTTTTATTTTTTATTTTTAAACTTTTGCTGAGAGTGGAAGGTTGATGGGCTAACTCATAATTTACTAAAACTATTGAATTGTGCTTAAAAGTTGATAGTCGATTTAGTAACTGAACTTTTCGGCCTAACCCATCAGGGTCCATGGACCAAGATGGATGGCCGAGTTAAGAAAATAATGAAATTAACATTTTTATTATTTCGTTAGTGAATAATTAGTTTTTTATATTAATTTTCATTTTTTAAAAAAATTTAAATTTTAAATTCAATATTTTTAATTTAAATGGTGAATCATGAAGATTTTTTAATAATTTTATTATCTTAATTTTGAATTTATGGTAGGCCAGCCCACAGTCCAAAGAACTGGACTAGGCCAGGTTAGTTGTCTGGCAGCTCCGCTAAATAAATAGGTTAGCTCAATTCAACTCACAAATCCTCAACCTATATGGATTAAGGTTAAATTGGGTTTGTTTTCATTTTTCTGTCACCGTTCCCTCTCTATTCATTGTATTTCTATTCTTACAAGAGACACCCAAAGCTAAGCTGTCCTTTGAGAAATTGAGAAATTCTAGAGCTTCATAAAAATAAACACTAGTCTGTAATGTACATTATAATAATACAGTTAATAACCTGATCCTACTGCTTTCGTTATCAATTTGTTTAATCTAATAATCTAACTTGTGGAATATAAACAATTATTTGTTTTTTAATTTTCCTGTTAGTCATTGTCTTACTCCTGAATGTTGCCTTGGCTTCTAAGACACAAGTTGGACTAGTTGATACGCATGCAGTGGGTGATGGTGGTGTTAATGGCCATATATACGCATGTATGCTTCCGTAGTACGCATTGCCAAGAATAATGCATTACACATGAACCTCATAACTTGGCCCAAATCCGAGTCAAAATGCATTACTTGAAAGTTACAAAAATATCTCTCTTTCTTTTCTCTTTTCTTTAATTTTTCAGCTGGGTATTATCCATTTCAGTTATTTTGTTGTTATTGAACCCTCAATCGGATAACTTCTATGCTCTTTGGCTTTTACCATTAGAACTTGAATTTTGATTTTGTTGCAATTCCGGTAGTGGCATGGCAACGGTTGTGCTTCCGTATCACAAATTGCTAGGCGTAGAGAGTGCTCAAACAGGACAGAACCCAAAAACCATGTCATCTTCTCGTATGGGGTAGTTCAATTGTGTGTCTATCAGAATGTCACCATTCTAGTTAGCGTTTTTGAACATATAAGCATTGCCCGTTTGACTCTCAAGCTCCAAGGTCATCATCATTAGCTTATTGAAATGAATAACTCATAGAATTTTCATATTGGTCTGGTCTTTGCACTTTGCATATCTTTTTGTTTGTTTTGTTTTTGATGAATTAGTTTTAGTATCTTTACATTAAATTGATTGGTGTTTGTAGCTTCTTGGATTTCCTATTCTTCACTTTCGTTCTCGCACTCATTATTAGTCGGTCATTCAATATGAATTGAAGGAATTAATGCTGCATGCTTCAAAAAGTGGCCATCCAATCCAAGGCATGACCACAACAACAAATGGAAACTGGTCAAATGCCATTTACAAGGGACAAAAACAGATGAAATTTCAAACCACCACCACCACTACTACGTTGGGGAGGCCGTGGCAATTAAAATTGGCGTTTTCACTTTGCTTTACTTTCACTTCAATTAAAACAAAGATATCAGCAAAGCAATCATGCACGTTTTAAAACTTAGTCTTTCCCCGCCCCATACAATTTTACAGCACTTATATATATCCACGTGTTTTGCATAAAATCGGAGTACTTCTGATCCTTCTGCCAAATCCCAATAAACCAAACAAAACACCTCTCTCTCTATCGGCTTAAGGGATTTGGATCCGGCCTCTCTATCTCTCTTTTAATTTCATTTTCTCTCTTTATTAATTCTCTATCATTTCTTCATCATCTCTATTCTTTTGCTTTTTTTTTTTTGTTGGAAATGGATGAGAGGATCCAAACTCCGTCCTAAGGTAGGCTTTGAATTTTAACTTTGTGCTTCAAGCTACTATTTAACAACAACAAAAAAGAAAGTGTTAAATGGGCAAGTGACTGAAGAAGAGAAAACATGCTCAAAGGTGGGTCATAACAAGAACAACCAAGTCGTTGTTATTGTTTAAAAACAATTTGTTTGTAAATTATTCCTGAGATATGCCAAAATGGATGGAGGGCCAGTTCTCATTTTGAGAGAACAGAAAATATAGGGATAAAAACATTTTGTTCTATAAGACAAGAGCCAGGCTTACAAAACCCTCGACCGGCCTAAAGCCTAAAAGCTCACACCCATTGCCGGACATATGACAATTTATGTTCCCTATAAATGGTACCAATTCAATTTTCTCTCAAAGTTACATAATCCTATAGCTTTCGTATGTGTCAGTCCTTTAATGGATGTGACAGAGACTCAGAGAGGATGAAAATAGTCCAACAGCACCGCACCCATGCAAGTAAAGTAAAGGGGACCCCTTTTGGAAATAAAGCTATTGCGGAACTGCTACAATTCATCCTTGTAGTTGTGTGACTACGCTATGCAAATACAATACCACACGATTGGCATCTTTTCAAAGTTGAATAGTACTTGTACATAACCTATTCTATTGTCAGTGTGCTCTTTTTTCTTCGTCTTTTACTTGAATAATTCATTCATTTTAGAGGTTCTTCTGGTCAACACGGCATACTAGTCTGGTCATACTCATATTCATTCACCAGAAGCTATATATACATATAATGTCATTAATTTATACTTTTCACCTGATAGCTTTATGCCATTTTAACTCTACCTTCAATTATATATAGCTCGATTTTAAATTGTAATTTCATTCGATTCTACTAATCATCGGGCACGCAAGACTTACAAATACATTCGAAGTCTAAATAGTCTCAACACTTGTAAATAAGAGATTCATTCCATCGCATAAAAGTTCCCTTTGAAGAATAAATCATAAGACTCATAGCTTGTTATGTTAATCAAAATGAAACTATCTATAATGGTATACAACTATTGGTGGTGAACATTGATCAATGATCATGTTTATGGATTTTAAATGACAAAAGTGGTACACATGCTAAAACCATAGATACCCTCCCTCATCAAGTTGTCCTAGCTAGACACCTAGCAATATTAGCAAATCAAAACCCTATAGGCAAGAAGGATGGACGCATGCATGAATTTATCTCTAGGAGTTAGCCTCCTGCCATCTCTGAGCCGTACGATAACATGCATTCCCTATATCTCCCACGAGTCTTAGGCCGTAAACGAAGACTTAGGGTAGGGAGCTTTGCCGCTCATTGGCGCATATGTGGGACTAGCTTTAGTGAGGACCATTTAACCGGAAAAAAAAAAGCTTTAGTGAGGGCCATGTCAGACATTGTCACAAACACCTCTTGGGCAAGTTAACACAGATGTATTTCGGTAAAAAAATAAATGTTATGCATACCAAATTAATTCAACAAAAACTTATGTTCGTTTTCTGTATTGTTATTTTTTTTTAAATTTAGTTATATTAATATTTTATATAAATTCACGTATTATTTAACATTTTTACACATAAAATGTGTCTATTTTCTTTTAAAAAATTATCTACCTAGTTGGTTTTTTTTTATAAAAAAAAAGAAAGTTAACAGAGAGAGATACCAAACAAAGATACAAGGGAAGAAAGTGTCTTTCGACATTGGAAAATAATAATCAAAATTCCAAATAGAGGGCTTGTGGTTTTGACACCCAAAAGGATTTGCTTTGCCCACAGCAGAAAGGGTCAAGCTTGTTATGGTAAAAGGCTAAAAGCATGCATGGCAAGTGGCCACAATAGCCACAGCCACAGCCTCCTCCATTCACTCTCTAAAGGGCTTAGGCAGTTAGGCCACTCACTCACCTTTCCTTCTGAAGAGATGGGTTGGTGTGTGACAAGACATTTTGAGGGAAAGGGGCATATATACCCATTGCCAGATTAAGGCAATTCTTTGGATGAGCCTTTGGGAATGCATTAGAAAATTCACATAAAATATGTTAAGTGATTCTTTAATCCTTGTTTATACTCTACGTTATGGTTTCTTCTTTAGTTGAATTCTTTTGGTTTATTTAACACCATACCATTATAATTATGGTATGATATGGGGCGGCCTCACTGATGTCCCTTTTATACCTTTTTTAAATATGTGAAAAGTGACACTTTATATAGTGATGCAGTTGGTGAAATACTATGCTAATAAGCTAATGGAAAAGTATCTGTCAAAAAAAAAAAAAGGCTAATGGAAAAGTAACATAAGATGCAAGACACGTGTTCATCTCCTCAACGGTTGGTCACCGAATAAGCCAATCTCTTGTATATGTGATGACATTTGGCCAAAAGATAATCGATTAATCCAACTAAAATAAGAATGTCATGGAAACTAATGAGTTTGATTTTGATACATATTAGTTCTGTTCTAGATGTGAAAAAGAGAGATGTCATTTATTATAATATTTGAGCTCACAGACGTAATTTAGACAGTTGAAATGAAAAAAGATCCTAATAAAAAATAATAAAAATTCTTGAATATGTAATTGCAAATGAATTAATTTAGATACAGACATATATTTAAGATAAAATTATAATTTGTATTGTGATTTGTCTTAATTTTATTTTGTTATTATATAATTTTAAAAGTAATATTTTGTTTCCTTAAACTATATTTCATTAAAATATAAAATTCTTATGATTATATCTATATATATATATATATCACAAAAACATAACATAAAAGCCAACAAGGAATCAAGGATAAGCAGAACTATTGCTCTTTTGCTTCGATGAGCTCACTACTTGCATCCATCATTCCCAAAATGAACTGCCATGTCAGAGAAGACATAGTCCAGAAATATTTGTACAGACTTGATCTTCACAACTAATTATATAAATAAAATTAATATAAAATTGAAACATAATTGATTATTGCTCATCAAAATATAATATAAATTTCGGTGTTAAATAATTAATTTAATAAATAACAATAGTATTAATTTTTTATTAACTTAATTTATACAAATTGTAAACTAAGTATATAAAAGAATTTTTTTCATCGCCCAAATCATGAGCAGTGAACGAATAGATGCCAGAAAACTCGTTCGCAAACTCATTGAACAAACATATTGAATGCGTCTCTGCAAATCAACTCTCCGTGAATTCTTTTTTTTTTTTGGTATAAACTCTCCCCGAATTTTATTTGGCACTTTGGGTCTGTTTGGGTAGATGAGCTAGGAGAAAAAAAGAGGAGTGGATAATTTTTTAATTTAAGTAAATATTCTTTTATTTGATAATATTTTATAATGAGTGAAACAAAATGAGATATTATCATGTAATATTTAAATTATATTTTATTTATTTTTATAAATATTTTATAATTTTAACAATCTAAAAATAAAAAATATTTTTTTTTATTTTTTTCTCTCTAAATTCCTCTATCAAAACATATAAAATTGAAAGAGCAAGAATGAGAGTTAATTTTTTATTTTAAATTTACATTCTTTTTATTTAAGAATTTTTTTAAATAAAATAAAAAATTATCATGTAACATTTTAATTATATTTTTTTTAATTTTATAATTTTTTTAATTTAAAAATAAAAATTATACATTTCCTCCTTTCCTCTCTTATCTGCTCCGACCCAAACATAACATACCTGAAGGAATTGATAGAATTCCAAAGTGTGCCCTTAGCAATAAACCTCAGCAGAGTCTCCAGATGGCATGAAAAAATCAAAAGCAACTTGATAGCCACTTTGGACGGCATAGCAAGAATGATTCCCAAAATTCCAAACTGGTTGATCTTGTCTCTCGGACGGTTGTGCACTCAGAATCAATTGAGCCACCTCAGGCGTGAATAGATTATGCACCAAATCTGAGTTCCATGCCAATTACGACAGTAGGAGTTGATGAACCATAGCAATATATAGAAAGAATTGCCAAAGATCAAGGAAAATTCAAATCACTTTTAAACGAAAGCCTTTTCTAAATTACCTTCCTTCCAAGATGACAGGTGCAAGATGGATAATTAAGTACATAGTTAGTCACAACTCTAATCCTATTAAATCTAATTTGTTAAATTAATTTACATAATTTTATTTTATTGTGACCATAAAATTACCATAGTTTTTCCTCTTAATGAGTGAAACGAAATTTGGGGGATGATTCTCTCTCCAAATATCATAGCGGTTACGGGTTAAATTAATCGATCAAAGAAGCAAGCATGGTGTTGATACACAAAATTATGCATAAAAGAAACAAGGCCTTCAAGGGTTGTTTGGGCAATCATTAAATATCTTTAGATTGATTTTTAGAGAGTTTCAAAATTTTGACAAAAATTTATTTCTTAAAACTTTCGTTAAAATTATGATTTAAGATTTTCTAAAAATCAATCCAAACACATAAGTAGGGTTGAATTGTCTTAACCTTACAAAAAATCTGCAGATTTATCTTTGATTTGTCCCTTACAAATCTCTAAAAATCTTGTAATAGGAATCAGAATATGGCAACCCCACCATAAGAGCAGATAACATAACCCTTTGTACATAGCACAGAGAACTTACACTAATAGTACACAGATTAAATTTTGGAATTGTACATGTCCTTTTTCTCTGGCACGTGAAGGGCACCCTCATTTATCCCTGACCTAGGTACATCAGTACCAACGTGCACGTACACTGACCAACGCACATTTTTTTTTTTTTGATCCATAAGAAAACCAACACACTTTCTTACAGCTCAAATTCCAAGTAGGGTCTCTGCCAAAAAATAAATAAAAATTCCAAGTAGGGTATCTTACTAAGTAAAATGTTACTGCTAATTTTCATTTTTTCTGTGGAAAATGTTACTGCTATTCGCATCAAATATTCTCAACATATTGTCCTGTCAGCGACTCTACCTCATCTAACTCTATTGGCTTCTACGTGCTTGTTTGAGTGTGGTTATTGATAAAAAATACTTTTTAAATTTTTTCTATTTTATTTTGTTTGGACAAACTTTTTATAAACAAACAAAACTATTTAAAGAAGCACAAACTGATATATATATATATATATATATATATATATATATATATATGCAAATTAAACTAGTATATGAGCTTTTAAAAATGAGATCTTTTATGTGATTTTTTCTAATTTTTTTTAAATACTTTCTTTAACATAAAGAAGTTGTTAAAAAAATTACTTCTTAAATATTACGTTCTAACATAAAATAGTTTATTTAATTTTAGCAATGGAAATTGATCTCCATTGTCATCTCTCTTTCTACATTCAATGGTATGTATTACGGGAACCCCATTTCGACTCCACCTACCATATACCATGCATGCACATATGTTTTGCATGTAATCACTATCTATGTGAGGAAAAGAAAAAAGTAGCCATACGGAAAATGGTGGCATAAAAACAGCTTTCACTTCTGTAAATCTATGATGTCAACCCCACCTTCCACAAATCCTTATAAGTGGAAATTGTTTAGACAATTTCCGTTAATTAACCCTTTAAATTAAGGAATGCAGTTTCACTTTATTCTAAAGCACATTGCACTAGAAAATGGAAAATATGCATGCTTTTAACTATCAAATTACTATAATTCGTGGCATATTGCATTTTTATTGTGCGTGGTGTAAGTTGTTATATCTTATAGGATAGTGCATATGCCACATAATCAAAATATGGCCAATCGATTACCAAGTGTAGCTACATCATTTTAAAAGCTATACCATATTTGCATGGCTTTCCGAGGAATACGTATAATGTGAATAATGAATAGAATTAAACATAATTTTCAGAATGACACAAGAGATATGACTATATAGATTCATAAAAAAAGAAAAGGTTAGAGTAGAAAAATGCCCAGGTTGTGATAAGACCTTGTAAGGGTTGCATATCCACTCAATATTTGTTTGAAACTAAAAATGTTGGATACCCACTACGAAATCTAGGAAATGTTGATGCTGTACCACCCGTTATAAAGACAATTCTTTGCCACAAGTGCATAACTATGGAGTAATACTAGGATAGCTAGATAGAGATGGAGATATTATTTATACGAGTTAAAAAATAGAAGATAAGGTGGGATGAGAAGTGGTTTCAAGCACTAGGTAGGGAGGAAAAGAAGGAGAAGACGACAAAACTTGGCCTTGGGCGTTCCACTCTATAAACTGCAAATGAGATGGACCCTGTACCATATCATCTTCTCATACCAAAGTGTGTTAGAAAATGCACACATAGAAAGAATTGAATAAATTAAAAGAAAGAAACAAAAAAATTTGCCTACATTTTTTATTATTATTTAATTTTGTGATCATAATAGTCGCCTTGGGTGGTGTTTGGTGGTAGTTTTAGAGAAAAACAAATGGAGGGTAGCCTGAGGTGGTGGGGAAGTGGTAATGCAGAGGCACTGCTCCAAATTTTTTGTCATCTGAGAAGTAGACAGAGGCAATAATAGCTGGATTTTGTTTCTGCAGTTCGAAACAGGGGCCCTCCAATGCCCCCCCTCCAAAGCCTTCTTCAGTAGATACTTCTTACTACCAATTATTCTTATCATTCTTTACTGCTTTCTCTGAGCAGATACCTCTCTCTGTTTGCGTGTGCATTTGTCTGTGTCTGTTTGTCTTCAAGCTCATTCTTTCTTTATTTTTCGTACAGACACTAAGTTGATGGAAATAATGTTTTAAAATTCTTTAAAAATCAGATCAGTCAGATCGAAAATTAGAGGTATTTATAATTTGGTTTCACCTATTAAATCGCTTAGGAGATTGAATTGTTATTAAACCATTAAAATTAGTAAAAATTAAATTAAATCAGTGAACCGTTTTAATTAGAGGAGAGTTGATTTATGAAAATCGGTTGATTCTTTAATTTTTTTTTACTTTTTTTTAATTTTTTTAATTTCTTTTTAATTTTTTAGATTTTTAAATTATTTTTTCATATTTTTTTATTAATTTTTTAAGATTTTTTTATATCTATCTCTTAAAAGTGATAACTTTTTATTCGTCCGTTTAATTTAGACGCATTTTATATCGATTTCACGTAACTTTTAATTTTAATATCTATATTATGAAAAATGATCAAATTCAGTTGGAACAATCGATTTAGAAAAAAAATTATTATTTTTATAATTATGAGTATTTTTAAAAGAAATAATAATAATTATTTTTTTAAATAAAGATTAAACCTTAAATTTTTTTTCTTTAAAATTTCTGTTAATTTTAAAATAAGACTATTTTAATTTAATATAATAATAAATATTATCATATGTAGTCAACTTTTATAATTCATGTTATTAAATTTACTTATATTTATATAAATAATTATGTATATAATTATAATTATAATTATAATTATAATTATTATGCCATCTGATTATAAACTAATCGAACCATAATTCAAAAGTCTTGCCGATTCAATATCCAATCCAATTCTTAAAACATTGCATGGAAAAGAACATTAATGAACATATATTTCTACCCATTTTTCATTATAACTCGTCCACGACCAGTCATTCTGATAAAAATGTTAAATTGTTCAAAATATACAATTTAACAAATTTTGACACAATTTAAATTAACTTCTCTACTTTTAACTTAATTATGAAAAATGGGTGAAAAGTATTAATATTCTAACCATTTGATAAAGTGGTCATAAGTTCGGTAGTAAAAACAAACTCTTCTGAAAATTTGGTTGATTTTATATTTCTAATTACTGTTTGGATGTGGGTAAGGAAGAAAAAAAAAAGGAAAAGAAAAAATGACTCAAACTCTTGTCTAAATGATTTTTAATAAGGGAGATAAAGGGAGAATGAGAAAAAAGTGTTTCTCTTGCTTCTCCTTCAAAGTAAAAATTATTCTCCCTCAAATTAAAAGTAAAAAAAAAAGAATTTATTTTTTATTAAATATATATTAAATTATATATACCTTATATTTATATTATAAGATTAACAATATAAAAATTATATTAAAAATTTAATTCTAAAATTTATTCCTTCCCTTCCTTTCTCTTTCCGCTCTTTTTTCTCTCCAAACATAGCATAAATGTACAGACACTATGGAAAAGCGCATTAAGAAGCATATCTTTCTACCCACTTTCATTGCCACTGTCACAACTTGTCCACCACTAGTCATTCTTCCATACGTGCATTGCGCGATGAAAAACATTATAAAAACATACCATTTCGCAAATATAATGTTTTTCAGATACAGACATATATCATTGGATCATATATAGTGGTCCTAAAAGCTAACGAGGGGGCATTCGGGGGAAGAAATTATTGATGAAACAGAGAGAGAACATGCATGGAGGGAGGAGTGACAAGCGGCAAAGAAGTTAAATATACAGTACAACCATAAGGCTAATTTTCCTTGTATCATACACACATTACGGAATCGTACGACTAGGATTAAGAGAATGTGCAGATAGACTTAGATCCCTCGAAATTTAGGCTATCTATAATCAGGTCAAAAGCAACCATAATATATAACTTTCATTAATCATACTATGACATGATTGGTAGAGGTTAGGATAGGAGGTTTTTCCCGCACGTAGCTCAAATATTCTATCATTTCATTTGTTTTATTATTGTAAAATAGAGAGAGAAGAAGAACATGATGCTCAGACATGAAAGTGAGTTTAAATACAGGGGTTAGGCCTAGTTTTAAGGGTATTAGAGACTAATTTTCCATTTTTAGGCAGTCAAGGTTTTGCCTTTTACGGAAGGGAACAATACGAAAGTTAGGCAGAAATCCCTTTTGCTTTCCTACGCTTCGAAAACAACCGACAGCTGAAACCCCTCCTTCTCCCTCTTTTTCTCTGTGAATGGTCCTATGGAGAAGTCATTAAGGAGCATTCTGTTCTTTCTCTCCATCGCTATCCTATTATTAATACGGCAACCTAGAAAAGAAAAAGCATAATCAATGTGGGAAAAAGTAGTGGGAAATTTTTTATTCTTCAGTACAATGCAATAAATGAAAGACTCTCATTTCGACTCCTCCCAAGGGGAGTGGGGAAGGGGGGAAAAAATGGTGGTTAATTAATTTACAGTGTATTTGGTAGTGGGTATGATCAGTGGGTCTGTTTCAAGTGAGGTTGTCTTGGTAAGCTCATCATCATCAGTGATGACTATCTCTTCAAGACGAGCATGATCATTCTTGTTAGACTCCGTTTTTGTGAATGTGGGTAATGTAGAATTAGCAGCAGAAGCAGTAGTAGTTGCTGAAGTTTTTGTGAGCTCCTTTGCTCTTTCTACTTGGGCATTCCAGTCAGTTCTGCAGAGAACAAATAACATGAGCACTGCACACGAGGCTTGGGCTGCAAGCAACCCGAGCCAGAGCCCAGCAAATCCCATTTTGGCTACAAACCCCAGAAGGATCGCCACAGGCATACCCACCAAGTAAAATGAACCCAAATTGATATTTGCTCCAATGGTGGGTCTTGCGCTGCCTCTCAGAACTCCACAACCAGTGGTCTGTGGGCAGTTCCCGAGCTCACACAGGCCAACAATTGGCAATGCTATGGCCGTAAGGTTGAGAATTTCATGGTCATTGGTGAAGAACCTGCCCCATTGGTGCCTCATTAAGGTGGTAAAAAGCATGGCTGCGATGCCTAAAGCGACAGCACAGAAGAGTGACACTATCATGGAAATGCGGGCTTTTGCAGGGCGGTTAGCGCCTAATTCATTCCCCACTCTTGTGGAGACACCAAGGCTAAGAGATGATGGGAACACATAGACTAGAGAGGTTGTTTGGATAAGGATTCCCATTGAAGCAATGGTCGCTTTCGGATTGACAAGAAGTCCACACAACATTATCATGAACTCGTACCACCACCACTCAAGGCAAACGGAAACGCAGGTTGGAACCGCAAGTGCAAGCAACGACGACCATCCTCTGAGGCAGTCCATGCTTGGTGAAACCCATGAGTCCTTATATACACGGGAGAAGTAAACAAAGGAGGAAAGGAAGAGAAAAAGATTGATATTAGTCCAAACCATTGCCAAGGCCACACCTGCAATACCCATCTTGAAATGAACTACTAGAAGGAAATTCAGAGGGACATGTAGCAGAACAGAGACGGCTGAACAGTATGTTAATGGTAATGTGATGCTTTGAGTCCTCAGGTAAATTCGAAGAGGGTGGAGAAGTGAAAGGAAGAAAAGGTCTGGTAGGGAGAAGAGAATGAAAGTTTGTGCCATTGATGATATTTCTTCATCTTGACCGCACCACAAGAGGATTCTTTTCATGTTCAGCCACATAAACGAAATGGGGATGGACGTCGAGAGGAGTAGGAGTACAGTTCTTTGAAGGGTCAAGCCAAGTATCTTCCATTGTTTTGCTCCGTAAGCTTGTCCACATATCGGTTCCATTCCCATGGCTAATCCAGAGATCACAGAGTAGCCAGTGATGTTGGCAAAACCGATAGAGAGAGAGCCTCCTGCTAGTTCCATCTCACCAAGATAGCCAAGGAAAAGCATAGAGATCATAGCTCTCGAATATAAGAGTAAACCAGTGATGGCTGTTGGGCCTGATATCTTCCCTATGGCCTTGATTTCTGCTAAGACCTGAATACAGAAAAAAGAAAAGAAAAGAAAAAGACAAATAGTTAATATCAAGGGTATGCTAATCATAAACTGGCATTATTTGTTTTTCATGTGATGTGACTATAGAGATAGTAACTAGCAACTTCATTTAATTCACATTCACAAAAAATGCTAGTCGGATTTTCTTGTATTAATAATTTGTTTCTCTTTCATTACCTCATTAGGAGTTGGCCATCTGTGGAGTTCTTCTTGAACTTGATCATCAGAAGGAGGATTCATGACTTTGGTGTGGGGAGTTATGAGGTGGGTTTTTGTGGGACACAGAAATGGGGATGCTGAAGATGGCTTGGGATTACACATGACTAGCTATTAGTTCAAGCTGTAGTTCTGGATATATAGACGAGTTAAGGAGAGATATATGTATATAATAACAGAGGTTGGAAAATATAAGAGCTCGATCTGCTCCTGTTTTCTGGCTTAGGCTTAGTGATCGTGCGCTGTGTTTGAAGTTGTTTGAGAGAATATAAGAGGCTTTGTACATGGGAGGAAGAGGATGAAGGGGAGTGGGCTTTTATGCATGAAAGGCTTGGGCCCTACAAAGGTAACGAGTCATAAATTGAAGGAAATGTTAAAAATTTATAGTATATCAATCAGAAAGGGCAAAACTTTTTTTTTTCTTAAAAAAGTGAAAAAGAAAGAGCAAGCTTGAACGGAAGAAATGCTTACCGAGGTGCTGGGGGGTAACCGACCTTCTCTTTATCTCCATATGTAAGTGTATATTATTATATCATTTTTTTATTAGAAAAGTGAAAAACAATTTGGGTATGGCATCTGAAGAAACAGCAGCACATAAAGGTTTCTTTACCTTTGAGTGCGGAGAGGAAACAAGTTCAGTCTTATCTTTAGGAAGGTGAAACTCCAGAAAAAGGATGAATGAATTTATTCGATTTAATAGTTTTTCAGCCGTCAAATCTATGAGAGAGTTTGATTTGATAATGATGACGCTAATAGTGGTTTGAACTGATCGATTGGTTATTAATGGATTGTAAGTGGATAATCTTTTAAAACACCACATTTAGCTTTCGATTTCTGTGTGTATAGAACATAAAGAATTTTATCCTGAAACTGGGAATGCCAAGTGGAAGTGATGGAGAAGCCAATTCCCCTACTTGTGAAATGAACCCATTATTATTATTATTATTTCCTTTTTCCCTTTTTGTTTTCTGGTGCGGCATGGGGTACTTTTGAAATGACAAGGGCATACACAGATGCTTCTGTGGCTGGTATTTGTACTAAATATTAAATTTTTATATACTTTTACTACAACATGCTTTGTTTTGTTTTCGACGGTAGCTGCTGCTTGCTAATTTTGTGGGCAGCAGGCAAAATGTTTTGCATTGCATGTTCGTTAAGGCAGCCAAGCCTTGCATGTTCCCTAGTCCCTACTGTCTATGTAGAGCCATCTGAAGCACCCAAAGGCCAAAACATTCCCTTGACTACTTTGCCTCAAAGAGGAAGCAAGTTTGCTCTCGCATCCAATTTTAGGTCCCACAGTTCTGTGCCACTTGCTCTTACTCTTTCTATTATTGCTTGTTGAATATTTGATCCCTTAGCAGGCAAATAGGTTGAAACAATGAAGTGGAAAAATGGGGGTACTAGACCATGTTATCAAGCTATATATGCATTGCAATTTGAGGATTTTCTTGGTGTTAAGCAATAGAGGAGAAATGAAAACAATAAGGTTGCTAGTTGAGAGAGTATTACAAATTAAAGTTAAGAGGCCCGTTATCAGGTACTCATAGGTTGGTTGCCTTGTATTTAGGTTTCAGTTGAAGCTGAGAGGTTTGCCATGGCATTTTAAGAAAGAAGTTGAGTTCCTTCCTGGGATTTGATTTGGAGGGGTTCCAAAGTAACCAAAAGGTCAAATCCAATGGATATTATATTACACCTTTTTCCCATTTTCCCTTTTATAAAGGTTATCTTCATGGATATATATATATATATATATATATATATATATATGGATTATGGAGGTAGGTGTTGGTGTCGAGGAGGGACCACCAGTGGCGTTAATGGAGAATGATGGTAGATGGCCGTATGGAGAAGAGACAGATGGGAGATGGGAAACATTGGAGAGAGAATTACGTGCTCCAATTACAACCATTTAATCTGTATCACAATGGGGATGGAATTGGGATGAGTCTGTCTGTGTATAGGAGAGCATGGCGTTGTCTATGAGGGAACAGAAGCACCTCTGCTCTCCCATCATTAGCCCAAACACACAGCAGATAAACTCTCTCTTTCCTTTCTCTTGCAGTCTGAGCAACTTCAACTATCAGTTTAATTTTGTTTCATTGTATAATATAAGAAAAGATATTAAAACTTCTATTAAACCCATGGCCATCCCATGTCAGATTCCATGTGTTTGTAGCTCAACCAGTTTCTGTGAATGAAAGATATGTATCATGCAACGGAACCTATGCTTAGAAATTAATTAATAAAGCAACAGCAAAAGTTCTGACAATGGACAGGCGAAAAAAAACCTTTGTCATCCAAAGAATGAATATGAATTCGAAACCCATCTCGAATTTGGCATCCTAATTTAACTGGCAAGTGCAGCTGAGTCAGTTCTAGATCCCTCCCACCCAAGGGATTTGATTGAATGCATTGAAACAAACACAAGTTTAGGATCACGTGATGATGGCATACAAATGTACTGTCATCAATCAGAAAGACATCTTAAGACAAGTTGTCTTTGTGGAGATCAGACGGAATTTTTTTCGATATAACAAACAACTAAAATGCAAATTTTGGGAAAAGAGTGATAAGAAGAAACATTCTAGTTTAACTTTGACAATAATAAAGATTATGCTCCTCTAGAAGTTCGAACAGATTCGCTAATTGTATCCTTCTAACCAAACCTTATCCCCAATCAATTTAGGTGGAGAAATAGATTAAGTTAGGTTAGATTTACCACATCATTTATTTTAAAAAATATTAATTTTAGCCTGACTTGTTACTTATCATAAACTTTTTTTTTTAATTTGACCTAATCTTTTTATAAAAACTTAAAAACTTGACCTGACGTAAAAGCCTATTTAAATACCTATATTACATAAAGGTTTTCGAATAAGCCAATAGACTCAAATTTTATAGGTTTCAAATATACCTAACCTTTAACAAAATTATTGTATTGTGTATAAAATAAATAAAATATATTAATATATAACTATTAAATCATATAAGTATTAGAAATTTTTAATTATATGTTGTTATAATAAATAAATAGACTGACATTTTAAGCTATTTTAAAGGGTTAGGCTTAGGCCTATTTAACTTTTCTAAAGGTCTAAATCTAGGAAGGTTTAATAGGTTTTTTTAAAGGCTTAGGTCTAGGCCTATTTAACTAAATAAACTTTTAAAAAAAACTTAATTCTAACTCATTTGATAAATAAATTAGGCTAAATTAAGTCAAAAGTAAACTAAGTTACAGGCTATTGTCAGACCACTTAGCCTATTTCCATCCTTACCAGTCATAAAAAGGCGGGATGCTTATGTAGGAACTCATCAGTGGGACGACTCTTCTCCCAAACCCTTTCTTTTCACAAGTCAATTTACTCCCTTCGTTTTGGTTTAATTGAGTAACTCTGGAGTCTGGACACAAATATAACATTATTGAATTGGATTTAATTTTCATGCAAGGACGGTGTACAATTTTACACTATTAACTGATTATTAATTAATAATGTATTATTAAATTATTAAAAGAAAGTAAGTATCATAATAATTATTTAAAAAGTTAGTTTTTTTTAATGATATATCAACTTATAACAAAATAAAAAATTAAAAAATGCTATTAAACTATGGACCGCACAAGTGATCAAGATTTTTATTCACTTTCTCATAAGAAAAGTTAAAAGAAAATCGTGTGTGCACATTGATGTGCAGTGGTCGAGCGCTCTGTATCACTACCCTAAAACATTTTACACTACGTAAATTAAAATTAAACTCTGTTATTATTAAACTCTATTGTATTCCACCACAAAGCGCCTTAAGCAATCATTTATGGAGTTGTATGCTTATATGTTTATGGACGAAATCCAGGGAAGCGTACCTATTAGAGCTCAGCTGAACCGAAGAATATACATTGCATGTAATCTGATGTAAAAAGGTGTGCGCCTAATATTTACCAGTCTTCTAACAGAAGAAAATAATAATATTCTGGACTTTTATAAATCAGTATAATAAACTATAAATATGTAAAAATTCATTCCCTTAATTCTCTCCTCAACAGTTGACACTATTTTACAGATGCAAAATTAAATCCAAATTTTACAAACAATAAGTTTTGTAGGCTAACTTGACGGTAAATTCCTTCTGTGCGGTTGCCACGTGATTTCAAAGATCGGGTCACTAATAATTCGGACAAATGATGATATAAAGGTTGATATGTTTAAATGCTTTGAGTCTTAGTAACAGGCATTGTACGAAAGAAATGAAAGCAAATCAGACTTTCATGAATAGTGAAGTGTATTAAACACGAGAATTTATTCCATGGTTCAAAAGAAGCAAAATAAATTAAATGTAAACATTAAATGACCATTGTAAATCAAACCCGTCATTCAGGAATTTTTTTAAAAAGAAAAATACTATGCCAAAAAAATGGAGCGTTAAAGCCATGTCTCCATCAAGGTTTCCATCAGCACAATTCACATATTCACTGTTGGCCACTAAGCACATTCATCAAACTAATACAAACAAATCACACAAATGTATAAGATTCCAATACATCATGATTGAAGCACCAACGCACAATCAGCGTTGCCTCGAAATAAAAGAATTTTTCCTGTGGAATAATTCCCAATCAGCAGCAACTCATCTTGGTTGGAAGGATGTTGCCCAAGAGTAACTTTGGAACCTAGAGAAGATGCCCCAACTACTTTCCCACAGCATTTAGCCATTAAAAGCAACATCTTACACAGGTGGGACTGATTTACAATGAAGAAATTCCCTACTGATTGCAGGTAATCTTTCATTCGGTATTTTGGTGACAGCTTTTATGATTACATTTAGGTTGCCAGAAGGATGTTTGGAAAAGTAGTGCTATATGAATTGCTTCTTTTACATTGTTCTTTAGACATCAAGGGTATTCATCCTTTCTTACAGCCAGTAGAGGGTCCCTCATGGTTAACATAGCAGACCATTCTCACTGTTTTAAACAGACCACTCACTCATCAGGATCACAAAAAAAAAAAGAAAAGAAAAAGGAAAGAGTTCAAAGCTTCCAATACTTCAGAAAATAATTGCACTCAAAATTTCGCTCATTGGCTTTAAATAATGACCAATAAGATGAAAACACAGCCAAGTATTCAATTATTCATTAGAAAAAGATTGGGCGGGGGGAATCTTGATGAAAGGAAGGCTCAAGAAAAAGACTACAATCAAATAGAAGTAAAAAAAAAAAAAAAACTATATACAAATTCTTGCTACCTGTTCATTTTCAACATCCCTCCTCGAAAGAAATCAGTGTCAAAAGCAGAAAGAACATGATACCTCATACATGGCTTCTAGGCTTTTGAGCACCAGATCGGGGAATAGCCAAGACAGCTATGAGTCCACTGACAAGGGCTGCAACAGCTGCCACAGCAAAGGCTGGGGAGTTTCCTCCACCAAATAGCTGATCCCATGGTCCACTTCCCAGGGACACCACCATCTGTTTCAAACATGATAAATATATAACTCAGTAGCTCGAAAAATACAAATCCCATGCACAACTAAGATCCTTTCTTACATAGTTTTCATTTATGGAAAACACGTCATCATTAGATTAGAACTACAAAATAATTCATAAATGCAATTATTTGCAAGTAATTTCATAATCTAGGTATACTATCTCTATTCAAATCTGTCAGTCAGTTGCTTGAAATGTGATATTTGGGAGAAAACATAAATGCAAATCAAATTTTCATTAAATCTGTATGACAGTACAAAATAGCCCATGCCACACTGGTTAAATCTCAGTACCGTCCTTTGTCTCCAAGAAGATCTATTTTCAGATTTTGATGGATCACAAAAAGTGAATTCCTTGAGGGCATTATTTTAAATATGTTCTTCAGCAGCATGAAATGATTTTCACATCCAAAGTGGTAATTCATGGTCATATCAAACAAGAGCCAAAACAAAGCGGAACCCAAACCAATCAAGTTGAACATTATATAAGTCATGGTATTGTGCATTTAATTGCTCTTCTTAGATCCAAATTTCAACGTTTCCCAAGTCGTCTCTGTGGCAGACAGTAATGTTTGATATATATTAAACCATAATAGCATAACCTTCATAAGTGTCAAACGCCTGCCGGACACAGTGAAGGGAATGGCATGGAAAAACATAATGTCAAATGTCAGTAGCAATGGACAGTTTTTCCGGATGTCACCTCCTGTAGAGTAGGCAATTCGGAGTTCTCAGTGAATCTTGGGTGTGTCCTTGAATCTAAAACAATTGCTTTTGACTAATTTTAATGGCAAAGGAATAAGTTGTGCTAATTTTTCTGTTTTCTAGTGTATTTCTCTGGAGCATAATGCTCGTGCTCTTAAGGTTAAGGGTTCTTTCTTGTCCTCTGGTGCTCAGCCCATGATTTCTTTAAGGAAATCTCCTTGAGAGATATGCAAAGGGATAGGAGACCTTTATTGTTTTGTAAAGCATGTTTGTTTTATTTTTGTCATTATGTGCCTTCTTTGAGGGGGATTTCTTGTCGTACTCTTGTATTCCTCTCTTCTATCTAATAATATTTATCAAATAATAATGGACAGCTTATCATTTTCTTGCACTGAACAGATGAAAGGCGGGAATAAGTTGACCAAAGTAAAACTATGAAGCATAGACACTAAAAAAAAGGAGCCATGTCTGTGTGAGACACATTGGACACTCGTATCAGACATGACGCGACACTTCAAATCCTAATGAGACACTCTAAATTTTTCTATGTTGCAGTTTCCATGTCCGTGTTCATGTTTCTTAGTCAAAAGGCATCCCAAAATTGATTACAATTTGCACAGCATGAAAATTACTGCACTGAAAGTTTTATTCAGCAAAATCCCTTGGGAGAGACCTAAAAATCATGTTTAGATTAAGGCAACTTCACAGCACTGGATCCCAGATTATAATCTTACTGCCTGTTGCCACTAATGGTATCAGAAGACATGCATTAACCTCAATTAATTGATTATTTAAATTATATTATTTTATCAAGTGCTGAAAAGCTGAAAGTATTCACCTCAAGACTCAGGACCAATTATCACATTCAATTCAAGATAATATATTTTTAATTATTGAAGTTGAATAAGTTCAAATTAACATCTACTGGGAATGCTAAACAATTGCATCTAACTTCAGTAGCATCTAAACCCCCCCCCCCCCCCGGAAAAAAAAAACAAAAAAAAAAGATAATTCAACTTTAGTTGTAAATAAAAGGAATGCAAAATAAGCAATACCTGTGGGATTACTATTGCCAGATTTAGGACTCCCATTGATAATCCTGTAAGTACCAACAATTAATATAAATAGCTATACATTCACATCTCCTAGAAAGAATAAATAGGGTCATGAATCCTGCCCACCTTGGCCAAGTCCCAATGACTCAATATGTGTGGAAATTAAGGCATATGGAACACTGTAAGTGATCTGAAATAATTAATCCGAGAAGTCAGATTAAATTAAATGTAGGACTCTCAAATATACATTTCAACTCATGCACAATTAATGGGGCCATTTGACAAATCATGATACTCATATTAAAAGTTATTACAATATAGTCCAGTTTGAGGTAAGGAGATTATGCAGCTAAGATCGAGTTAATTAAGACACTTCATTGTATTGGCCCCTCAGATTTTTTAAAAAAGAAGAAGAAGCAAGAACAACAGAATGAGTCTTTATTTTAAGGAACATACGATGCAGAAAGGGCCAGTTAGAGCAAAGGAGATTATGCAGCGAAGATCAAGACAATTAAGACACTTCACATGTATGAGCCAGAGATTTAAAAATTAAAAAAAAAAATGCAAGAACAGAATTTGAGTCTTTATTTTAAGGAACATAGGAGACAGAAAGGGTGCCTTCAATGTTGACAGAAAAACAATGAACAATATGCTTTTAGCAGTAGATTAGAGCAACTTACTGCCAGTGGAAACCCAAGAATGGTAAAGATTATCAATGCAGCTATCACAATGCCAGATGGTGGTAGATCTTTGCCTACATAGCCAATGTTATTCGCCACATAGGTTTCTACAAGCATTGCAAGAAAGCAGACAGCCATTAGGACATTTGAGATTCCCCACACAAACCCAGCCCCCCGCTTCCTGCTTAGCCTCTCCATGAGCAATGATGTTATTCCAAGAACCACTGAATTAAGCAATAAACCAAGCGCCCCCATTCTAACTCCAGTATCATAATTAGGGCCTTCATTTGGCTCACCACCATAAATCTCTCGGCCCATCCAATCAGTATCAAAGAGAAGAAATGGAAACCACCCAATCCATGTTAGAGCAGTAACAGACAATATTGTCCATATAGGGGTTGAAAAATATCTGAATGTCCCAAGTAGCTCCCACAGGAAAGCTTCTTCCGCACTACCTGACTCCCCTGCCCCTTCTTCAGCATTGGATGCCCCACTTGAATTTAGAGGCACTTCATGAGCTGCCATGATGCTGATATAGGTGGTGACCGCAATGAAACCAATGTCGAGAAAGAAAGCAGACTTGAGATTTGCACAACTAATATTGCATGCAGGGGTAAGTGTGAAAGAAAAGACCTTGTACCAACCACTGTATGATCCAGTTGCATAGCCAAGAATGTTACCAATAGCCATAAACAGGGAGAAATAAGCATTTGCAACACGTGTCCTTCGATGATCCTTGCCTAACATTCCAAAGAAGAAAAAGATGGGGGGGGGGACAATGAAGAAGGGTGTCAATGTATTGTTTGCTTTCACAAATGATGGCTTTCATTTTCATAAGAATTATGATTGACATAAAAACATTACTCTAATTCTGTCTTTTTTCTTTTGGGGGGAATGGAGGTGGGGGTGAGGGAGTTCATACAAAGCCCACATAGTTCTCTCTCTTCCCTCTCTTTTCCAAATGAGAATTTTACATATCAAGGAAGGGAAAGAATTGTTGCGACATATAAAGACAGACAATATCTCATAAAATATTAGGACATAAAAATATGAATTCAGTCTCGATTCCATTAATCAAAAGCTACACCCTTGTTGGCAGCTTAATTAGGCTACACCCGTGACCACTGATGATGACCAAATTTATTCAGACATTGAAGGCCAGCTTTTCAAAACAATTTAGGCAAGATGTGATGAAAATAAAAGATGATTACCATCTCCTTTTAATTTAACTGAGAACTGAGTTCAACAGTACATATCAAGCAGATGATCATCTAGACAGAAAGAAACTCTGGTAACAATTGATGCAGAACTAATTTATTTTCAACTAACCTGGTTATATCCTAATCCCACCAAGTTTGATGCTGGATTTTTATTTCAGATTTCACATGACTTAGTTTTGCTTCAAGAGAAAAGCTTGAGGATAAAGGTGGAGGGAAGGAATAGAATCATCCCAAGAGATGTGCTAAAGATTTACAAAAATAAATCCTACTGAATGACATAGCAGGCTCTATGCTTCCTTCGTCATCTATTTTTTAACATATGGCACCAAATTCATTAGTTGGCATGACGATGCAGCATATGTGGCATGAGAATTCATGTATGTACCAGTCTTTTAGTAAGAGATTCTCCCTTTCTCTTAACATATAGCAGATACAGATCTCAGGCGGTATGCAGATACCCCAGCCAAGGAGAGATCTGTATGGCCCAATATAAAGCTGTGTTACATGAATTTCATAAAGTATTTATCTAGTACCTAGCCGCTTCCCAAAACCACCTCCCCCCACCAAAAAAAGACCTTCAATTTTGGATCCATTTCTGCTCCTTGGCTTCTGAAAGTCACTTGAATAATCTCAGACTAGAATTAGACACTATGGACTCATCTTGACTACAAGGACTCTTCTCCTAAAAGGAAGAGATTGCACATTTTCTTTTTGTGACAAAGAACAGTTTGTATCAGCAGGAAAGAAGAAATACAAATAAAAAGAAGGGAAAGATATCCTCCTTAAGGAAGCAAAAGAAAAAAACAAAAAACAAAAAAGAGCTCTCCAATCTCTGCATTTCTACCAAGGTAATTCCTTGAAATGAAACCGCGCTGAACACCATAGAGAGGCTTAAACAATCATGTCCCTTGGCAAGTTTAAGAACAGAAATTTCCCCTTCACCATCCCAAAATTTCTCACCAACCACAGACACTAAATAACATGTGTGACACACTGACATAAAATTGTGCCTTCCTTACTCCTGTCAAAACCTCTGAATTTAATAACAGAAAGTAGTTCAAGCTCTGAGATCACATCCAAATTCACTAAACGCACCCAAAATCCTACTCTATATCTAATTGGCTGCTGGACAATGCATAAATAAATGTGTAGCACTTTCAAACTTAGTTGTACAAAGACATGATGGAATCCAAATTATCGTAGAAATTTAGAATGGGAGAATGATGCAAAGAAAATAAAGTAGTGAGAAACAATACAGGCAAGGAAAAACCTTTTTAAAGGGATTATCCTCCACAAAAAGATCCCTTCAAAATCTTACACTAGAAACATCACTTACCTTTAGAGAAATTAGGGGTTTAATTGTCTAAAAGAGACATGTGACAGAGAAATGAACTTCCAAAGACTCAAGTGAGTGGCAATGATTTCTAGGTTAGCATCCCACTCATTCTAATATAAACCATACATACTCAATTGATTTTGGACATAAAATTTCCAAGACGCAAACCCCATCTTCTTTAGCCTGCAACTAATGTTCCAACTCCCAACTAATCAATGATCTATCATTTTCTCTCCCATTCTTGACCAAAGAAAATCTCTCACAATCTTCTTGATCCTCTATGCAACCCTGCTGAACGAAGATAACTAGTAAAAAGGGACAGGGGGAAATAAGCCTAATTTTTTTTCAGTTTAAATAAGCTTTTGGTCCCTATATTTTACACTCATTTTGATTTTGGTCCTTATACTTTTTTTCTTTGTAAATCAGTCCTCGTATTTTCAATCGTTTGCAAAATGGTTCTTACCGTTAGTCCCGATTATGACACTGTCAATTTATGGTCCCTATAATTTTCTACTTTTTTTAATTTGGTCCTTATAAATTTTTAATTTAGTCCTATAGTTTTCTCCTATTTTTAATTTGGTCCCTAAAAACTGACGGCGTCATAACGAGTCTAACGGTAGAGACCATTTTGCAAACAATTGTAAGTATGAGGACTGATTTACAAAAAAAAAAAAGTATAGGGACTAAAATCAAAATGAGTGTAAACTATAGGGATCAAAATTTTAGTTAAACCTTTTTTTCTCTCTCTCCTATTTCTTAGGATACCTTCCACATCTCTTTCAATAGAATCTTCTTCCTTTTTTAAAAAAAAAAATTTATTTACAAAAATCCTAAATAAGAGTAACATAACCTTCCAATTGTCCAGTCATTTAAAAATCTTCTAAATCACAGGGTCTAAAAAAAATGCAACACAAGGATTTCAACCAAAAGGACCCCCGAACAAGTAAATGGACCCTAGAGAACCTGACACCCAGCCAAAGTTGCTGAAGAGTAAGAAGACCTCGACTTTTTGCATTAATAGTAGCTAAACAGCTATATGCCAAATTCAAATCTCACACTACCTCAAATACAGGAAGAGAGATAGCAAGTTTGAAACTTATACAAGTATAAATAACTTAAACTAACAACTCATAACCTAAACAAATAGACAATCTGATAGGAACCTAGTTTTACTGATAGGAAAATGAAGACTAGCTCCTTACAACAGAGAATGATTCTCTGGAAATTAACAAACAAAAAATAGAAAAACACAGGAAAGTAGAAGAGCAGAGACTGCTCAAGTCTCCAGAACCCAGCTATTTCAAGAAGCTACCCTCCCAGTCCCAACCATTTACTCAATTCTTGGTTACCTTTCCTCTTCCCCTCCTTTCCCTCTAATACTAACTAATTTCTCTTTATTTCTCTCTCTCTTGCCACATCAGCATTATGTTATGCTCCACCCCAGGAGCATGATTATTCTCCCCATCATGCCCTTATTGTTTCCATGGACTAATCCACTGCATCCCTTCCTACCCCTCCTTACGTACACCTTATTCCTAGGGGTCTATCAATACTTCCCTCGAAAGATTCACCTTGTCCTCGAGGTGAAGGACCAGGGAAATATCCTGTAACAACTCAAGGACTTCCTCCGAGGTTCCATTGCTTGAAACATAATGGCCTAGTCCCCATATCCTAGGCAACCTTAGTTTCCACTAGTGTCTCCTTCATCATTTCCTTCTGCTGCTGCCTACCACCATCACTTAATCCATGTTGCTCTGAACCTTCTAATTTGGTAAGATTTATAGTCACGTTCTTCATGCATACAATGAAATTCTCATGAAAAAGAAATTGAACTCCTCCAATCAGATCAAGTTGATTCACAAGAAACTTTGGCATGCAAGGCTCAAACACTTCGTCAGGAACTTCATAAAATATGTTAGCTAACATGGAAATAAGCTTACAACAAACTAATTCTGCCCAAGAGTTCTTCCTGTTGGTTTCTATAAGTGTCTTAATAACCCTTATATCAAGAACTTGTAATCGGTCTCTCTGAATCCTTCCTTTATCATAGACAAAATAAAGGAGACAACTGAGTACAGAAGCCCAGCAAGATTCCTCCTTTGCTTCAGTCTGCACCAGAAGTAGTATCTCACTCAAAATGTTTAAAATCCAAGGCATAAAATTATCACTTGCAGAGAAAGTGTCCAATTCGTTCTGAGAATTTCCTTTTTGCTTCCCCTAGTCATAAGTTGAGTGTCAGCGTCATAGAAGGATGCTTGAGAATATTCTTCTTCAATTGTGGAAACGTACCAACTATCAATGATTATAGGAAATGATCATGAATCCCAAGGTTTAGAATTAAATCCAATGCCAAAACCGTGTCAATAATGAGTTTAATAAGGACGCTCATCGCCACACCCATTGATGGTTTGCCATTAGTCTAGTTGACACTGTCATGGCATTGGAATTTGATGAAGAAATCTCTGAGCAAACTGCAGCAATAACTTCACATACCTCAACAGGGTTCAATAGCAAAGGTTGTTGTTCACTATAATGCCGACAATGGAGGAGCTTTCGAGCTCAAGGACGGCATGTACCCCCAGGAGAGTCCTCCTAAACTTGTGGAGCGCTTGGTTTTGCGCGTATAGAGCTATTATTGCTCTCAGAAAAAGACGATCAAATGCAGAATTAGCTTACTTGGGTCATTCGACCCATTTATTTTGTTTAGTTGAGCCCACTTCGAATGGGTGGATGCCCATGAACCCAGCCTAACCCCTGGTCCCCTTCCTCTACTCTGCGCCAGGTCAATCTTCACTCCTTTTTCATCAGATTGGTAAGAACGCTCCGCATCCTCTGTCAGACACTTGGATCCAGCCCCTTCCATAGAATTTCCGGCCGAACCACCACCGTTCAGCCCCTCTTCAAACAACTAGTGATCTTCCGCCCTTCTCCCATGGTTTCCGGTCACTTTCCTTTCTTCCTTCATCGTATCTCCCCTTGCTTCTTCCACCCCGATCACAGTAAGCTCAGTTCGACTTTCCCCATTCACAATCAGCTCTAATCGTGAGCCATGGAGCTCAGGTTGGGGGCGCATGGCTTGGGTCAAAATTTTCCCTTGAATAGATATTGGCCCATCCTGGTTGGGACCATCATTCCAGTCATTGTTGACAGCTGAGTGGGCCCATTTGGGCTGAACCCAGTTTGGGTGGGGCGAGACCCGGTAACCCGACCCAATACCCTCCTTCCCATCTCTGACTCTTCCATTCAGTGAAGATGTTGTTTATCCTTCGCTCCTTCCGATTTCCCTCCTTGACGAAGACAAAGGGCTCAAGCTCTTCAGAAACATTAGGATGGTCGTGCTTTCCGGTGCCGGTTTCTCTGGAACAAGTGTCAAAAACATCACCACCATCGTCCATGATCTGGTCAGTTGGTGTTTGGTCATTGGGTTCATCGTTGTGTTGGGTTTCTAACATGACATCCTAAGCGACTGGTCAAGCCACCCTCTTTTCGTCATCCTTTGAAAGAAAACTGACTAGTTTCATTATCATTTTGTAGTTGCCGGTTTGTTCAACTATTCCCTGCTGCTGATTCGTCAAGTTCTCAGGACGATTTTCCAATGCAGCTGTTTAGAATTCTTGGAGTAGAGCTATTTTTAAAGTCCTCCACTAAAATTTATCAATTCTAGACCCTCATTCATAGAGTCATTCTGACTCTCTTCATTCCAAGTCATAGATTGCAACTAATAGCCTCTCATCATCTGGAATGCATTGGAATGTTGTTGATGATGCAATACCTCTCCGCCTTGCAGATCCAACTATATGGATACTCCCCAGTGAAGCAGGGAATTTCTATCTCATCCATTTCTTCGTCTGGAACAACCAAGGCTCCCTAGGATCGGGAGTTCTGATACCAATTGATAAGAATCTAGTTTTACTGATAGAAAAATAGAGACTAGCTCCTTATAACAGAGAATGATTATCTGAAAATTAACAAACTAAAAACAGAAAAACACAGGAAAGTAGAAGAGCAGAGACTACTCAAGTCTCCAAAACCCAACTATTTCGAGGAGCCACCCTCCCAGTCCCAACCATTCACTCAATTGTTGCTTACCTTTCCTCTTCCCCTCCTTTCCCTCTTATACTAACTGATTTCCCTCTATTTCTCTCTCTTTCTCTTGCCACGTCAGCATTCTGTTATGTTATGCTATGCTCCACCCCATGAGCATGATTATTCTCCATATTCTCCCCATTATGCCTTCATTGTTTCCATGGACTAATCCACTGCATCCCTTCCTACACCTCCTTACGTACACCTTATTCCCAAGGGTCTATCACAATCAAACTACTTCTGGCAAATAAATGACTATATAACACGATGCTCAATCCATACATGAACCACAATTGGGCCTTAAAACCATTAAGTTCGTATGTGATATACATCTTGAATAAAGATCAAATGAGACTACAAGAGATAGAAATGAACCATGGTTTCAAATGCTTAGCAGTTAGCACTAATCTTGTCCTTGACTAGATATAAATGTAAACGTGTTGCAATTTTGTCCCAAACTATCAACTTGGTGACAGCCTTGTCCTTGACTAGATAATCCTTGACACAAGTGACGCAATCTTATCATGTGCAGTTTACATATCAAATAAAAATTACCAAGTTGCTGATCAATACCAAAAGCAGTCATATTCCAAATTGAACGCCAACTTTTTATCTACTACTTTGTCATACAAGTTAATTGTTCAGAACTGTGAGATCAGCATTATCTAATGCCCACTTTAAAGTAATAATTAGCCATTCTGGTTAGATCATCAATTCAATAGTTTTTGGATTTTCCCTTGACATGTTACTTTAATAGTAATTAATCTAGATAATGACCATATTGGTGCTGAATCGAATATATGAGAGCCTATTTATAATTAAGAAAAGAATACCGCCGGACAAAAACAAACTTCATATTAATATTGAGGGAGGAAAGAGCATATTTAAGCGAGAAGAAAGTGAAGAGATTTAAATATGATGCTCATTAGCATTGCAATGCGAGCCAGCATTTTTAAGTTGCTATTCTGAGTCAAAGTTCATTAACATGCACATTTGAGTTATCTTTTATTATTTGTGTATACATGAAGGCATAGATATTTATATGCACAAATGAATTTGCTATAGAATAAAAGATATAAGCATCCAGAAGTAAATACAATAATTTCATTTCAAACATTTGAAACAAAAGTTCTGATATAAAAACAGATTAAAAAAAAAGAAGAGAGAGAATCTAAGGTAATAGTAACTTAGTGAGTATTTACTAGTCAAAGTTCTGTTTCTTCTTTTCCCTTAGCAGAAAAACAATTTGAATATTAACCTATTTTTCTTCCAAAAGTGAAACATGATCAGCTCTAGATCCTAAGATATCATCAATATTAGATCCCCTTCATGCAGTGTTTGGAACACTTTAAATTTTAGAATTGAAAATAATTCAGTTGATATGGACTTTCAAATCATGAAATATAACACATAATATGATCTTTAAATGAATAGAATTTTTAAACATAGTATTCCAAACAATCCTATTTCAAACTCTAAAATCGTAAAAATCCAGTAGGACATTCTATTTTCAAAGGCCTAAACAGTACACTCTGAGTCATAAACTTGCCATTGATATACCATGTTGTAATAACACCCTCCATTCTGGAGATAAAACGTGTAAAACCCGTTAATTGGTCAAATCAGTTTTAGATGCCTCTGTTGTATGCTCAATTAGCAGTAAGCCATACTCTAAAATACTTTACAAAATGAATGTTTGATAAATTCTGGTCAACAGTAAATAATCCTGCTAAGTATAGTGGTCTTAGTTTAGTAAACAAGCTCATTGCTGGACAAATAGGTGAAATCATGCCATAACAGTGAGATACATTGCATCAGTAACCATCGAAGTTAACCGATGCTGCTGTCAAGTACTAATGAAGATTCTAGATAACCAATATAGCATCAGGTCCCTTGATCATTGTTAAAATATATTAGATACTGACAGAAACTGCAATAACGTACAACTAAACATCCAGAGCTACAATACCATAATCTGATTTCTGAAAAGCAAATGACAAAAACAATAGTAATGCTTCGTGGTTGGACAATTCGATTCGATGTTACTTAATTAGCACTTAATCAGGTAAAAAAAAAAGTTCAGTTCAGCACAAAAAAGTTCAATCAGGGCTTCCATTTGTGACGCAACCACAACGATTGCAAATTCAATTATCGGAGGGAGGAGAACTTACCAGTGAGATCACCAAGTAAAGCTCTACAAGGACCTTGAGTGACGTTGTTAGCCACGTCCAAAATCCAAAATCCGAATACAAAAACGGCCACGGCCCATGGCCGATGATTCTCCGTGTCACCAAACCACCAGCCAACGTCAGCGGCGTGACCAATGATGAGAACAGAGATGATGATCGACACTGCCCCGACCAAGATAAACGGTCTCCGGCGGCCGAACCGGCTGGTGCAGCGGTCACTCATGTGGCCGACCAATGGCTGAACCAAGAGTCCAGAAAGGGGACCGCAGAGCCATATGATGCTGGCCCACGCGTGCGGAATTCCCAGCTGCTGCACGTACGGCGTGAGAAGAGAGAGCTGCAAGGCCCACCCAAACTGAATACCACCTGCCACTGACGCCACCCGGAGCAACTGCCTCAGCGGAACCCTACCCCGAACCGGCGGTCGAGCCGCCGACGACGAAGACGGTCGAGCTCTGGACCGGTGGTGACGGTGAGTCTCGGGATTCGCCATCACAGTACTGTCTGTCACTGTTCCCAGTTTCGAGTACCCTCCCCTCCCCTCCCTCTCTAGCTTGTTTCAGTCTGTCTGTGACCGTTTCCTCAGGGTATCGCGGAAGACCAGGAGGAGAGAGAAAGCTAGAGAGAGAGGCGGCGGTTTCGCTGAAGATGGTGCAGCGCAGTGTAGTGTGACTCTGTTGTGTTGTGAATAGATGGTGCAGTGCAGTGGAGTGTGATTCTGTTGTGATGTGCGCTATTCATCACAAAATGCGCTCATCCCAGGATCTATTTACGGATCACTCTACGCATTGATTTAGACAGCACGATAACCGTTTCTCGTTCTACTACTTTCACTCTTTCGGATAAAATGGCAAATGGATTTGGTAATAAGGGCAATCCGAATTCCTTTCCCTCGCTTTTTTTTTTGGTCCCAAAGGCAAGGGAATATTAGTTTTGATATCAAATGACAACTTTACCCCTGAACATGACTCGAGGCCCAACTTGACTACTTCAACTTGATGGCTTTTATGAGCAAAACGACAGGTGAATTGCATATAAAACGGATTTATTTTAAATTATTTTATAGCTTAACAAGGACACTTCAGCAGCTGGTGACTGGGGTGTCACATAATTGCTTAGGTAATGAAGGGTAGGGACTAGGGACCTTGGTTGGCTTGGCCACGGTCTGCGAACCTTTTCTGCTCTATGGGGCTAGCTTCTCAAGGTTGATTGAAAAAATGGTTCGTTGATTAGAAGGTTTTTATGAGCTGCACACCTTTTTCTTCTGCTTTCCAGGCACTAATTTTAACTACGAAGACGTTTTTATAAATAAAGTTGTTATGTATTGTATAGTAGATGCTTATTGAACAAGTCTACCAACTGACCAGGTATAATTTTGTTGTTGTTTATGGTCCCATCTGTCCTATTATTCCGTGATTGAGGCATTCTTTATTTTGAGATTTATTATCCAATAATATTTAAAGAAAAAAATATTTGCATAAATTTTTATAAAGTATGTGCATAAACTATTCAGAAAAATTAGAATATTATGTAATAATTTGCATAAAAGTATATAAAAGTGTGTGATTGTAAGTTTGTATAAGTATTATTAGTTTTAAAATAGAAAATTTTTATATAAAAAATTTTCTTATAACTGGTTGAAACTTAAAATTAAGAAATATGGATACAAGAGATAAATATATTGACATATTAAAATTTAAAATATTTTATTGATTTTATATATTATAACATAGATGTAACTTTCTTTCTTGAAGCGTTTATATTTAATTAAAATTGCTGCCTTGTGATTCACGTTCAAAAATGGAAATTGGATGTTTGAGCCCAGAGGAGTAGGGTTGTTTGAGCCTTGCTGGCTGATGCATGAGATTGAGAATCGCGTGATCTTTAATTTATCATAAAGTACCGAAAGAAAGAAAGGCAAAATCCTAATCAGTGTTATCTCGTTAAAGAATAAAAATAGAAAGTATTTAATATAAAATTATAATATTTAATATTTTATTATTTAAAAAAAACATTTAATATATTTATTTAAAAAGTACTAAAAATTTCTTAAACACTACCTAAAAAAAATCCCACCTGCCATGATTATCGCAGTTGAAGGAAAGAATTTCTGGGGTTACGTCCACATCACCTTGATTATTGATGCCAACTTGGAACTATTGTGCATTGCATGTTCTTCAGGTGAGGTGCTTTTGCAGCTTTTCCTTTATGAAATTGAGAATCAAGAAGTAAAGCCAGTGACAATGTGATCAGGTGTCGGTTCAATTTGGATTTAAATTCTACTAAAAATATTTTATAACTAAGGCCAAATCCACGATTAAGTAGAGATTAATTTCACGGTTAAAAAATATAAAAATACCATATAATCTTTATAAAAAAAATGATCAGAATGCTAGTTTTGATGAGATAATGGAGTAGAATGCTAGTTTATAAAATCACCTTTCATCAAGAGGTTGCGAACTTTAATTAATGAGTTTAAATCTAAAATATTTTACTTTCAGTTAAAAATAATCTATTTTAAATTGATAATACCAAATTAAATTATTGATAAATTCTAATTAAATCCTCATTGTTTTTTAATTATTTTACAATAGAAAGGAATAACCATCATTTCATAACATTCTCACTCAAACGCTCAAAACCAAACTTTCTTTTCTTTTTATGGGTGTTTAAAAGCCAAACTTCAATTATAAAAAGCTATAACGCTGACTGATTTATTTTTGTATAGTTCAAGGGAGTAAGTGTTGGAGTTATTAAACAAACTAGTTACACAGCCGCGCAGATACTTTTGAAGTAGCCTCGTTATTAAAGAATAAATTAATAAATATAAAATTCAAAAGACAACTTGTCCTGAGATTTATAATTTTGTAAATTGTATTTTAAACTTGTTAATTATTACCTGTAAATCAAGCTGGCACAGTTAGAATACTGATTTCAGAGACCTTATTGTTAGCAATGTAATGAATCAAGAGAGAAATATTATATTCCTAAATAAGGTTCAAATAAGGAGGACTTGATTTATAGTCGTGTCCTATTGGCACACCATTGTTCCCTGGACTGCAGATAATAAAATACCGACTTGAAGGTAAACCAAGCTCCCCTTTATCATATTTAGGGGAAGGGAATGAATGTTTGCTTGCACAGTTAAAAAGAAATTAATTTAAAAAGTCTTGCCTAATGAATAAATGACCAATTTTATTGCTTGTTCAAAGAGAATTGTATAAGAATACTAAGTTACAAGGTGATTCAAGTTTATTTACTGAAAATTGAAAAATTCTTCTATCAAAAGTCAACAAAAATTATTTTATGAGATACTACTTTAAATATTCTCAAAAATTACATTCCTCTTTAAAAATGAATTATCCAAAAGTAAGAATTAAAAAATCATAATGCCACTGTGTAGATCCCTTCCAAAACCATAAAATAAGCAAATAATCTTTGGTCTACCCTATCAAAACTCAACTCATAGATGAACCTTTTGCTTGGTTGTCTCCGTCTTATGGATGTCAAATTGTTCAAAGTGGTGAAGCCTCCCCAAATTTCAATATATAGGTTACTTCAAAATCAGGATGCAATTGCAAAATCACTTAAGCATCCAAGTAAATTTCATAGAAGAAACACTAGACTGACAGATCACAATTTGGCTAGTGCATTAATGAGGCAGCACAAGTATAGATTGGCTGAGAAAATTTGCAAGTCAAACGCCACACTATGATATTGTCTCATGAGAATGCTGAAGCATATGCTTGTTCACAAAATAATTACAGATTAGTCCTTAGATGACAAACACAACCAATTCTCACTCGGGTGTTGCCACCTAAGATATTTAATTCAATGGGAGATTAGTAAACATAATACATAATAACTGCTCTTCTCAAATACATTAAAATTACTATAAACAGTTGCGTATGCTTGCCTGCTTATGCAGCCAAGTGTCATCATCTAAATTAATGTCACTTTGATCTTATCTTTTTTCTTTTTGGGCTTTTTTTTCTATGAACAATTACCATGAAAAATATCACAATAAAAAGGCATCTCCTTCTAAAAAGTTGGTGTAGATACTAACATTTAAATTCTTGATTTGGTGTTTTGCTTCTACCTTTATATTTTCTTAGAAACTAAAACCTTAAAAAAACATCGTATGCTTATCTATGGAAAAGAGAAAAGGAAGAAGCTAGCAATATAGAATTTTTTGTAAGATAACATCTCATACTAACATTTAAAACATCTCTTATATAGTATTATAAAACATTGTTGCTAAGGTTGCGAATAGAAATCTTTCCATGCTTAATATTCACCATGTATTCAAAGTCTTATTGATCTAGTAGTCATTTATCTGTTTCCTCTGAATATATTCTTTCATTGCTTAAGTTTAGAGATTTAGTCGATTCAATCCTCAATAGGAGTGAGAGTGCATGTTGTAAAACTATAAAACTAATTAAGAAACCAAAAAAATTGAACATTCATATAGTTGGCACACGGTATCTCTAGCACTTATATTATATTATTATAATATACAAAACAAAATGATTCAGATTGCAAAGTTAGATATAAAGTTCCTACGAAAGTACCTAGTTGGTAATGTCATTTGTTTTATCTTTCATGAACCATAATACAACCTCCTAACCTACTGTTTCAGATAACTTCTTCTCCAACTTGAAAATGAACTCATCAACGAGTCTCCACAAATTCCCAATAAAGTTGCCCATCTCCAAACCTTTGACATCAGTTGCAAAAAATGTATCACACCTAAAGCAATGTTTTTTTTAATCGTGTCACGTCAAATTAGAAACATCATAGGGATGCTTTATATTCAACTCCAAAAAACATTATTACACCTCTATCATTGAAAAGCAATTTCAATTTACCAACAACAGCATTACGTAGTTTCCTATATGACAATACAAAAATTAATATATATGTTGATTTAAAAATTAAGATCAGTTCGTTAAGAGTAATGTTAATTACACACAAAAAATCTCACAATCTATGAAAGTCATTTACTTGTTTCACAATATCAAATCCCAAAATCTGTAAGCTTTTTAGCATGGACTAACTTATTAAAGAGCATTAGAGGGAATTTAACAAATTAGCAGCAGCAAGTATATATGGATAAATAGTATTATTCATGTAACAAATTATTATTTATTGCCTCATTAAGATTAAGACCCTTGAATGTTTTCTCTGCTTTTTCCAATCCCTCATAGTCTCATTTTCCCTGGTCAAATTATCATACATTACTTTGTTGAAAGGACCCACAAATGGGTTATTACTGCTTTCCGTATCAAGCTTCTTGAGCTTTCCTATCAACCCTCTTATTCTCTACCTTTATCGCTGCTTTGATAGAAGGATTGCCCATGAACTTCTTAAATTCCCCATCCGTCTTCCAATCCATATCCTCATGTTTTGGAAATCCTTTTCCACTCATTCACAATCAAGATTATTGTCCTTCCCTTGTTTCTTCACAGTCAATGAAGGGATTTTTCACCAAACAAAGGTGAGTCACCAAGAATTTCATAGAAAAGGGTAATAGTAAATTGAAACTAATTTTTTTTAAATTAAATGTTGAGATTGGAGGGAGGCAAAGATCGTTGAATTGAAAAGTTAATAAAAGGAGTACCTCCTGGACATGGAGTTTGTGACCACCCTCACCTAGTTGTTCTTCCATTGCCTTCCTCGCCCTGTAAAAGATGGTTGCCTAGCAGGAGGATGTTGGGGGCCATTCTTTCCAGTGATTTTAGGATTGAACTCCTTCGCCGATAACAATGGCTATGTGAGGGTCGCTATCTCAAGCTAACTACAAGATCATTGTTAGCTTACTTGTATATCAAACCCAAATGGGTCCTAATGGGGTCAGATTTTATTGTCAAACTGTTCAATGTACGTATACATTACCAGTCGTGAGAAACACCTTTAGCCAAAAATCAAAAGTATCATGTGGGTTATGCTTTAAGGTGAAATTTCCCTAATGGGTCATTCTCAATTAAGCAATGATTCGAGTGTCGAGCTCAATCAAATAGTAAAAATCAGTTCATAAATAGATTTGTAGCATAAGGTAAGGAACCAAGTCGTCTTCTAAAGATCATGGATGTAATTCAATCAAGTCAAGACTCAAAACAGTGGGGATTATGTGTTTCAGATTATAGAATCACAAATTAAAATAAACAATTAAGAAAACAATCAATCCAAGATCCATCAAGAATCCAATTTAAGCTATCATTGACCATTAATCATTAATTTGAATTCAATTGAATTGGTTAATTCAAACCTAACCGAGATTTCTGCATTAGATTTGAGATTCACTACTAGATCATCATCTAGAATTCAACTAACAGAAGAAACACATATTTGTATTATCAATGTTAGTTTAGAAATAAGAATTCAATTAATCTAGACAACAAATTTGTTAATCTAATCTCTTCACTTGAGAGGATGTAACAATGATCAATTAACCAAAATTACACCATAATTCATAATTCTAAACACACAAATAGATATATCTATTCATGCAATTCAGAATTTTGAATCAAGAAAAGAGAATAGAAGAGAAAGTTTAATTGCATTCAATTTTAGAATTCAAAGTACAAGGTTTTAAGTCAAACTAAACTTTCTTCAAGCACTTTGGATTGATCTCAGATTTAGCCTTCCATGACTGCAGTCCAAGGAAACTTGAAGGAGAAGAGAGAAATAACTAGAGAGAGAAACCTAGATAGAAGGAAGAGAAAACTAAAAGACTCAAAAATATGCTGAATGGAAAAGTCTCTTTCGTATCCTCTGTTTTCCCCCCAAATAACTGTCTTACAAAATAAAAATACAAGTTTGCCCTTAGATTAATTGTAATCCTCAGCCTCTTAGTTTTCCAAGGCCACCTAATTTGCTTAGTTTTGGCTTAAGGTAATAAAGGTATGCCCAAATTAGTCTTATAGGATAATGATCTAAGGCCAAGAACATGGTTAGCAATTAAGTGAATTCCTTGTGATCAATGATGGATTAAACTCAAGATCGGTAAAATTTCCTTGGATTGGTTAATTTGTTAATTACTTTCCTTTAATTCAACTAATGTATTATCATTTCAAATCATCAAAACCCCCATTTTAATTGACTTGATCTGATTAAATCTTTGTTCTTTTTGGATCCTTGAGAGACGATTCGGTTCATGCTCTATACTACAAATTAGTTTGTGAACCGGTAATTATTATTATTTGACGGGGTCTCGACAACCTCTTGTCAGATAACTGAAACGACCTCCAACTTCATGTAAAAATAACACCCTCAAAGCGTTGCAGTTTGGAAAAGTTGTCTTCATAAGAGTTGTAGCCATGCATTTTAGATTTCATATGGCATCGATTGCATTTTCATTGGACACCTACAACCCAAGTTATGGCCCAATATTCATGCTCTAGTTAGGTTCTAGTGACAACTTCTATGTTCTGACTTCTAGGCCCAACGTGGCTCATTAGATATCCAATTCAGCTTCTGAGATCTTCATAAAAGTTGTAGGAAGCTCTTATATTTCCTAAAATATAAGGTTCGTAATTTTTATATGCCTAAAACTCAAGATATAACAAAAATACAAAGACAATGTCAAAAAACATGAAATGCTAAAAATTTGTAAATAAATCCATTGAAATCCAAACTTATAAAACAAAGCCAAATTCAATCAATTAAGCTCATAAGAGGTATAAAGTATTAAATATGAGAGATTAATAAAGTGTGTGAATAGTATTTATCAAGTAACTTCAAATCGGGTTTCAATCAAAAGCGAAAAAAGAAACAAAAAAATAAGTGAAAATACATAAATAGAAGAACTTACAGAACCATCCTGTGGTATGGAGGGATTGATGGTGAAGAGATGGAAAGCGTGGAGATTAAAAGAAGAGAAACCATAATCCAAATGAGGATCTGATAGGAGAAGATGCTATTGAGGCTAAATCCACCCAGGCCAAATCTTGCTCCTCTACCTCGGCCTCCTCTGACACCAACCTTTCCACAACTGATTGGAGGGCATGAGAAATGACTCGGTTTGAACTTGCTTAACGTTACTTGAGTTTGTGCAAGGCAAGTCACGGAGAGAGAGAAGAAAAGCTAAAAATTAAAAGGGAATCTGGAAAGTTCTGAAATGGCGATTTGCTTAGTGGTTAGGGGCTATTGCCAATACAATGAAATGAAAAGAAAACTAAAAATTCATGAGGAAAGATTGTGAGAATGTTAAAAGATTGCTGATATAGTGAATTTAGAGAATAGAATGAAAGAAGTAGAATAAATTGATGTGGGCATTTTAGAAACCTCAGGCTTGTTGATGTGGCGACTCATAATTCTTGAGCCTAAATTTATATATTATAAATAAATAATATATTTATTTAGAGTTATCCTTCAAAAATGTGTTCTCGCTACCTTAGGTTTAATTAACCAATTTTCTTATGATTATTTATAAAAGGAAATAAATTTACTTTTATTATATCACTCACGCTATAAATAACAAAATTATCATTATGACGCATATGCAATGATAATATGCCTGTGGCAGAATTGTATACATATCTTGCTTGTGTGGCTAAAAAAATTATTTACTTTTTGAAATTATTTTTAAGAATTTATGTCCCATATTCGTGTCACGTGTATATGTGTCATGTATTCTATTCGTGCCTTTTGAGGATAACAGAGCAGTTTGATTGCCACGTAATTAAAGGAAAAAAAAATAAAAACAAAGTGCACACATTTAACCACATAACTTTAATTTTGATTTATTATCAATTTAAAAATATTTATATTATTATTTAATTATGTATTGTTAAATTATTAAAAAAATTTAATTATTACAATAATTATATTAAAAATTTAATTCTTTTAATAATATATTAATATATAACTAAATAATAATATAAATTTTTTTATATTAATAATAAATTAAAATTAAACCCATATAAAAAAAAACGTACAAGTACAATTACATATGTTCACGATTACAAGTTATTCTACCAACTACCAAGCGAAGGTTTGTATTACCCAGTGCATCAAACAAAATGGTGGTAGAGACAAAAGCTGGGGTACTGATAAAACTCAAAATCATTCAATGATGAAATTGTTTCTTTCCCGAACAGATCCACATAATAATTTGCACCCCTGTAAACATGATGAATCTCCTCCACTTGATCAAACTCATCAAAGTTGTGCATCGTTCCACAAGGAAAGCAAAATAATGTTAATCATTGTCAATGCTTTGCTGTAGAAGAGAAACAGTAATAACAGAATATAAGCTTGCCAAGTCTCTGGAGCCTTGCTGTTATTGCCCAAAGTTCTGCTTAGTTATTGGATCTATAAGCAATTGGTTTTGTAAAGACCACTACTCATTACCCATATGGTTTCTAAGAACCCCTCCTGGTTCCTGAGCCTGGATTAGTTGGATCGGATCAATCCTTGTTGAAGTTTTATTCATTCTAGAGAAAGAGGGTTCCACCCCACCTGGATCGTAATTCTTATTTATGAAAGGAAAACATATTCAATTAGTTTGGCTCTTACAAACTCATTCATTTCTCGATTAATGGACCTTACCCTTTTGGGTGGGGTGGGAGGTAGGAGACCTTATTAGTTGTCATTTGTCAATTTGTGTGTCAAATAGAGAATGCAATCTAAAAATAAGAAGCATTGGAATGCGTCTATTTCTATGTGAAAGCCCAATGGGACTCAAGTGGTTTAACAACGAATCTCATCCAATGTGGCATATGGCAATGTGCCAAATTGCCAAATCAGTGGGCTCTAAAAATGTCATTGAGATCGCTATTCTAAGAAGCCCGATAGACGAGTACTCATTCAAAACTTGAAAAATGAAAATTTGAGACATTTAAACTTTTAAATCATTTAAGTGCGAGAATTATTCTAATATTTATTTTTTTATGAATTTAATTTTAATTTATTGTTAGTATAAAAAAAATTATATTGTCATCTAATGATGTGTTAATACATCATTAAAAAAGTGAAACTTCTTAAGTAGTTGTTATGATAGTTAAACTCATTTAATGATTTATAAACACATGATTTGATGACAATGTAATTTTTTTTACACTGACAATGAACTAAAATTAAATTCTTTTTTATTAACTGCTAATTATATTTAATAAATGAGACATTCTTTTTTTTCCTTGTGTAAACTAGGATATCTTCTCGTCCGAAAAGTAAGAAACTAATCCAACGAGATACAATTAAGCTTGTGAAGCGAAAACTTTTCTCAACTGTGTTTTTTTCATACTCACTGTCCAAATAATTAAACTCATAACAAAATACTTAAGGTGACTGAGCTTCTTCTACTCGGATCAACATAAGTTGGTATAAATGAGACATTCTTGCTTACATCTTAAGTTTTTTTCTTTTTTCATTCAAATCACTACAATAATTTTATGTGGATACCACTAGCTGTGTGGGTCTTGTTGATAATCAAATGGTAGTAATCATCTTCGAGAAAGAAAATGCACTTCCTCCTAAGAGGCAATAAGAATTTTTCTTAATGAGACTAAATTTTTTAAATATCTATTAATTAATTATCAATAAATACATGATAATTTATCTTCAGTTCTATACTAATAAAGATACTATAACAACTCAGTGCTGACTTGATTCAGATTTTAAAGTTTAAACCATTCGAAATCTTGCTTGTACTGGTCACATGATCAATTCGTGCAAGTTCATTGTTTAGCTAAACCCTAAACATTGCCTTTGTGCTATACTTTCTTTTTTTTGGTACAAGCATTTGTGCTATACTTTAAAATGAATTGTGTGTTCTTAAAATCAATTTTGTTAGAGGTAACCTTATCCTCGATTCTTATATTAGTGTCTGTTTAGTGCATTGTTCAGACATTTCTTCATAATTTCAATTTAAAAATACTTTAAAATTGAAACCAAAACAAGCATGTTATATTAAGGGGATTACTCTAGTATTTATTTATTTTTTAGAGTACGATATTTATGGTGAGTTTTCAAGTATTGATATTTATATTTAATAAATTTTTAAATATTTATTATAAAATTAATATTAATAAATAATTAATAATTCAATATAAGTACTAAACTTATTTGAGTATCATAACAAATCTTTATATTTAAAGACTATTTTATACCATATATTTAAAGATTGATAAATTTTATCACTTAAAATAGGATTTAAAAATTATTTTACTTTAAATACTCTTTAATGTCTCATTAAAAAGTTTTAAAGAGAGTTGCTCACCAAATAAATAAAGTGTAAGGACTAATTTGTGTTGATTTAAATAAAAGAGATTCAATCATCTTAAATATTTTACTCTAAATTCAGTTAGCAGTATGTCCAAGAAAAACACAATTAAAACTGATCTTTAGTTCGCGCATATGTACGAAAAAAAAAAATAATTAAAAAAGATTTTTATTTCACACAATCATATAGATTACCTTCTACGTTTTGGACAAAAACATTTCCTAATTTACACAATAAATAAAGTGGAAAAAAAATGCAAATCTGTCTCGTATCTTTGACCCCGCAGGTTCTGGATGCTCTTCAGTTGCGTCTTTCATTCCCACCAAAAGTAACATTGCCACCAACTACATACCTGACAAACACGCACTGTACATCCCACCGCCATTAGGAAACCAACAAAAACCAACACACTCTCTCTCTCTCCGTTTCTCCACCGTCATCTTCATCCTCGTACTTTTCAAAAACCTAACAGCTAAAACCTTAGTAGCTAAGAAATTTTATTCTTCAATAAAAAAATAATAAATTCAAAGTATAAATTGATAAATGGAACACCACGCTCATTGCTCAAATCTAAAAAAAAAAACCTTCCCTCCAATTAACAATGGCTGCAAACCCAGACGAACAAAATGTGGAGCAATCCTTTAAGGCATTCTTCGAAGGGTGGCTTCTACGGAAACAGAACTTGCTAGACCAGCTTCTCAGGGTGTCAGCTATGCCTATGCCCGATTCCGCCAACAAAATCGAGCACCGGAAAAGGCTAATCGACGAAGTCCTTTCTCATTACCAGCAATACTTCGAAGAGAAAACCAGAGTGGCTAATGTCAACGTCTTCCTCCTCTTCTCCCCAACATGGCTGTCTGCTTACGAACGAGCTATGCTTTGGATTGGAGACTACAAGCCCTCCTTGATTCTTCGCCTGGCAGACGGAGCCGTAGAGGAATTAACGGCAGAGCAGAAGCAGAGGCTAGGGCAACTCAAGGATGAGACCAAGAGGGCAGAGAGGGAGGTGTCGGAGGCAATGGCCCGCGTTCAAGAGAGCGTGGCGGGCCCTCGCATGGTGGGATTGGCGAGGCAGATTGGGACTGGGAGGGTCTTGAATGGGGGGGAGACATCGGAGCTCAAGAGGAACCTGATGGGGGTTTTGGACAGAGCCAACGAGCTTCGTGCGTCGACGGCGACCAAAGTGGTGGCAGTTCTGAGCCCGCCGCAGACGGTGCTGTTTCTGGCGGCGGCGGCTCACTTTCAGCTCCTCGTAAGGAGGTGGGGTTTGCAGAAAGACTCTTCTTCAGTTTCTGTCTCCTCACCTTGAATGAAATTCCAAATATGGGTCTCTTAAACTCGTTTTTTGCCTTTGACTTGCATCCAAACCGAACCGGTTCTTTTCTTCTATCTTAAAAATTTTGTCTTTTTCGTCAACCACTCCAAGGATACACTTAATTAATCCTTTGAATAAAGTGATGTTTCAAGGTATCTTTACAGATTAAATTTTTAAAATTTTTTATAAGATTAATTTATAATTGATAAATTAGAGTATAAAATTTAAGTTTAATTTTAATTTATTATTAGTGTAAAGTTTTTTTACACTGTCATTTAATCATGTGTTATCAAATCATTAAAAGAGTTTGATTATTACAACAACCACCTAAAAAGTCTAACTCTTTTAATAATGTGTCAACACATAATTAGATAACAGTATAAAATTTTTTTTATACTGACAATGAATTGAAATTAAATCCATAAATTTTTTTTGTTATTTTCAATCAAAATAACTCTTATTAAAATTTAAACTTACATCATATCCCTTAAAACAAACTTGTTTACCAACTCAAGCAAGAACTTTGAACCAACCCTTTGGTTTTACTAAAATGAAAACAATACTTTCTATTTTAGTTTGAACTTTGAACTTCTGAGAAATAGATCATGTGATTTTAGTTTTTAAAATTGATTGATTAAACTTATATTCCATTTATAAAGTACAAGAAAATAAAATACGGACCATTTAAATAAAAATTTCAGTTGAGTTTCAACTGATATGTATCTGTGTTAATTTTATGATTATGAATAATTTTATATTCAATGAAGGTTTTAAATTTTGTGTAATTTGAAATTGAACATTTTATTTATCATATAATGATTTTATTTATTAATTTAATTATTAAAATCAAAATACATAATTATATATGCTTAAGTTATCTATTATCATTTTGGGAGTTCTTTTCTTCGAAAGATTCTTGTCCGGATCTAGATTTTATAATCCTAATTAATGGGAGAGTTGTCATATATGGAATCCACTTGTACAACAACTCTTTTATTGTTTGAAGTCGATGGAATCCCTTACTTTGTTCTAAATTCATAAATTTATTCAATTAATTTCTTTTTGGATATAAATAATTATTTTGATTAAATAAATACGAAATAGTAACACTTAAAACTAGCTAACTCAACCCTACATGTTATGGGTTGGATTAATGCTAAAATATTGTCAACACTCGGCTGCTGTCTTTCTTTTTAAAAAAAAAAAAGAAAAAGAAAAAAGAAACCTACAACCCTGCAGTGTAACGCCGAGTGCATCTTGGAGTCAAGCAAACAAGGATAATTAATGATCAATGAAGCAGCGGTGATATTTGAATGGATTTTTTGTTTTTCATTTCGCCGAAATATTTTGGAATGGCTTAAGAAAGGGCTTTCTTTCCAAGCCGAAGTCCATGTCTCCCATTAAGTAAAGCCTTCTATTTTATTTTATTTTCAAAATTTTGTTTTTGTCACCCTTAAACGAGCCTTCCACGATTTAGAATTCTTCGGAGATAAGAAAGGCAAATTACGGATTAGGGCCTGCTTATGGAGGCCCAACGTCAAGTTTTATATATAGGTTCGTCAAAGGATTTGGAAAACCATGAATAGGCCCATTTATTGGGCTTCAATTAGAAGGATACCGTTTCAGCCCATTATACAAGCTGCGACTGAACTCAGATAGACTCGCCCTCTTTCTCTTTCTTTCTATGTTATGTTTTGATGAGTAGGTTGAAAATGATTATTATTTTTTTGGTATTTATATTAAGAATTAATGTAGTTAGAAGAATTGTACCAAAATAAAAGGTTGTTAGTGGAAGGTTAAATAATTATTTTTAACTATATCTTTTTTTCCTTGCAGTAACTAACCCTATTGAGATTAGTGGAAGTCTCACAACTAAAGTAGAGCTTAAAGGAACCCTAAAGAAGGACTCAGGTAAGGCGGGTAAGAGGATGAGGGGGGTGCATTAAAGGGATCGAATCCCTTACTCTCCATACATGTCAAATGTCCAACCAACTGACCCATAAGCTCAAGGGTTAATTTTATCTTTTCACCTGGCCTCCTAAAGTGAAAATTCTTTAATTTAGTAGTACGCATACTTGAATTGATTACAAGGGCATCAATTACTATTAATTAATCAGTTTTGTGTGAAAAAACTTGAAGTTTAATAGAAGAGGGGTGGCAATAATGGAATTCTTGATTATTTTATTAATGAGGTTCTTAGATCACGTTACAGAACTAATACCTTTAAAATGGAAATTATTAAAATACTAAACATGGCTTTACTTACAAATTCTAATTTAAATCTAAGTAGATAAAACAAAAAAAAATTAACACAGTGCCCTTTGTTTACGAAAAACAATGCTTTTAAAATAGAAATAATTAAGCAATCTACTTAGTGAAATTTGATTCTTTCTTGTATTTTGGAACAAGCGTTTACTTATCTCTAGCAATATGTATCTTTTCAAGAGTCAAATTTGAGCCATTATTATTACGCTAAAAGCTGTAACTATATAGTCAGGCATACGACTAAAAGTTATAACTTTATAGCTGCTTCAATTTAGATTTTGCACAATACAAAATTATTTTTGAGGTAAAAAGTTATCTTGAGTAGTATTGTTATTGTGCAAACCATTTTAGTGTGCTTTGTTTAGATTTTTAGAGTCAATTATAACTATATCAATTAAGTCTAATGGTAGTGTCTCAAATTTGCTTTTTCTGTGAAAAGAAATTAAAATTGAAATGAGGCCCTATGATTATTTTTAAAAAAATCTTTTAATCAACATTTCAAAGTCCAAAGTCACCCTTAATAAGTGGGACCCAATTTTATAAAAATACTTTTATAATTACATTTAAAAAAATGTTTATAATTTACGTCATTTAAAACAAACTCAAAATTTTATATTTATTTTAACTTCTACTCATTTACAACTTAACCCAAATAGGCACTTAGGATTCAAGTATTCTCATTTTTCTTAAGAACATCGTACTATCACGAATGAAAAGAAAAAGTTGCAAGTTTCTCAACCACAATTTTTTGTTCCGGCATTCATAAATTTTGCACACATGACTCGTATTTTTGTATTTTTTTTCTCTTCAAAATGATAAAAAGTTCCAAGTAAATGCTATTTGTGAGTATTTATATAGAATTTTGTATCTTTTTATTTTTTACAAAAAATATCACTATTATATTCCTTAAGAAAATGAAAACATCCAAATAAATGCAATTATAAAAATATGCTATTTAATTAGAGTCTTGCATAATTTTATATATATATATAATATGTTGAAAAATCAGACATAGAACGTAGGTAATATATTGTTTCTCACATATTTAACTCTATCTATGTTGACATAAGTGCAAGTAGAATTTTTAAACCGGGGTTTCGAATACTCAATTATGAGAGTATATGAAAGATATAATTGAGGTAGTCTCCTTCACCAATGTTTATTATCCACTTAGGCTGGTCAATGAGACTGTCACTACCCAAACTGCCAAGTTTGACTATGGACCGACTTTTTTTTTTTTTTTGGCTCTTTCTTTACGAAAGTGAAAAGTATATGTCTTCTCGAACACATCACAAAATTGTTCGCATCATCCGATTGTGCCATATTGTGCTGTCTCTAGACTCTAGACTAATGGCAAAGCAACTTCATGGCACTATAGTGACTATACAATAGGAAAAACGAGAAAGATACACTAAGAAAAGAGAAGACAACAAAGGGTTAAAAAGAAAGTGATATCATTGTCTGTTTTTTTTTTTTTGAAACTTTAGTAGGGATATTCATTGATTTGGATTGACTTCATTAATCAGACAAACTAACCCAAATCAATTAAAAAAAATTAGTTTGAGTTAGGTTATCGAGTTCAATCGGGTCCTTGAATTCGATAACCTAACTCAATCAAAATCGATCAAGATTGGTTCGATTCACGGGTCTTATATTTTATAACCCAAATACCTAATAATTCAGTGAAATAATTCGAAGAATAATGAAATTTAAGACTTTATGTTTTTGTCATTTGATTTTTTATTCGTTTAAAAAATTAAGCTACGATGATATATCTTTAATTTTCATTTTTAAGACACAATCATTTAATTATTTTTATTTTGTTTTAGTTTCATCTTAGGATAGTAACATTTTAATTATTAGCTTATTCATATGTGTTACACAATTTTACAACTTAAAGCATTTTATGTGAAGTAATATATATATATATATATATATATATATATATATAAACTTCTTTGTAATTCGTGTTGGTGTGTGAGGACAGTCATCAAATTTGGAATACGGGCTAAAAATTCTATATTCATTTATCCTGTGTTGATTTAATTATTCATTTAATTTTAAATATTTATTTAATTAATTTAGTTAGTAATTGGTGAAATAATCAAATTTAAAGTATGAGTAAGAAACATATACATGTGAATATTTATTTATGGATTTAATTTTAATTTACTGTCAGTGTAAATTTTTTTTACACTATCATCTAATCATGTACTAACACATTATTAAAAGTGTTAAACTTTTGAGATAGTTGTTATAATAGTCAAACTCTTTTAATGAGTTGACAATACATGATTGGATAACAATGTAAAGAAACTTTACACTGACAATAGATCAAAATTAAACTTTTTATTTATACATGCAAACAAGTTATAATGTAAATTCAAAGGATAAAGAATATAAAAATATATGTATATTTTATTAAATTAATGGGGGTGAGATTTTCCACTAACTACTCATACTACACACTTAACGCCATTCAACAACACACACATACACCTACATGTAACTTGACACATACACATATTCACTTAAGGAAAATAGGGAGAGAGAAGAAAAGTCATACATTCATATTACAAATGAAGCTTATGATGATTTTGAAACATTAAAATGTTTCGTCTCAAACTTTGTTTTACTTTTATCTTAATCCTTGTACTATATTAGAAGACTTGAATGCTTAAAATTTATATGTAATTGTCTAATTGAATTCGAAGTATTTAGTAATAGTATATTTGTTATTTTGCTATGAGAAAAAAATTGATCAAATAATCTGATGACCCGAACCAAACCAACTCAACCTTAATCGGATTGGTTTGGTTCGGATTACTCGAAAAAGTTTTTAGAAACCAAATCAAATTAACTCGATTAAAGTTGATCAGTTTAAATATTTTTTTCCAAAACCCAAATCAACTCAAGCACCCCTAACTACTAGATGATATCGATTTGGCTAACTTTACTTTCAAAATAAACTACACAAAACCTAAGAGGCACCTTTCTAATGCAAAAGTTATACATGTTGTAGATGAATTCTTTGTACTCAAATATTAATGCCTTTCTTTCTATAACTTAGACAATTGAATTAAATCCTTTGCAATCATGAGAGTACAATTGACAAAATTGTATTGCAAAGATATAATGAGCCTGGTTGAGTTTTATCAACACACAGGGTCTTCATCAGGGTTTAGACTATATATCCTCTTGGACTTGTTTTCCACACACAGCGACCCCGGTAGACAAGCAGAAAAAAAAAAAAGTGTAACAGAAGTTGAAGGATGAGGTGGTTGAAGGTCTTTCATGGAATGGAGTGGGTTAGTAAGTGGCAGAATTGATTGCAGGAAATAACTAGTTATTGCCTGAGTGATGATCTCTGACGCAACATGCACTATATATTTGAAACTTTTTCTTTTCTAGTTCACATACATTGTGCCTTTGAGCAAGTGGGTCCAATATAAGAAGACAAGGCTACTTCATTTACACGTTCCTTTTAGGAAGCGAGGGGGTTGTTGACTAGGACTATTTAAATCCGCTTAATATATGAACAAAAATTGGGGTAGGCGCTGAATCACTTACCAGGGGCCATGTTTCTCTTTCAAAGGACAGGGATCAAAGATAAGGTGAATCTGCAAGGCCAAAGTGATCTTCCTTGCTGTTTGTGTTGTCTTCCATATAATCTTGTATTTAATAATTACATATCGAACTTTAATGGCACTGCCACGAGATCTGGCTGAATATTCTATAATCCACAGATCTAATGCCTCCATCGACCTTTATGGCTTTATCTTGCTGGCAAAGTTGGATATAATATGAGTAAGAATAGCATATGCTGTCTCTCTTAACTTATAAATTAGTAATAAAATTCTAGCCAAACTGTTATTCTTAATGCATTTGCTTGCTTGAGAACAATTTCCACTGTATCCTTAATTCACAAGAGCTAGCACTAGAGAAGGTTCCTCTGATTCTCTGCCATGCCATATATACCAGTGTCCTGAATCATGTGCGGATCACCAAATAAGTAGAGACTCCAACGGCATATAATATACAAACCGATACTAGAATACAAAACCTTGAGACAATAGCATTAGCTTTATTTCAACAACTGAATTTGATTTTAAATTCGTAGTATAAATTGTTTTAATAATGAACTTGGGATTAGCACATGGTTTTAGGCCCAGCCCATGGATAATAAATCTTTGATTATTGTCATTTTCTAAACAAGCTGATGGAGATGTATGTCTCAATAATTTTATTACATCCAAATCATTCTTCTTTCTGGAATATTTGACTACATTGGCATTGGCAGAACATCTAGAAGATCTTGAAAAACACGCCTCAAGATCCATATCTAAGGACTAGAAAAAGAAATTTGCTAACGAGCGAATTTAAGTTATTTGGTTAAAGAACTAAAATAAAAAAATATTAAATATAAAAGTAGGGTATTTAATATATTAAAATTTTAAAAAATTATTTAATAATTTTTTATTAAATAATTAAAAAAATCATTAAATATTTCTTAAACAACATCATTAGAACACTTATTAATAAGACCATAAAATAATTGAAGGAGAAAATGACGCAGATTTCCAGTTAAGGCGTGCTCGCTTGCTTGGGGTTGTCGTTGGCTGTAGTTAATGCTTCCTATCATTTTCTTGGCTTCTCTATTTCTTAATTTCAGCCATTTCAAATAAGTTATTATGTCATCTGGGGGGAAAAAATTATTTCCTTTTTTAATTCGTTGATACCCTAGGAGAGTAAGAGTGCTACGTCATTTTCATGTATGCGTTTATATGTGCAATATAAATATAACTTTAAATGATTGTTCATAATATTAATGTGTTTTATTTTTTAGAAAAATCATCTTCGCACGCATTGTCTTTGAAAACTCAATTTCATAAATAATTTATTTTCAATATTTTTCTTCTTTCTGTTTATAATATTTAACTTACAGTTGCATTATCTTTCTCAATATCTAAATATTTATTATAATTTATATCATTAAAAATTCGAAGAAATTACGCATAGCTGTTGAGACTTGGATATGATTGTGCTCACAGTAGAATAAATTTTTTTATTTCAATAATCTAATAATAAATTTGCACTTAATAACAGGGAAAAAGGTAAAGCTAGAGACATTGTGAAAAGGCAGGGCCAAACTATAAGAACGGAAAAAAAAATTAGAAATAATTCACCTAAGTTCGTTAAGATTAACAGTATTTTTATAATTAATTGTCTCAATCTTTCAACAATAAGAGCAATGTTATTGCAAAAATCTGATAAAAGTTGACTCAAAAATATTTTATTATAAAAAAAAAAAAAGAATAATTTTATTTTTGTAATTCTTAATGTGTGTTTGGATTAACTATTAAAAAAATTATGTTAAAAATTAATTGCTTATGTGTATAATCGATTTTCAAGAAAATTAATTTATGTTTAGATATGTTAATTCATAATCGATTTTAAGATAAATTTTTTATTTGGATTGTATTAAAAAAATTATTTTTATGTATTAAATTACCAAAAAATATATAAAATGATTAAAAAAGTTATTTGGTTGATGACAAATAAGTATTTCTTTCTCAAAGTTTTTGAAATAATCTAAAATCAAACAATTAAAAACTCAAAATAAAAAAATTTCTAGAAAAGTTTTGTTTAGTTAATGACAAAATAATCTTAACTTATAATTAATTTACACACTTTAAACAAACAAGATAAATTTTAGATAAAACAACTTTTAATTTTTTTAAAAAAATTATTCCAAATAATTAATCAAAACCAAACACACTCTTAGATTCATAAATTTGACCGATTATACAAGCTATGTCACTTAAATATTTTTTAGTATTAGTGTGTATTTAAATTAGTTATGAAAAAAAGATTATGTTAAAAATTAATTATGTATATAATCAATTTTTAAGAAAATTAATTATGAGAAAATTAATTTATGTTTGGATATGTTAATTTATTAGTGATTTTAAGATAAAAAGTTTTGTTTGAATTGTATAAAAAAATTATTTTTATGTATTAAATTACTAAAAAATATATAGAATGATTAAAAACATTATTTGGTTAGGGACAAATAGATGTTTCTCTCTCAAAACTTATGAAATAATTTAAAATCAAATAATTAAAAAATTAAAATAAAATATTTTCTAAAAAAATTATTTTTAGTTAATGAAAAAATAATCTTAACTTATAATCAATTTTACACATTTTAAACAAATAAGATAAATTTTAAATAAAATAACTTTTAGTTAAAAAAATTTATTATTTTAAAAAAATAATCAAACACAAACATGCCCTTAACATAAATGATAATCTACAGACTAACTTATACATATATCGATTAATTAATTTTTTTATTTAATCAAAGACAAATAAGTTATAGTAGAATTAAGGAAAAGTTACTAGGAGTAGGATAGTCGTGAAAGACTTAGATGAGAGAAAATTTTAAATAGGCACTTTTTGTATAAGCACTACATTTAATAATAAATATGTGTATGTTTTAGAGATTTGTGCATTTATCATATGACTCATATAATTTTACATTTATTTAATGTTAAATGGAGTTTGTATCTACCTAATAATATATATATTTTAAATTATTTTCATAAAATCATAAATTCAAGTCTCAATGCCACAATTCTATAAAATAAAAAAATAAAACTAAGGAATTCCTGAAATAAAATTTGCGACTAATCCTAAGAATGTGATATATACTTACTTTTAAACATGTAGAATTAAAATAATAATAATAATAATAGTAGTAGTACACTGATAACATCTTAATATATAAATAAAAAAGTTAACAATTGTAATTATAGTAATTATAACATGAGGAATTATATTTTATAATTATATTCAATGCTATTTCATGCTTCAAAATTAAGTGAAAAATAAGCTCTGCTATACCACTGGAAGTAATTGAATATTACGTGGTAGCTTCAAATGAATTTGATAGCAATGGAGGAGGGGATCCAAATAAAATCACAGTGGCATACATCAATCCACGTCTGTACAGGCAATGTTTAAGAAGGAATCGGAAATTAAACCGGTTAGAATTCCGAATTATGGTTCGATTTGTTTAATTGGTTGAATTGATGGTTGGATCGAATGACGTGATAATTATAATTATAATTATATATATAATTATTTATATGTATAAGTAAATTTAATAATATAAATAATAAAAATTAACTACATATGATAATATTTATTATTGTATTTAATTAAAATAGTCTTATTTTGAGAGTAATAGTAATTTAAAGGAAAAAATTATAGTTTAATTCTTATTTAAAAAATTTATTATTATTATTTCTTTTAAAAATACTCATAACTATGAAAATAATAATTATTTTTATTGAAAATTAGTTAGTCTAACTTCATTCGTTCATTTTTCATCACATAGATTTTAAAAAGCTATGTAAAATTGATATAAAATACATTTAAATTGGACTAACAAATAAAAAGTTATGATTTTTGAGATATAAATATGAAAAAAAATATTAAAAAACTAATTTAAGAATATGAAAAAGTATTAAAAAATTAAAAAAAGTAAAAAAAAAGAACTGGCCGATTTTCAAAAACCCGGTCCAATTCATCCGAGTCGTTGGTTCATCTGAGTCGCCGGTTCATCTAATTCTTTTCGATTCAATCCAGTTCTTTCAGATTCAATAGCTAGAACGATTTTTTGTACTAACTGGACCGGTTAAGCACCCGAGTCACAGTCGGACCGGCCGGTCCGGTCCAATTTTTAAAACCATGTGTACAGGTACTCATGTCGGGGAGAAATTTTAATATACTCAGATAGTATTATTTTTAGTATTTTTTAATTATTACATTTAATTTAAATTTTACTAAAAATATTTTAAATTTAATATAAAAATAATATAATTATGTTATGTCAAGTATTATAATTTTAATAAAATAATATAATACCCTTAAAATATCTAAAAATCTCTACACGACGAAGGCACACTTCGAATGCTTTAGGCTTCCTCTTGAAATATATGCGCCTTACGAATCTTACTATTTTACAACTCTAATTCTCGTTGACAAAATGAGCATGAAAGGCTATATAATGTTAACTCAATTTGTTTTAAGAGTAATTCTATTTATATAATTTTTAAGATAAGAATTTTCAATCAACGTTACGTATGTTTGTATTTGATTTAAAAAAATTAATTTATTTAATAATTATTTCAGTGTAACAAATAGTTAGATTGGGTAAGGATTTCAGTAAAAGATTAACCATTCCTTGAAGTATAATAATTATTTTAAGTCTAATTAAATACATATATAATATTGTGTAAGTAGTATTACTATTGTGTTTGCTGTGGTTAAGATTTTCGAAATTCACTTTATAGCCTGTTTTCTAAATTGGTCCAAATAAACTTGCTTACATCATTTCCTTATCATCTTCTTAGTTACAAAATATTTTTTTTAAAAAAATTAACCATATATTAGCTTGTTATCATCTTAAATGGCTTAATGGGGCTCAGTTTAGAAAATAAAATTCGCATTTAAAAGTATAATTTATTATATAAAATGATTCTCTTACACTTTATGTGAGAGGTGTAAATAATGCATATTATTTTTTAAAACAAAGGTAAAACTCCATTGTTATCTAATAAATGAAAAAATATCTAGTGTAAAAAAGTAAATTAAAGTGTAAAACTATTATCAGTCTTTATTATATCTAATAGAATCTTGAAAAGTTGACCTCTAACAGAGAGGAAATCGTTATAGTTGTGAACAAAAATTATAAATCTAAATAAGTGTGTGTTTAAATTAATTTATCTTATTTTTAAAAAAAATATAATTAAATTAATTTAAGAAATATTGAAAAAAATATTATATAAAATAAGCTAATCTAAATATGTACTAACACTACTATAGAGAAAAGTGCAAATGTTGTGTTTTTTTTTGTAGCATATAAAAGCTTATTTATATATATATTTACACATACATTCGGTATATACTCTTCTATAAATTATTTAATAATACCATTTTTTTTATGTCCGATTGTAATTTAAAATTTTCATATTTTGTATATATTTCACATAATCTTTTTCTATACGAAGAATGCAAGTAAGTTCTAGCAATTGTTATTGATATAATGAGAGAACGAGACAAAGTGAAAATATGAAAGAAAAAAAAAGATATTATTTATTGAATGCTGGTAGATTGAGGTGAGTACACGATAGATCACATGGTTCCATTGATATAATGAGAGAACGAGACAAAGTGAAAATATGAAAGAAAAAAAAAGATATTATTTATTGAATGCTGGTAGATTGAGGTGAGCACACGATAGATCACATGGTTCCCAACTGCTGACTTTTTTTTCTCCCTTTTTCTCCAATTGTTTTTAGCGGTTTGGCCGCATGGGTGGTTCTCCACAAAGGAACCCACACAACAAAACTGTGATATAATTTTTTTATCATCTGGCCCATATATAAAATGCATACAATTTTTTGTACCAAAAAAGAAAAGTACATACAATTTTTGTCCCTTCCTAATCCAACTAATCAATCATACAAAACTTTTTGCCTTTGATCTTCTTTTCTTTTTTTCACTTTTCTCTTTATAATATATTTAATTCCTGTTCAATCCCACGTCACTCTCAAAATTAAGTGTTTTCCCCCATGCGTCCCCACCATTAAGCATAAATCAATTTCGTTGTTACCCATTTTCTCGTCAAATTTGTATTGGAGCAATAAGCCATCTTGAGTGGAGAGTACTTGTGGTGAAGGATGAAACTAATGAAGCTAATAATAGTCATTGTTTCTAGCTGGTATCTACAGGAGAGAGATGGTTTTAGGACGATTATTTCGTATCTTTTTTGTAATATAATTTCGTTTAATCAGCTTGAGAAACTTCGTTGAATTGTCAAAAGACAGATGGGCACTAGCTCCATTAACTACTCATCTTTAGTGGTCCTCAAAATCATATCACAAGCTAATATCTCAAAGAAGACCACATTGCTGAGCTAGAACCTTTTGTTCGTTTTCACTATAGAATCTGATTCAGTCATGCATGGTTGCCTAATTGTCTTTTGCTTATCTACGGGAGGTGCCTTTGGTATCAGTTTCAATGAGTTTACTTGTTTGCATTTGGCACTTATATTTATGTATTGTGTATATAGCATTCTTCTGGCTTATTTTGGGAATGGTTTTCATCTCTTTCCTTGAAGGTTTACTTGGTATTGATTCGCTTTGTGAAGAAGGCCATGACCCCACGGCTCTAAATTGCTTTGTAAACATAAAAAGACGAGGGAAAAAAGAGAGGCTATAATATGCCAAAGACTATAGGAGAGGCATTGCTGTACAGCTGTGGAGTGGAGAGTGGAGTTCCGAAAACAAATGTCCACTTCTAATTTGTTACATCAAAATGGAAGAGGTTTTTTAGTCACCGACGCAATCTTACCATCTGGTCTAGCTATTTGCTAAGCGCTAATTAAAACGTTAACCTTTCTCATTAATTAATTGGCTAGTAAAAGATTTAGTTACGTCCTTAGCATCTAAAAGTTAATTAGAGATTCATTATTTTTTCTGTTTGTTTGTTTTCTCTTTTTTCTCAAATTGTGATGAAATACCAATAAGTGTTGGATTCAGTGATAAACGAGCTACACTTCTAAAGTAATGACACAAATTTAAACCTTACAATAAGCACTTATTATAAGGGCCTCTTAATTATAACAGTACCCAAACTTGTAAGGTTACCTTGAGATACCAAAAAAATTGTGTTGAAGTGTTTATCAACATTAATTGTACAAAACATGTGTATGTTAGCGGATTGGAACTTGGACTTGTAATGTTCTGTATTACTTTGAAATTTATTAGGTTTTACAATTACATTTTCTGGTATTCTCATAGCGAATATTTAGGGTACGAATTCACATTATGTACCAATTATTGATATAGGCATTAATTGTTTCTTTAACACCAAAAATCCATTTCCTTTACTCAACATGTGGTTCAAATCGCTCTTGCTAGCCTATCTGCGAATTGCGTATTATGAATTCCAAGGCTCGAATTCTTTTCAGGACTTCGTCATGGCATTTTGGACTTGTGGAGTTACATCATGTTACTCTTCTCACTAATATGTTTTGGTTAACCAAAACTCTTCTTACTAATATGTGATCAAACGTATTTATCTATAATTCACCTTTCCCCATTGCTTAAAAAAAAAAAAAAAGTTTTCACGTGCTAAAGCGGCTGCTAAACTCTTACACAAACTTAAAGAAGCACAAGATCCATCTATATCAAGTTATTAGATGGTGGACTGTCTATTTATAAATCAACGGCTTGCATAGATGATAGGTCTGTCATGTGTTTTTGTTTTTGTTTCTTTTTTTCAGTTTAATATTGTGATACATTGATAGTTGATGCTATACTTCATCAAATTTGCTTGTCCATGCGATGGACTTCATGCACGTAATTGTACCACTCAAGGTTAAGTACCTCTTCCCCAAACGAAAAAAAAGATAGTAGTATAGTTTTCAGTTTTAATACTCCCGCCGTTCCAAAACTTTGGTGGTTTTAGCATTTAATTTTTGTTTCAAAACTTTGGTTATTTTATAAATTCAATAAATAATTAAGTATTTTTTTTAATATATTCTTAAATTAATTAAAAGCATACATTAATTATATTTTATATTTACTTAGTAGTTATAGTGAAATTTGTATTGAAAAATGATACTTTCATTAAAGTGACATTAACTATAAAAAAAAATACTAATGAAAGTATGACTAAAAACACATTAGTTTATAAATATTATGAGAATTTAAAAAATAATTGATAACAAAACGAAACAATAATTAAGGATATTTTAATTTAAATTTATTTCAATTAATTATTTTTTAATTTATGTACCAAAACTTTAAACAACTAAAATTTTAGGAGGGAATAAACTTTAACTTATTGTTTTTGCTAATTTATGAGGTATTTTTATGCGTGTCAGAACACTGAGAGCATTTATAAGAATTCGTCACTAGCGCAGTGGCTGGCCTTAACAGGGTAATTCTATTCTTGAGAACTAAATGGTCCCCAAAAAAGAAAACAGGGTATGCAATTAATTCTCATCGACCAGTAATGCTACATGTTCCAAAATAGAATCATTCAAGTAGGATGTAGGAATTGTGCCAATCATATTAAAAAAATGAAGAAAAAAAAGGTCTGGCAGGCTCCAGGCAGCTGGCAGACAGGCAGATCCTTTCCACGGTGCCCAGATACACTGGTTCTTACCGCTTGAGTCCTGTGTGCTGATGATGATTGATAATGGCGAATCAGATCCTTGTTGTGGGGGGAAATAATTGAAGAAAACGCGCGAGTTAGAGAGGGGGCCGCGGGGGGGGGGGGGCGCAGAGAGAGGTGTCTTGTAGTTGTAGATAGACTAAATGTGGTTTAACTTTTGAAAGTTTAAAATTATAATTTGAGTAAAAGTATAGAAAGATAAACTTTTACTCAAATTATGAATTTGAGAGTTTTTAAAAACTAAATCATTATAAGTCTAGATTCTAGACCTTGAACGGTTCATCTAATATGCTGAATTTGAGGCCTCTTACGCCCCCTGATAACTGTGTAAAATTATACTTCATTGGACCCAAATTTTGTTAACTTTAGTTTATTTAGTTCTAATTTTAGGTGTATTTAGATGACTTCCCATGCACTCTTAATGGAATCTATTTTGATACTTGTATTACTAACACTTGCATTATTTTCATATGAGTTATTGTGGGATCATGTGGTTTTATACTTGTATTCATTTTAATGCGATCCTTGTTACAGGAAACATCCCAATCTAACTTTTGGAAGGAGTTTTGAGCTGCAGTGGAAGAAGAAATATGATGGAGTGAAAAAACTTAGTCATGCCGCGGCATGAATACATTCCACGCCGCGGCGTGGAAGCTTCGGCCACAAAAACCCTGCAGACCAGAAGCTCGAGCGCCGCGGCGTGAACTACTCGATGCCGCGGCGTTAACCATTCTATCTTGCGGCGTTAACTAATCGATGCCGCGGCGTGCGTCAACTTTACGCACCTATATATATATTCTGTTTCTTTTTGTCACTGGGGCAGAAAAAGGTAGTTTTAGGTCAGCAGCTGCACGAAATTAGCTTGTGAACAATCTTGGAGGAAGATTTCAATAGAGTTTGAATCATTCTTCTTGATCTTTCTCTTCTCTTTCATCTTCCTTTTGTGATATATTAGATTATGTCTAGCTAAATCCCTTTGTTGGGGTTAGATGTTACTTTTCAGAACTTGGTTGTAATTGGATTGGGTTTAATGCAAGTTCCTTCTTTTTATGAGTATTCAATTCTACTCTTAATGCTTTTCTTGGCTTGATCAACCTTGGAATGTTTTGTTGTTTTGGTAAACAATTGGAAAATTGATGCTAATGCATGCTCATGGAATTAGATACCTAGTAATTCATGAATCTAGGAATAGATTTTGGAGTGCTAGTAATCTTTAAGTCTTAATTCTTAATGCAATTCTTCTTATTAATCCACCTAAGGAATTAGGGTTTAATATGGGGTTTTAGGCTCAATCTCTCTAAGGAATTAAGGTTTGGGTATTTAAAGACTTGATTGTCATAATTAAAGTTGGACTTGTATTAATAACCATTTCATAACAATTAAGGGATGATTGGTATAATCTAACCTTGACAATTTACTCATTCACTAATCAACTTTCAGTTTAACCACCAAGTGTTTGATAAAAGTCCTCAAAGGAATTCACACCACCATTTTATTTATACTTAGTAAGGAATATTAAGACCTTTTCGACCAAATGAAAGTTTGAATAGTAGTCCAATTTGAGAAGTGATAATTGTCTACGATCCCAGTGAACGATATTCGGTCTTACCACCGTATTACTTGTTACGATTAGGTATACTTGCCAAAGTTGTATCAAGTTTTTGGCGCCGTTGCCGGGGATCGGTGAGCCAATATCACAAGTACTAAAGGGGACTACCAATTGAAACAATTTTCTTTCGTTCTTGTTTTCTTTTTTTTATTCGTGTTTGTTTTCTTGAAATGTGTATCAATTTCAGTGTAATTAGTCTTGTGTCTCAACTGCTGTTCTTTGTATGCGAGGTACAGTTGATCCAAGTGAATTAATTTACGATCCAGAAGTGGAACGTACTGCAAGAAGCAATAGAGCAAGAACGAGGCAAAGGAAAAACCAAGAGAAAGCATCCACCAGTACACAAGCACCACAAGTAGAGGAACCCAGCGAGAACATGGCAGGTGCCAATGAAGGAAATGATCCTCCAAGGAGGACTATGAGTGACTATGCCACCCCAACGGCGGATAGATGCACTTCGAGCATAGTTCGGTCTGTGGTGGCGGCAAACAACTTTGAAATAAAGCCGGCACTTCTACATCTTGTGCAACAAGAGCAATTTGGAGGAATGGATAGTGAAGACCCTCATGCCCATATTGCCTCGTTTCTTCAACTTTGTGACACAATCAAGATGAATGGGGTATCGGATGAAGCCATTCGCTTAAGGCTCTTTCCATTTTCACTAAGAGATAGAGCGAAGGCATGACTACAGTCACAACCTCGGGGTAGTATTTCAGCTTGGGATGATCTCGTGCGGAAATTCTTGTCACGCTTCTTTCCACCTTCTAGGGTGATGAAGATCCGAAGTGAAATAAATTCTTTTGGCCAAAGAGACGGAGAATCACTTTACGAAGCATGGGAAAGATTTAAGGAGCTTCTCAATTCGTGTCCCAACCATGAATTTGCCCTCTGGCATCAAGTACAAATCTTTTGCAATGGTCTTTCTCGGAATACCAGAAGTATGGTAGATGCGGCGGCCGGTGGATCCTTAAACACCAAAACTCCCGAAGAAGCAAGAGATTTGATAGAGACTATGGCTTCAAATGATTATCAATTGCCTAGTTCTCGCTCAATGCCAAATAAAGGAGTCATGCAGTTGGACACCTATAATGCACTTCTAGCACAAATGGCTGCACTTACCAAGCAATTGGGAGCCGTCCAAGCCAAAAATGTACAAGCACAAGCTCTAGTTTGTGATTTTTGTAGTGGTGACCATGCTAATGGAAATTGTGAAGCGGGGGTAGTTGGAAGCTCGGAGCAAGAAGATGTGAAGTATATGGGAAATAACCCACAAGGATCTAGAAATGACCCTTTTTCCAACACTTATAATCCGGGATGGCGCAATCATCCTAATTTTGGTTGGAGACAAGGACAACAGGGCCAAAGCTCAAACTTCCAATCTAATTCTCAGGGCAAGATACCGCAAGACAAGCAAGGCAACTTGGAGAATATATTAGGACAGTTTATGCAAGCAACACAAGCTAGTTTGAAGGGGCAAGAAACTGTGATGAAAAACCAAGAAGCAATGATGAAAAATCAAGAGGCATCCATAAAGAATTTAGAACACCAAATCGGCCAGTTGGCTAGACAAATGACGGAAAGGCCTCAAGGTACATTTCCGGGGGATACCGAGAAAAACCCTAAGGATGAATGTAAAGCAATCACCACTAGAAGCGGGAAGGTGATAACCCCACAAGAAAAAGAGAAGAAAATTGAGAATAAGGAGGAAGAGAAAAAGAAGGATGAGGAAGAACTTGAGAACAACAATGAAGGAGATATTGATGTTGAAGGGAACCATTCACAAGACAATTCCTCTATTCCCAAGGTTGTGCAATTCAAAGCTCAAACAAAAGAAAAATTGGTAGACGAAGAGTTTGCCAAGAAAAAGACAAAAAGGCAAATTCTAGAAGAAGTTGACAACCCTAAGGAGCTTCCCCCTTATTTTAAAATACCATATCCTCAAAGGTTGAGGAAGGAGGAAAAAGAGCAACAATTTTCAAAGTTTTTGGAAGTGTTCAAGAAATTGCAAATTAACATTCCATTTGCTGAGGCACTCCAACAAATGCCATCATATGCAAAATTCTTGAAGGAAATCCTTTCAAATAAAAGGAAACTGAAGATGGAAGAAACGGTGATGTTAACGGAGGAGTGTAGTGCCATACTCCAAAAGAAGTTACCGATAAAGATGAAGGATCCGGGTAGCTTTACCATTCCATGTGCCATTGGACATCTCAACATAGGAAGAGCATTGTGCGATCTTGGAGCAAGTATCAACTTAATGCCCCTTTCTATCTTCAAAAAGCTGGGTATAGGTGACGTCAAGCCTACAAGGATTTCACTCCAATTAGCGGACCGATCCATTACATACCCCTATGGTGTTGTGGAGGACTTGTTGATGAAAGTCGATAAATTTATCTTTCCGGCGGACTTTGTGGTGCTAGATATGGCAGAAGACACCAACACTCCTCTTATCCTAGGTAGACCATTCCTAGCCACAGGTAGAGCATTGATTGATGTACAACAAGGAGAACTAATGCTTAGAGTTCAAGATGAGAAAGTTACATTCAATGTCTTCGAAGCAATGAAACACCCTAGCGACCAGGAATCATGCTTAAGAGTGGACTTAATTGAAAAAATGGTCGAGGAAACTGTGCAACAAACTGTTGGAGACACTTTGGAAGCAACTCTTGTTCTTGAAAACCTGGCAGAATATACTTGTGAACAAAAGGAAAGGGTAATGATGTTGAAATCCCTTGAAGCATGCCCTGTTTTGGATTCTAATGTAGAACAAATTGTGGAAGATGTGAGGATTCAAGATAAAGGGGAGACACCGAAGTTAGACTTGAAGGAACTTCCTTCTAATCTCCGTTATGCATTTAAAGGCAGATTCTTCATGTCCAGTAATTATAAACAATGGGTTGAATTCATTGGAGGAAGAAAAATTGTTAAGAGTGCTTAGGGAACACAAATCGGCAATTGGATGGACCATAACCGACTTGAAGGGAATTAGTCCTTCATTCTGCATGCACAAAATACTCCTAGAAAACAACTTCAAGCCGGTGAGGCAACCTCAAAGAAGACTCAACCCGAACATGAAGGAAGTTGTAAGGAAGGAGGTTGTGAAGCTATTAGATGCAGGAATCATTTATCCAATCTCTGACAGCCCATGGGTGAGTCCAGTCCAAGTAGTGCCCAAGAAAGGAGGAATGACGGTAATAGTCAATGAAAAGAATGAGCTTATCCCTTCAAGGACTATCTCAGGATGGAGGGTTTGCATAGATTATAGAAGGTTGAATGAAGAAACAAGAAAAGATCATTTTCCATTACCATTCATTGATCAGATGTTAGAAAGATTGGCGGGCCACAATTTCTATTGTTTCCTTGACGGTTATTCCGGTTACAATCAGATCGTGGTAGACCCAAAGGATCAGGAGAAAACTGCTTTCACCTGTCCCTATGGAGTATACGCATATCGAAGAATGCCGTTCGGGTTATGTAATGCCCCTGCCACCTTTCAAAGGTGCATGCTATCCATATTTTCTGATATGACTGAAAAGTTTATAGAGGTATTTATGGATGATTTTTCTGTGTTTGGTAAGTCCTTTGATAATTGTTTGAAAAATCTAGCATGTGTTCTTAAAAGATGCCAAGAAACTAATCTTGTTTTAAATTGGGAAAAATGCCATTTCATGGTTAGGGAAGGCATAGTTCTTGGACATAAAATCACATCTGAAGGAATAGAAGTAGATAAGGCAAAAATTGAAGTAATTGAAAAACTTCCTCCTCCAATGAATGTGAAAGGTGTGAGAAGCTTTTTAGGACATGCAGGATTTTATAGGAGATTTATAAAGGATTTTTCAAAAATTGTGAAACCTTTGTGCAAACTCTTGGTAGTGGACACACCTTTTATATTTGATAATGAATGCATGCATGCCTTCCTTGTTTTGAAAGAAAAACTCACCACCGCACCAGTCATTGCACCTCCGGATTGGAGTTTACCCTTTGAGTTGATGTGTGATGCGAGTGATTACGCGGTGGGAGCCATTTTGGGTCAAAGAAAAAATAAACTACTGCATGTGATTTACTATGCTAGTCGTGTGTTAAATGATGCTCAATTAAACTATACCACGACTGAAAAAGAGTTACTGGCTGTAGTTTTTGCTTTTGACAAGTTTAGACCTTACTTGATTGGCTCTAAGACTATTGTGTATACTGATCATTCTGCTTTAAAGTATCTTATGACTAAGCAGGATGCCAAACCAAGGCTCATTAGATGGGTACTTCTGCTCCAAGAATTCGATTTTGACATCAAAGATAAAAAGGGAGTAGAAAATGTGGTAGCCGACCATTTGTCTCGGATCCCACAAGTGGAAGGTCAAGTAGTTGCTGAGATGCCAATTCATGAAGAATTTCCAGATGAGAAGTTGATGTTGGCGCAAGCAACGCCTTGGTTTGCAGATGTTGCTAACTATAAGGCCGCCAACAAGATCCCGAAGGACTTCAAAGCACAACAAAGAAAAAAACTCATTAATGATGCTAAACATTACATATGGGATGAGCCCTACCTTTTCAAAAGGGGATCAGATGGGATTCTGAGAAGATGTGTTTCGGAAGAAGAAATGGGAGAAATTCTGACTCATTGTCACAATTCACCATATGGAAGACACTTTGGTGGAGAGAGGAACCATGAAAATTCTACAAAGTGGTTTCTTTTGGCCCACCATTTTTAAAGACTCTAGATCTTGGGTAATGAAGTGTGACAAATGTCAAAGAACCGGAAGCTTATCCAAGAGAAATGAGATGCCATTGAAAGGGATTTTAGAGGTTGAGCTCTTTGATGTGTGGGGAATTGATTTTATGGGGCCTTTTCCATCATCTTATAACCACCAGTATATCTTGGTAGCGGTTGATTATGTCAGTAAGTGGGTGGAAGCAGTACCAACTGTAAAAAAATAATGCAAAAGTGGTCGTTGGTTTTGTGAGAAAGAATATTTTTTCGCGATTTGGAACTCCTAGAGCCATTATAAGTGATGGGGGTACTCATTTTTGCAATAAAGAGTTCAAAGCTATCTTGGCCAAGTATGGAGTCACTCACAAAGTAACCACACCATACCATCCGCAAACAAGCGGTAAAGTGGAGCTGTCAAACCGGGAATTGAAACGGATTTTGGAAAAAACTGTCAACAATGCAAGAAAAGACTGGGCAAGAAAGTTGGATGATGCACTTTGGGCATACCGGACTGCTTATAAGACACCAATTGGTATGTCACCATACCAATTAGTGTTTGGAAAATCATGCCATCTTCCGGTAGAACTCCAACATCGTGCTTTTTGGGCTATGAAGGCTTTGAATTTTGATATGAAACCCGCCATGGATAAAAGATTACTGCAAATGAATGAATTAGATGAATTTCGACTGTTAGCTTATGAGAGTGCAAGCATTTACAAGGAACGAACAAAGCTTTGGCATGATAAGCATATTCTACCTAAGCAATTTGAAGAAGGCCAATCAGTTCTGCTTTTCAATTCACGTCTCAGGCTATTTCCAGGAAAGTTAAAATCAAGGTGGTCGGGTCCTTTCACCATTAAGTCAGTTTCTCCATTTGGTTCGGTTGAAGTAAAGGATCCCTCTTCTGGCAGAACCTTTACGGTTAATGGGCAAAGACTTAAGCATTATTGTGGAGGAGAAGTGGATCGCTCCAAATCCTCCCTCACCTTATCCATGCCCAACTGAAACTGAGAAAGTCCAGCCAGGACTATAAATAAGGCAAAACTTTTTTGAAGGGACACCAAGTTTCCCTTGTTTTTGCTTTAGTGAATTAGTTTGAATTCATATGCTTATTTTTTTTTTAGGAGCTTGATCACCTAATTTAAGGTCATGACATGTTTTGACAGGTGATGGAGGCCCCTAGGAACCAGCAACTGAAGCAGAATCACAAAAGCTGCTAAATTCTGCAGACTGGATACCCATGCCGCGGCACCAACCAGTGCACGCCGCGGCGGCTGAGCTTCGGGAGATTCAGAAATCAGCAACAGAGAGCTAGACGCCGCGGCGTAGGTTATTTCACGCCGCGGCATGAAATTTGCAAGAAACACGCCGCGGCATGACAAATTTAGTGCCGCGGCGCTCGAGCTTCTGGACCTGCATCAAAGTTTTCCCGAAGGCCACACGCCGCGGCGAGGATTTGTTCCTGCCGCGGCTCAGGTAAGTATGTAAGTTTTGGGGATTTTGAGTTGGCGCCGCGTATGAAATAGAAGCGTGCACGGCGTGCAACCCTAAATTGAAACGCGCGTTTCATTCGCTACCATGCCGCGGCGTGTATCACTTCTATGCCGCGGCACGTACTCTATAATTTTGAAAAACGCGGTCAGTTTCGCGCATTTCCTTTCCCCCTCATTTGTCATCACTCTCTGTTCCTCTCATTTTCTTGCATTGTTAGTTCTCGATTCTTCCCTCACCCATATTACATCCCTTCTTCGGTAACTCCCTATCCTTCTTTCATTTCTTTCTTTTATGTATTATTTGTTTGTTTTGTTTTGTTTTGTTTTATTTTTGTTTGAAGGTTGTTTAGGTTTCAGTTTTTTTTCTTTTCTGTTGCATTTTAGGTTCTCTTAGTTTTTTTTTCCCTTAGAGATTAATGTTTCTGGGTATTCTGAAAGGTTGATTTTGGGTTAACATAAGGGCCAGGCACTACTTTTCAAATTTTCGAGCCTTGCGCCGCGGCGTGGTACTATCTATGCCGCGGCGTGGTATGATCTGTGCCGCGGCGTGATAAATGTATGCCGCGGCGAGTGTTAGAACTATGCCGCGGCGTGCCTGCTTTATGCCGCGGCGCACGTTGCCAGTTTTACATGCATATTTTTGTTTGTCATATGATTGTTGCGAGTTTCAAGCTGCATCCATATTCCCGCTGATCTTTTGTGACATGCAGTTTTACTTACTTATTGTTCTTCGCAGGAACTCTCTCCTAGCATTCATGGGTCCTAAACGCCAGAGGGGTTCTACTAGTCAGCGCCGTGAGACATCCCCACCTGCGTTTGACAGGCGGCGATTCATTTCTGCTGAGGCCTCCCAACGGTATCATACCTCTCTAGTCTCTAGACCGGTTATTCCAGAGAGAGGTTTTGCTTTTACCGCAGCTATGCATCGCGAGGTATACACCATCCTTCTCCATCTTGGGTGGGAGGATTTTGGGCGCCACCCTCAATCCAGTGTCCTACCCCTCATCCGCGAGTTCTACGCGAACGCTGCATTTTCCGAGGATCGGATGGTGGTCCGGGTCCGTGGCCGTAATGTTTCATATTCACCGGCATCCATCCGCGCTGCTTTAAGCTTGCCACCTCCACCCGAGATTTGTGATTATACCGAGTTTATCCGATGGGAGCCGGAGGGGATTGATTTGGGCACTGTTACTGCGCGTATCTGCCGACCTGATACCCCTGTGGTTTGGAATTTGAGTATGCAGACGCAGCGGCCTCTTCACTTTGCCCGCTCTCATCTCACCCCCGAGGCGAAGGTGTGGTATCATTTCCTTTCCCACCGCATTCTTCCTTCGGGGAACATGTCTTCAGTGACTAGAGAGCGTGCCATTATGATATATGCTATTATGGAGAGGCGCTCCATTGATGTTGCCCGGGTCATTTATGAGCAGATTCGGCGGTCTCTATCGGAGTTCCGTAGCTTATTTTTCCCATCGCTCATCCAGTTGCTCTGCCAGCGAGCTCAGGTTCAGTGGGAGACCCATGAGGAGCTCAGTGAGGTCAAGCAACCATTGTCTGACTATATTCTTGAGCGCCTTGGTGCTGCTCCTCCCCCTCCTGCTGCCCCTCGCCAGAGAGCCGGTCGTCGTCAGCCTGCTGATGCCCCTCCGCCTGCACCTGCGATGGATGACCGCATCACGGCCATCGAGGCCCGCATTACTGCTATGGAGCTCCGTCAGGAGCGCCAGTCTGCCCTTCTGTCCTGTCAATACCAGTTTACAGTGCAGAGTATGCGTTGGCTGGCGGAGCACTCTGGTCATTCGATGGACGACTTTCCCATTCCTGAGTTTCCACCGGAGGCTGTTGCTGACCCCGATGATGATACCCAGGACGGCGATGCTGATGATGCTGATGCTGATGCTGCTCCAGACGACCTCTCTTAGTCTTGATGTACCCAGGACATCTTTTCTGTTTTTTTTTATTATTTTATTAATTCGTGTCTTCTCCTTTGTTTTTAGTGTATTCTGTCTTCCTTATCTGTGACCAGTGGGGACACTGTTTCCCTTCAGTTTGGGGGTAGTGTTGTTTTGAAAAAGCTTTTTGATACTGTGAAGTTGATTTTTAAACCTCACTGCTGAAGTTAAACTTTGTTAGTTGCCCGATGATAGATTTTTGTGTGCAATTTAACTTCTTGTCCTTGTGCAGCCTTATGTGATCTCATTTTTGTCTACCAATTTAAGTCTCGTCTTATGCATGGATGGTATCCTATTATTATGCTGGGTAACTTTGAATCTGATAATCATGCTTGTCTAGAGAAAGTTTATGCAATAGACTTGTAGAGATGTCGAATACTTTAGAAATTGTTTTGAATCTCTTTTGAGGCGAAATCCTAGATGTTACATGATTGAGGAAATGATTAGGGCATTGTTTGGATCGATTGGGCCTTTCAAGCTTACCCTTAAATGATAAATCCGTAGGTCCCTCACCCTCCAAACTTTTCACTTTTGGATGCTAACATCTTATCTTCTTCATACCTTCATAGTTTATTGAGCACATGGGTTCCTACTTGTTGATTTCATTTAGATTACCCGATGGAATTTACTCTTAAAAAAAAAAAACAAAAAAAAAAAAAAACAAACAAACAAACAAACAAAAAGAGAAGAAGAAGAAGAAGTAAAGCAAAGAGTTGGCTTGTAAGGAATTGTGACCCGGAATGAAACCGGCAATGCAAAAGAGCATGGGATAGTTCTTCATGGCATCATTGGTAGAGATACCCAAGTGTTAAGTCTTAGAAACTCAACCCTTGATAACTTGTTGCTCAACCTTCCATTTGGCCTTTCTATCTTTACCTTTAACCATACAGTACAAGCTGAAAAAAAAAAGTCCCTTTTGATCCTCAAGCGTGTGATATTTACATTAGTGGAGAAAGAGTTGAACATAATTTCTTTTGAGTATAAGATTGATTTGCATTAGAATTCCATAACCCTATCTGAGTGAGCAGGAATTGATTTGAAGAAGTTTAACATGCATAACTGTGGGAACATCTTTTGCACACAGAGGAACTTTCATGTTGACATAATAGGGATTGTGTTTGTCTGCTCTTGAATAAGAAGCATGAGCATTCTTTGAGGGCTTTATTTCCTCATCAGTTGCTACTCTGAGGTTTAAGAGTCAGTTCTTGCAAGTTTACTTTCTTTAGGTTTCCTTTTGCTCGAGGACTAGCAAAAATCTAAGTTTGGGGGTGTGATAACTGTGTAAAATTATACTTCATTGGACCCAAATCTTGTTAACTTTAGTTTGTTTAGTTCTAATTTTAGGTGTATTTAGATGACTTCCCATGCACTCTTAATGGAATCTATTTTGATACTTGTATTACTAACACTTGCATTATTTTCATATGAGTTCTTGTGGGATCATGTGGTTTTATACTTGTATTCATTTTAATGCGATCCTTGTTACAGGAAACATCCCAATCTAACTTTTGGAAGGAGTTTTGAGCTGCAGTGGAAGAAGAAATATGATGGAGTGAAAAACTTAGTCATGCCGCGGCATGAATACATTCCACGCCGCGGCGTGGAAGCTTCGGCCACAAAAACCCTGCAGACCAGAAGCTCGAGCGCCGCGGCGTGAACTACTCGATGCCGCGGCGTTAACCATTCTATGCCGCGGCGTTAACTAATCGATGCCGCGGCGTGCGTCAACTTTCTGCACCTATATATATATTCTGTTTCTTTTTGTCACGAAGGGGGAAGAAAAAGGTAGTTTTAGGTCAGCAGCTGCACGAAATTAGCTTGTGAACAATCTTGGAGGAAGATTTCAATAGAGTTTGAATCATTCTTCTTGATCTTTCTCTTCTCTTTCATCTTCCTTTTGTGATATATTAGATTATGTCTAGCTAAATCCCTTTGTTGGGGTTAGATGTTACTTTTCAGAACTTGGTTGTAATTGGATTGGGTTTAATGCAAGTTCCTTCTTTTTATGAGTATTCAATTCTACTCTTAATGCTTTTCTTGGCTTGATCAACCTTGGAATGTTTTGTTGTTTTGGTAAACAATTGGAAAATTGATGCTAATGCATGCTCATGGAATTAGATACCTAGTAATTCATGAATCTAGGAATAGATTTTGGAGTGCTAGTAATCTTTAAGTCTTAATTCTTAATGCAATTCTTCTTATTAATCCACCTAAGAAATTAGGGTTTAATATGGGGTTTTAGGCTCAATCTCTCTAAGGAATTAAGGTTTGGGTATTTAAAGACTTGATTGTCATAATTAAAGTTGAACTTGTATTAATAACCATTTCATAACAATTAAGGGATGATTGGTATAATCTAACCTTGACAATTTACTCATTCACTAATCAACTTTCAGTTTAACCACCAAGTGTTTGATAAAAGTCCTCAAAGGAATTCACACCACCATTTTATTTATACTTAGTAAGGAATATTAAGACCTTTTCGACCAAATGAAAGTTTGAATAGTAGTCCAATTTGAGAAGTGATAATTGTCTACGATCCCAGTGAACGATATTCGGTCTTACCACCGTATTACTTGTTACGATTAGGTATACTTGCCAAAGTTGTATCACCCCCCTTCTCTTTGATAGTTTCCAAAAGAATGTGGTTTAACTAACCAACCAGCAGGAACTGTTGGAGTAATTTTATGCATAAAATATATAAACCAATTAGCTTTTTTTTATTTTTTTGAAGAAAAAAGTTTGAAAAAGGAGGGAAAGCAACCTCATTCTTAAGTTAATTAAGGTATAACACAAGCTTTAACTAAAAATTACAATGTTATTTATAGATAATACACAAATGAATGATTATTCATAGGAACTAAATCAAAGACTTTTGCATCGACACCATTTGATCTTATTAGTAGAGTCAATCTTCATGGTCACAAACCAATTAGTTTTACTTGTATTAAAATGAAGAAAAAAAGAGAGAAAAGAAACAAGACATTGTGCTAAATTATTATTAAAAAATAGTTACATTTTTCCTTGTTATGTACTATATATAAATATATTTTATGTAAAAAATGCATCGAGAAGATATTAAAAAGAAGTGTATGTAAATTATATTATATTTTGTATAGTATTTTGTTTCATTGCACTAGAAAATAAGAGAAATCGCTTTGTCAGAAACAACATTATCCTAAAAAAAATAAAAGCATGATCTGTGCCTCAGTTTTGTTAGCCAAGGACAACCATCACACAAGAGGGGGGTGAATTGAGTGATCACAAATTTTATTTTAACTTTGTGCAATTGTGCATTTTGATACACCCAATCAATACATGCAGCGGAATAAATATATTTCACAACAATTCATGCTTTCATATTACTAACAATTCATATAATGCATAATATCAATCACATATAAGTATATTGAACAATGTAAATTATAGTGTGATTAATTTGAGACTAGTGGGAAATAAACCAAGATAGAAAATCACTTGGTTGAAACCTTGTAGTAGACTGCAAGTAGTGTGTAGTCAATTACAATAAACCCCTAAAAGTGGTTATGCAAGATCAACAAATAAAATACTAATGTTGAGTTTCTAGTAATCTTGTAGTAGACTACACTTTTCTTGTAGTAGCTTACAATTTGCTTCTGTGAGCAAATTGGGTTTTAAATGAATGCCTTACTCTTATGAAGATTTGTCAATCAATGTAGATTCCTTGAGTATAACTTAGATATATATATAAATCAAGCAAACAAGATATATATCAAGTTCTAATGATCTAAGTAGAAATATCACAAGATATGCAGTAGATCAACAATTATAGCAATCATGAGAACTCAACAAATAAGTAGTTAAATGTAAATTGCTAGAATGTAAAGAGAGTGAGGGATAAGAGAGTGCAAACAATATTTTATTGGTTCAATCACTTCTTATGATCTACATCCAGCCCTAAGATCATCCACTTGAGGTTTCCACTATTCTTCAAGCTTGTAACTTAGGTGCTTGAGAAACCTTTATAAAAACAGAGCACTCTTCACACTTTGGGATCCTCCACCCTTATGCTTGAGCCTCTTTCTTTTCTCTTCAAGGGAAGTCTACCCTTGAACTCTCTTGAGGGATTATCCACCCTCTTATAAGTATATATGATTGATAGAAAATGATAAACTCTCTCAAAGAGTAGATAATACAACTTGAAGAACAAATGGATAGAGGGATTATGAAAATGAAGAGCTCAAATGTTGATTTTGATAGAAAATGATCAAATCGTCATAATGATTTGCAAATGGGTGTTCATCAACTTCTTAATGCTTCAATCTTAGCATATATTAATAGCCCAAATGATAAAATAGTCGTTGGTGGTGTTTATGAATGATTAATTTTGAAATCTAACCGTTTATAGCCGTTACAGGCATTTCTGGTACGTTGTAGTTGACTACAGACAACTTGTAGTCGACTACGATTCCTCTCTGGAATGTAGGTTTTGAATTTTAACACTATGTAGTCGACTACACAACCTTGTAGTCGACTACAATCCATTTCTGGAATGTAGTTTTCGAGTTTTAACACTTTGTAGTCGACTGCAGATACCTTGTAGTCGACTACCAGTCATCTCTGGAAAATATATTTGATTTCTGACACTTTGTAGTCGACTACACAACCTTGTAGTCGACCACAATCCATTTCTGGTGGTCTTGTAGTCGACTACAAGTCTTGTGTAATCGACTACAATTCAACTTGGGAAAGTAGTCGTTTTGAAATGATCATAACTTCTTCGTTTCTTAATCAATTTAAGCAAATGACCATGCGTTGGAAAGCTCTTTGAGTGTACTTTCATATGAAACAAGTTTCAGATCAAAACTCAAAGTATTTTAAAAGTTATGATAAAAATAGTGACCATATGTCAGTTTTTCAAGGTCTTGTAGTCGACTACAAGTCTTGTGTAGTCGACTACAATTCATATCCGGAAAGTAGTCTTCTTAAAAATGTCATAACTTCTTCGTTTCTTATCCAAATTAAGCAAATGACCATGCGTTGGAAAGCTCTTTGAGTCTACTTTCATATGAGATAAGTTTCAGATCAAAACTCAAAGTATTTTGAGAGTTATGATAAAAATGGTGACCATAGGTCAGCTTTCAAAACTCAGATTTGACTATTTTTCATAATTTTGAAATACCACCAAGACTAACTTCTCAAAACTTGTTTGTTGGGTATTTTATCATGTTAAAATCATTTGTCAAGATTGAATAAAGATATTTGAGCTCTCTTCATGTAAAACCTCTATCCTTACAAAGAAGAATAGCCTATAAGATAATATATACCGAAATGAGTCCTTAGGCTTCTTGATGTAATCCAAGCTTCCAAGAATTATTCTCTTCAAATATTCTAAATGCTTGGTTCATCTATTCATTCTCCTTTTTCTTGAGTTGAGCATAAATAGGATCTTTCACTTTCTTATTCCAATGCTCACTCTTGATATTTAGACTATCCTACAAAGCATAACTTACTTGAAAACCATGGTTAGTCCAAATTTATAACTCAATAACTAAATATGCATGATTCACATGTATATAACTTTATAAAGTTCTTCATGCATATATGATTCACATATAGACACATATCTAATAATTAATTATATCACTTATCAAGTGCATTGGATATATCCTATTAATGATGCTACACAAAACCTAATGCATGATTTTTATAATAAGAACAACAAGATAATATATAACCATGCATTATCCAATATAGCTCATCAAGCACATATGTAGCATATTTGTAATCCTTTTTGTAATGTATTTGTCATCATCAAAACATAACACAATAAACCATTGGGGCAAACATATTTCCACAAGTTTAACATATTGTGCATTTATATTATAATTATTTGTAATTTACTTGTTATTTTATATGGTTTATCATATTATTTTAAGTTGTTAATTAACTTCAGAAAAATGCAAATGTTGAACTTTAGGAGGATTGTAAGTAGTGGTCATATACCCTTAAATCTATTAATTAAACCCTCACATTTTGAAAAATATTGCAGTGAGTCCTTTCAGTTGGATATGTCTAATAATTTTTGTTAATAATGTGATTCCTACTATAATTGTAATCGTGTGAGGTTTTTAATATTTTTTAGAACTATTTTTTATATTTCATACTTTAAAATATAAATAAATATTCTATTAAAATTTTAATTAATATGAGTTATGAAGTTAATATGAACAAATAAAGTGATAATAAGTATATTTGTTATTACATAATTAATAAAAGCTATTGAAGAAACGGATAGAAAAACCAATTGTAGCATGTTCAACTTTGTTAAGTCAAAATATCTCAAACTCAAACTTGACTGGAGCTAAAATTTTAACATTTAGCTTAACTCATTTAATTGTCGAACATAATTATAGTAACACAAGAATAGTATTATGCATAAGACACATAATATACAAACATATATAAATAAAAAGGTAATATTATAAATTCATAATAATTAATAAAAAAATGATTAAAATTTCTAAATTATTAAAGATTTATTTAATGATGAAAACTTATAAACATAACATTTTCTTCCGAGAAAACTTTACTAAATAGAATCGCTATCATTACTTCCAGAAGGTGAAGTTTAGTTTAGCTGTAATTAGTGCTTTTTTTTTAGAGTTTAATTTTAATTTGTTATTAGTATAAATTTTTTTTATATTATTATTTAATTATATATTATTAATTTATTAAAAGAATTTAATTATTATAATAATTACATTAAAAATTTAACACTTTTAATAATATATTAAAAATGTAAAAAAATTTACATTAAAAATAAATTAAAATTAATTTTTTTTATGTGAATCTTCAATCTTCAAAGGAACAGGGACAATTTGTGTGGTATCCAGAAACGTGAGAATCGTATAGCATTTCTCCGAATCACTAATTTGTCATTTTCTGACATTTTCCAAGTGGTCCCTCGTCCTTTGCTTTGGCACATAATGTAATTCAATTTTGGCGGCTGGACTCTTGCGTGTTTCGCTGGTTCTCCTCCACTTCACACTTCACTTTATGAATTTCACCGTAAAATATACATTATTTAAAAGATTTTAATTTTAATCTAGTATTAATATAAATAAATTTTATATTATTATTTAATAATGTATTAATATATTATTAAAAAAATTAAAATTTTTAAATTATTATTATATAATTAAACTCATTTAATAATATATTTTTTTACATTAATTATAAATTAAAATTAATTTTTTTAAAAATTTATATTATCAATAGATTTTTTTTTTTGCTAAGATAATCAGATTTAATTTGAATTGATTGCAATTGCCCTAGTCTTCCTAATTTTATCTGGGATGAAATAAAATAAAATCCTTAAAGTTAGACTCAACGTAAAACTACACGACTACGGAATTAAATTAAAGAATTAAAATAAAATATATACTTTATAGATTAAAATCTCCCTCACACACCTTGTGATGAGTTATCACATGCCAACAATATTGGCAGTGGCAGAATATTTTCTCTTGTTATCTTCATTTTCTTTTTGTGCTTCCTTGCCAAACTAGTATTTGTCCATAATAAACTATAAAAGAAGAATGATAACAATTGATCTATATTTCGATGTTTGGGTAAAAAACACTAGAAAACACTGACAGGTGGGGTCCCTTTTGGCTTATATACTACTTTTTTTTTTTGGGTACAATGCTTATGTACTAATTATATCAAATCCGTTTATATACTTCTTAGAGTTAATTTTTATTTATTGTCGGTGTAAAATTTTTTATATTGTCATTTAATTATATGTTGACATATTATTAAAATAATTAAATTTTTTAGATAGTAATTATAATAGTCAAATATTTTTAATAATTTAGTAACACATAATTAAATAATAATGTAAAAATTTTTTATATTAACAATGAATATAAATTAAACTCTACTTATTATTACTCCAAATTTGACACAATCTTGTGCCTAGTCATTATTAATTTGTATCCGATCAAGTTTCCAACATTAAGGATCAATACTGGGTGTATTTTTTGGTTGACTAATATATAATCTACTACTATTTTTTTCCTAATAAAATATAACAGACATTTAGATTACACTGTATACATTTTCAGAAGTAAGTTAAATTCAAATTAGAAATTGCTATTAATTAATAAATTTATAGTCAATACTTGTGTTTTTATTTCCTTTTAACGCCTCCAGGGGCTGGTTAAGTAATAGATAGTTATTTACTTCACTCAAAATTCAGGTTCAAGTTTTACTCATGATCTTTTGACGTAGTGAAATATCTATATTTCAAAGTAATTTCACTATCAATTCCGATCAAATATATTGTGGGAGTTCCTCCAATTAGATAATAATAATATAAAAAGACACAATATTCCTTATTAACAATCAATGAAATTATAAGTACCGCACCAAGCTTTTAACGGTACGATTAATACTCAATTGTCTTGGAGTAGTTTTTCTTTAGGGTCTTTTTCTTCTCCATATAGGGTCTTTTTCTTTAGACAATATCATTATTTCGAAGTCCAAGTCAATGGCCTATATGCATATTGGCTGCTTCCAGTTACCACTAACATCCGTCGACTTGGTGCGCCTTCACTTCTTCTAGACAGAACCGTCATTGGATCAAGAAAAGAAAACATGCGAGTGCTTTAGGAAAAGTAGCATTCACCATAAACACTTGATGAAAAAAGGAAGAAGTAGAGAGAAACCGTTGCAACAGAAATACGAACTTCAACAACAACCTTTTAAACCATAAATCCAACGGCGTCGTTTTCCCTGGATGCTTTACTGTGAGGGATTACCATGAGCTAGTTTACTCTTATAAGCTGCGCTTTCTTCTACGTTACTACTCGGGTTTTCATATCCAACAACTTCATCCATTAGCGCCCAAAAAAAAAAAAAAAAGAAAAAAACTGTCCCATGGACACGTTCGCCGACTTCACTTCCCGGCGAGTTCTTTCTCTTCTTCTTCTCTCTTTCTTCTCACTACTCATCAGTGTCAAATCTGACGAGCGTCAAATTCTATTGAACCTGAAATCTGCGCTTCAGAAATCAAATTCCAAAGTCTTTGACTCGTGGAATGCCACCAATTCTATATGCAGTTTCAATGGGGTCACTTGCAATTCCGTCGGTTCCGTCAACGAAATCGAACTATCCCATCAAATGCTATCTGGGGTTCTCCCTTTGGAATCCCTTTGCCAGCTTCAATCACTTGAGAAGCTCTCGTTCGGTTTCAACTTCTTGTATGGAAGAGTTGCAGAGGGCCTGAGAAACTGTGTCAAATTACGATACTTGGACTTGGGCAACAACGTTTTCTCAGGACCCTTCCCAGACATATCTCCACTCAACCAATTGCAGTACCTGTTTTTGAACCAAAGTGGATTTTCAGGAACTTTTCCATGGCAGTCCCTGGTAAACACGACGGGTCTCCTGCAGTTAAGCGTTGGAGATAACCCTTTCGATCTTACGCCTTTTCCAAAGGAGGTGGTGAGCCTCAAAAACCTGAATTGGCTCTACCTATCGAATTGCTCCCTCGGAGGAAAAATACCAGCTGGGATCGGTAACCTCACAGAGCTTACCGAATTAGAGTTTTCGGACAATTTTATTACCGGTGAGTTTCCCGCTGAGATTGTGAAACTTAGGAAACTATGGCAACTTGAGTTCTACAACAACTCCTTGACGGGAAAGATTCCATTTGGGTTGAGAAATCTCACGGGCCTTGCCTATTTTGATGGGTCCATGAATCGTCTCGAAGGGGATCTCTCTGAGTTGAGGTTCTTGACCAATCTGCTTTCTCTGCAACTTTTTGAGAACAGTTTATCTGGGGAGATTCCACCCGAGTTTGGTGAATTCAAACGGCTCGTGAACCTCTCATTGTACAGGAACAAATTGACGGGTCCTATTCCTCAGAAGCTTGGTTCTTGGGCTGAGTTTGATTTCATTGATGTGTCGGAGAACTTCTTGACGGGTCCTATTCCGCCAGATATGTGCAGCAAGGGAAAGATGCATGCGCTGCTTGTGCTTCAGAACAAGCTCACCGGCGAAATTCCGGTCAACTATGGAAACTGTTTGACTTTGCGCCGATTCAGGGTCAGCGACAACTCGCTCTCGGGTACTATCCCTGCTGGAATATGGGGATTGCCCAACGCAGAAATAATCGATATTGAACTGAATCAGTTGGAAGGTTCGGTTACTTCAGATATCAAGAACGCCAAGACTCTGGCTCAGATATTTGCGAGAAGTAACCGCTTATCTGGTGAAATACCAGAAGAAATCTCAAAAGCTACGTCCTTGGTGGCCATCGACCTGAGCGAGAATCAAATTTCGGGGAAAATTCCGGTGGGTATCGGCGAGCTTAAACAACTGGGTAGCCTTCATTTACAGAGCAACAAGTTATCTGGGTCAGTACCAGACTCTTTGGGTTCGTGTAACTCTCTCAGTGACATTAATCTGGCAAAGAATTCACTTTCCCAAGAAATCCCTTCATCCTTGGGTTCCTTACCGGCTCTTAATTCTCTGAATTTGTCGGAGAATGAACTCTCCGGTGAAATTCCAGCGAGTTTAGCGTTCCTCAGGCTGAGCCTGTTTGATCTATCACATAACCAATTAAGAGGTCCAATACCACAAGCTCTAACCATCCAAGCTTACAACGGTAGCCTCGCCGGAAACCCCGGTCTCTGCAGCCTAGACGTGATTAGCTCCTTTCGACGTTGCTCTGGCATGCCCAAAGACATTCGCACACTCGTCATTTGCTTCACAATAGCTTTAATTTTGATGCTCTCTTGTCTGGGTCTTTACTTGCAGTTGAAGAAGAAGAATAAGAAATATGCAGGAGAACGGTCTTTGAAGGAAGAATCTTGGGACGTGAAATCCTTCCACGTGCTGAGTTTCACAGAGGATGAGATTCTGGATTCCATTAAGCAGGAGAATGTCATAGGGAAAGGAGGTTCTGGGAACGTATACAGAGTCATGCTCTCCAATGGCAAAGAACTCGCCGTTAAGCATATCTGGAATACCGATTTCACCGGCAGGAAAAAGACTTGGAGTAGTACTCCGATGCTAGGGAAGCGTAGTGGGAAGTCCCAGGAATTCGATGCGGAGGTGCAGACCTTGAGCTCAATAAGGCACGTGAATGTGGTGAAGCTTTTCTGCAGTATCACAAGTGAGGATTCAAGCTTGTTGGTGTATGAATATTTACCAAATGGGAGCTTATGGGATCGGCTTCACACAAGCGGGAAGATGGAGCTTGATTGGGAGACGAGGTACGAAATTGCAGTTGGGGCAGCCAAAGGGTTGGAGTACCTGCATCATGGGTGTGAGAGGCCTGTGATTCACAGGGATGTCAAGTCCAGTAACATTTTGTTGGATGAGTTTTTGAAGCCTAGGATTGCTGATTTTGGACTGGCTAAGATTGTTCAAGCCAACATTGGAAAGGATTCTACTCATGTTATTGCTGGAACCCACGGATATATTGCTCCTGGTTAGTAATTTAGTATATCAGTTCTTCTTCTTTTTTCTCTTATCTGTTGTTTGTTTGTGGGGGAAATGCGTGGATGATAATAATTCTCACTGATCTTTCAACAGAGCTTTCCCTTTAAAGGTTTTCTTACCATGTATTATTATGTTTGTTAATATATGATGTTCAAATTGGTGCAGAATATGGCTACACTTACAAAGTGAATGAGAAAAGTGATGTGTACAGCTTTGGAGTGGTCTTAATGGAGCTGGTAACTGGTAAAAGGCCAATTGAACCAGAATTTGGAGAAAACAAGGACATAGTTAACTGGGTCCATAGCAAGGCACAGAGCAAAGAGAGGTTTACTAGTGCGGTGGACTCCAGAATCCCAGAGATGTATAAAGAGGAAGCTATCAAGGTGTTAAGAACAGCAGTTCTCTGCACTGAAAATCTTCCAGCTTTAAGGCCCACCATGAGAACTGTGGTTCAAATGCTTGAGGATGCTGAGCCTTGTAAATTGCTTGGAATTGTAATTAGCAAAGATGGCAGTGGAAAGAAAATAGGAGTGAATGACAAATAAAAGCTCCTAAAGGGTTCCATAGTAAGTTGCAGCAGGTTGAATATTTTTGGATCATCAAGGGGAACCACCTCCACTAGTTAGCTGTAGAATGTAAATTTTGCTGGCAGGAGGGAACACTGTAAAATATTAGCCAGAGCTTCTTTATTCTGTATGTTAGTTGTATTGGGAAATGGAAGACAAGCAGAGGAAGAGGGTCTCCACCTAGTACTCACAATAAAAAGAAGCAAACTCCTATTTCCTTATGAACTAATAATTGGTTTTCTCCAATCCCAATGTATTATATTAAGTGTGTTTAAATTAAATTTTGTAAATTTGATTTTATAAACTTGATTTTAGTTAGAAGTGAGTTTGAGTGAAGTGATTTATGTTTGAAAATCTTTATCTGAAAATTAATTTTATTAAATAAATGTTGTTCAGATAATATTGATAAAAATCACTTTTTGATGTGGAATTACCAAACTGGATATGAGTTATTTTAAGTTTAATTGTTAATGAATTAATGTTAAAAAGATTGATTATAAATAAATTAATTTACAAAATAACTTTGATAAAAAATTAAGTTTATTTGGAGTATTATAAAATAAAATCACAGTATAACTATAATGATATTTAAAAAAATTATTAGGTTATATTTATTTAAATATTATTAAAATAATGATAAAATATCAAATTATAAAGATATTTCTATCAATACACACAAAAATAGGTTTTCTTTCACCGCAAAAGTAACAAAATGTTACTTTTGTCCAAACATGATTTGGGATGAAAATCACGTTCATTTTCTTCTATAAAAATTTCTTCCAAACAAAATAAAATATAGTAAAAGTTAGTTTATACCTTACAAATAGGGGTTTAGGGAGACCAAACTCCCATCCAAACACAACTTAATTGGTTGATTACAAAACCATCCTTCTCCTTTTAAATTGAGAAATTTTTAGGAAAGTGTTTATTTCATTCAAAAGTTAACATATGTACCTACACTCTTTAGATATATAAATTTAAGGTAGTGATACAAGAAGCTCTCAGTGTTTTAGCGCTCGAGCTTCTAATAACTTAAATTAATGTCCAAAAGCAAGAGAGGGAGGGAGAGAGGGAGGGAGACGGCACTCTTTGGAAACGTGACAAATAAAAACGACCTGAGCTCCTGCAACAGCCCAAAAGCATGAACTCGTTTAGACAAGATATTGTAGGAAAGAATGTAAGATGACGAGCTCCTGCAACAACTCAAAACGAAAGCCCCATTTCCTTACAACATAGAAGAAACCAAAGTAACAAACTTCGTCTCTTTATATTGTTGCCCTTTAATTACCAAATGGAAATTTTTGACTATTTGCAAGATAATTCTTGATAGCTAAATAATATTTTTTTTACAACTCTTCTATCATTGCTCAATAATACCTGTTTCATGATGTTAATAATAGTGTTGAATATGTGCAAACTGTTTTAACTTTTTAGTTAATTTGCTCATATTACTTTTCTATTATTATTATCTTAATTTTTAAAGAAATACTTGTAGAAGAAGTGTATACTTAAAATAATTCAAAAATTAATGACTTAAAACTTAATTTTTTTATTTTAATAAAATTTAATTTTAACAATAGGTTAAATGGAACGTTATAATCAAATTTATATTTTTTAAGAAATATATTTAGAAAATTTATATTTTTAATAATAAAATTTATAAAATAACTGTTATTTTAGTAAATAATATAGTAATTAATGTGCAAAAATTTCTTAAAAAATTTAAAAAATTATTGGTATACAACAATATAAAATTTTATTACAATACTAAATTTTAACAAATTATAAAATATATCTTAACCATTAAAAAAATATAATATAATGATTATTATTAAGTGTAAGAGTATTATTGACAAAATATAATTCTTTTATATTTTTAATTTTTATATAATGCATAAATATAGATTATTATTCAAGTCCCAGCGCATGAATGATGCATATAATATTTTTCTTTCCTACTAATTTATATGTATTATAGATCTATACCAATTTGTTAGGGTGAACTCTTAAATCAGCCAAAAATAAATAAATTCTTAAACCATGAGTATCCTCAGCTGTAAAACTGCAATATTGACTCAAATAGGATATGGACCCAGAACAGGAAAAGGAAAAAATATTTGCCAGTTTTATATTAACGTTTTCAGCACTTTTTTTTTTTTCTTTTTTTTTTTTGGTACACGTTTTCAGCACTTTCTATCATCTATTTTTAAATATAATAATTTATGTGCAATAAAATAGCTTTTTAATTGGTCTTGCTCTTATCTATTTGGCATCCCATCCTTTCAAATAGCAACATCTGTTATAAATGGCGAGGATTGACGAGGATGCCTTTTCCCTCACTTTCTCTTGCCTTTTGGCTCGTGGGAGTGACTTAAAAGTTTAGGTTGGTAAAAATATTAGATAATTTAGTTTATTTTAAAAATTAATTAATTAATTAATTAATTTAATTAATAATTTATATATAATTAATTATATATTAAATATTAAATATTAAATATTAAAATGAAGATAAATTATTAATTAAATTAGTTGAATAATTAATTAATTTTTAAAATAAATTAAATTATCTAAATTTTTATTAAGTTAAATTTTTAAGTCATTCTTCCTAACTAGTTTGTGTGCTGTGGGTTGCATGGCTATATTATTTTTAATAATTATTAAATATAATAATTTAACATAACATTTAAATAAAAAAATAAACTACATTAATAAAAATTTAAATTGAATTAGCATCACACTTAAAATTTTTATTAAATAAATTTAAACTGACCATTTCAGAAAAAATATATTTTTAATTAGATTAAAAACAAATGAAATAAAAAATCACATTAACAAAATCACAAATATAACACCTATATTCATTAACAATATTTAGAAACATCAACAAATATTATCATAAAACAAAATATCTTAAGTGCTTAAAAGATTAGTATGTCTATCAACTACATCCATTCCTCAAAAAATTTCATTATAAAAATTTTATTAATTAATTTGTATTTATAATAATAAAAAATTTATTTTATCAATTTTATTTTCTATACAATGTATTCTTACTCCTAGACTGTGAATAAACATAATTATATAAATATTTGAGTATTGTTTAAATTGAATTTCTAAGAAAAAACATTTTTAACTTAATATTAGAAAATAATAATAATACTGTATAACAAAAAAAAGGATGTTATATCACAAAATACAAATAATTAAATTAAAAATAATTAAAATTAAGAATCACATTATTAGAATGACTAATATGACATTTGAATCCATCGACAATATTTTACTACAACTACATGAATCAATATTTTTATAAAATGAAATTTCATGTATGCTTAAAATTTATAAGACTAACAACTATAACTTTTTCTGCATCAATTTCATTATAAAAATTTTATTAATTAATTTATATCTATTAATATGAATTATATTTCATCATTTTTATTTTCTATATTACATATTCTCACTTGTAGAATGTAAAGTAATGCAAATTTTAAATATTATTTAAACTTAATTACTTTGAAAAAAAACATATTAAAAATGAATGTAATTATAAATAACATTGATAGAATTACTTTCATGTCACATTGTTATACAACAATTAAAATTAAGAATCACATTGTTAGAGTTTGAATCAATATTATTATTAAAAAAAATTCATATATGCTTAAAAGATTAGTAAGACTAAGAATTATTACTATTCCTCCAATAATCTCTTTGTAGATATTTAATCAATTTATTTATATATATAATAATATAATTATATTTTATACATTTTATTTTGTTTACAAAGTATTCCTAACAGTACAATGTAGAACAATGAAAACATATAAATATTAATTTACTACATATATATATATATTACCCCTTGCCTTGCACAGGTCGTTCATCATAGTTTTTATATAATAAATTATTTCATCAATAATATAATTACAAAAATAATAATATAGTCTATAACTTATAAATACCTCGTCCGCAACTAATTCAACATATTAAATTTTTTTCTAATAATATAAATTAAATTAGATTTTAATTAATTCAATTATGTTTTGATACAAAAATTTTACTACCGCTTAAAGTAGATATTAAAATATTTAAATATCATAGAACTATATATATTCATAGAATCTAATAAACTATTTCACATAATCCACAACTCATTCAAATTATCAAACAATATAATTGTAGCTTTTCTCACTTGCATTAACAGATGAAATGCTTGAAAAAAGAAACATTACTATCACATAATTAAAATATTAAAAAAATGTAAACATTAATTTTGTCCAATTTTACTATAATACAACCCAGAAAGAAATGCAGTTGCCACAAATGACTCCTTAACATAATGAAGATTACAACCTAACACTTACTTTAATTGTAAGAACTTATAGAGAACAATTAGGATGCATCCTCATAGAATAGCTTCCACTACCACAAAGTACCTAAAATAATTATCCTGAAAACATAGCAGCCAAGCCAATGAGAAGATTATAGAAGGAAGTAAGACATAACAAATGCTTACAAAGTTGAACAATCAATACAAAAAAAATAACAATAGGTAGGGAGGAAAATACCTCATAAATTCCTTGGATACCTTGCCATAATTGGCATATCATATCAGTATTATTGTGAAAACCATATATTCATATTCAAAAATCATTTTAAAATATCATAATCATAATCAAATCAACAATATTAAACAAACCAATAGCACATTTGATCATTAAGAACCAAAAAATAAAGAACTAATAAACATTCATAATTTATCAAAAACCCTTTTTTTTTTAATTTGTTGGAAGTTCTCACACTTGGAACAAAGCAGGTACCAAAACTTTAGATTCTCAACAAGTAGGTAATGCTTTCTGCAAAATGGAAAAAAAAATTTAAAATAAAAACCAAAATCAAATTATTGGTTGTCACACTAGTAATTGCAGCTGAAATGCTTGAATAATGGCTCGTTGCTAGTTTTGGTGATACGGTGAAGGCTTTATTGCAATACTGAAATTTTAAAAAAAAAAAAACTCAATCTTTGTAATTAACTCCCTAATAGATGGTAAAACATACTATTTAAATAAAAAATAGAAAGACTTGATTTACTAAAATATTCTGCAAGCAAAAACCTTTTGCCATTGACCAATTTCGGTGATGATCAAACTTGTAACACCCTTATCAATTCTTGGAATTGAGAAGCTAAGTAAATTAACAACCTGAAAAATGAACTTTCTCAATGAAATATTACCCCTAAGCAAGTGTGCATTTCATACAATATAAGAATGATACCCCTATAGACAACAGTAATGCTAGAATCTTCAAAAATAAATTTCCAACCAAGATTGATCAAATGACTCATGACGATAGCAAACAATTACATGTTGGATTATATACCCAAGAATAAATGAACCAAGTTGGACGGATATTAGGTTCCTGCAATTAGTTGTAGCTCCTAAAGAAAATAACACTATTCGAGATAATCTATTGCAGTAATTCCTTGTTTGTTTCTCAGATCCCTTAAATGAAATTTCTTCATCAAATAACTTATAAATAGATAACACGATAAATTATATGAAGCATACTTATACCCTGCACATTATGAACTTAGGCTATTCTTGGTAGGAATGGAAATGGAATGACATAGTTGGAAAATTTTCATTACACCCCTTCCAAATATACTTTTAATATTGCAGCTCTTCTATCTCTTACAACACTAAGGTCTTGCAACTTTGGGATTTTTTTTAACTAATGAGGATGAAGAGATAAACTTCTAATGGATTATTTATTGCCTTCAAAGATGTCATTATGCACAAATCCTTTCTTTAAATCCCTCGCCCCTACAATAGAAACAATATATACTATTGCCAAAGCTTACCTAGGCTGAATTTCTTAAATTGTGTTTGTTATGATTTTTGCCATGACTGAAAACCATAAAATGAGCTTTGACTATACCATTGATGATAGAAGGACACAAGAAGGATCTAATTAAGTTTGACATCCTATTATCTATGTGATAAGTCATATTAAGTGGTACTCTTTCCAAACCTCATGGTTGAGTAGTTGAGCTTATAGTCCTTTCTTTTGAGAATAATTGTCTATAGAGTCCTTTCTTATACTCTTTCCAAATGCTCCTGTGAATTCATATGCATTCTAAGACAAGGAAAAATATATCCAAGCAAAGGTAAACAGTTTGTTGCATTTGCTAGTTGGAAATATGCAACATAGCACATATATTGCAACCAACTTTACTCTTGTAAGGCAATTTTCTTTAAAAAAAAAAAACTTTTCAAACACTTTCTTTTTCATAGTGATTCTTTTTCATAGTATTTCACATTATTTATTTTTAATTATATTAAAAAAATTATGCATATTATGGCAATCTTTATTATATCATTCTTAATAAATATAATATATAAAAATAAGAATACAATTTTTAACCAAACAAAATATAAGACAATTTTAAGTATTCACTCGCGCGTTGCGCAATTTTACATCTAATTATTCATAATTTTATAAGATGATTCATGTAACCTTTCATATTCCTACACACTGTAATCCAATGCAAACACAATCATATAATATGGTTGTAAGTTTTGGCTAGGCAAAGAGCTCAAAAGGAGTGAGGCGCAATGCTCATTGAATGCTTAATTTACATTCATGAAAATGTCAAATGACTGGTCCCTGAAACTCCGAGAATATGCTTATGCACTTGAAATTGAATATTGTGAATTTCTGGCATTATTCAATGCCTATGTCACTATCATCTGCCTTCGTATGAGGTAAGAAATATCAAAGCTAAAACGAGCTCATTTTGTCCTTATTCATTCATTGTCTACTTTGTCGCTTCCAGAGATGCCCAATTGGCCATTAATTGAGTAATAAATTCTTGTTAAAAGATAAATCAAACAAAGAAATAAAGCAAAGCTCGAATAGGCCCACAATCGATTATATTTTGTTGGATATGCCTTATGACTATAAATCAAGTTCTTAGTAAAATTATTGTTATGATTATTAAATAAGAATGAAAACAAGCTGAAATCAGAACAAATTTGACTATATATTTTCTTCTCATTGCCTAAGTTGCTGAATTCTTTAAGTTACCTGTTCTCCCCTATTTTCCTATTTGTTTGGCCTTGCTATAATATTTTTTAATTTTTTAGAATTATTTTCCTTAAGCATATTTTCATTAAAAAAAATCTTATCAGAAAGAAACATCCTTTTTTTATTCTTTTTCTTTTTTTCTTTCTAAGAGAAGCATCAGTTTCTCACTTCCTTTAACAGCACGTTTTTTATTTTGATATTTAAAAGCATTTTATATAGTTTGACTAAAAAAAACTTTAAGGTAATTTTTATTAATTTTACAACGCAACCAAATAGGATCTTCATGCGGCCTCTCTCTCTCTCTCTCTCTCTCAACACAACCAAATAGTATCTTCCTGTGGCCTCTCTCTCTTACAACACAACTAAACAGGATCTTCGTGTGGTCTCTCTCTCTCACAGTGAAAAGGACATATTTTGGAGAATTTTAATATATTCTAAGTGTACTACTTTTAATATTTTTTAAATTGTTAGATTTGATTTTAATTTAATTAAAAATTATTTTTATTTTAATTCAAGATGTCACATGTTATACTTTTAATAAAATAGTATAATAATTTCAAAATATCTAAAAATCTCTCCATATTTTGATCGACTTGATTGTCAACACATATATAAGCTATTAATATTAGAGAAATGATATGCACATACAATATATCTTGCATATCTCATATATTTTTATTTTATCTCTCTCCCATGTGTTCTCTTCTCTCTTCTCCTTTTTCAACATTAAAAAATTTAGATAAATAGATATATGTGAGATATATTGTATGTGCAAATATTATTACTCTTAATATTACCTATGGTAGGTTCTTCCTTTTTTTCAGAAAAAAAATATGTAAATAAGGGCTTTAGGATTCATAAAAAAACTATTAAAATCACTCGACGTATCTATGACCCATTTTAATTAATGGATGTCTAATCCTTTCATTAATATATTTTAATGAATATAAGATGGATGAATATTCAACCCACTCATTTAAAATTATATTTTTAATAAAAAAATGTTTTTTATCTCTCTAATATATATATATATATCAATTGGATAAAGTATGCATTTTTTTATTATATGTATTTTTTTTTCATTTTGAACAATTTTAGTTATTGTCAATGGATATCCAATAAATATTTTGGTTAGTTCATTAACTATTTGTTAATTAAAATTGATATAATTCATTAATCTATTATTATAATTAGATGAATTTAATTAAATTTAAATATAAATGAATGACGGATTAATAAATGTAATTTCTTCCCCTTCGACAGTGTAAAATGGTTATGCCATTAATTCACTCCACAAATCACAAACCTATTTGTGTTCAGAATAATAACATGGGCTACTGGGAAAGAAAGGGGTCCAACACGATTTGGGCCTTTTAAGATAGGAGGGTTGCAGCCCATTATACAGAGCATAAGAGAGAAGGAAACACCAACTGTAGGAAACTGGACTGTGTCAACCCAAAATACAGATACCATTGGCTTGCGGTTGTGAGTTGTGACTTATTAAGTCCTCAAGGGCTACGTACAAAACAATACAAGCCAACCCACCCAACAAAACTCATTCAACTATAGATCGTATGGGCTTGTAAAGTTAATAAAAATAGAAGAGAGAGTCTGATGGGTTTGAGCCATGGGCTCGTTGTTTTTCGTTGTGTTCATAAAAGGAAAGCCGATAAAGGTCCATACATAAACAAAAAGACAATAGCATCAAATGACACGCCCAAACCCAACCTTTGTCTAGACCAAAAAAGAAAACCCAAGCCCTGTCTTTTTGCAATTGTAGAGAAATCTCTAAAGGTAGAGAGCCAATCCAATTTGGAGGAAGACCGAGCTTTCTACATCTGCGTGCTACAAATCTAGTAATCTACTGCTGCATGTCTATCACACTGAACCCATGAAAAAGTCACTCAATTCAGTCACTCAAAAATGGCCTTAATGACGTGTATAATCAATAAAGGCTTCTGTGCTCCAGTAAGTTGGCTCCAAAAAAATTGTAGATTGCATAAGCTTCAGCCATAAAAAGGGGGCAGAGTACATTGAATTTTCGTGTCCAGAAAGTAAATTTCCTCCGTGATCACGAAGGATTAACGATTTGACGCCACAAAATCTTCTCATACCAATCTTGAGCCCTTTGGGTCTTCAAACTAATTGGACTAGCCCTTTGGGCCCTGTGGAAGTATCCGTGGATACAAAGGTCAGTTTTGGATACTTATAAATTCATTAGATCTATAGAGGAATATTTTAATCTTAGCTTTGTCCTTGGGATTCATAAATTAGGGAAATGAACTAGCCTGAGTGTGCATAAATTAAAATTAGTCTAATACAACCACTTGATAACAATAACAAATTTTAAAACAAAAAAACTATTGGTTTCTTAATTGCAATAACTACTGAACGAAGAATAAACAAAGATTAAGAAAACAAAAGCTATAATTAAAAAATCAAATGTCTACATATCTCTTTTTCTGGTACGTATCTCATTTTCTACTATTAATAATAGTCTGTTCAAAATATATTCAGCTTTTACAATATTTTTAATTGAAACTATGGGTAGAATTTGAGATGGTATAAACCTAAATAATTTGTGCAGTAATTATATGGGTATCATCAGCTCGGTTTTCATGTCAATCAAAATTAAATTTTTTCTTAAATAATCACGATATATTTAAAAAAAATTAATTCCCTTAAATATTAAGTCAAACTTCGAACTCAAATAAATAGAAGAGAGATTGTAACTCCATAACCATTAAATGAATCCTCTTGGAATTAATGAATACATTATACTTTGAAAGTGAGTTATATTTTATATTTTTTTAAAAAAATTAATAAGAAGATATTAAAAAATAATTAGAAGAGAGATTGTAACTCCATAACCATTAAATTAAATGAATCCTCTTGGAATTAATGAATACATTATACTTTGAAAGTGAGTTATATTTTATATTTTTTTAAAAAAATTAATAAGAAGATATTAAGAAAGATGTAACAACAAAAGTATAATTTTACATATCATAAAGTGATAACACGCAATAGTTAAATCATTCCAAAATGACATACCAAAAAAAGAAAACAACAACAAAGCATTCCCACGATTTCAAGGTATAACTTCGGTAACATCAGGATGAATACAATTATAAATTTATTTTGCTTTATTACAGTTAGATGGTTCGCACTTTGAAATTGGATATTTTCAAAAAAATCTGGTCTTGAGAAATTAATAAATTTAAATTTATAAAAGAATTTGACTGAACCAGTTCAACCTCGGTTAACTTTAATTACTCTAATCAATACTAAAACTATAAAAAACAAAAATTTTACTTAATTAAGATTTATAGCTCATTTATTACAGATTATTTGATGAAAAAATTATTTTTTTAAACTAAAAAATCATTTTTAATAATTTTGATTGTATTTGTTTAAGTTTATTAAAAAAAACCATTTGTTTTAAAAAAATTATGGTTAAAATGAAAAACTACTCTTATTAACTTTTGAAAAAAATCTCTTACAATAAAAAAGAAAGAAACTACTCTTATTTAAAAAAATGTTTTTTATGATTGTAAACAAATACAAAATAGTTTTTGTTTTTCTTAAAATTTCTAAAAAATAATATCTGAATTATTAAATGTCAAAATTATTTTTTTAATCTATAACAAACGGACCTTAAAAGTTATAACACACATCACACTTGTATCTCCATTTTAATTGTAAGAACATTACGAGCCCATTTGTTACAAAAAGGGCAACCTGGTGCTACAAGAGCTCCCGCAATGTGCGGGGTCCAGGGAAGAGGCCGGACCCACTTAGTAGATCTAATGTAAGTAGCATTACCTTGCATGTGCAAGAGGCTGATTCCACGGCTCGAACCTGTGACCTCTAAGTCACATGGCAGCAACTCCAACCGTTGCGCCAAGGTTCCCCTTCGAGCCCATTTGTTACAGATTAAAAAAAATTAATTTTAACCTTCAATAATTTAGATCATACTACTCGCTATAATCATAAATGGGAAACACAAATAACTAGGTATCCCAAATAGCAATTGAAGATACACAAGGCTCTTAAAAGATAGAAATTCAACTTCCTATAACTCACTTTTTCTCCCATTAAACAACAATAGCCAGTTTTTAGGAGTTTAACCCTGTAGGAGGAAAACTCAAATTGAGGATTCAGAAATATATAGTTTTTTGAACGAAAACTTATCCCCACTGTCATCCTAAGTGAAACGAAATAATTTGGTAAGACATTAGTGGATAAGAACTAGCCTTAGAGCATGTATTCCATCACTGTTATTTCCATTTTGTTTTGAGAAAATGAATTTTTTTTAAACACGATGCTATTACTAGTATATATTCATATATCTATATATATGCACTCACGCATGCATACACAGAAAAGAGATAGGAATCATTTGATAAAGATTACCATTATAGTTTTATTTACAAAAAATATTCTATGTGAAGCAGAAGCATGATTACAAGTAGACTCTCTCCATTACAAGACTTATTCTATCCAATGCAAAGTGATTATGTTGCCAATACCCTACAGGTAACTAATTGACTTTCCAAAGCTCATCTTTATTCCTATCCCATACAAATTAAAGTAAAAATAGCACAAAATTTTCGGAATATTTGCCATAATGTGTTGGGACGCGGCCTTTCGCAGCATGAAAATTTAGTTGATGAGAAAGCGTGTGGTGTGGCCATCGTTTAGAATTTTTATATATGAAATCTTTGAAATGTTTTAAACATTCTGCAGTGTAATGGAAGGAATATAGATAGAGAAGAATTATCCATCCACAATGGCTGTCTATTTGTCACAAAAGCATAACCATTATTTTTATTTTTTTTAGATAAAAGAAATTTGGCACCTCCAAAAGAAATTGTCGGTCCTCCCTGCAAGTGCAAAGCAAAGCAACTCATAAGGAATTGGCATGTCAGCATTTGAGCAAATATCCCTCTTTGCCAAATCAACACCCTACTTTTGGAGAGTGGGCATCTTTGCTTGCTAGTTGCTTTGCAGTTCCATCATTGAGCACTCATCATACAGAGATTCCCACTCATGGTATATGGGCTCAACAATCCCTTTTGGGCTTTCACTGAAGGGCCCACTAGACTGTTACAAGTAATAAGTCATTAAATCGAGTCACCACAATTTCTGATTATGAGTAGTACCCTTGATCTTGATGTTATTGTTAGGTAACCCCTGACCAAAAAATTAGGTAACGCCAATTCATACCAAAGAAAAAGTAACCCTAATAGAAGTTTCAGTAAAAAGCCAAAAAAAGAAAAAAAGAAACACTTCATTCAACGAGTCTACATGTTTATTTGCTTGTCTATCCATCGACTCAAAAAGTTGGGCTCTTTTTTTCTTTTTTTGAGGTTTACTATTTTAAATGAATGCAACGTTCTGGTTTAAATGTTCTTTAAATTAATTTTCTAATATCGTGGCACAACTCTTTTATGCTAGATGAAGCTGTTTATTGAAAAATAAATTATTTTTTTGAAAATATAAATTAGTTTAATTGATAACATTTTTATGATGAACGTAAGAGCATAAGAATTTAAGAAATGAAAAGAGGGGATATAATTATATAAATTTTAAATAGCTAAATAACAAACCATTTAAGTATATCTGGCGATGTGATGCACCAAGGATCTAATTCTGAACAAATAAAGAGAACTTGACACAAAGTCCCCGACTATAACCCACCAAGGCCACAACTCTATCCACTCAATCAAGGGAAAAAAATTGATTCACAAACTTTTAAGCAGAAAAATACAGGACAAACGGTAAAAGGGACAGGAAAAGAAGACCTTATCTTGGCACCTTTGGTTCTCCACTTTCACTTGTTATGAGATAAAAACAAAACAAAAAGCCTTTCTCTGATTTTAACTAGAATGGCCCACGAAGAATGGGATGGCGGCTGGATTGATCTTTATCCTTACAGCAGAGATAGTAGCAATCTTTGTTTTGTTGGTCTTATTCTTTTTCCTAAAACATCCAACGTTACGTTAGGTTAGGATATATAATGCATTTGCTTTACAAACTAAAGACTATAGAATAAGACTAGTTATGAGGGGGAAAAAGAGAGAGAAACGGAAACACACAAACAAACGAGGATGCACTTAGCCTGTACACGTGAAGATTAATGAACATGGTCCCCTCTCTATATCTTGATCAAATGTAGAATATGGTCCCTACCCTTTTGATGCAAACTATTCTAAACACAATCCAACCAATCAGGACTTATATTTCTCTCGGAGTGTAAAGTTAGAAAAAAGAAAATGAATATGTCAACAAAAGAGAAAATAGAAACACAAGAGAAATTGATTATATGGTACACGATTTGAAGATACCCATATTGCTATACACCTCATTTCTTCTTCAATGCCAATTAATCTGCGAGAATGGAACCTAATGTCATAAAAAAAATCTAAATTTTATATTGAGAATATATTTAATATAAAAAAAAGTAAGTGGAATTTACTGTACGAATTAGATATTGGAGAATTTAAAAAATAAGTGGAATTTACTGTGCAAGCCAATAACAACTACTGCTATTTTAACCAATAACTAATTTCTCTATATTTTTTTCCATTTTCTTGTGGGGTGGTACAGGTAGAGCAAGCATTTAAGGAAGCAATCTAGAATTTTGAAATTTTGATTGTTTCATGACTCAGGATAATAATTGAAAGGTAATTGTTTTTGTATATTTTAATTCTCAAACATAAATTGATTTTATCTGATCTGTACAAGAGACGGATTTTGTATAGAAATTAATTTGTGAGTAAAAAAATTATATAAACCAAAACTTATGTGCAAGATCTATTACAACAACGAAAAAACTGTATTTTTTTTACTAGGCTACTACAGATTAATTACATACATTGGTGTGCAGATCCCAATGGCTAAGGATATAACGGAAGAGAGTTTGAAGTAGTAGCTTCTCTCTATTATTTTATTTCCACAGCAGAAAGAGAACATTTCATAGTCATTTAAACGGAAGAAGAAAAGCGTAAGCTTTTTTCGAGAAAAAAAGAAAGAAAAAGAAATAAGCTTTCGTTCTTTACTTTTCTTTCTTTTTTCCTTTTTCTTAACAACTTTATTTAAACAAGGTAATTGGTGTAGTCGTTAAAAGACTTTAGGCTTTAACCAAACTTAAAACAAGCTTTCTAACATGCTATCAAGAGTTAGCTTGTCCCTATAATCAATGTCATTTACCTTTGACCCAAAAAAGAAAAGAAGAGAAATAAAGAAAAGAAGAGGAACATAGACAAAAACAAGTAATAAGCAAATATAAATAAGTAAACATAAACACGCAAACGAACTTTACATCCTTAGAAATTAGAATTGATACATGTATGACACAATTTTTTTTTTAAGATCATGGCACGAAAGTTAAGCATATTTTATACTTCAATCTATCTTTAACCCTTTATATCTAAAATCATCCCAAAATAACCCAATTAATACTAACAGAAACTGAGAGAGTTATGTTAAATATCATAACTACCCATAGTTAAGTGAGCAAGTTTATTCAGAATCATCCAAGTAGATTCTCGTAGCACAACGTTGAATGGTGGAGTTTCAACTCGGGTATCTTTTTCATAAAACTTATCCTTTAAATTATGGATAGTTATAACATTCAAACAACTTCTATATTTTATGTTAAACCAAATATGATGACTATCTATTTTTGTTAGAGAAAAGTACCAGTTTGGTCATTTTAGTGTTTAACGAGGAAGCTTTTTTATGCATTTTAAAATATACATGAAAGATGCATATTTATTTTATTTATCAAAAAAATTATTTTTTTTACCTTCTTATTTTTCATTTAATAAAAAATAGTTGTAAAACAGAGCCCTTTAAATGATTATTAATTTCTTTTCTATTAGTTGTTTTTAAGATATATGTATTAAACTATGCTTAAGGAAGACTTTCACCATAATTATTATACGTATATCATGTGGGAGAAAACAAACTAATTAAACTATTCTTATAGGTCAAGAAATCCTTAAATAAGTTTGGAGGAGTATATAATTAAAATAGACACGCTAATAAGAATATAAATATAAACACACATCTCGTTTTTTCTATATATTTAATGATTTTAAACTTTGCTCTAATATTTTCAAAGCAATTTAAAAATAAATAAATAAAAACTTGGTTCATGAGCACTGAAAGTGCATTTGTTCGTTTACATCTTCTATTATTGAAGTCAGATATATCATGGTATTTGGATGGGAATCCAGGAGAAAGAGATTGATCACACTGCACCAGGTAAAAGAAAAATATTTATTTTCTTCCAAAAGAAAGCGTAATCACATCAAGAGGTCCTGGTCATTGAAACATGCTGTGATTAGGATCAGAAGCAGTTTATTCTACATCCTGTATATGATATATGAGTATAAAGTACTTGCATTGATGTTATTCTTTACATGAGCTAGTGGTAGTGGAGTATAAACGTAAAGCCTCTTTACCAAAGATGTTCACCTCTCCCAGTAGTACTACAGCAAGAACCTGCTTTTTCATCATCAAGGCTTGTCACTGCTGCCCCCAGTGATCCACTCAACCATTCCATCTTATATACATCTCTTACTCATCTCCTTCGTTGCAAAATTTACTCTAAACACACCATCATAACCTTATTGTCTTCTCTCCGAAAATGGATCGTCCATTGATCCTCTTTGTTATTGGACTCATTCTTTCCATGTCTAGTATTCCACAAGTCATCAGTACCAACCAGTCTCAGTTTTTTTCTCTGATGAAGGAGTCTCTCTCGGGGACCTACCCACTGGATTGGAATGTCACAGGAGGGAAACCTGTCTGTGACTTCACTGGAGTTAGTTGCAACAACCAAGGGGACGTTATCAATCTTGACTTTTCAGGTTGGTCACTGTCTGGGAACTTCCCCTCAGATATATGCTCTTACCTGCCAGAGTTGCGTGTTCTCCGTCTCGGCCACAGCAGGTTCAAGTTTCCTGTTGACAGCATAGTCAACTGTTCTCACTTGGAAGAGCTTAACATGAATCATATGTTTCAAGCCGGCACACTTCCAGATTTCTCTCCTATGAAATCTCTTAGGATCCTTGATTTGTCGTACAACCTCTTCACAGGTGAATTCCCCATGTCAGTATTTAATATCACCAATCTTGAGGTGCTAAACTTCAATGAAAATGGAGGATTCAACCTATGGCAGCTGCCAGCGGATATTGACAGGATGAAAAATCTCAAGTCTATGGTCTTGAGTACATGCATGGTGCATGGCCAAATCCCGGCATCCATAGGGAACGTTACTTCTCTTGTTGATCTTGAATTGAGCGGGAATTTCCTCGCAGGCCAAATTCCTAAAGAGCTTGGATTGCTTAAAAACTTGCAACAGCTTGAGCTTTACTATAACCAACATCTTGTTGGCAATATACCTGAGGAGCTAGGAAATCTCACAGAGCTCAGAGATTTGGATATGTCAGTCAACAAGTTGACCGGGAGTATCCCAGCATCCATATGTGGCCTTCCCAAGCTTGAAGTCCTGCAGCTTTACAACAATAGCCTTACAGGAGAACTCCCAGGTACGATAGCAAACTCAACAACCTTGAGCATGTTATCTCTTTACGACAATTTCCTTAGAGGAGAAGTCCCCAGAAATCTGGGACAGTCCTCAGGAATGATGGTTCTGGACTTGTCCGAAAACAATCTATCTGGCCCATTGCCAACAGAGGTTTGCAAGGGAGGTACACTACTCTACTTTCTTGTTTTGGATAATATGTTTTCTGGAGAGATACCTGATAGTTATGCAAACTGCTTGATGCTTTTGAGGTTTCGAGTCAGTAATAACCGTTTGGAGGGCTCGGTTCCCAAAGGACTCCTTGGTCTACCACACGTTTCAATCATTGATTTGAGTAACAATAATTTGTCTGGTCCAATTCCTGAGATAAATGGAAATTCTAGAAACTTGTCTGAACTGTTCCTACAGCGGAACAGGATTTCAGGAGTCATACCTCCTACAATCTCTCGAGCTACTAACCTGGTCAAGATTGATTTTAGCTATAACTTTCTGTCTGGTTCAATACCTTCTGAAATTGGCAATTTGAGAAGGCTTAATTTGCTAATGTTACAAGGGAACAAGCTGAATTCTTCCATCCCCAGTTCACTCTCCTTATTGGAGTCCCTCAACCTTCTTGATCTCTCCAACAACCTTTTAACGGGGAGCATCCCTGAAAGTCTCTCTGTACTGCTACCCAACTCTATCAACTTCTCACATAATTTGCTTTCTGGTCCAATTCCTCCCAAATTGATCAAAGGAGGTTTAGTAGAAAGCTTTTCAGAGAATCTGGGTCTGTGTGTTTTGCCAGTATATGCTAATTCATCGGATCAAAGGTTCCCCATATGTTCACATACCTACAAGAGTAAGAGGATAAATACCATCTGGGTAGCTGGGATATCAGTAGTTTTAATCTTTATTGGAGCTGCCTTGTTTCTAAAGCGTAGGTGCAGCACAGAGACAGCTTCAGTGGAACATGATGAGACACTATCTTCGTCATTCTTCTCTTATGACGTTAAGAGCTTTCACAAAATCACTTTCGACCAAAGGGAGATCATTGAATCCTTGGTCGATAAGAATATAATGGGACATGGAGGGTCTGGGACAGTGTACAAGATTGAGTTGAAAAGCGGTGATATAATTGCAGTCAAGAGGCTGTGGAGTCGAAAATCCAAGGATTCAGCTCCAGAGGATCGATTATTTGTGGACAAGACGTTGAAAGCAGAGGTCGAGACCCTGGGCAGTATAAGGCACAAGAACATAGTCAAACTGTACTGCTGCTTCTCCAGTTTGGACTGCAGCTTGTTGGTTTATGAGTACATGCCAAATGGTAATCTATGGGATGCCCTGCACAAAGGTTGGATCGATTTGGATTGGCCTACTCGTTATCGCATTGCACTGGGGATTGCACAGGGTCTGGCATACCTCCACCACGATTTGCTTCTTCCTATTATCCATCGAGACATCAAGTCAACTAATATCCTATTGGATGTTGATAACCACCCAAAGGTTGCAGACTTTGGGATCGCCAAGGTTTTGCAAGCAAGAGGAGGGAAGGATTCCACAACAACTGTTATTGCAGGAACATATGGTTACTTAGCCCCAGGTAATTCTCTGACCAAGTATAAACTAAAAAGTGATCATCATTCAAATCCGGAGAAATAATTTTTGCAAATATTTTCTTCATTCCTGTTGCTTAAGTACAGCAAACAGGTTAACTGGCCTGCCTTTGTAAAGCTGAAGTTCTTGGATATTCTCATAGTACTAAATAATGCCTTTTTACCACATAAATAATTGAGGTGTACAACATAAAATATAAGTAGTACTTGGGATTTTGTCATGTGGTAGCTCCTCTATCATCTTCTAGTGTTTTAGTCCTGTAAGTTTCGATGAATATTTAATTACACTTGTTTTCATGGCTGTCACAGAATATGCATATTCACCGAGGGCCACAACCAAGTGTGATGTCTACAGTTTTGGGGTGATTTTAATGGAACTGATAACTGGGAAGAAGCCCGTGGAGGCAGAATTTGGAGAGAACAGAAATATTGTCTTCTGGGTCTCAAACAAAGTAGACGGCAAGGAAGGGGCTAGACCAAGTGAGGCAATTGACCAGCGATTATCAAGTTTATTCAAGGATCAAATTATTAAAGTTCTGCGGATTGCCATTCGCTGCACCTACAAAGCCCCAGCTAGTCGACCAACCATGAAAGAGGTTGTTCAGCTGCTGATTGAGGCAGAGCCGCGCGAAGTTGATTCTTGCAAGTTGTCAAATAATTGAGTACCTTGGAGGGGTAAAGAGGGAGCATATGACAACTAGATAATCAGTCTCTCTCCATGTAACTGAGAGACTCATTGCTAGAATCTTTTCCTAGACAAGTAGTTTGTAGATTCTATCTTTGACTCTGGTTCTTCTCTCTATCGCTGCTTCCCTTTCTGATATATACTATTTTGAGTTTTGACTCTTGTAAATATGTGAGATCGATTGCTATCCATGCTTTACAGTAATGCACAGTATCCATATTTCATAGGCCCACACTTGAAATCATTCACCCACTTGCTTTGAGGAATTTGGTTTTTTCCTCTTTTATCATGGCTTTTATTTTGAGCGATGCAAGATGGCTCCAAATAAAAGGGGCATATGTTGGTGAGGACCGGAAGGTTGAGATTCGAAAGGAGCTCCTTTTTTTTTTTATAATCAAAATGGGTTCCAGATTCTGAATACAATATTAGGGCATGATTTGTGTGTGGAGGGCCCCTTTATCGAAGCTATCCACTGGAAAAAAGATGAATGGGATAATTGATTGATGAGAGCATCTTGTCGCCATTTTAGCCAGGAAAAGAGAAGAAAGCAATAGCATTTAAGCTTTTCCTTTTTCCTCTTGCTTCCTTTTCTAGGAGAGTTTGATTGTTTTGTTAGAAATGAGGCTTAGGGGAGAAAGAGAGAAGGAGAGGCATCAACATGTTTAACCGTAGGTAGTGAGCCATGAACCTCCACTCACAAATTGAATGCCCCTTTAATTTATTGAAGGAATTTTAAGTGAGACATTAGATTAAACCATTGTCCTAAACAGAAACTTACTGAACTGCTCTCACTGCTAAGACGGTACAATCCCAAATAAAAGCTCAAGCAGTAGTATGAAAAGAAGAGGAAAACCAAATCCAATTCATTACAATTGTTTCTTGTATATATTGATACAACAGATCATATTCGAATAGCAATTGAGTAAGGCTACAGGAGACAACGATTTCATGTGTAAATCAGAAAACTAATAATAATAATAACAATATGATGAAATCTTATCATTCTCTAGAGGCAAATCATAAGAAGCACAAAAACATTGGCACATGCTAGCTACCTTGTATGCAAAAATGTATGCATTGGCACATTCTGTACATGCATGTCCATTATGAGTGGTTGGTGGGGTCACCTTAGAAGAATGAGATTCACAAACACAACATTTCTTTAGGTCTGGTGGAGAGCCCATAAAGAAAAAAAGTGAGAAGGTTCGATAAGAAGAATAGTTTCCCAAATGAAAAGACAGAAGGCATCAATTTCCAAAGTATGCTTGGCTGTGAGAAGAAGCTAATTTCAGGACAGGTATGTCCTCCGTAAGTACAATAAGACCTAAAAGGCCAAAAGGGTTCATATCAGACACACGGACACCCAGAAGCAGATTTCATTTAATAATTAGTGCATATTCTATAATGATTTATGGACTATATATGAACATAAAAGTCAGACTCAGAAGTATATAGCTGTTCTTTTCTCGTCTCATCAACAGAACCCAAAAGGATGGAATAGATGACTTTCACTGAATCAAACAGTCGCTCCAATGAAAAGTAATTGATGTGTGTTAGAAGAACATATCTGTTCGTACAGCAAGGAACTGTTAAATAGGAATTAACTCCAATGCCTGAAGTGTAAAATGACTAATCCATCATAAATCAGATACTGTAGATTACCAGACAAACCAAAATGATGCACTATGAAGACAATAATTGTCAACCCGACCAGTAACACACAAAAATATTATACACAAGTCATTATCTTTTTTTTCTTTTTCTTTTTGCTAGTTATACACAAGCCATTATATGTTAATATAATGGGTGTACCCCACCAGGCTGTGCAATCCCAGTTAAGGCAATCTAATGTAGCTTAGCTGGTAATAATTTCAAGTTCCAATGGCTAATCACTAATCAATTTGACAGTCTTGAAATCATTGGGAACATTGCCAATCTTAAGCACTTCAAAATTTGAAGATGACAAGCGTGTCACTTTCTTTGAAATATAACAACTGTGTGCTCGCACCTCTTGGGAGTAGAAAATTAGTGGCGCACCCGCGTCGAGAGAGTTTAAAATGGGTCTAATATATATATTGCCAGTCGCAAAGTCTCAAACATGCAATGTGCACAGCGATAAAAAAAAAATGTAACAGTTTCTCTGACTTGGCAGAGATTGCACTGCCCCATGCTCAAAAGGTCGTCAAAGGTAGTATTGACGAAGATTTGGTCTCTATAAGCAGGAAAACTCATACCTAAAATGTTTGTTGCCATTAGGGTGCCTTCAATCCCAGTGGCAATCTTCCTTCAATCTCAAATGTTTGAGCAGTTGAAGATGCTGTTTCTAGCTTGAGGAGGCAAGATCTTTTCTGTGAACTACGAACAAACTTGCAAACACTGTTGAGTGCTGAATCTGCTGATGACGGTTTCACAATAGCCACGCCAGTGACTCTGGGCCGACTAACCCGAATCTCACAGCCCAATCTTCTTTACAAAGTTTTAGGCCCAGTCCAGCTTTTAAAGTTTCAAAAACTTCTGAAGTTGGGATTCTTTTCTTAGTTTAAATTTCATCTATTATTAGTATAAATTGTTTTGTATTATTATAATCATTAAAAAAATACTTACATTAAATATTTATAATAATTTTTTAAATATGTATCATTACATAATTGATTGATATAAAATTTTATATTATCAGTAGATTAAAATTTGCTAAACTTAGCACACATCGATGCAGTGGTGTAGTTGCAAAGGTTAGGCCTAAGAATGTTGAGGTTTTTTTCAAATTGTTGCGATGTAGTTACTTGTGAAATAAGAAGGCGATAAGAGATGTTGTAAGTTGCAAGATTAATTAATAACTAGGATATGCCTTCGTGAAATTCACGGGTATTTTTTTATCTTTTGTTTCTTTTATTTGTGGTGTTTTACTGTTTTCTTAATTATATGTATTTTATTTCATTATTCTTTTACATTTTTAAAATATAATTTTAACTTAATATTTTATGAATTTTTTATTTTATATCCTATTTTATTTTATATGTTATTTAAAATATTATTTTCTTTAAATTAATAATAAAGATAAAAGAAAATTACTCAAGTATATATAAAAACTTTTAATATTCTTGAAGTAAAAAAAAAAACATCTACAACATTAACTTATTATTAAAACATTAACATAGACTATCAATTGATGCTATAGTTTCATAACTTTTTTTAAAGCATTTATTTTTTTCATTCTTCAACATCTATAACTGTTCAAATTATTAAATTATATTACACATTATCAACAAAAATTTTGACAGTCTTAACATAAAGAAAATTATTCTTGCTATATGTAACAAAATAATTAATTTTATGCATAAGCAATTAATCTAAGTAATAAATGCTTCGATCTTAATAAGAGGTCAAATGTTCGAATTCTAAAAGAGAAGGGTTAAAAATTACAATATTTTATGGCCCAAAAAACCTAGTCCGTTTGTGAAAATATTGATCATTGGTTTCACCAAAAAATATTAAATTATTTTTAAAAAAATTTGCAACGATTAATTCATTCAAAAATAAACAAAAAAGAATAAGGAATGAGTAATTCTTAAACAAGCACAATTTATTATAGACATTTTATTTAATAGTTGATATGTGTAAAAATTTTCTTTAAAGATAAAATTTCTCTTTAAAAATAAATATATTTATAACATAATTCATAAAATTTTATATATATTTAATATTAAATAAAATATAAACTACATCTACTTAAAAAAAATTTCAAGTGAGAGTTCCTTTTGTTCTTTTTCAATTTTGTCTCTTTTACGTGGCATTATGTTATTGATATCAAAATTTATAGTAACTGCAGATAAAAACCATGTTACCGTAAACAACCACCACATAACAAAAAAAAGAATGAAACGGTGCACGTGAAGACCACAGCAGGAAAGAATAAGTGGCGAGATAAAAAATAATTGAGTGGAAAAGATTTTTCTTAAATTAAAATCAAGGTCTGTCACGTAGCATTAGATACAATTTACTTATTAATAGATAATAGATACATTATTTGACAAAAATCATTGCAAGTGCCTAAAATTATACAATTAATTATTATACAGTTAAACGAATGCATGTTTAAATTAGAAAATGATAACGGTTAGAACTTAAAGTTTTAGGAAAATTCACAAAAATAATTTTTTGTTAATTTTTGCCAGCACACCAATTTGGAAAAAAAAAAACTCTTTACAGTGCTTCTCAAAAGCACCTTTTGAAAATCACCAGAAGAATATACCCACAAGAACAATTCACCAACCATATATTTATGGCTTTTGCTATAAAAATACACCAAAATCATTAGATACATCATTTTCAAAACATAGCCCAACGCTGATAGCATAAAGTGTAAAGTAGTTAATAAAAAAATTAAAAACATATGGGAAAAAGTTTATAATTTTGAAACAATCAGATAAAAATACAAAATTTTAAGATGTTAAATATATCTTAATTATGATATATTATTTTTTAGATTTTATGCAATTGCATGAAAATTTTAGTTTGATGTATAAATTTCTTTTCCAATGCATGAATTAATATGTATAATTTTCTATTTTTTAATTTATGATTTATTTACAATTTTGTTAGTTTTTTAGTAGGTTAGGAATAGTCGAGATTGTCAATTTAACAAAGCATTTGTTGAATAAACTATATGGCAACCATATATATATATATGTGTGTGTATGAATATATATATATATATATATGTATGTGTGTGTGTATATCTATTCTGAATGAATTGAATGAGAAGAATGAATTGTATTATTAATCAGAACGAATGTTCAAATATATACAAGCTATGAGCACGTGCTTTGCTACAACTAACCAACTGAAAGAAACTAACTCTAACTGATTTAAATAACAGAATTAGTTGTCCACGTTAGATACTAGCCACGTTAGATTATCCATGTCAGAACTAACCAACAATAACTATCATCCATGTCAGTGTATCAGTATTAACAACTTTCTAACCACGATCAATTTGAGTTTCATCATTAGCATGATCGTGTGATCAAATTTGACAGCTTGATTATAGGTTTTGGGTTCATATGTAGTGGGGATGGAAAGACTGTAATGTCTGTGAGAGTGTGAAAGTGAATGACAAGAAAGATAAGAAGAGATAGGGTGAGGATGAGTCATACCTGAATGATCATTCAAAACCGAAGATACAAATGGTTGCCTTGAAGAAGATAGCATGTTACAGTGGTAGTCAGTTAAGTAGTTGGGTGGTCGTTTGAGTCTGGTGGAGTGTCTAAGTTGAGTGTGATTAGGGCTGGAAGTATGAGAAGGAAGGTCAGTGGAAAAGGAAGATTTTGGAGGTGAGGGATTAGCTTAACTGTTGAGAAAATATTGAGAAGTAGGTTCTGTGGAACCAACTTGGGAAATAGGTCCTAAGGAACCAGGAGATGAATATGGGAAAAATGTGAAATCAAAGTCAATATGAGTGACAGGATTGGTTAGGAGGACTGGAGAAGGATTTGGGCTTGGTGGGTGGGGTTGAGATGGGAATATGAGTTCATGAAAAACAACATTTCTTGAGATGAAAGTTTCCCTATTTTTTAAGTCAAACAAAATATAACCCTTGGTACTAGATTTGAAACTCGGGAAGATGTATATTCTTGCCCTGGGATCAAATTTGGATCTACGGGCAACAGTGAGGGTAGAGGTAAAACATAATGAGCCAAAGACTTTGAGGCTGGTGAGATCAGGTTTGGAATTATGGAGGATTTCAAATGGGGACTTGTTAGAAAGGATATGGGTGGGGAATCTGATTATTAGGTAGACAGAATGGAGGATGACATAGGACCAAAAAGGTTTTGGGAGGTTAGCTTGGAAGAGTAAACCTCTAGCTACATTAAGGAGATGCTGGTGTTTTTGCTCAACCACTGAGTTTTGTTGTAGAGTTTCCACACATGTTGTTTGATGCACAATTCCCTTTTGGTTATAAAAAGAATGCATGTTGAATTCTAGACCATTGTCAGATCTAACAGTCTTGACAGTGGTGTTGAACTGGTTTTGGACTAGATTAATGAAAGATTGAAGGTGAATTTGAGTGTCAGATTTGTATTTTAATAAAAAGACCTATGTATGTCTAGTGAAGTCATCTACAATAGTGAGGAAATATCTGTGACCATGAATGGAAGTAACAGAAAAGGGACCCCAAATGTCAACATGAATGAGATCAAAAGCATTTGAAGTTTTAGATTCACTTGTGGAAAAAGGTAATCTTTTCTGTTTTGCTAAATGGAAAATGTCACACACTTTATTCCTTTTACAGTGAACATATGGATACATTGAGTTGATTACATTTATCTTTGCATAAGATGGATGACCTAGCCTAAGGTGCCACAGGTCAAGGTTGGAACTATTAGTTGAATTTACAAATGAATGTGACTGAGAACATGAATTTACACAAGGGGGTAATTGGGGACAAAGGAAGTTATATGAAGTGGGGTAAACGGGGACCACCAATCTGTAGAGCCATTCCTTTTCTTCAGCAAAACCAATCATCTTTGATGAAAGCTTGTCCTGAATGACACATTTGGTATCTTGAAAAGTTAGTTTGCAATAAAGATGAGTTATGAGTTTACTCACAAAAATCAAATTGAATGTAAAACATCAGTTAGAAAGAAAGACTTGGAAAATTGGATTATGCCTGAATGTTGAGCAGACACATGACTGCCATTAGGCAACTTGACAAGAATAGGTATAATATGTTTGTGTGTGATGAAGTGTGATAAAGAAAAAGTTATATGATCTGTGGCCCCAATGTCCAAGATCCAGATCTATGATGAATAATGTAAGTTACCTGGGATATTTGCATTGGCATTTGTTGGGGGTTTGTGTACAGTGGCTACAACATATGTAGTGGATTGAGTGGAAGGTTGGGAATATGGAATGTTATTTGATTGTTGGATCAAGGTCATCAAATGCTGATATTGCTCCTGGGTGAAAGGAAGACCATAATCTTTATGAGCTACCTGTGATGGATGATTATCACAGTCTTCAGTCTCTTTGTGGTAACATTGTTGACAGTGGAATTTCTGAATTTGAAATTAGGAGGGAAACCATGCTTTTTGTAGCATGTCTTGACAGTATGCCTTGGTTTTCCACAAAATGTGCAGATCTTGTTGGCATTGGATGAACTGCCCTTGCCATTGCCTGCTTTATTCCAAGCTTGTGTGTTGTTTACTTTTCCATTGGAGGATTTCTTTCCATTGGATGCGGAATTGTCACTGGCATTTACCAGGACTTTTGGTTCATTTACTCCACCATGTGCCATCTGTCTTTCTTGCTGTATTACTAATGAGAAAACCTTATTTATCGAAGGTAGAGGATTAATTAGCATAATCTGGGACCTTACATTGGAGAATTGCTCATTGAGTCCTCTGAGAAATTTGATCACATAATCGTTGTGCTTGTAAGTCTTTATAGTGGGAATGATGTTGCAGGTGCAAGGTACTGCACATGAGCATGAAGGAATAAGTCTAAAATTTTCCAATTATGTGAAATAATTAGTGACTGAGAGATCTCCTTGTTTGAGAGAATAAATCTCTTCTTGCAAGTCAGAGATCCTGAAGATGTTTCCTTGGGAGAATCTGTCCCGGAGATCCTTCCACACTTCTACAGTAGTATCAATCCAAAGAATGCTTTGTGCAATCGATGGAGAAAGTGAATGTGTTATCCAAGATAACACCATGGTGTTGCACCGTTCCCGAGGTGCATAGGAAGGATCTGAGGTTGATGGAGCACTGGTTGATCCATCCACAAACTTGAGCTTATTCTTGGATAGCAGAGCCATTTTCAATGCCCTCGACCAAGAGTGATAGTTTGAACCTCTCAAAATAGGTGATACCAGCACCAAACTCGGGTTCTCATTTGGGTGTAAAAAGTAAGGATTTGAGGGATTTTGGGCTTGATCTGCAATGGAGTTTGTAGATTGTGGAGCCAACTGAGAAGTTTCTGCCATGGAAGCAAAGCAAGGAAAATGAGTGAATGCAGCGGATGCAAAGCTTATAAGAGATCTGATACCATATTATGAATGAATTGAATGAGAAGAATGAATTGTATTATTAATCAGAACGAATGTTCATATATATACAAGCTATGAGCACATGCTCGGCTACAACTAACCAACTGAAAGAAACTAACTCTAAATGATTTAAATAACAGAATTAGTTGTCCACGTCAGATTGTCCATGTCAGAACTAACTAATAATAACTATCATCCATGTCAGTGCATCAGTATCAGCAGCTTTCTAACCACGATGAAGTTGAGTTTCATCATTAGCATGATCGTGTGATAATATTTAGTGAGAGGAATGATTTATTGTGAGAGTGAGAAAGACAAGTCTTGACCATTGAATCATCCATGTATGATCAATATTAAAACATAAATTCATGTGACTTTTTTAATTGGTCATGTGACTTTTAAGTAACATCTAATCTTAATCATTCATGTAAGATTTAATAGTCAATATTGACTCCTCTCACCTCTCATATAAAGATAGTGCTCTCACTTAATATGTTATACATATATATTGTTTTGAAAAACCATAATTTTATATTAAATATCTAATGAGTTTAAATATTTTCAATCAATATTCATATTTAACTTATATTTTTTAATTCTCTTAGCATGTCTTCTTAGTTCATCCATATCTTGTAAAATTATTAAAGAGTAAATTATATTTTATTATTTTGAGGTTAGTCAAAATTATAGTAAAATTTAAAATTAAATTATAAATTACACTTCATCTCATTTTTTTTCTTTGACTAACAAAGTAAAAATTGATTTAACACAGTTAAGTATTTTATATTAAAAAACAAACAAACTAGCTTATTATTAATCAGTTTCTCTAGAAAAATATTAGTGAGCTATATATTATAATAAAAGATTTTTAAGATTAAACTTATGATTTCTTCTTTTTAAAACTAAGTTGACTTTTTAATATAAAAATAAAAGAAATATAATTTGACAAATGTTATGAAAATAGTATAATTCATATATGTATTTACTTTTTTTGTATATTAAGAGGTGCAATCACCTAAATAACGGAGGGGGATAAATGGAGTAATAGAGGATCAAGCCTTTGATATCGTTGTGACACCCTAGTTTTAAATATTAAGGCTAGTATCAATTAAGTTACAAAGTCATTGGAATATATGTATTTATTTTATTCTAACAAATAATTTATATGTTTATTATGTTTTTTTTTAAATACTCTCATTTTCTTATTTTTCTTTCAATTGTTGAGTCATTTAACTCCATCGTTCTTTGCTCATCTAGTTGAACCTTCTGCTCATGTTAGTCATGACTTGGGTTGGAAACTAAGGAATGTCTATTGGTAGGTGATTTGTAATTCTATTATAAATCCTCATTAAGATTGATGGTTTGCCTTTACCTTAAATCGGAGATGAATATTCCCTTCACCTAAACTTTTTTTATCTACAAAAAAAAAAAAAAACTCAACTTCTTCTAATGAAAAAATATACTTTCAATTATTTTGTTTATGAAAAGACATATATTATTCTAATATCTTGTTGTTGATAAAATTATAAAAAATATTTGTGTAAGTGTGTATTTTGTAGGAATTTATGGTGGGATTATAAATTACTTATAAATAAGTGTACCCTGAATTCGAACACAAGTCATGACTAGACTGAGCAAAAGGTCCAATTAGGTAAACTAACACCCATTGACTAATATGGTGTTGTTACATGTTGAATAAATTTGTGTATTTTTAAATTTTCATTTTTTTTACAATGTTATAGTTTGTGATTCTGGAAATTTCCAAGTAAATGAAGAAAAAATTCTATAAAACACAAAAAAATGAAAAAAAAAATTTCAAGCATGACGTTTACTGGGGAACAAAACGATAAAAGAATTGTATAATATTATTTTTTATATAATAGACATACAGACTATAACACTAATTTGTTAGAGAAAAATAAATACATATATAAATTATATTTCTCGTTATAACATTTGTTAAATTATATCACTTTTACTATATTTTTAAAGTCAACTTAATTTTGTATAAAAAAAATCATTAGGTTAAGCTTTTAAAAAAACTTGTATTATAATATAGAGCTCACTAATAATTTTTTTTAGGTAAAATTAATAATAATTAATAATTAGTTAATTTATTTGTTTCCTTTTTATAATATTTAATAATGTTAAGTTAACTGTTCATTAAAGATAAAAAATAAAATAGAGTGTAATTTATGATTTATTATCATTTTAATAAATTTTAAAATAATAAAGTGTAATTTACTCAATATTAAAATATAAAAATAACTCAAAGATTGAGTTAGACATATAAATCTCGACTTTATGAGAGCATATTAAAGACAAAATCCAAAATAGATTTTTTATACTTATATTTATTTATTTTTAATTATTACTTAATTAGCATAGGCTTCACGTGAACATTAACGTTCATTTGAAAAAAAATAGATTTAATTTTAATTTATTGTTAGTGTAAAAAAATTTACATTATCATTTAATTATATATTGACATATTATTAAAAATATTAAAATTTTGAAATAGTTGTTATAATAGTCAAATTCTTTTAATAAGTTAATAATACATAATTTAATAACAATATAATTTTTTTTACAGTAATAATAAATTAAAATTAAATTTAAAAGAAATATGTAATTTTTTTTTGGTTGATTTTTTATGGACCATTTACTCAATGTTTAGGAAGTCAACCAAACTTTAACTTTTTGATTCAATTATTAAAAACCCATAACAGCCTCTGCCACCTCTGGGATCCGGACAACCAAATAATGAGAGAGAGAGAGAGATAAAAAACAAATGCTTGTTCACAGACAAAATGCCGTTTCTGTGGCTAGCATAGCATTATTTAGCCTTGTCTACAACATATAATTTTCATCTCTTTATTTTTTTTAAACCCAATGTTTTAATAATATGATTAAAAAAATAAAATGATATAATAATTATAATTATAATTATATATAAAAATTAAATTTAATAATATAAATTATAAAATTTGATTATGTGTGGCTCCTTTTGAATATTATAAAATAATTTGACTATATGTAATAATATTTATTTTTGTATATAATTAAAGTAGTCTTTTTTAGAGAGTAACGTGATTTTTAAAAAAATATTAAGGTTTAATTCCTATTTAAAAAAAATCATAATTGTTTCTTCAAATACTCATAATAATCAAAATAACGTTTTTGTTTTATGAAAATTGGTTTGTCAAATTACATTTTGTCATTTCTCATTATAAAATTTTAAAAAAGTTACGTGAAATTAATATAAAATACACTTAATTAGAATGAACAAATCAAAAATTATGAATTTTGAAAAAAAATAAAAAAATAAATTAAAAAAAAGTAATAAAATTTCAACAAAAAAGTTTTAAAAATATATTCAAAGAATCGATTAATTTTTAATTCAAATGGTTCGTAAGTTCAATTTACTTTTAGCAGTTCAATGTTTTAGTCAGTTATTTAAGTGAAACTGAATTTAAAACATATTTAATTCCTAGTTCGACCAATTAGTCCAATCCAAATTTTAAACAAGTGATTCCACCCCCAACACACATATATTGCTTTCGATTTCCTTCTTTTGGGCAAGACTAGTTGTAAATGACAAGAGTAATTAGGGAGTTCTTTATTTTTATTAAAATATATACATTTTTATGAAAATTTTCAAACTTATTATCTTTTCATATTTAATATCAGAAACCATTATTTAGGCATTTAATCATATGTGCCAAAATGGTAGATTTCATATTGTTTTCATATATTATGAATATTAATTATAATTAATTTAAATTTGGAAATGATTTTTTAATTATGATTGGTTTCAGATAATATATATAAAATATCGTTTCCATTGCAGTTAGACCAAAATTGTTGGATATCCCATCGTTGTCATTTCCAAGTATTCGTGCATGTTTGCGGGTGTTTAATTATTTGGAAAAAAAATTATAAAAGTTTTTTATTTTAGTAACGTGTGTTTGAATTATTAGATAAAAAGTTATTGATTAATTTTTTATATTAAAATAATATTTTCCAAAAAGTTAGAATTTAAGTATTATGATTATTTAATTTTATATATTATATTTTTTTAAGGGAAATATTTCTTTATCTTTAACGAACTAATTTTTTAAATTTTTTAATAATTTAATACATAAAAATTATTTTTATATATAATATAAATAAAAATATTTATCTTAAAATCTCTTATAAATTAACATATTTAAATAAAAATTAATTTTCTCCTATCTAAACTTAATCAAATCTATATATTAATCTAAAATATTAATTACTTAGATATTTAAGATATTAATTGATTAATCACTTGGATTTTATATATTAATTACTTATGAAGAACCGGCCAATTTTCTCATAACCTTAAGTCTCTAAATATTAATTACTACAAATTTCAAACAAAGACATAGTGATTTAACTGCGATTCAATCAAAATTAAATAATCTAAAAAAAAAATCACTTGAAATAAAGTCATTGAGCATTTTATTTGTTTATTATTATATTGATTAGATATGACATTTTAATTTTTTTATATAAAATATTAGAACTTATACTGACTATTTTATTTAAAATTATTATTTATTTTATTCATTTAAATTATATATGAATAACTAAAGCATTCTTAGTTCAAACATCCACGTACAACCCAAAGCATTCTTAGTTCAATGAATTAGTTTATTATTCTATTTTTATGTTATTTATTATTGTTGTATTATTTACTGGCGGGGGTGTAATCGTGTAACACACAGCGTTTAAGGCACACAACAGAACATAAAACAAAACAGCTTTTATATGTCTGTCATACATAAATACAGGGTCAGGGCGGCTATTCTACTTATTGTTACCAACACATTTATTAGTTATTTAACACTTAATTAATTACACTCATCTACCTTCCAACGTTTCTTTAAATGTAGTATATTTTTTTGTTTTGCATGTTTAGATGTTGAAGAAAAATAAATATTATGAGAAGACAAGCGAAAGAGATAATTATACTAAACAAATATACCATATATCTTCCTTAACGGCTCTCTTTTTGTCCATTTCCAATAGTTTTAAGTTCGTGAACATATTTTGCTTAGCTGTGTTGCTAAGTGCTAAGGGCCCGTTTGGATTAGAATGTAAAATAATTGATTCTAACAGAATTAAAGTTGAAAGAATTAATTATCAAAAAATTAAAGTTGAAAAAATTGATAATGTTTGATAATAATATTTGAAAAGTAAGCTTAGAAGAATTGATTTTGTTTGGATAGTATAAAGGAGAATTACTTTTTAAGTATGAAATTATAAAAAATTAATTGTATGTAACTGTTGAAAAAAAAACAAATTGAGGCCAAAAATGTAAAAGATTATAAAGGAAGTGCGTTGAGATGTAGCAATTTTTTTTTTGCTAGCTGTCAACCCAACTCAACGGGCATTTACTCACTATAATTTTATCCCAATTGCTAACTAGACATGCTTATTTTTGCCCAACGTACTACTCAGCGTGAAAGGAACTTCAAATGGGCATTTGAGTTGCAAACCAAACAATCACTAACTCGTGTTTGACAAATTAAACGAAATTCAGGACACACCGAAATAATCATATGACAGCTTTTGGAGTTAGCGGCGAGGGTGCAAAGGCTTGGGAAGCAGAGGGAACGTGTGAGGTTTTTAATTTATTGGATGAGGATGCAATCTTATATTATTGAATTATTTTTTATTGGCTGGCATTATTACAAAATATACCGTTAAATTAAGTTTTTAAATTATGTAGCTTGTATTCATAAAATTGCATATTAATGCGAAATAGTTTTAGATTTCTTTAATATATCATGATGGAGGTTTTTTTTGGCTACTTTTTTCTTTGTGAAAGTTTTGGTACTCTTTTATAGTTTGTGATTAATATTTAGTCATGTATCTTACTAAATTGGAATATAATTATTTAATTTAATTTTAATATTTATATTTAAACTAAATGAGACATGTAATTAAATATCAATCACTAATTACTAAGAGTACATATACCCACATAAAAATAAAAGATATCAAAAAAATCTCATATCATACCATGATTGAGGTAACATCTAATTGTTAAATATAAAAAAAGATTAACCATTTGATGATATAACACAATATTATTGTTTTTTTTTCTAATTTAATATATAATATCAATGTCATAGATAGTTATAACTTAATGATATTATCGATAAAAATTAATTATATAAAAAATATTTGATAGTGTAAGTACATATTTTTAATTTGTGATAAAATTATATTTTTGTTCATTAAGTCATTAACTTTAAAACATAATAATATGATAATAATAATTTTCAATTAATAAAAATTATATAAATATGTTATACATGATGCATAATTTTTTAAAGTATTATTTTATGCACACAAACCATTGACTCAGTTGGCCAGAATATTTGATTGTAATGGAGATTGAAAAATCGATTTTCCCCCAATGCACTTCAACCTTTCTCCTATCCTCTTTCTTGTGAGTCTCCTACAAGGATCCCTCTAGAACCCCACGCTAGTGGTACTCCTCTTATGAGCTAAAAAAAATTATAAAAAATATTGGATTTAATTTTAATTTATTGTCAATGTAAAGTTTTTTTTATACTGTCATCCAATCATATGCTGATATATCATTAAAAGAGTTAGACTTTTTAGATAGTTGTTATAATAGTGAAACTCTTTTAAAAATTTGGCAACACATGATTGGATGAAAGTGTAAAAAAATTTTACACTAACGGTAGATCAAAATTAAACTAAAAAATATTTATATAAATAAGTCATACAACATTTCGTTTTATGAACATTTAGGTATTTTAGATATTTTTCTATTGAAGTACCTGAAAACTAGGTTCATTGGGGATCAGATACTTGGTATTGACTTTTACTTTTTTCGGTGAATTGGTACTGACTTTAGGTTTAAGTTTGTAAAATTAAAAAATAAATAAACACTCATTTTTATTTTTTAAAAATATAAATGATATTAGTTTGATTCTCTAATAATTTTTGATATTAAATTAATTTTAAAAAATTAATTTAATGTAAAAAATGATATTAAAAGACTAATTTAATATAAAAAATGACATTAAAAGATAAATTTAATATTAAAAATTAATATTAAAAGACTATTTCAATATATTCATCTTTAAAAGACCTAATTGATGACAATTATATATTTGTAGAATCAAAATTAATGTTTATAAAAAAAAATTGCTCGTCCAAGTGTTCATCTAACTGCGAATCCTTCCAATTGTAAAGGCAAAAACCTATTCCATTCCCGTGATTTAACTCTAGTCACAACTCATAGGGCGCTAATCAAATATAACAATTCAAATAATGAACTGCATAGTCTGAAAACAAAAACAATTTGGATTCAAATCTTTCATACAGTGGAACAAACATATGGATGTGATGCTTCATTGGACCTCATCTCATCACCCTCCAATCCTAAGGTTAGTTTTAGAAAATTGCAACAATTATTTTTCGAAGTTCAATAATAAATAGATCTTTTAAATTAAATTTTTTTTAACTAAGCAGAACTTTTAATGACAAGTTTGAGCTCAACTATAACTTCATATTAGAAATAACTACACACGAAAATTAAATAGTTTTATTATTATACATATGTGTGTGTGTGTTTGTTTAATTTTATATTTATACAGTATAATTTAAAGATCAGACTCGTTTGAATGCAAATTGATTTTATGAGTTGGATAAGTTAAACGATCGGAACCTCAGATGCAGTTGTTGGTGTAATTGTTAAACTCGGATCGTTTACATTATAATTTATCCTCACATATTCTTAATAGACTCTAAAGTGAATTTATTTAGACCATTTTTAAAAAAATATTAAGAATTAAAATTTATTCAATGACTTAAATGAGATTTTATGAAAGTTTTATAAAGAGTTTATTTTGAAAAATGACAACTCACAAATTCGTGAGTCACCAAGCCTAAGGCAGTAACCAGCGGCACTGACATGAGAGGTTGAGAAACAGAGCTGGTAAAAAGAGGTGCTCAATAAAATTGTTGGCCAATGCAATAAAAGCCATTAGGATCCAATTTAGGAAGCAAGTCAAAAATTCCTGTGACACTGATCTCACGTCACTTCACACTTTCTGAGTCAAAATGGCCAAACAGCCACGGCACGACGTACTAAGCAAGCCCAAAGCACCCCTCACCTTACGCCATTGGCCTCTCCTTTTTTATAACTTCGATGCAAATGGGTAAAACTTGGCTAGTCACAAGACATCACTGCCAACACAAAAATAAAAAATACATTATTTCATATATATATATATATTTTTAAAAAGAGAGAAAAAAAGAGTATCGTACTGCATAGGAGAGACAAAACGGTGAGTACTACCAGAAAGAGGAACAAAGAGAAAGTTGAAAATGGCCTTTCACCGGCCTCCCCCAAACCCAAAATGCTCAATGCCTGCAAAAACTCCCTCCTCCCACCAATCAAATTTGCCATTTTAGACAACAACCCATCTCTCTCTCTCTCTCTCTCTAAGACCCTGAGAAGAGAGTGAGAGCGGCAAGGCTTGGCTACCATTTCTGTTCCTGTTTTGCAGCAATGGGTGTCTTCTCTTCCATACCATGCAATGACCCTTCTGCCCTTGCTCCCCTACAGGTACCTCATCACCTTCCCTTTGTAAATCCATCCTCGTTTCCCTCCATTCACATATGAGACATGGACATGACTCATGAGAGCAGTACAATGTAGCTCTCTCTCTCTCTCTCTCTCACCCTTCTATCTTCTTTGCGTCCAAAAAGGCAGACAGGATGGAGCCAGGCAAAATATATTTATATATATTAATATATATATTTTCATGTCAAAATATAAATTTTGTTTCTTTTTTTTTTTTTTTTGGGTTTTCATCAAAAGCTGCTGCAACACTTTTTAAATTTTTGTTTTGGGTCATTTTTGTGTTTTTCTTTCTCTCTTTTCTCCTTTTGTTTGTGGTATCCTGAGATTCAGAGGAAGAAAGAGGACCTCACGACTCGTCATCGATCATGGGTTTTCGTTATCCTACGCTAAAATGCCAAGAAGACAGCGTGTGAAGGATTTTCATGATTTATTGACTTGAACATGTATGTATCCTTAAAGTTGTACTCTTTTTCATAGCTGATGATCAACGATGATGATGAATGTATGTTTTTCTCCATTTTTTTAATAGATTAAATTGTTTTATTAATTCCCTGTTCTTTATCCTTTTCCTTTCCTTTGTGTTCTCAATTTGTGTATTTATTTATTTATTATTTTCTCCATATTCTTGCATTGATGCGTACTACGTTTTTTTTGGGTCGTCGAAGAACATTTGTTTTTGGGTTTGTTGAATCCAATAAGGGGGTTTCTGAAATTTGTAGACGACCTAAAGTTTAAACGATTCCGTCGAGATCTCTGTATGACTTCAGACCAAGTGATAAGAAGTCATTGTTTTTCTGTTGTTCTGTGTGAAATAGTGTACGGAAAGAGAGAAAAGAAAAAAATCATTTGATCAAATGTGGTCCAAGAATGTCAGGTATCATTATGGAATTCAAATGTTGGTCACTGTTCCTCCTTTTATGCTTCACTGGAGCTGGAGCAGTTGCAGCATGCTTTGACTCTAGTGGGGCTTGTTTTGTATTGTATGACCTTATTGTTTATGAATTTGTCTGATGAGGGTTTGCACTGAGCATGTTCCTCCTGTTCTTTAGTTTATGAATATATAGCCTCCTTATAATCTCAAGGGCAAGAGTCTTGGGGGAAGACTCACTGGGCTACAGTGTTTGGGTCAACGCCTTCAGAAAGAAACTAAAACGAAAGAAAAACCTTTCTTTAGCTGCAAACATTGAGAATGACCTATTCACTATTACTTTCACCTTTTTCATTCATTTCTGATATAATTTCATATTGTTTAATTGTTCTGCTTCCTTGCGGATGCATCAATTAGAGTCCTATGAGAGTTGTCAAAGAGATATGTCTTTATTCCATCGTACATCGTACATCATACTCTATACTCCATTCATTCTCTTTTGAAGCAATTATTTGCATCCTTGTTAGTTTTGCTGTTTTAGGCTTTTAGCATAGGGACTTCTATACATTGTCAATTACAGGAATTGACATTACCTTCTGTCTTTATAATAAATGTGCATTCTGTCAAATTTTTGAACTCCCATAGTATAGCATACCGATTCTCTTCATATATAAATTTCCCATGTATATATCATTATCAAACAAGAACCTTCCTGGATTAGAGATCGGGCGAAATTTCCTACAACTAATTAGATTTTGCTTTTCAACTTTTAATCCACGTGCTCCCTAAAATACCTTTCCTTTAATTTTTATTTTATTTCTTCAAATTTTCCTAATTGAAATGTGTCTTTATGTAAGTCATATGCCACAGTTTACCAGTTTACCGTTGTCCTTGACTCACCATTTGCCTCACTAATTGTTTCTCTTCATGGTGGTCCTTTCTGTATATGTTAGGTGAGTTGGTTGTGGGTTGTTTTGTTAAGGCAGGGGCTTCTATTTCCATGACAATCTTTCTTCACTTTTTACTTTGAAAATTTCCATTATGTTCTCCTAATGTTTTCACTGTCTTAATCATAACAAGTTGAGAGCCATCATTTTACATGCTGTTGAGTGATTCCTTCCTTCCTTCCTTCTTCACCTTGTCAATAAAGTTAGGGTACATTTTCTAACACGGGATGCAGGAGCTCTTCGTTAGGCAGTAATTCAGAAATTAGGTGGTTAGTGTGCCATATTGCATTAGGACTCTGTGTGTGCATGCACACTTTATGGTAGGCTTCAGTTTTGAAACAGAATAACCTTTCCTTCTCTTTTTTTCTTTCTGGAAAGAGGTTAGAGAGCGAGAGAGAGAGAAAGAGGGGGGGGGGGGTTATGGACTTGGCCAGTAAATGGATTTCACTATCAAGGAATTATCATGTCTATGGGCTTCTGAAGATGATGCATAATCCTTCAACCTGCTGGGAAATCTTTTTTCTTTCCAGATTTAAAGCTTCAAATGGGTTGTCTCCTTGTCTTGTACGGTGACATCTTCACTTTCTGGCTGCTGCCACTTTCAGGAGTCTCTCTTATTGATTTGTTTATGTGCTGATCATAGTAATAAAGATAACCTGTCGGCTAAAACTTTCCAAGTCTGCATGAAAATGATCTGTTGTTGAACATCTGTTTCAGTTGTGACCTTTAGGTTGTAAAGATACATTAACCACTGGCACAAAGTGGAGAGAGGAGATTAAGTTGTAAGCTTATGTCTATTGGGTGCAGAAATTTTCTTTCTCACCAATAGGTTCCTAAACTTTCCTAGTGTTATGGCATATGTCACTTGGTAATCTATCATTATTCATAACAACACAAATAACTGTGTTGTTCCCCTATTCTTCTGTCTCTGGTATATGTGGAAATCTAGTACCTCCAAATTTCTCTACGATTCCATTACCTTGAAACTTGGTTGTTTAAGCATATGATATTTCATCCTCCTCCTCGTCCGCCAATTAATAGTTTATATGATATTATTTGACCGCTACAATACCATTAAAATTTTGCAACTTTCCTCAAACATAACATGCATGTGATGTGGACAAAGCAGCAAATTTGCAGTTCTGATCTCACCTCCATTTAATTATTAGTTTTCTCTAGTACCGTGTCACTCTGCCTAACTATCCAACACCTGCTAGGAAGTTGAAGGCACATGGAAATATATGCATTGCAGCATGTGTGAGTTCCATTCATGTAATATTATGTTGTGCCCTTCGGGTTACGTTTCTTTCTCGCTCACTTGCTGGATTCCATTGTTTGTTTTGAATTAAATATCATGTTGAAATGAAGGAGCTCATGATCTCTCCTTTTCTCCATGTGAGCTCAAAATGTTTCTTCATGGTGGTTGTCCGGTAACTTGTTGGTCAATGTCATGTCAGCCCCTTTTTACTTTGGACGCTGCTAAGATCCACGATTATGGGCTGGGTAAGTCACAATACCAATAAAAAATGGATGCCGAGTTCTCACATTTAACAGCAACAGCGTTGAGGCCTGCTGGTATTGAGTCTAGTATAAGGAACCCTGAAGAACAAAATAATAAATTATTCAATTTTAGGTTTAACGCTTATTCATGTGATCATATCCAAATCCTAGATGTTGGCCCAACAAATTGTACTGTCGTTTTTATCCAAAACAAAGTGCAAACAATTGAGTTTTTATTGTTGTTGAAGTTGATACATCTAATAATTATTAAGCTTTATTATTCTGTATATTAGTTGAACTTAGTCTATCGTTTGCGTGACATCTTACTCTACACAAATTTAAAATTCAAGAAAATATCTCCATCTTTGATAACTAGGAAATAGTTACTAGTTACCCCATTGGATTTATTTTTTATACGGGCTTTAATGTTTTACATAAATATTTTATTTTATAAAAATAATTTTAATTTTTTATAGATAAAGTTAAAAAATTTAAACTATTTATTTAAGAGTTTAATTTTAATCCACCGTCAGTGTAAAGTTTCTTTATACTGTCATCCAATCATGTATTGTCAAATCATTAAAAGAGTTTGACTATCACAACAACCACATAGAAAGTCTAACTCTTTTAATGCTGTGTCAGCACATGATTGGATGACAGTGTAAAAAAACTTTACACTGACAGTGAATTAAAATTAAATTCTTTATTTAATTGTATCATTTTTTACTACTCGCATATGAAATAATGATTTACAACCTTTTTGGAATAATGAAGAGAGAATTATATTATAATTTTATGAAATCAATAATAAATAATTTATGATAAAAAATGAAGAAAATTGATGTGAATAAGTAATTTTTTTAATTCGATTTTATTTTGGGAGTGATTCTAAAATGAGAAAACTCATCCAAACTTGGGGCCCGCAATAGAAATGTAGGACCTGTTGAATGCTGATAGCCCACCATTCCATGACATAGCATGTGACCAGAATCTGGGCCCATTTCACTTGCCATACCAACACCCTTATCCTTTACCCTTCCCTTATACCCAATACCCAATACATTTGCAAAACAACAAAAAAAATATAATAATTAAAAATAGTCGGAAAAGGGCAAAAAGAAATATGAAAGATAAGAAAAACAGGAAATGACAGTGTTGTTACCAGTTGTTTCGTTGTGGCGACAACGTAAACCAATGGCATTCCTGGAATTTCGGGGATCAATCAAAATTCAAATTGGCTCAACGGTTAGTGAGGCCAGCCTGGGAAAGTGGGACATTTCAAAAATCAAAATGAAAAAAAATCCTTCATCGCTGGCAAACCCCACTTTTAAACCAGGGTCAGCTAACCCTAGTCAAATTTTAACCGGACATTTCAAATTTAGCCCTGTTTCTCTCCCAACCATCTCCTCCTATATAACTCACCCAAGAAACTTGTGATACTCACTCACATTCGAAAGGAAGGCGTCTTAATAAACGCCGCCCAAACATATCATCTCTTTTTCTTTTTCTTCTCTCTTCTCTTCGATCCCATCTATTTTTAGGGTTTCTTTGTAATTCTTTGATTTTCCTGAGAAAATGAGAGAGTGCATTTCGATCCACATCGGTCAGGCCGGTATCCAGGTTGGAAATGCCTGCTGGGAACTTTACTGCCTCGAGCATGGCATACAGGTATGAACTCTATTATTCCTCTCCCTCCCTCACTTGAAATATGGTTTTGAATGATGGTTCATTTTGGCAATGGGTTCAGATCTAAGGGGTTGGGTTCTAAACTTGTCTTGTTTTTATTTTTTCAGCCCGATGGGCAGATGCCGAGTGACAAAACAGTGGGTGGAGGAGACGATGCGTTCAACACTTTTTTCAGCGAAACTGGTGCTGGGAAGCACGTCCCACGTGCCGTCTTCGTGGATCTCGAGCCCACCGTCATCGACGAAGTGAGGACCGGCGCGTACCGCCAACTCTTCCACCCTGAGCAACTCATCAGCGGCAAAGAAGATGCTGCCAACAATTTCGCCCGTGGCCATTACACCATTGGGAAGGAAATTGTTGATCTTTGCCTTGACCGGATCAGAAAGCTTGCAGACAACTGCACTGGTCTTCAAGGTTTCTTGGTTTTCAATGCAGTGGGTGGTGGTACTGGTTCCGGATTGGGTTCCCTTCTTTTGGAGCGTCTTTCTGTTGATTACGGAAAAAAATCTAAGCTCGGGTTCACCGTGTATCCCTCACCCCAGGTTTCGACCTCAGTGGTAGAGCCCTATAACAGCGTCCTTTCAACCCATTCCCTCCTCGAGCACACTGATGTCGCTGTGCTTCTCGACAACGAAGCCATCTACGACATCTGCAGGCGCTCCCTTGACATTGAGCGCCCCACTTACACCAACCTCAATCGTCTCGTCTCTCAGGTAAATTTCGACCATTTTCGTGAAAATTAAAAATAAAAAATTGTGTGGGGCATTCGTTTGTTATTGATTCTGTGAAACCCTTTTTAATTTGTAGGTGATATCATCCCTCACTGCCTCTCTGAGATTTGATGGTGCCCTGAATGTTGATGTGACTGAGTTCCAAACCAACTTGGTTCCCTACCCAAGGATCCATTTTATGCTTTCCTCTTATGCCCCTGTTATCTCTGCTGAGAAAGCATACCATGAGCAGCTTTCTGTGGCTGAGATCACCAATAGCGCTTTTGAGCCGTCCTCTATGATGGCGAAATGCGACCCTCGCCATGGAAAGTATATGGCTTGTTGTTTGATGTATCGTGGTGATGTTGTTCCCAAGGATGTGAATGCAGCTGTGGCCACCATCAAGACCAAGCGCACAATTCAGTTTGTGGATTGGTGCCCTACTGGGTTCAAGTGCGGTATCAATTATCAGCCTCCTACTGTTGTTCCTGGAGGTGACCTTGCTAAGGTTCAGAGGGCTGTGTGCATGATCTCCAACTCAACTAGTGTTGCTGAAGTGTTCTCAAGGATTGATCACAAGTTTGATCTCATGTATGCTAAGCGTGCTTTCGTGCACTGGTATGTGGGTGAGGGCATGGAGGAGGGTGAGTTCTCTGAGGCTCGGGAAGACCTTGCTGCTTTGGAGAAGGATTATGAGGAGGTTGGTGCGGAGTCTGGGGACGGAGAAGAGGGGGATGAAGGAGATGAAGGCTATTAGTCTGTTGTGTTAATATGCAGTACCATGTGTTTTTCTATGTTCTTTTTCCGCCTTCTTGTGGACAAAATGGTGTGCTTTTACTTGTTTGGATGTTGCTTATTATCAATGTTTGTGCCCCTTAGCACAAAAGTTTAATCAAGCTTCTCTGCTTTTATTGCCATAGTTTTCAATCTCAATTGGATCCTTAAACGCGTTTTATGAGCATTTCTGTTGCCCATTTTAACCCATAAGAAAAGAAAAAGGAACAACAGTCTACTCCTACTCATAATATGAGAGAAGTCCGATTTCAGTTTAAACTGATCATCGCATCAAATGAGAGCTTTAGGTGCTCTTAGTTGGTCAGAAATCTATGTTAAGGAACATTTAGTTTTTGGAATCTACACTGGAAACTAATGGTGGAAATCCCAGATCCTTTCTTTCTGTTGGGTGTATACCAGATCCTTTCTTTCTGTTGGGTGTATACCAGATCCTTTCTTTCTGTTGGGTGTGTGTCTTTCAAGTTTCAACATTATTTGTCAGTTAAACGTAGTCAGACATGCGTCTTTGGCATCTTTAACATTGGGCTTGCTGGCTTAGAACAGTAATAATTCCTCCATTGGGTTCTGTGATGAAACCAAATTGATAGAGATTAAAACTAAAAAAGGAGAAGTGAGGTATTAATTTGGCTTTATCCACGTCATCCAGCATACACTAAAACGGCCCCAAAAGAATGAAACAACAAGAGCTTCATAAGAATAAGAGTTAAACAGAGCGCGCCAGAGCCTCAGCCCCCTGAACAAATTTACAATACAATAAACCAGGCAGTAAGAGCTTAAGGAGAATATGGACTTCCATAACAGTTTGGTGGAAGAAGTCCTATTGAGTTTTAACAGCATCTCTGCAACGTTGGGATTTCTAACATTTGACACTCAGAGTTGGCGGCTAAAGAAAAGGCCTTTAACAGGTGAAGGAGAAGACGGGAAACGCCATAGGATCGACCATAAAGATTGCATATGGCTTCATTATAGCTCGAATATAATTACGCATTGCTTACAAAAACCTCACCCTAAATTTGCATTGTGCCCACGAACTAAATTTGCATCCCGCATTCACCCAATAAGAAAGGGAACAAGAAACCGAGTAAATCCTTTTTATGCACACCTCATTATTCAGCCAAAAGAGAAGTTAAAGCCAGAGAGAGAAATGAGTAAGCACCAAAAGTAGAGCAAAAGCGGGCATTGGATTTAGCAGCAAAATGTTTATCCTTCTTCCTTAGTCCAAACCATATATACCATCTCATCTTATCCCATCAGAGACACAGAAGAAGAAAGAGGCAATGAAAAAAAAGGGGTGAGAAAGAGTTTTAATGGAACTCCATAGTGAAAGACCACTGGAGCTCTTCTTGGTCATCCTCACCAGTTCAGCACGTGAGAGATAATTATGTCCAAGTTTATCCTCACTAGGGTTTCGTGTAAGGTATTAGAATTCATACTTTAAACTCAATATAATCTTAAGTTGAGCACGTGCCGGGCAATCAACAGAAGCAGTGTTGTTTTCCTTTTGGCCTGGTGGTCTATTGTCGGGTTCAGATTTTTCCAAACTGGATAGGTAGTTAGCAGCCATGCAATCAAACAGAGTTCTGTAATTCTTTTGCTCAAAGTAATGCTTAATTTTATAAGCACTTTATTCCATTCACAGTTATCTTAATGATAGATGAAGAATCTGTCCTTTACAGTGCAAAACAACAAATTTAGATATCTCAACAGCGTCCAAGCTTTTGGACGAGATGATTCTCTATCTCAATTCTCTTTTTCATGAACAAGGCATACTTGGAAACCAGCTTCTGATCTCCAGCATTCACTGAAAGTTTGCAGCTCAGAGACGTTTTCTCCAATTTGTCCATGTACATCTTAGATATGGGTAAAAAACCACCCTTCTTGTTGCAGAGCCAGCCATGAGCAGCTCTCAACGCAGCTCCAAGAGAAGCTGAATCTGTTACAAAGTTGAAGAAGGTTTTTTATTAATTAGGCGAGTCCATCACTTACAAATAAGGATAACAATGAAATCACCATATATATGAATAAAAATCAAAGTTACAGTGGAAATTATTTTCTTAAAAAATGGAAAAACACTAGCTACCTTGTTTCACTGATATGTAGTTTAAACTTCAAACTCAATAACTTATGATCAAATTACGTTTAAAGAATATCACACTTTTGTTCATATATCATAATAGGAATCTTTAACAGGGATAAGACAGAATTCAGAGGTAACTAAACATAACATTGTAACGTGTATATAAGTGGGTCAAACAAACTTTCATATCATTAACAGTGTCTCATGCTGAGATTGCCACTTACTGCTTACCAGGTCTTTGAACTGTATAGACATCACAGCCAAAAATTGAAGCTATTGAGCTAAGGATGCAATGATTTGCTGATGCTCCACCAGTGGCTATAATTCGTTTTGGAGGAGAAGGCATGCCAAATCTTTCTGCATGAGCTCGCATTGAGAGAAATTGACCCTCAATTAATGCCCTTACCTGTAATTTAGCTTATTGCTCAATAGAAATTTTTTGTCTAGAATTTCAACTACCCAGATGAATTGCCATGTATTTACTAACCTCAGATGGAGGATCAAATTCCTCCACCTCCCCTTCCTTCTGTCCATCCAGTGAATCGCCTGAGAAATTTTCTACAACATAGCGGTGGAAACCAACTGTGACCATTAAAAAACTGTCAGTAACTTATCGAGCAAAGCAAAGTCAATTTATTATCTCAGTACAAGAAATTTAGTGGGCAGGAAAATTAAACAGCTACCTGGAAGAGGAGGTAGAATTTCATGCTCCTTGTAGTAGAATCCTAACTTTCCACCTATTAACAAAAAGCAATGTCAAAATAGACCATAGATCACATAGAGAGAGTTTCAAAATACCCACACCATTTAGAGGTGGTGTTTGCTGCAGAAATTTATTGAAAACATCCCAAGATTTCTCTGCATAACAGTTGCGCACATCTGACATATGAGATAGGTCCTAGAGTTAGAAACTACAAGAACTGTTTATGTGGAATGTATACGCAAACAACAATACAAGTATCAGACAACAAAGTACCTTCTCGGGTAAGGGACCCATTTTTGTATACCAACATTACCATGTAACCTTCTTCATCAACTGGATTAGGGAAGACATGTCCTTCTAATCCAGGATTAGGATCTTTAGTGATCATAAATACCTGAGAGATAAGCAAGAATGTAACTGAAAGTAAAGGTGTTTATAAATACCTGAGAGACAAGCATTTCCTAAGTTTTCTAATATTATAACTGAAAGTAAATAATCTACATAAAAAAATTAGCTTCAACACTAATATGGGAATTATATAATGGGGTTTAATTATCAAATAGTTACTACTTTTCCAGCTGCCATCATTTCCTAAGTTTTCTAATAAGAAATTAGGACAGAAACGACAGACGTAAGGTAACTTAATATTATGTATCTCAACCTACAGTGTCACTAGTGCCGAGGCTGATGGCAAGATCTCCTGGAATATTTAGGGTTAAACCTGCAGATCCAAAATGGTTAATCTTTTAGAAGATGAGTGGGGAAAAAATCATAGACAATGTAAATATTTTTTGTAAGAAGATGCCGGCAACAAACACTACAGGAATTATTATTATTATTATTTTTGAAGGTGGGATGCGGGGGCGCTGGGGAGGTGTATTTCATCATTTAAACTTCAAAAATATTAAACATTCTTATTCTAAGTTTTATCAAAATCTGCATAACTTATGCAAAATTAACTCCATATTATTAAAATCCCGCTTGAAAGTTTGCAGTTACCAACTTACCAGTAATATGGTCTGGCTATTATGTATGGCATGCAGGGCACAATATTTGTGGTTAAGCGTAAGAATATACAAATCAGAGATATATGGAAAAATACGTTAAAAATGAAGAAAATATGGAACCTGCCAAACTATTAGGATTGTCTCCTGACCACTGAACTACCAGGCAGTTCTTGTTAAAGTGGTACCTAATAGGAAACAAGTAAACTTCAGTAATCAATCTTAGTATTTTGATTTAGCACTTGAAACAAATAGGTACATGAAAAACCATAGCAGTTTTATATTGGAATTTAAACAAAGATTTCCCTCAACATTCAATATGTCATAAGACAATATAGACCATTTCAGCCAGCAAGTGGTTGTTCAGAAATTTTCTATAAGGTAATTTCTCATTGTACAATTAAACATCAACTCCAGCACAAGAATTTGGCACTCTAGGTTCTATGATACTTAAGTTTTGCTTTATTGTGAAGCTAGTTAGCAAGCTATCAATTTAAATTGATGGCATGGCATATAGAATCTAACAAACTGTCTGCTATTTGGCAATGCACAAGATAAATTTTGTTTGCATTGCACAAGAGAAGTAAATCAGAAAAATGTGCAGCAAACCTCTCTACAAAATATGGAGCAATATTTCCAGCAACAGCATATGCAGGGGCTAACTTTCCAAGTTTTGACTCCAAACCAGGGGCAGTTGCCTGCAACAACCATTAGAATTCAATCATTTCGCTTGAACAGGAACTTAGGGATATTAGTCACCAAACCCATGGCCATATCTCAAGACACATCAAAACCAAGGAATCACGGATGCTTCAAAATGTCTGCTGTACTCGCATCAAATACTCCTCAGACACCATTGGATGATGCTAACATGCATCCTATAATTTTTTATTTTTGAATTTTTGTGTTAACAGGGTGGGATATTATAAGAACTTGATAAATGCTAATCTTCTATTGTGTTTGCAATGACTAATGTTGAATATATATATATATATATATGTTTTGTTGTATCTTGTCATACTCATGTCCTAATTTTTTAAGAACATAGATCAAAACCAATAATAAGAGTTAAGGGGAAGGTACTAGCATTACAAACCTCTAGTGCTACTTTAGACCAGGCTTTTTCCTTTATGTCCATTAAGTTCATGCCCCCACCATCAGAATGATCAATACCAGCATAATCACCAATGAAAAGAGATGCCATGAAGGAGCTAACAAGCGAGATCCTCTCAGTGTTTTTATAAACTTCCGGCTGAGTATCAAATATTTTCTTAATTTGGGGGCCAGTAAATCTTTCATATGCACGTGATCCTGTCACTCGAGCCAACTCCAATGCTCCCCCACAAGCTTTCTCTATTTCCCTACACTGAGCAGTGGTGCTACTATCCATCCATATAGGGGATTCCTTTATAGTAAAAGCATTTACAAGCTGATCTAGCAATGGTTTCTTAGGATCCAATGATGATAATATCTGAGAACTACCAGTCTTCCAATAGACGCTACCATGCTGCTGCCCACTACCAGAAACAGCAGCAATCTTCCCAAAATCCAAATTTGATTTGGAGAACTTTTGAAGAATGAGGTCCATAGCTTCCACCCACATCAAGGTGGGCGAAACAATTCTTCCATTGCCAGAGGGGTCACGGTATACCCCATCCTTAGTTTTGTAATGGGGCAAGTCAGAATCAAAGTGAACCAGCTCAGATGCAACAATATTGAGGTTGGAGTCCAACACAGTTGCCTTTAACGACCTACAAACAAATAAAAATTTAAACTTTAATGCAATTCTGATTACATCAAAGAATTTAGAACAGATTATCATACCCAGAAGACAGAAATCAGGGGAAACTAAAATAGAACCCACAAAAAAATAAAGATTATCACAAAAAGTGCACCGATTGAAATGAGAAAATCGTTATGCGGAAACTTTGGAGCCCGATTAAAGGGTTAAATTTGTGAGATAGTGAAAATAGTGATACATATACTTACTGGGTAGAACTATCAAATCCAAGATAATAGGAGTCTTGAGGAAGAGAGAATTCCGCCATTGGAGCACAAGCACAAAAACACTACACTCCTTCAGCGCTAAAATTCGAAATACAAGAGGAAGTGGTCACCACCATATAATTATAAACAACTTTTACTGCGTCGATTTTGGATGAGATGAGAGAAACAAGTGATTTGGATAAAGATACGAAAAGTTAAAACATTAAAATTTATTTAATTTAGTTTCCCGTTATTTTGTTTTTGTTTTTCTTTGGCGGAAACCTCGTAAACAAGAGGAAGTGTTTCGCTAATTACGGGATACGTGTGAAAATATGCCCATTTTCTTTTTTTGGAGTATCAATATCCATAGGTAGATGTTAAATATTTATTATACACCAATTCTTTTAAATAAATTATTAGTTATATTTTATAAATTTTTAAAATATTAATTATAAAATTAATAATTAAAAAAAATACTTAACAACTACTATAATTATGCATAAGCCTAGCAACTCTCACTTGTCTTATGTGGCTTTGAGTGAGTTGACTCTTCCTTAGTTCAAAAGGGGAGCTGACTCTAATTTACTTGGGTTGTGATTTTTTTAGTTAAAAGAATGACTAAAAATTGAATTAAATATTTTTAGAGTCTCAAACGTTTTCTTAATCTTTTTAAATAATTACAAGAAATTTTAAGTTAATCTATAATTATAAGAATTTTTAAGTAAATCTTTTAAGATAATTAGATTAAGACACAAGAGATAGATGGAATTATAAAAAATTAAATTAAATCAAAATATTTAAAATAATATATATTAACGATTTATTATTATAAATATTAATTATATTATTTTGATAAGTGATGTCCATATATTAACATAATTTGCTATCATAAAAAATTATGTACATTGTTTTATGTTTTTGTTCTGTCTTGATGGTGGAATAATCTATTTGTTTATTAAATTTTTCGAATTAAAAAATGTTTTAAATTTTATATAAAATATGTAACACTTATATTTTTTAATTAAAAAATCACATTTTTTATATAAAGATTATAAAACTTTTAAACTTGCAAATAATATTTAAAATTATGTACTTTATACTTCGGTTGTAATTCCCTAGCGTCCTCTAATTTTGTCGTTTATGGAGTCACATGAATTTTAAAAATTTATATAAATCGCTGGAATTGAAGGACTACCAATTTGTTATTTTTGTAACAACCACGTTTTTTAATTATTAATATAGAATGACTGCCATAATTTGAATTCAAAACTTCCACATCTCCAATCGATTATATCTATGAGCTAAAATCCAAATAAAAGTATCTAAGATGTTCCCTGATATATATTGCGTGTTTGGATTAGTTATTAAAAAGAAATATGTGAAAAATTAATTATGAATATAATTAATTTTTAAGAAAATTAATTATGAAAAAATTAATTTATGTTTAGATATATTAATTCATAATTAATTTTATGATAAAGAGTTTTGTTTAGATTGTATAAAAAAATTGCTTTTATGTATTAAATTACTAAATGATATATGAAATGATTAAAAAAATTATTTGATTGAGGGCAAATAAATATTTCTTTCTCAAAGCTTTTGAAATAATTTAAAATTAAATAATTAAAAGCTTAAAATAACATCTTTTTTTAAAAAATTATTTTTAGTTATAAAAAAATAATCTTAACTTATAATCAAATTTACACACTTTAAACAAACAATATAGATTTTAAATAAAATAATTTTTTTATTGAAAAAATTGATTATTCTAAAAAATTAAGCATTACCAAATATGCTCATAATTATATCAGGTTGCAAGCGGAGCAATGATAATTTTTTAGAAAAGACATCCATATCACAAAAAGTGAGTATCCTATACAAAAGACATCCATATCACAAAAAGTGAGTATCCTATACTATGCAATTAAAGGATTAATGCGAGGGAAAGAAATCGATCATTTTGTCATAGGTTTGATATTTGATGTGATATGTACAAAGAACATGCAATTGAAAAGAATTCTTATTTTACGTATCTAATCATATATAATTAGTCTCTCGCCATCTAAAAGAAAAGATATCTTGGTTTATACAAAAAAAAATGAATTAAGAATTTAGGATATTTAAAGATAAACTTTACTTTGTTATTATTCAATAAGAACTTATGGGCACATGAAACTTGGCTCGGCCAGTCAACCTAATCTCAACCCAAGCTGCTTAGGTCATGTTAGATATGATTTTAATAAATAAATAAAAAATCAAATTAAGACCAAGACAAATAGCTTTGGTCCATTATATTTTTTTGAATAATACCTATATAGAAATACTTATATCTCATGACTTAAAAAATTTAAGACACAAGAAAGAAAAGTTTAGTTCAAATTAATTTCTTCCAGTATTTGTTATTTCTTTCATTGACTATTTTAAAGAGCAATTTTATTGATGATAAAAAAAAGCTAAAATGCACAAAATCTCCTCCAACTATAGGTCATGTATAATAAAACCTCCTGTAGTTCAAAACTCAACAACCTGACACCTTATGGTTAGAAAACTAAGTATCCCAACCCTTCTGTTAGACTTTCGTGAGTATTTTTAACAGTAAATCATTCACGTGACATGCCACATGTCACTTAAATCTCTAAAATCCCTAAATTCTTTCCTTTCCAAAAAGTTCTCTCCCACACAAGTTCATCGGAAAACTGTTAACTTTCTCTCTCAATATTTTTTGCAATTTTCATTGCTGAAAAATCCAAAGGTCACAGCTATAGGAAGATGATGTATAATCAAAGGAAGCGGCTCCCACACCTGTCATGCAATTTATGTCCAGTAATATAATAAAAGGCAAATAAAAAAAGCTATAACTAGTATTTACTCATGAGACATTGGCCTCCTCGAGTGAATGAACTATTCTCCATTGGGACACAACTCATTTAATTTTTCCTTTTCTTGAATCACTGCACTATATACGAGAATGGTCAAACATTCCCACTAACAGAGGGCTCACAATGCTAATCAATTCCTATAACTATAACAAAACAGGAAGCAAGTTAAGCGTTTCTAGCTATACATGTTAATCGTTAAATTGAAGAAGCAAACCTCGGGAGGATGCACTACGACTTGCTGACTATCTTCTCCCCCTAATGAGCATTCACGCCGCCGGAATGCCAAGAGAGCAGCCAAGGCAGCAATATTGGCAGCATCCACAAGATTTCTAATTCTCAAGTAAGAATTGTAAATAATTAGACTTGGCAATTGTAAGCAAAGGTGAGTTGAGGTGAATAAAGGATGGTCAAAAGCTAGCAATGGCATAGAAAGAAAATAGAACTAAGAGCTCACTCCTGTTGTCTAGTACATGGATATTAATACATATGGCCCAGACCAGCTTGTCAAAAAGAACACAAAGTGATTTAGTGTCTACGGTGCTGCTTTTCCTTAAACCACGGTCTATAATCTGTCTTAATTCAACGACAGATTCTCCAGGACAGCCAGGCTCGAATGAAGGATCAGCCATGGGGAGAAAACTCGATGAAGATTAAAAGCAAACCATCATTGGGCCTATCCTTATAAGGTTGAACTAGTTAACCTGTCACAAAACTCATGACATGTCACAAAACTTTTTGGAGAGGAAAGAATTTAGGGATTTTAGAGATTTAAGTGACATGTACGAAGTTTAACAGAAGGGTTGTGATACTTAATTTTCTAACCATAAGGTGTCGGGTTATTGAGTTTTGAACCACTTGAAATTTCTTTACACATAACCTATAGTTGGAAAAAATTCGCATTTTAGCCTAAAAAAAAAAGTAATGACATAACTATTAATATGCTTTTACATATTTTCTGGAGCATATATTTTTTAATAGCTTTTATTCCGTCTACGAAATGAACCCACTAACAGAAGAGTCAATTCAATTATTTTATTTTAAATATGCCTTACTTTTTGGTTTTTGTTACTGCGTTCCAATTGTTTTTTTTTTTTTTTTTACATTGAAAGTGAAATTTGACCTGATAGATGATGGAATGGAACCTCAGATCTAAACATGACATCACACCCTCTCAAAGACTTGGGCCATAAGCTACAAGATGATTGAGTGCCCAATCCCTTCCTCATCCCAATATGTTAACGGCCTGTGTAAAAGCATAACATTAAATATGCAGTGATCTACCTAACCTAAAATAATTACATCACCATATTTCTTTGAACCCTCCTAAAGCTATGCATACAATTGTGTTCCAAATGAACATCTTGAAGCCAACTAAATATACAGCTACAAAGTCTATCTTCACCTGCCAAATTACGCATACATTGCCATTCTTTGAATACCCTGTGACTGAAATCTGAGCACTCCTGGTCTCTGAAGCTAATACATGGGGGAGCCTTATGCCTGAGGGCTTTAGGAAACCTGAATGCAGAGATGGCAAATCACAGAAACTGCTATCGAAATAGCTCTGGAAAAGACCACATTATGAACCTCGCAAAAATGTCAGATTCCAGAAATTCAATATGTGCAGCCCGCCCTATGAAAGAGTTCAAATTCTTGCCATATGCAGAGGCATCAAAATTGACATCACAGCGCATGAAAACTCGACGTTTAGAGGGATTGGGACGGATTTGGTCCAAACAATCATTCAGCATCTCTAGGAACAGTCTACCCTTCTTTGAAGTGTCATGTGAAGCAGCCTGGCAAGATTCAATTCTAGCAGAATGGTAAGGCACATAACCATCCTGGAAAATATGTTATCAGTTAGCAGCAAACCAAAGAAATTCAAAGTAAAAGCAAACATGCCACAATAACGGGAAAGAAACTTCATTAACTTAAAAATAATGCATTACCATACTCTTCCTTAAAAAATTTAACATTTCATTGGATTTTAATTAGGAAAGATAAAATACTGACACAACGCTTCAAAATCTTAGTACGTTTGAAGACAATCAAGTTCATCTGCCACAATAAAGTAATGCTAACAAAATGAAAAACTTTAAAAGCTTGTTTGTGTGCAGTTTGGATTCAGATGCACCAAGAACAAAAGACTCTGTAAAACTTACATTATTAAGCAATACAAGAGCATGCTTCACATGTACTAATATATGTTAAAAAATCCATTGATTAAGTTCCAATTTAACACGGACCCATATTACACCCATGATACTAATGTATAACAGTACAATTGCTAATAAAAGAGTAAGAGTAAATGACATTCCCAGAAATGATTTTAAGAATCATAAGAGAAGGCAATACCTGAGGGGAAGATAGCAGGATAATATGCCTAAAATGGTCCAAGGTCTTCTGCTGAAAAAAGAAAGAAAGCAAAGGAGAGAATTCTATCAGAACCTCATCGAAGTAATTAATTCCATATAATAAATGAATGATTCATGCCTTTGAGGAAAAAATGCATAGGACCCCCTTCAACTTTGGGGTTTTGGCAGAGAGACACCTCAATTTTCAATTTCAAAACTTAAACCCCCACAACTTTGAGCAACATCTTATTACCCGCTTCTGTCCATTTTTATTTTATTCTATCTAATTCACCTTCATTACCACCCTTGCCCTTATTTTCCAAGCAACAGTGTAATCATTAATTCTTTAGTAAAACTATTCGTACCAAAAATAGCCATTCCGCACTAATAACACAAAGTAACTACTGAAACATTTTTCCAAGATACAGGGCTGATTGCCAAAATTGAAATTTGAGGGGTCCTATTCATTTTTCCCCTAAAAATAATAGTGCACTCACATGGAAAAGGAAAAGATGGTATAAAACTAACCTAATTTTATACCATTGATAAACTTTTTATAGAATACATTTCTCAAGAAAATCACCATTGGCCTAAAAGAATTCATAATGTAGATCATACATGCCAGATTTTAAAAATCACATCAACATTACTTATCATTTTCAAATACAAGGAAATTTTACTTGGTAAAATAGTTAATATTTAATAACTCCAATTTGACATTAAAATTGGCATGCCAAGATCAAGCATAATAAGTCCTTATAATATAACATTGTGGTTGGTAAAAATCACATCTCACAATAAGTTATTCAAGAAAGCAAGACTTTGAGCTCATGCCTGTCATTTGATCCCAACCTTTGTAGGACACCTTCCCTACCTTACACAGTTTATAGAGGAATGTATTTTGGAAATCTGGATCATCTGTGAAGGTGAGCTGATGAATGCACTGTGTGCCTTTTAGCTTCTTCAAAAGCCATAATCCAGAATTAAACAAAGAGTTTGAACTATAAAGATACCCCAAGTGTGGACCAGATACTGAAACATACGTATGTAGGTATCTTAGAAATGGCTCCATCATGCTCTCTGCAAACACAAGACAACATTTAGCACCAAATGTCAAACTGACGAACAGCATCGCTACTACAATTATGACCTACCTGCTATTGCTGTTCTTATAATGAGGTTACCAATAGAATGTCCAACAAAACTTAGTCTAATATCTCCCAAATTTCCAGATCTTGATGCTTTGTCCATTTTCTTCTTAAGAAAAGAAATAACTTCCTGAGCTAGCCTTTGCCCCATTTCTCTGAAGTCTCCAGATGTTTTATCTTCATTAACCTCTGACATAAGAAATTCTACTTCGGGATCTATCAAAAGCCATTGATTCCGGACAAGTCGTAGGTCCAGATGATGCCCCTACAACATTTAGTGATGAAGAATAAGCATTCGACCAACTTTTGCCAATAACCAGATACTGAACAAAAATATGGATGTAGTCCATCGATATTGCTCTGCAATCTGGATGCAGCTCAAATGAAAACGACACATTTGATGTCTATGATATATTGCATCCTATGTTTTCAGTTTTACCCATTTTTCTTAAAGAAAAACTGATATTGAACACAGGAGAGTAAACAAACCAAGCTCTTCCAAACAGCATGGAACTGCTCCATCTGGGCTCAGTTTATGTCAGCTCAACTATATCACAAAAGCTGATTAGTGATATCCAACTTTTGTAGATTTGGGCCAAACAGTTAGAAGACTTCACATTCTAAAACTATATTTCGCATTCTACATTTTTCTATGTATTTGTCTATAATTGTAAACAACAATGGCAATTAACTTGCATTTTTTTTTCCACTTAAAAATTGAGAGAGGGATATTAAGGGTAACATGAGTTTACTTAAATTCAGTATCTGAAGAAGACCAATTTAAGAGCCAGCCATTGTCTTAAATAATTCTGTACTTAGGTTCAGGTTTTTTAAAACTAATGTCGGATATAAGATATATCCAATAAAATTGAACATGTTGAACAAAGAGAGTTCACTTTATCACTGTATTTTTTATCCAGGGAAAAAAATCTATCACTAAATATTTTCATTATATATCTCAAAATTAGGCTTCAAAGCTCACTTGTGAGCTTGCTAGCTTGTATTTAGCCAAGTTTGAACCCACATTTCAAACTTCAAATTCAGTTCATTTCAAGCTTGAGTTCAGATAAAATCAAGCAAGCTGAGCCGCTCAGATCCCTCAGTTTTGCTCATTTAGAGTGATGCTACTCACATAACCACCTTTTGTTGTACAAAGTTGACAACTGATTATTAGATCGAAGGCCTGAAACGCCAATAGTCAATTTTTGCATGAGTTAGTCTTGTGAGTATTGAGTAGCATTACTAGTTCATTTATAACTCCCATATTTGAAATCTGGCCATGAAGCACAACTTTAACTGGTAATAGACTACACAACCAAATCAAATAACAGGAGGCCTGTTTAACTTAAGGTTTTTAATGGGTTAGGATTTTCCATTTTCTAGCTTGTTTAACCCAAGGTCAAAACTGACCCAGGGGACCTTTTTTGAAATTTTTATTATTAGGTGGGTTAACCCACCAACCGTTTACGACCAGGTTAGGGTTTTTGGTTTGCCAGCTTGTTTAAAAGATGGGCCAACCCAGCTTGGTGCTTTTTTGCTTGGCCTGTTTTGAGTGCTACAGATAGTTCAACAGTAAATGTATTACAACCAAGCTCTCTAAAATAGGAGGATAAGGCTAACAAGCTCAAGTCCTACACAAAAAGCAAGGAAGTGTTTTGCAATAAATTCCATAAGAGCAAGACTTGCCTGAAACCCATGCACAAAGACAACAATCTTTAACACACGAGCATTACTTTGTGGTGCAGAATCTGCAGATTTCTTGTCTATATTGTCAGGGCTGAGCCCAGTTTGTAAGCTATGTGAATCTACAAGTCCTATATGACTCAGGTATGAATTTTCACTGGTGGTACGTCGTGGTGCATTCATCACACGTTCAACAATCACAATTGGTATACGTAAAGGATCTCCAAATATATGCATGTCTTGAATTGACCGGTTGTTAATCTGCAAAAAAGTAATAATCCATTAATAGGCTATATGTAAATGTAAAACAGGAGTTACTGGTCCACATATACAAGTTGATAGCTTACCCTCATTTGTGCAATGCTCCTTCGATGAAGTTCAGCACGTGTAGCTGCTGTCTGAAGAGGCTGTATCATTTATGAGACAAGATTCAGGTTTATATATTCTTTTGCATTAAAAACTCTTCATTTTCCCCATGTTCCTTTTCTCAAAGCAACTTGCATGATACTAAGAATATGAAGGAACATACAATCACTTACCTCATCAGGTAACTTCCACAAACTGGAAACTCTTCTGTGTACACCACGATGGGAAGACTCATCAGTCCCACTATTTATATAATGATGAGGCATCTCTACGTTAGAGTACACCATCCATATTGACCACTCAGCTTTTCGGTCCTTAGCCCATGCATTGCGTAAAAATTCTAGAATCTTTGTTTTGTTATCCCTAGGAAGATTAAATATCAGCTGATTAAACAAGTTAAGAAAAATTTCATGATACAAGTTCGAGCATGAGCCATGAAGAGACCACAACTTATGATTAATTGGACCAATCTCATGTTATATGCATGTCAGCATGTGCAATCCTGAATGTGGATTTATGGTTAAAAGCATACATGTGGCAATATCTTCTAAAACCAGCCATAGAAGACATGCCCAATTGAGGGGAACAAAGGTTGATGATATCATTTAGCAACCCCCAGAAACTGTTCAATAAGATACTAAATGGGCTTTTCAAACCAAGTTATATACCCTTGCTCGTTCAAAAGGCATAAAGAAAAAACTACAACGATGACCTATTAGGACTATAAAATTGTTAAAATAATAAAGATAGAAAAATAAAAAAGTTAAAACATGAATCAGATTCAGACATGAAATTTAGAGAACCACACATCTAGGTCGAATTGTAATGATACAGGATAAGAAGCAAACCTGTGGAACTTTAGAAATACATTCCATAAATAGAACAATTGATCTCCCAATGAATGAAAACAGTCCAACAGTTCACTCAGAGACAAGGAATGGAGCTTTTCAGCATTCAGAAAATCCAGAGCACCATTTCTTCCCTGTACAGAAAGAGAACAAATAATTAATAAAGAAGAAACCGTAAAAATAATATAAATGGAAGAAAAAAAAAAGCAATACTCTGCAGCATGAAATAAAAGTAAGGACCTCAAGACCATTTTGTGGCTTGCCCTGTCCTGAAACTTCAACATCTGTTGCAAACTGATTTGCTTGCAGAACAGAATTTAATAACTTCATATTATTCATTTTTGACACAAACTGTGAAATATCAATAGCTTGATCAACTGCTTGGCTAAGTTTTTGTAGTTCCTCAAGCAATATATCACGAGCAGTTAACAATGCTTTAACAAGCATGACATTTTTCACATCTACAGAAGCAACTCCACCCAAGCCCTGGTCAGTCACATAAAGCATTCTGTTAATGCTTAAATAAGAATGTCTAAAGAACTAAAGCAACAGGATATATATATATATGACAGTGCAGAGTTTAGTTCTTTCTAAAGAACTAAAGCACTCTGCACTGTCCCTGATTACTAAAATCCAAAAACAAAACATTGACGTTACCATATGTCTTGTATTATATTTTTTAAATAATTTTCACCCCATTTTCAGAGCTGGAACAAAGCTTTTTACTAGTGTCTGGGGGCCTAAAATCTCAAAATTAACCTGTTTGTCCAGTGAAGTTATAGAGAAGCAAATTCATAACATGGTATCCACTGTCCAGGACTTCAGCCTTGCAAGAAGAACTTACAAGAAATTCCTTCCATCATATTCATAGTCATGTTCTGTTTTTCCCGATGAACTTTTTCTCCAATCCTATTTTTTAGGCATAAAACTAGTCCATATGAAATTTTATTGTTCCATTAAACTTAGCATAGTAGATTATGTAAAAATGCAAAACTTTGTTCAGATACTGTCTCGCATGGTAAACAGGTTCAGACAATACTCAAGGTATAAGTAACTTAGAAAAGACAGAATGAAGTACAAAACAAAAAAATGAAGTCCATGTAATAAAGCATGCGCATGTGCATAAGTGAATACATGCAGAAAAGAACTTTCCCCCCTTTTGACTATGCACAGTTGGATGCAATAAAAGTGATAACACAGGCACAAAATCATTTGCATGAGCACCAAATAATGTGCCGGTCTGCTAGAAGCCTAGTCTATACATAAAGCAACAAAGAACACAAACATGAAAAAATACAAAGAAAGATTTGCAATAAATATTTTGAACAGAGCCACCTTGATCAACACTTCAACAGTGATTTCCAAAAAAATTATAATGTTTAGAACATACTTGATTCAATGTGTCATAACTTTTATCAGCAATGACTTCAGCGTTGCCAGAATTGCTGAAATGGATCAAGTGAACAGGTTACTCTATGTAATCAAACATGCATAAAAAACAAATTTGCAATCAAAGCTGCTCTAAAATAAGCTTCTGAACGGAACTAATAATGATAAAATGAAAGTCCAGTTGATTCATACTGAAAATTAGAACATGTGACTAACCTGGGTACCTTTGATGCAGATGGGTAAGAGGCAGCTTTCAGTAGACTGACATGTACAGTTACATCAACAAGCACTGCATGTAAAGCATCAAAATGGACGGGACAATATGAATGCAATCCTAAAAGAGCTGTAGGAGGAATTCGGAATTCATGGACAGCAGCAAGGGAAGCATCCAGAGAAGCTTGCAAGTCAGCACTGTAGATGGTTTACTCCAGTCAGTATACCAATTTCACCAAGGAGATATCAACCAAAAAGGAAACAAGCATATAATTTGGCTCATATAAATATATAATAGGCCAATGAATATACTACTTTTATGACTCACCCATTCTCAAATGTGGGAGCATACATAAGCTCAAACTTCAAAATAACAGCAGTTGTAGTTAAACCCTGCAATTAAGAGCCACATAAAACAGTTCAATGTCATAAGAATATTGAACTAAAGGGAAAGGAGCACTGAATAATATAAGTACTATGCTACTTAGTTTCTCAGAAAAGGTTAAGTAATCTTTCATTTTTGGCCGTTTTAGATCCCCTCTTAGCCACAGAAGCAAAATATTCATTCCGCTCTCAATTTGTTCCCAAACAAATCATGCAATTCAAACCAAACAGCAAAAAAAAAAAAAATCAGAATATTTTCTGCTTAAAATATTCCCCTTAACATGTGATTCTCCTTTTTAAAAAACATATCGGGGAAAATATTACTCACTGCTACTAAACCTTAAACATAAATCACTATAACCTGATTAAACATGGTAAATATTGCAATCAGTCCGATAACAAATATGTCCTGGGTTCCTTTTCTGGCTCATTTGTTGTCTACATCAATACATATAAGTGGACATGCATGCACGTGTGCCAGCATGTATAACAAATCTATAGGCAATTGAGATGCCAACCTTGTTGACAGTGTGATATGACCTAGGGGACCTTCATAACAGATACTTGGCACCCAAGATACAATTGGCATCCCACAAGGTTTCTTTTCCCATTGATACCCCTAGATAGAGAAGAAAATGATAGGAATCATTACCTCAAATCTACTACGAGATAAATTGAATGAGATCATCATACATAAATGAATGTCCTGCCTGGCATATTTTATCCAGAAGGGCTGTGTTGAGAAACTGTTGTCTGTATCATCAATCCTCCATATACCATATATATCAGGAGCTGCAGAACAGAAAATTTTCTACCACAGTTATAAATTCAGCATATAAGAAATAGCTTCTCTGATAGTTTTCATATAAAGAAAAATGTAGATCCACCAATATATATATATATATATATATATATATAAAATTACATAAAGTAGTTTAAAAAATAACGAAATAAGAAACCCACAATCTCATACATAGCTAAGAAAGATACTTGGGAAACTACATAATTACATATGCAATCCCAATTTATGGAATACTGAACAATTTCAATAGCTTCCTGTTTTCATTTTTTTCTTTTTCAACTACGTCAGGCCTCAAGTTTCATCACACAAAAAGTTGTATCTGGGTTCAGCCTGTGAAGTCTCTTGGGTTAATAACAAAACCTGCTTTTCCAAAAAAAAAATTAATGGACACAATTCATGTTATAGTCCACAGGTCCAAGTGTCCAATAGGTCGCCAATGAAGGCAAACAGAGCTCCATTGCCAAGCATCATTTTTGCTCTTATAGTTCAACTTACACCCTATGAGGGATATCACCCAAAACTTACTAATGCACAAAAATGATATTTCCAGGACATAATGAGCAAGGGGAAATAGTTCTGCAAATACTGCAATATTGAGGAAACCAATGTTTTTCTCCCCAACATATTATCCATATCACTAAAGAACTCATCCAAGAAAGAGTAACCACATCAAATAAATTCCATTAAATAATTCAAAAGTTAGCACACTGATATTAGTTCAAGATATAATAGTAAGCCTAAGCACCAGAAACAAAATATAAATAAAAAATCCAAATTATACTGTATGATATCAAACACCATGATTTCAAAGTTTCTATTGCAAGCAATCACCCCAGCAAGAGAAAAAATTAAGAACAATTATACCACTCAACTGTGTGTTAAATAATTGGCAAATTACAATCGAAATATGTGGCTGAGAAGTATATTCTCTGTATGCAAACAGGATTAGCTAGGGTATAACATATAATGTGATTTCCTCTAACACACACATGAGCAAAATAGAGCATAATTTTGATAAATTACCTTCATATTGAACAACTCTAGCTGGAATTCCAAAAGATATATTTTCACTGTCCTCCCATCTCGTAGTAATCCTAATCTGATACCATCTATATAAAACAACATATATATCATTTTATCAAGTTAGAAATTTAAAAAGAAAATTGAAAAGGGGAAATTAAAAATGGATGCACACCCCTGCTTAAAAAGGTCAAGATTGTGAAACCTATGAACATATATGCCAATCTCCTGTACAGTTTCCAACATAGCCACCGGCTTGACCTTAACGGAGTGTGGCATTACATCAGACAACCTCTCTATTAACCAGCTTCAATATTTCAGACCGACAAAACATCCTAGTTTCTGCAGCATGCATACGCCACAATAACCAGCACACAAGTCTCTACTTTCTAAGTCATAATTAGCAGCATATTCATGCGCTCCCTTCAGATCTTGACATGTCTCTCATACACCCCCCAATTCTTGGCCAAAACAACCCAGCTGTTGAGATGATCACTTGATTGCAATTTGTAATATTCACTCTCACTACCCTCCGAGGGCAACTACTTCTGCAAATAAGGATAATGGAACAAGCAGAAGAGAGATTGTAAAGGAAAAGACCTGATAAAAGGCATTCATACACAAAAGTTAGCTTTAATAAAAGGAAACTGCAGCACACGCGCAGACACAGAACATGTGGTCATAAACAATTGGAGGATGCCCATATTACTATTTAGTGAATTAATAACTAATGTAAAAAAATAAAAATGCGAGTCCTTGTCCTAGGATTTGATCATGCCTAGGAATACCTTTTGCGGTCCACTGTCATTTCTATGAATTTAAAAGTTAAAAGAACCAGATACTTGCTTCTTAGGTGGCGACCAAACTTTTTTTTAAGGTGGTCATGGCGTAAGAAGCAAGCCTCACCGTCCTAAACTGAAAAGTGTCTGCACAGTGCACAATCTCAAAAAGTCTGAAACTAGGAACCAAGTGCAATTCGCATAATATGAGGACGAAATGAGGTAAATTTTAAGCTATATACAGTAGCAACAAAAATAATAATAAAAATCGTGATTATCAAGTTAAGCTGGATTGAGCAAGAGAAATACCCCTAACAACTAATATGGTTGCTATGCTGAATAATTGCACGTAATTAACCACATATCCCAAACAATGGCATAACAAACAAGGTGAACAATCCTAAAAAATCTGTCAGCTAAATCTAATTGAGTCGTAATTCTGATAATGATGAAGCTCGTTAGAAAGAGAAAAGGAAAATACAAAAAGGAACGAAGATCTGAAAGGGGAAAGGATATTATAATGTTCAATATTATGCAATGGCAATGGCTAGGGTTCGTACTTGAGTGGAAGATGGTACGGTGGCAGAGAGAAGGAGAATGAAAAAGATGTCGGAGATGTAGGACACTGATTGCTGGTGTTTCCTGATCATTGCAGGCAAGACACGTTACGTTAGAACTTAGAAGAGAAAAGCATGGGATTGGAGGGGACCACACCACAGGCACAGGAAAAGGAGAGAGAGATTAGGGACGAGAGATGTTGTTATTGTTGGGGCTTCAACGACATGGCTCGCCGACTCTTGGTTTCGATTGGCTTGCAGTTTGCACCCTCACGTACAAAATTGCCACAATTTTGGGGCGGGGCGGTGCATGTGCTATGTGTATCCATTATGAAACTCCTAATGATTGCAATTGGAATTGAAATCGGAATTGGGAAATGACTGAAAAATTAGAGTTGGTAAAAGGTTAGATAATTTGATTTATTTTGAAAGTTAATAATTATTTAATTAATAATTTATTTTATTTTAATATTTAATATGTAATTAATTGTATATAAATTATTAATTAAATTATTAATTAATTAATTTTTAAAACAAACTAAATTGAATATATTATCTATCAAATTAAAATTTTAAGTCATTTTTCTATTGAAATTTGAAATAATGACTCGTGGCCTGAACCCATCTCAGAATGTCCTTGCTGGTCTCCATCTTAGCTTGGACTTGTGACACCTTTTTTTTTTTTAACCCCTAAAATTGTGTGTGAACTGTGAACTGTTAATCCTTTTCTAGTATCATCACCAAAATGGTTTTCCAATTTTCGTAAGGATTTGAATCTAATAGTCACGATGATAGGGTTTAGGTTTTGTGAGAAGGTTAACGAATAATCCAGCTAAGCGGGAGTCAAATTAAGAGTTTTATATAAATGGATTTCTTGTATACCTTCTACTTGTAGAACATTACTAATTATAAGTAATGACTAATTAATGAGGTATGAAAAGTTATTGCGCAAGAATATGAATGATTGTTCTTTGCAAAATATCTTTACATAAAACATTTATTGAGTGCGAATCAGATATTGGTTCAAGAATAAAAAATAGATATTTTTTTGATATTTTTTTTAATATTCAAAGTGAATTATTAAGTATTTATTAGTTATTAATTATATTTAATAAAATTTTAAATATTTATTATAAAATTAACAGTTAATAAATACTTGACAATTCAATCCAAATATTAAAATCATAAAAATTAAAAAGTTTTAATGTAAAAGTTGAGCATTTAATATTTTAAAAATTTAAAAGTATTTAATACTTTCTTTATTTAATAAGAATCTTGCTAACAAATGTCCTAAAGATATTGTTTAAAAATCATTTAATATCCTTAATAAATGCTTTCAATTATTAGATAAAATAAATAAATGCTTTTAAATTTTTAAGATATTAAATGTTTTATTTTTATATTTAATACTTGTTATTTTTTATTCTTCAACCAATGTCTAAGAATACTCATTAGCAAATGTCATTTAGTAATTAAAAACATTTATTTATGTGTATTAAATGATTTTAAAACAATACATTTACTAGAAGGGTCTTACTAACTAGTGTCACTAATTAAGAAGTATTTAATACTCCTTAATAAATTATTATAACTACTTATAAAAAAAATATTAAATAATTTTTAAATTCTCATTATAATAAATGTTCTACTATTAATTTAATATTTTTTTATTTTAATTCCTTAATATGTGTTCTTAGGACACTCATTAGCATAAGCCATATAATATATGTAATACTTTATTTAGTGGGATAAAATCTAGTTGGTATTATAAATTTGAAAAAATAAATTAAAAAAAGAGATTATGACAAAAGAGGAGATCTATAAATGAAAATTTAATTTCATAAAGATTAAATTAATGGAAAGAACTAGATAGCCATGTTTGAAATCTTCACAATAGAAAACCCATTTCGTTTATAAATGAATTCTTGTATAAACTTGTTTGAAAATTTATTAGTTTATAAATTCAATCTATATACAAAACATATTGCATGTTATATTTAATAATTTATAAATTACTAAATTCTATTACTTTTAATAATATACGTTAGTCCTCTATACGTCTTGTAGAGTATGCTGCCTGAACTTTCAGCAGTAGGAGAGGTCTTATGGTGGCTTGGAAGGTGGTTTTAGGAAAATAATGGTGGAATCAGACTTCTTGGAGTTGGGCAGTAGTGGTGTGGATCTTGTGCAAATATGATGTTGTGGATGATGTTTAAGAGGAAATGGGGGTATCCTCTGGAGTGACAATGGGGCCTTACGAATCGTGATGGTTAACTTTTCTCATACTTTGAGGGAAGGCAACACTCGTGCTTATTGGTTAGCTAACTGGTATCTAGCTTTCGATCCACCCCCGGGATCTGGTTCCTTTGCATATCAGGCCTCTTTGCCCCGTTTAGCTCGCTGTCAGCTTATCTTTTGTTCTTCTTGCCCTGTTTTAGCCCCTTTATATTATCAAAAACAAACAAAAAACAAACAGAAAATACATAAAAACTATGCCCAGCCAAACCAACGATTGGCATGACCAGCTAGATGAAGGCTATTTTTACAGTATATACTATAAGAATATGATGTATGAATATATTATTTAATATTTGTTATTAATTTTTAAAATTAAAATATGTACGGTTAAGATAATTTAAATATATTAAATATTTTTTGTTATGTTTTTATCCCTTAATTTTTAAGTAAGTTATACTTATTCCCTAAAACAAGAATAAATTAAAATTAAACTCCCTCATTATTAATTAAAATTTAATTGCCACTTTTCCTAATTCACTGTCATCGTTTTGTTCTAAGCGTCTGCCATAAAATGTAGTAGTTTGCTAACGGTAAGCATATGCAGAAACGGATTAGGTGTGAAAAAATATATGAAAAATGGATTAGGTGTGTGATTTTGTGATTGAGTGAGTAAAAAATTGGTTGAAAACACCAAAATTTGGCAGAAAATGGTGAAATTTGAATCATTTTGGGGGCTAAGGTTTGAAAGAATTTTTGAGAGGGAGAAGTCGGGCAAGCCTATGCTTGCATCCCTAACAGAAGGTTTTTCTTGCTAAAGTAAGTTTTCATGTGAATTCTCTATAAGTGATATATTTTATGAGTTCAATTGGAAAAAATTTCCTGCAAAAATCAAAGACTCAAGTATCTAGAAATTATAGACTAAAATGACAAATAAATAAATATAAGACAAATAGAGACAGAAGAAGAGAACATGTTCAATATCCAACTAAAGAGAGAAAAACAGGAAGTAGAGCAACTTCGCTCTCACTTGTGCCACAAACATGAACTGGATGCCTAACTTATCAAGAAATGCTTTTGCTATATGTGGAGTTGGAGATCTAGAAGCAATTGCCATATCTATCCCCCTCTCGTTAAGTGCGTATAGTATGCCTCTAGCTTGTGGAAACAGATATGGCATGTCATCTTCCTGATAGCATTCATTGCCAAAATACAAGGAAGCTAAGTACCAATAAGTCAACACTAAGGTAGTTTTATTATTGAAGGGGAGAAAGTGTAACTAAGTTAAAAAGAAAAAAGAAAATATAAAATAAATTTAATTTAATACACTAAAATAATCTTAGCAATACACATGTTTACACTAAAAATCAAAGGTAGATATTAAATAATGTATTCATATACCATAATTTGATAATGTACTGTAGAATTGATCTTCGTTAACTATATTGGATTTTAATCAAGAGCGTTCTAGCATGCACCTAAAGCGCATAGGTGCATGCATACTCCATCAATTTTATCTCAAATATCCGGTTTTTAACTTATTTCAAAATGGTCCTTATGTTTTTATTTTTTTTCATTTTAGTCTTTTTTCATGATGGGATCATCAAAAAAATTTAATTTCATCCCGACATGATTTTTTTAATTTTATTTTTTATTTTTTCAATAAATAGTTTTTTCTTAAATGAGTGGAATTTTATTTTTGAGTAAATAGGTAACTTGATCCTTGAAAATACCTCTTACTTACAGTTTAGTCCCTAAATTTATTTTTTGTATGAGTTAATCCTTAAATTTATAAAACTCATATCAATTTAGTCTTTTTATTATCTTATTTGTGTTGACACTGCTAAAATATTCATGAAAGACTTGAATGGAAGACTCCAGACAGAGACTTCTCATACCAAGGCTAGAGATGAACCTAATCAAACCCACTCACACCACCAACTTCACACTCATAACTCTCATTCAATTATCAACCTAGCACCCATTGTTGTTGACATTGTCGGCCATGTTAGCACCATCAACCTCGCTTTCATCTTCGTGGAGAACTTCGTCGTTGGCTACTTCTGCTTTAGCGTTGTCAGCACCCAATTTTAATTGGGTTAACAAAGTGAAAGTGAAAATTAAAAAAAATACATTTGTGTACTTTTTCATTTTTAAAAGAAAATTTGGAAAAAAAATTAAAAAAAAAAAACCTTTAGAAAAATAATAGGTCACCTTACTTATATTATTATTTTTAAGCCAATCTTTATACAACTCGCTAGCCTAAGTAAAAAAAGTGAAAGTGATAACAGACCCAAATTAAAAACGAGTCCACAATCTCACTCCAAAAGAAAAAAAAAACCTAATTTACTATTATAAATATCTAAACAAATATGAGGTAAGGGGGAGAGATAAAAGAAGAAGGGTAGGGCAAAGAGGAGTTGACGGCTAGGGTGGCAGAGAAAAGGTGAAAGAATCATTTTGTAAAAAAACTAGAGACAAATTGTAGTGATAAATGTGTGAAATGAAAAGTGATGGTGGCGATTTGAAGAGTTTTGATCTCTGATCCAAGGCGCCACTTCGAATAGGCAAGGAAATACCGAACCATTCGTTACTTAGTCTTGTAAGTTTGTAATTTGTTTATCTGTATTAGATCAATGTTGAATTTGTAATTTGTTTATCTCTATTGGATCAATGTGGAATTTGAAACTTGTAGTTTGATTGGACAGATGGCTTCTTTGGTGATTTAGAAGAATATTTTTTATTCTCATATTGATTTGCTAACACTTTGTTTCATTGGGAAAACGTCTAACAATAAGTGAGTAGTAAGGATCCCTTGATGAACCCATCTGTTCTTGAAATTTGTGAATCTGATTGAATGAGGAGTCCATCATTTGTTATGGTTGGATCTCAGCCTTATTGATTGCACACTTGGCATTATTCGTTCCACCATTTTAAAGAAATTATGAAATAGGAATAAAGTGGAAAAAAAATAATGATTGGAGTTCTTTTTAATTTATTTCTCTTTTATGTTTATCTTTTGTTCTTTATCACTAAAAGGATTAGTCTCGTTGCTTTTATATATTCTCTTGTGGTTGTTTACTTTTGTTTTGTTATATAAATATTTAATATGTTGTTACTTCTTGTTTTAGTATAACCATTACCTACATAGGTTTATTTAGTGGTTATTTTTTTTATTTTTTTTATTTTACATTAAAAAAAATCAGTATAAAGAATTTTTTTCTCTTAAAATTTAAGAGAAAAAAATTCTTTTTACATTTAAGATTTGTAAATAAAAAATTGATGAATCCACAATATTTTTTATAAAGAATTACTTGACTTTGAGTTTCTTATTGTACTTTGGGGATATATAGGCACTTACGGCAAATTAAAATTGTAAATATTTTTATTAAAAAAAATATTTTCTTTTGAGTTTGTAAATATTTTAAATTTAGCCTATGATAATTTTTTCAACTTGTAAATGTTTTAATATTGTCAAACTTATAAATATTTTAATTTAATTTCATTCTTTATTTCCTTCCCAAGTTGTAAATTTTTATAATTTAATTTTGGTCTTATTGTCTATCTATTTGTAATATTTTAGTTCATTTTGATATTTTAATATTTGATTATTTTGTGATTTAATTTTTAATTATTGATTTACTCATTTATTTATTTATTGTTTGTTTATTTATTTCATAGGATAAATTAAATATGTTTAAGTTATTATTAATTCACGCAATTAATTTTTAGGATAATTATTTTAAGACAGATGTATCAAGAATACAGTAGGATTAAGTTTTCACTCTTTCCGTATATAAACAAACTCTCAAACTCAACTTTGATTTACAATCTAGTTTTTAAATATTTTAAAATAGCTTTTTCAATTTTTTCTTAAGCAAATAAAATTAGAGACAATTCTTTTAAAAAATTATATTTTAAAAATTAAGTTGTCACTATCGTCGCGAGCACCTCCTCAAAGACGGTTGTGACAAACGTGGTGGTAAAAATCTACTCTTTACTGTTATCACTTGGAACCAATCTAGAAATGATTTTTTTTCTCTCTTTCTTCATTTGAAGTGATGACTGATGAGATGACTCTCACTTGAATTTGAATTTGAATAGCTTAAGATGGGAAGCACGCTAGAGAAACTCGTGTTCAACCAGCACGTTTGAAGACTGAGAATTGGGCTAGACAAATTCGTGTCATTGAGCTTGAATATCTCCACCCCATTGAGCTAGCTTTGTATGAGGTACTGGGCGTAAAGCAAGTGAAAGCTGCTCACCGCCTAGCCCATCTTTGACATATATCGCAAAGGACTTCAAAGCAAATTTCTTTTTTGTGGAGGTGTAATAATGTATAACTGAGCCAGTTCTAAGTTTAATTATTAACCATTAAATCTAGGGGAAATTACATTGAACTCCCTTGAGTTTAAGCGTAATTACACCCAAAACCCCCTTGTTTCAAATATGACACCGGCCTCCCTTATTTCAAACGTCGTTAGGTTTCGTTTAATTAAAATGTGCAATGACTTCTTTACCCTCACGAAATTAGAAATTATCCCTCCTCTGAAATCCCTCCTCATCCTCTTCCCCAATCACCCAACCCTCATCTCTTAAACTCTATTTCTGAAAAGAAGAATTTGATCCAACCCGTGCTCCTCCTACCCTCTTGCTTACTCAAACAATATATTTTCCATTCAATTTGAAACTTCTTCCTTTTCTGCAAATCAGAGAAGCATTTCCTTTCATAAACAATTTAAGCCTCACAAATCAGCAAGAAAATGAACCCTCAAATAGTATTATCATTGTAGAAGAGGAAGAGGACAAGAAAAAGGATAAACATGAGAGTCTTTTGACAAGGACCGAAAATGATGCTGAAACTGTGATTGTGGCCCTGCGCATAGTGAAGTAAACAAATAAAACACAAGAAAGGGGGTTGAATTGTGTTTCTTAACATTTTTGGAAAACTTTTTATAAAGGAAACAAATAGGCAATGGACGAAGAAAAAATCTTAGTCCAATTGGACGCTAAAACAATTTTGTGAATAAAAACTTTAAACGAAAGAAAAAGTTCTAAGGATTATCTCAACACTTTAGTTAAGAAAACAATGGCAATCCCCAAATGTTAGAGAAAAATTAAAACACAAGAGGGGGAAGAAAAGCTTACACCAGATGTTTATCCTGATTCACTCCCACAAACCGAGAGCTACGTCCAATCCCTTCACCAGAAGGATTTTCTACTAATCTTATACAAAGATTACAAGTATTGTCCACCTCTTCAGGTATACAAGTATTCTTAACCTCTTCAGGTTCTACTATCCAAGTATTCTTTTATACACAGCCTCTTCAGGCTTAAACATCAATTTGAATAAAGAAAAAGGTATAGAAATGCTTGAGTTTTTAACTCACTACAGGTGAGGATTGAAAATAAATTTCAAGACTTAATATCTTTACAAGAGTTTGAATACAAAGAAGAATGAAAACTTTAATCCTTTTTCACTTTTGATTTACTCAGAAAGTTGTCATTGCTTCTCTTCTTCGAAGACAATTGTATTTATAGGTGAGAACAAATTGAGCAGTTTTCATAAGCTTCTTCGTCCAACGGAAACATTTATTACCGTTCTGAATAGTATTAAATGCATAAGGTGAAAATGTGTAGAGCTTCTTCTGAAAAGACACTTTGATTATCAGGAATATCTAAGAATATGATAGCTTACTCCTGACTTGTCTGAGCGCGCAGAAAGTTCCTTATTCGCAGGTCTTTGTAGTTGTTAGCAATGTCAGCTAAGTGGCTCAGTTGATTTCTTTTTGAAGTGTGTGCTGTCAGAGTCCTTCTCAGCATTTAATGAATAACAGTTTCTTCATATTTAAAATTTAGCATTGAACGAATATTTTGAATCCTGAGCTTAGTAAGAAAAACATTGGACGAACCAATATAATAAAACTTGTGAAACAGTTCAAAAGGCTTTGGACGCATACTTAGTTTCTTTTAGCTCAGATAAGAATGGATGCACATATAAGTAACTGTTTGTTAACACTTTGTTTTCTTCTAGAAATAGTTACAAAATAAGTTACGTGAGTCTTTTACTTATTCAATCTAAATTGAAACTTTTGTTATCTTCAAAACTTTATGGGGTAATGAATATTTAATTAGTATGGTTCCAATCTTAATTTCATAAGGTTCTTTGGTTCCAACACATAGGACTTCCAAGCATGGTTACTTCTGATTTGGGGTGAAAAAGAGGAAGTGGATGTGATTTCTCGACATCCTTTGGATAGATTAAACAAGGTCTTTATTGTACTTTTGTCTTGCTTGTTTTCTTTATGAAAAGCCCCTAATTTTCAAGTTTTTTCCAGATTAAGTAAGAGGATTGGGTGCTGGTTGATGGGTTTGGAATTTATGGTTTCATGGAGCAAGGTGGAGTTGGTTGTATTTTGTGGTAAATGGGTGTTTTGAGACGTGGTGGCTGGTTTGGAGAAAAATGGGTGCTGAGACATGGTGGTTGTTTTGGGGGAAAATGTCATTTCTTAAGAGGGATGAAGTGATATTAGCCATTAAAAATCACGTGACCTGTACTTACTCAAATTTTCGTTTAATTTTTAACGTTCTGTCATCTACAAGGGGGTAACTGTAATAAACATGTTTGAAATAAGGGAGGCCGGTTGACAAGAGGTTGTCGAGACCTATCAAATAATAAAAATAACCGGTTCACAAACTAATTTGTAGTATAGAGAATGAACCGAATCGTCTCTCAAGGATCCAAAAAAAACAAAGATTTAATTAGATCAAGATAATTAGAAATGGGGGGGGTTTGATGATGATTAACAAGATTAACAAAAGTACGAGTATTAAAGTTGTAAACGAATCTAAAGAAACAACCAATCCAAGGAAATTTACCGATCTTGAGTTTAATCCATCATTGATCACAAGAAATTCACTTAATTGCTAATCATGTTCTTGGCCTTAGATCACATTAAGAAGCCTCAACATGATCCAAGAATTCTTTACTAGATAAGCATCTAGGATTTGATTAACCAAGGTTAGATAAAGTAAGCATCATCCAACATAGATTAACTTAAGATCTAGAATTTAACCAAGCTAAACAATCCATCAAAAAGCTTTAATATATTGTTTAGTCTTTGTGATCCTCTTTGAACACATGATAATAAAGTTATTATCACATCAACATCTAAATCAAATTAAGCAATTTAATCTAGATAAAAATCAAAAGAGGAAGAAAAGAAACTTGAATAACAATTAAGCAATATGAACAAGTAAAACAAGATCTCCAAATTAAACAACAAGATGGCTAATCCCTTGGATTGATTATAAGAGCCTAGCCTTCCATGGATGGGAAAGAAGAACTCAGAATTTAAAGAACAAAAACGAAATTGCAAAGAGAATGGAGAAGAAGAGAAGAAAACTCTCACAAATACTCAAACTTTCTTGAAACTTACTTAAAATTGAATGAATCTAATACAAAGAGGTTGGGTCTATTTATACTAATCCTAGAAGCCAATTTGTACATGTACATAATCTGAATATAAGCTATAAGAATATGAAAATTGTCAAAAATGGAAGCTTGATGCATGGTTGGTGGGTTGGTGCATGGTAGGTGGGTTGGTGTATGGTTGGTGGCTTTTAGTCAACAACTCTTATCCAACTTCTGGCTTCAAATTCATCACCTAGACGGTGCATTTTGGCTTGGATGTCTTCATGAAAGTTGTAGCCAGTTGTCTCCTTGAAAATCTCCAATTTGAATCATGTCATTTGGACCTTTAGAACTCCAGAAATGCCAAAAACACTGCACCTACCTCAAGTTAGGTTGGAAGAACGTGTTTCCAAATTCAGACCAACTTGTAGCTTCAGAAGCATGCCTAAAACGACATCTATTGACAAAATGGTCTTCAGTGAAGTTGGATATATGGGTCTTATCTTTCAAATGATCAAGTTTTAGCCCAAGAGGAGGCTTATAACCCACTATATAGTCCAATATGTGCATACTGCCCAGATGGTTCCGTGACAGCAAACTCACTCTGTATTGCAAGGCTATTTTGGGCCCTTAGAAGTCCGATCCAGCTCTTGAGTTCTTCATGAAACTTGTAGATCCTTTTCTTAGCTTTCCAAAGACACCAAGATCACCTCAATTGGATCACCGAGTCCCAAGTTATGGCCTAATGATAAATCTACAACTTATGTAGATTTATAGGGCTTTTTAGTTGACAAGTTGTAAATGTTTGCTTGGAATTAGAGGACTTTTGTTAGATTTAGGACTTTGTTTTGCTAAAAAGAGTTTAAGTCCTTTAGCTTTACTTGTGAATAAATTCTTTTAAGAATTTTGAATTTGTGCAGGAAACATGCCCCAAAGCTGAGCGCTAGAAATTTGAGCTGAGCGCCCAACATGACTTTGGCATCTGTGAAGCCAGCGCTTAGCGCTAGGATGTCAAGCTGAGCGCCCACAATTCTGGATTGCCTCTGTAAAGCCCGAGCTCAGCGCTACCAAACCCACGCTCAGCGCTGTACAACCCCTGGAGCAAGGATTCCATCAAGAACTCAGCGCTCAGCGCTGGAAAGCTAAGCTGAGCACTGGAAGTTGAGTTTGGCGAAGTTATAAAAGGGGACCGTACTTGGACTTGGGACGCATTCCTTCTCAAATCATTGGAGACTCAAGCTCTTGGGGACAATTCTTGACGATCCAATGCTTCTTCTATTTTCCATCTTTGTGCATTCTTCCCTTCTTGTTAATTTTCATACTATGAATAGCTAATTTCCCTTTTGTTGGGGTTAGATGTAGCTAATCTGAATTCTGATGTAATTGACTTGATCTTTTAATATAGTTTTTACTTCTTTATGAGTAATTGATCTCCGTGCTTAATGCTTATTGTGGCGTGATCATCCATAATTCGATTCTTGAGTTGGTATATGATTGGAAAATTGATATTAACTCTAGATCTGAGATCAATTACCTATTAAGTCTTGAATCTAGGAATAGATCTTGATTTAGTAGTAATCTTGATATCCTTGTCCGTAATGCAAATTGACTAATTGAATCACCTAAGGGATTAGGGATTAATTAGGGAATTTAGGCTCATTTCACCTAAGGAATTAGGATTTGAGTGAATTAGAGGATTGTTTGTCATAATTGAAGTATGAAATTATGTTAAATGTCAGTTAATTGCATTTAGAGGGAAGATTAGTGAACCTAACCTCAACATCTCATCTTTCTTTGAAGTAAAATCCATTTGTGCATGCTAGGTGTCTGATAAAATTACAAAAAGAAATAGATCAGTTAGTTTTAGTTCACTTTATTCTAGTTCATTTTAGTTGATTACTTGAGCTCCCTTCTCTCCAAATTTAAACGCTTAGATAGTAGTTCAATTGTAATTGTTGGTATTTGTACTTAGTCCTCGTTGGGAACGATAACTCACTCACACTTTATTACTTGCACGATTTGGTACACTTGCCAATTTCGTTAACAAGTTTTTGGCGCCGTTGCCGGGGACTTAGTTTCAATATCAACATATCAATAGGGTTGCTAATTTAGGCATCATTTCTGTTTTTAATCCTTTGTTTTACTTTATTTTTCTCATTTGTATCGTTACTTACTCAGTCTCTTGGTTTGTTTATGCGAGGTAAATCGACTGCTAATCTACTCTACAATCCCGAAGTAGAGAGGACTTGTAGATCCAATCGTAAACAAGCAAAAGAGAGGAAACAACAACAGAAAAATCAACAAAAAGAAATCTCCTCATTAGCTCAAGGTAAAGAAGAAAAAGTCATGGCAGGAAATGGTGAAGGGAATCGCAGAACTCTAGGGGACTATGCAAACCATACCGTTAACCGCCATGTTTCTAGCATCGTTCGACCACCGATCCTTTGCTAACAATTTCGAGATAAAGCCTGCACTTCTACATGTTATGCAGCAGAATCAGTTTGGAGGAAGTGAGATTGATGATCCTAACATTCACATCTCAAATTTTCTGGAGATATGTGATACTTTGAAGATCAATGGAGCTTCGGATGATGCCATAAGACTGAGGTTGTTCCCATTTTCACTTCGAGATAGGGCCAAGTCTTGGCTTCAATCTCAACCCAGAGGGAGCATCACAACTTGGGATGAGTTAGAAACAAGATTCTTGGGAAGATATTTTCCTCCATCTAGATTTGTGAAGATGAGGGGAGAGATTACAAGCTTTGTACAACGTGATGGAGAAATCTTACATGATGCATGGGAAAGGTTCAAGGAGTTATTGAGGAAGTGTCCGAATCACGGATTTGATGACTTGCAACAAATGCAAATCTTCTGCAATGGTTTGAGACCAGCCACAAAGCTAATGCTGGATGCTTCAGCTGGGGGTTCAATGAATTCAAAAACTGCAGAAGAAGCACAGCAGTTGATTGAAGCCATGGCTTCTAATGATTACCTAATGCATAATGACCGAGGAGTTGTAGCAAAGAAGGGTATCATGGAGCTTGACTCACAAAGTGCACTTTTGGCACAAAATAAGCTCATGACTCAACAGTTGGAGGCCTTAACTAAGCAAATTCAGAGTTTACAATGCAGTTCAGTACAATCACAGCAAGTTCTGAGGTGTGATTTCTGTGGAGGAGAGCATGATAATGGAAATTGTGAAGCTGCACCAAGTTCTCAAGAAGAAGTTAATTACATGGGGAACTATGGAAGGCAAGGCAACAATCCATATTCCAACACCTACAATCAAGGGTGGAGGAATCACCCCAATTTTGGGTGGAAGCAAGATGCTGGCCAAGCAAGCAAGCCTCCAATCGCACAACCACCTTTAGACAAGACCTCTGCATTAGAGAACACCCTTAACCAATTCATGCAAATGTCGATGTCCAATCAGAAAATCTCGTGGCGTCCATCAAGAACTTGGAAATTCAAATGGGACAGCTTGCTAAACAACTTGCAGAAAGTTCAAGTGGAAGCTTTTCAGGTAACACTCAACCAAACCCCAAGGAACACTGTAAATCAATTGTGTTGAGGAGTGGAAAGATTGTTGAACCAAATGTTGGAGAGATTTTGAGTGAAAAAAAGAGAGTTGCTGAAAAAAATGAAGTGCAAGAAGAAAAAGAAAACCAAGTTGAGAGAAAAAGCAAACAAGTTGAAAATGAAGAAAAAACAAGAGAGGAAAATAATGAAAAGAGAGAAAAATTGATAGATGAAAATTCCATTTTGAGAAGAACAAAAAGCCAAATTCTGAAGGATGGTGATAAACCTCAAGAGATACCATCTTATGTGAAGTTGCCATACCCTCACTTAGTGAAGAAAAAGGAGAAGGAAGAACAATTTGCTCGTTTTTTGGACATCTTCAAGCGGCTACAAATAAATATTCCTTTTGCGGAGGCATTAGAGCAAATGCCAACATATGCAAGATTTATGAAGGAACTGCTTACCAAGAAAAGGAGGTTGAAGGAGGATGAAACGATTGCCTTAACAGAAGAGTGCAGCGCTATTCTACGCCAGGCTACCTCCGAAGCTTAAAGACCCCGGTAGTTTCACCATCCCTTGCACTATAGGGAATATGACTATCGGGAAGGCCCTTTGTGACTTGGGAGCTAGCATTAACCTCATGCCATTATCCATTCTCAAGAAGCTAGGTGTAGGAGAGGTGAAGCCCACTCGCATGGCACTTCAATTGGCGGACCGGTCCATCAAACATCCTTATGGAATCATGGAGGATGTCCTAGTAAAGGTGGACAAGTTCATTTTCCCAGCCGACTTTGTCATTCTAGACATGGAGGAGGATGCCGAGATACCACTCATCTTAGGGAGACCTTTCCTAGCCACTGGCCGTGCTTTAATAGACGTGCAACAAGGACAACTGCGGCTTAGAGTCCAAGATGAAGAGGTTACTTTCAATGTTTTTGAAGCTATGCATCACCCTAGTGATCAAGGGCAATGTTTTCGTATGGATGCAATTGATGTGATCGTAAAAGAAGCATTCATACAGCAACAACCTTCCAACACTCTGGAAAAGGTAATAGTCAATGCTATTGAAGATCTTTGTGATTCAGAAGAAAATGAAGTAGAAGAGTGTTTGCTACACTTGGAGGCTCAACAAGTCCAGTTGGCTGTCAATACAAGAAAAGAAGAGCTTGAAAAGGATGAAGTAGTAGAAAAACCCAAGCTTGAACTCAAACCTCTACCTTCACACTTGAAGTATGTCTTTCTAGGAGAAAATGATGCAAATCCTGTCATAGTGAGCAATGAATTGTCTCAGTTAGAGGAAGAGAAGCTTGTAAGGGTCCTTCGGGAGCACAAAGCAGCAATTGGCTGGTCTATCTCTGATTTGAGAGGAATTAGTCCCTCATTTTGTATGCATAAAATTTTGCTTGAGGGAGAATTTAAACCAGTTGTGCAGCCCCAAAGAAGGTTGAATCCCACCATGAAGGAAGTCGTTAGAAAAGAAGTGCTGAAACTTCTTGAAGCGGGAATGATTTATCCGATTTCGGATAGCGCTTGGGTAAGCCCAGTTCAAGTGGTACCCAAGAAAGGTGGGATGACGGTTGTTAAAAATGAGAAAAATGAGCTCATTCCCACACGTACAGTCACGGGTTGGCGGATGTGTATAGACTACCGTAAGCTCAACCAAGCCACCCGGAAGGACCACTTCCCGCTGCTATTTATGGATCAAATGCTAGAGAGACTAGCTGGCCAAGCCTTCTACTGTTTTCTAGATGGTTATTCCGGATATAACCAAATCGTAGTCAATCCAGAAGATCAGGAGAAGACAGCGTTCACATGTCCATTTGGAATCTTCGCTTATCGCCGGATGCCATTCGGATTATGTAATGCGCCAGCCACGTTTCAGAGGTGTATGCTCTCTATATTTGCTGACATGATTGAAAAATCCATAGAGGTTTTTATGGACGATTTCTCTGTCTTTGGCTCATCTTTTGATTTATGCCTTACTAACTTAGCTGCTGCTTTGCAAAGATGTGTAGAGACCAACCTGGTTTTGAACTGGGAAAAATGCCATTTTATGGTGCATGAAGGGATTGTCCTTGGTCACAAAATCTCAGCTAAGGGAATTGAGGTAGATAGAGCGAAGATAGAGGTCATAGAGAAGCTACCACCACCAGCAAATGTCAAAGGAATCCGAAGTTTTCTCGGACACGCCGGGTTTTATAGACGTTTTATTAAAGATTTTTCCAAAATTGCTAAGCCCTTGTGTGTCTTGCTTAATAAGGATTGCCCTTTTGAATTTACTGCTGAATGCTTGCATGCCTTTACTGTGTTGAAAGAAAAGTTGACCACTGCACCCATCATTATTGCCCCAGATTGGAATTCACCTTTTGAATTGATGTGTGATGCAAGTGACTTTGCTGTTGGAGCTGTATTAGGACAGAGAAAAGAAAAATTTTTCCATGCTATTTACTATGCAAGTAAGGTCTTAAATGATAATCAAATTAATTATGCAACAACTGAGAAAGAATTACTTGCTGTAGTTTTTGCATTGGAGAAGTTCAGATCTTATCTCATTGGGTCAAAAGTCATAGTTTTCACTGACCATTCTGCACTTAAATATTTGTTAACTAAGATTGATTCCAAGCCAAGACTGATTCGTTGGATTTTACTTTTGCAGGAATTTGACTTGGAAATCAAAGACAAGAAGGGTAGTGAAAACATGGTTGCAGACCACTTGTCTAGACTCGAAGGAAATGAGTTGATAGCTGAGGAAAGAGACATTCAAGCTGAATTCCCTGATGAGAAATTGTTTCTAATAAAAGAGAGACCTTGGTTTGCGGACATGGCCAACTTTAAGGCTGCAAATGTCATTCCGGAGGAGCTCTCGTGGCAGCAAAGGAAGAAATTCTTCAGAGATTCCAATCATTTCATATGGGATGACCCTTTTTTATTTAAAATTTGCCCGGATGGATTATTGAGGAGGTGTGTGAACCAAGAGGACGCACAAAACATCTTATGGCATTGTCATAACTCTCCATATGGTGGCCATTTCAATGGAGAAAGAACTGCTATCAAGGTGTTACAAGCTGGTTTCTATTGGCCAACCATTTTTAAGGATGCTCACATTCATGCAAAGAGCTGTGACAAATGCCAAAGGACCGGGACTATATCCAAAAGGCATGAAATGCCCTTGAACACCATTTTTGAGGTAGAATTATTCGATTGTTGGGGCATTGACTTCATGGGGCCACTCCCTTCTTCTTTTTCAAATCAATATATCTTGGTTGCTGTTGATTACGTCTCCAAATGGGTCGAAGCAGCTGCTACACCAGCAAATGATTCACAAACAGTGATCAAGTTCGTTAAAAAGAACATTTTCTCAAGATTTGGAGTCCCAAGGGTGTTGATTAGTGATGGAGGGAAGCACTTTTGTAACTCACAATTGAAAAATGTGTTAACCAAGTATAATGTGAGGCACAAGGTGGCAACCCCATACCATCCTCAAACGAACGGTCAAGCTGAAGTATCTAATCGAGAAATCAAAAGAATCTTGGAAAAGACAGTAGCTACTTCAAGGAAGGATTGGTCGAAAAAGTTGGATGACACCTTGTGGGCCTATAGAACAGCATTTAAGACTTCATTGGGGCTATCTCCATATCAGCTGGTGTACGGGAAAGCTTGTCATTTGCCCGTGGAATTAGAGCATAGAGCCTTTTGGGCATTGAAATTCTTAAATTTTGACCCTGCTTTAGTTGGTGAAAAGCGAATTCAGCAGCTGCATGAACTTGATGAAATGCGTATGAATGCATATGAGAATGCTGTCATATACAAGCAAAGAATAAAGGGTTATCATGATAAACACTTGGTCCAACGAACTTTCCATCCAGGACAACAAGTGTTGTTGTTTAACTCACGGCTCAAACTCTTTCCTGGGAAGTTGAAATCTAAGTGGTCAGGGCCTTTTACTGTGAAAGATGTTGCTGCACATGGAGCCATTGAGGTTGAAGATCCAACTTCCAAGAGAATATTCAAAGTTAATGGCCAAAGACTCAAGCCATACATTGGAGGTGAATTGGAGAGAGCAAAGGTTGCTCTTAGTCTGGGAGAACCTTAAGAAAGACTGCAACGTCAAGCTAATGACGTTAAAGAAGCGCTACTTGGGAGGCAACCCAAGTTTTGTTTTGCATTATTCAATTCTTTTCCTTTTTGTGTTGTAAATTGGATTTTAAGTGTGTTTTATCTTAAAAAAAAAAAAAAAAAGTTAAAGTGATAAATGATAATTACTTTGTTTTTTTTTTCCTTCTGCAGAAATCCTTGCACAATGCTTTAAGCATTAGGGCCAAGAATGGTTCTGAAGGAAATCCAGTGGCAGTACCCGGATAGCCCAGGAATTTTTGAAGCAATATACAGGTAACACGCTCAGCGCTGAGCTCAAATAGTCTAGCGCTGAGCGTTTGAACGTCATTTCCTCTCTGTTTACATAGCGCTGAGCTCTTGCTCAAAGCGCTAAGCGTTGGGCCTGAATGCCACTCTCTGTAATGTGTAGCGCTGAGTCCATTTTTTTTTAGCGCTGGGCGCCAGACTTAAAAAATAAAAATAAAAAAAAAAGGGTTTTGAGCGCTGAGCTCATGCGCTAGCGCTGGGCGCTGTCCAAGGGGTGCTTCTAGGCATTAACACTTACCGCTATGCTGGGATCATTTCCTCAGCGCTGAGCACGAATTGACAGCGCCGAGCGCTGTCTCCATTCTTAACACCAGAATCCCCTTTTGCGCGCAGCGCACGTTCCTTTCCTCCCAAAATCTTCCAGCCCCTCTTCTCCTCTCTCTTTTCTTTGTACCTTGTGGTCCATTTGTGGTGTTTGTCAGCAGGTTTCAACATCAATTCCACATTGCCCAGGTATTTCTTTTCTTTCCCTCTTTTAGTTGAGTATAGGTTTTTGCTTTTAGTGTTTCAAGTTGTAGCTTGCTACTTTGTGAAGGATTGTGAACTTGCTTTTGAGGGTATATTTGTGGGTTCTATTCTTCCTTGTAATTACTGTGTTTGGGAATGCAATGAATTGGTTGGATAATCTGCTGTTTTCTCCGAACTTTGGATTCTTGGATGCATATTGTCATCATTTTGTGCTAGTTTGACGACATTATCATTTCACATTATGCATTCCCAAGTTCCTTGTGATGGAATGTTGACATAAAGAATATGCATTGGGTACTCTGTTATGCTCTGTACAAATCCTGTTCTGAGATATTATGCATTATTGCTTATGCATTATTGCTAAATAAGTTCGGAGATATCATGTGCATAACTATCTTTTGCATCCTCATGTGTTATCTTAGTTTGTTGTGTACGCAAGTGGCATTTCACATTTCCCTGGGTATTATTGGGTACAATCCTTCCTGTTGCCTTTGTCTTGCTTGCAGTTATTCCCATGGCACCCAATGCAGCTGAACGAAAACGCAAGAAAACCACTGCTCCTCCCCGTTATAATGCTGAACTATTCCGTTCACACATTCATGAGCAAAGGTTTAAGAATGTGATTCGGCATCGCAACTTTGTCCAAGAGAAGGCTTTTGACTTGAGCGGAGATGCCTATCCAGAGCTTCAAGAACAGATTCAGGCTAGACGATGGGGTTTTTTTTAGTATCTTATCCTAAACCAGCTTGCCAAGAGCTGGTAAAAGAGTTCTACGCCAATGCGTACACCCCGACTGAAGAAGATGACAAATTTGTAAGTTTTGTTCGAGGCAAAGAAATCAGATTTGATCCAAGGGTTTTGAAGGACTTGTTGAGAACCCCCAAGCCTCCAGTTTGCCAATATGAAACACTTACAAACCTACCTGTGGATGCAGCCACACTTCTAGCTTCATTGTGCAGAACTGGAGCCCAATGGGTTTATGCTAGAGACGGCTCTCCTAGGAAGCTTAAGGCTTCCGAGTTTAAGCCTATTCCGCGAGCTTGGTGCACATTTGTTCATCACACCTTGCAACCATGTTCCAATGTCTCTGATGTTATTGTTGCTCGAGCCCAGTTGGTTTACTGCATCATGGAGGGGCTAGACATTGATATTGGCTTGATGCTAGCTCATGACATCCATGACATCGCTAATGATTCCACAGCTGCCCTTGGACACCCATCTCTGATTACTCTTTTATGTGAGCGAGCCGGTGTGCGACCACGGCGTGATGAATTGACCATTCGACCGATGATTGCCATCACAGCGAGGTACATCCAGAAGTTGGCCTCAGATGCCATTGGACCACCGCCACCCCAGCCTGCTCAGGAGATTCCTCAGCCCGATCCGCAGCACGATTCTCATTCTGAGCAGCGTGACCGACTACCTGTGATTGAGCATGGCCTGACTGAGATGAGACAGCAGTTTGCACGCGTCGAGCAACGCCAGGGTCGTGTGGAGAGGAGTGTTCAGGCTATGTGTCGCCTAAACACGCTTATTTTGCAGTCCCAGCAGGGTTTGGAGTCCATTTTACATACCATGGCGCGCCAGATGGGGTTGGATGCGACTACCTTGGGTGGCCTACCTTTGGGACCTTTATCCGAGCAACAGATTCTGGAGTTGATAAACTTCGATGATTTGACTCCGGATGTCCCGGATGATGAGACACAGGAGGAGATACCAGCAGCTCGAGTTGATGATGAGGTCGGACCTAGTACAACAGTTGATCCGCCAGCTGGCGACGATGATGCAGGCCCTATCCCTTGATTGGTTTTGTGACACTTTTACGTCATCCTGTTACTTGGACCCCTGAATTCAAAACCGGTTTCAACAAGGATGACCATTCAGAAAAGTTTTCTTACCCTAAATTCTCGTTTTAATTGTTTCACATTTTGTAGAATTTGAGCGCATTTTATTTCTTTGAATGGTTTCCCCTGTTTAATTGCTTGTTGTGTTTCTTCCCCTTGGTGTGGTTGCGCTTGAGAGCATGATGTCATGTATAATTGCATAGCATGATAATTCACTGTACCTCTGGTTTTTATCCTCCATTTGGGCAATTTTTAATAACAATACCTGTGTCACTGGATGTCCATGCTTTTCTTGCCTACATCACTTGTGAGACTTGAGCCTAAACACGTATTAATTCCTTTCTGTGTGTTCCACTCATCACTTATGATTTTCCTTCAGAACTTGTTTGGGTGCTAGTTCACTTTTACTCTGTATGTGCATATGCATATGTGATTGAGGCCCTTTTTGTTTGTCTTTTCACCCATGTGCCTCCATAAGCCCACCCATTTCATTTTCCCTTGTTAGCCCATTTTGAGCCTGTGCCCCTCTTTGTTTTTAACACCTCATCACCCTCTGCCGAAAAACCAATGTTATCCTTCTTGCTTAGGATTCTGGGTTACAGTTTCATTTTTGGCTCACAGCTGTCCTTTAAGTTTGGGGTTGTCTTTCTTACTTGGGGACAAGCAAGGTTCTTAAGTTTGGGGTTGGTAGGCCAGTTGTTTGCCTAATTAGCCATTGTGGTTGTAAATTGAGAAGTACAGTACAGAAAAATACAAAAAAAAAAAACAAAAACAAAAACAAAAAAGACATACAAGCAAAGGAAAGAAAAATAGAGAAAAGGAAGAAAATCAAAAGTAAAGAAAAAGAAAAATCAAAGGAGTTAGGTGTGAACAAAAAAAAAAAAAATATGTGTGGACTGAAACAAAGAAACCATCGAGCTTTTTGTACAGCAAGTGAGCTTCGTATCCTGTAACCTGTGATTCTAAGTAGGTTTAGCCTCGATCCCTCACATTTCCCACCTTATCCTTAACCTCATTACAACCTGAATGAAAGACCTCATGATATGCATACCATTTGCAGTTGTGATTGTGTTCATAGAATCCTACCAAGCCTATGGTAGGGAATTGTATGATGATGAGTTTGAGAGTAAACAGCACCTTGACATTTGGGTATGAGTGAGACACTAAATGGGAGAGAAAATGAGAAGAGAAGTATGTCACATTCAGAGAAGTATAGGTTTACTGTTATTTCAAATTGCCTCATATGAGATGTATGAAATCAAAGGAACTAGTGCATTAATTGTGTGATACAAGTTATATGTTGAGAATTTTTCAAGAGTTGAAACCTTGCTTTGGTGGTTTGATACAGCAGGTTGTTAATACAGGTGACTCCATTCCAACCCCTCGTTTGAACCTAATTGTTTGCTTGAGGACAAGCAAAATTCTTAAGTTTGGGGTTGTGATAAATCTACAACTTATGTAGATTTATAGGGCTTTTTAGTTGACAAGTTGTAAATGTTTGCTTGGAATTAGAGGACTTTTGTTAGATTTAGGACTTTGTTTTGCTAAAAAGAGTTTAAGTCCTTTAGCTTTACTTGTGAATAAATTCTTTTAAGAATTTTGAATTTGTGCAGGAAACATGCCCCAAAGTGACGCTAGAAATTTGGTGAGCGCCCAACATGACTTTGGCATGTCTGGAAGCCAGCCGCTTAGCGCTAGGATGTCAAGCTGAGCGCCCACAATTCTGGATTGCCTCTGTAAAGCCCGAGCTCAGCGCTACCAAACCCACGCTCAGCGCTGTACAACCCCTGGAGCAAGGATTCCATCAAGAACTCGGCTCAGCTATTTGAAAGCTAAGGCGAGCCTTTGGAAGTTGAGTTTGGCGAAGTTATAAAAGGGGACCGTACTTGGACTTGGGACGCATTCCTTCTCAAATCATTGGAGACTCAAGCTCTTGGGGACAATTCTTGACGATCCAATGCTTCTTCTATTTTCCATCTTTGTGCATTCTTCCCTTCTTGTTAATTTTCATACTATGAATAGCTAATTTCCCTTTTGTTGGGGTTAGATGTAGCTAATCGAGATTACGATGTAATTGACTTGATCTTTTAATATAGTTTTTACTTCTTTATGAGTAATTGATCTCCGTGCTTAATGCTTATTGTGGCGTGATCATCCATAATTCGATTCTTGAGTTGGTATATGATTGGAAAATTGATATTAACTCTAGATCTGAGATCAATTACCTATTAAGTCTTGAATCTAGGAATAGATCTTGATTTAGTAGTAATCTTGATATCCTTGTCCGTAATGCAAATTGACTAATTGAATCACCTAAGGGATTAGGGATTAATTAGGGAATTTAGGCTCATTTCACCTAAGGAATTAGGATTTGAGTGAATTAGAGGATTGTTTGTCATAATTGAAGTATGAAATTATGTTAAATGTCAGTTAATTGCATTTAGAGGGAAGATTAGTGAACCTAACCTCAACATCTCATCTTTCTTTGAAGTAAAATCCATTTGTGCATGCTAGGTGTCTGATAAAATTACAAAAAGAAATAGATCAGTTAGTTTTAGTTCACTTTATTCTAGTTCATTTTAGTTGATTACTTGAGCTCCCTTCTCTCCAAATTTAAACGCTTAGATAGTAGTTCAATTGTAATTGTTGGTATTTGTACTTAGTCCTCGTTGGGAACGATAACTCACTCACACTTTATTACTTGCACGATTTGGTACACTTGCCAATTTCGTTAACACCTAACCAAGGAAGAAATGTCAAAATGCATCAAAATCCGAAAATTATCCAATATTTACATTAAAACCCAATGAAGCCCAACAACATTAAACTCATCTAAAATACTAATATTGGGCACAATAAACATCTAATGAAGCATAATACAAAGCTAACATAAGTGTCTCAAATTGATTGATCACCGGTGTCATGTCTAAAACAAGAGGGGTGTCGGGTGTAATTACGATTAAACTCAAAGGAGGTCAATGTAATTTCCCCTTAAATCTATTGATTGTTCATATTATTAGTAATCAATATTTCAAATTTAATCATGCATTCATGCACCTTTTTTTTAAATTTTTTTATGCATTGTAGACGTTATCTTTTAATGAAGCGTATTATATTTTAATTCGTTTTCTTTTTTGTAAAAGAAAACTACATTTTTTATAATTGAACATTCATTTTTTTTATAAAAATAATAAAGGGAGTTACATAACTACTAAAATCGAATAACCTTTGTTTAATCAACTTTTTGTTGGATTATTTAATTCTATGTGGGCTAGCATAGTCACATATATGCTAAAAGACTTGAATTAATTGAATGTCATATTTGTGGAGCATATATTGGTTAAGCTCATTTGTGATAACTTTTGTTATTGAGCTTTTATAAGCACTTAAACCTATTGTTGACTGTGGTGATATGTAGGTGATCAATCAATTTGAGACACTTATGTTAGCTTTGTATTAGGCTTCATTAGATGTTTATTGTGCCCAATATTAGTATTTTAGATAAGTTTAATGTTGTTGGGCTTCATTGGGTTTTAATGTAAATATTAGATAATTTTCGGATTTTGATGCATTTTGACCTTTCTTCCTTGGTTAGGCCATAACTTGGGACTCGGTGATCCAATTGAGGTGATCCTGGTGTCTTTGGAAAGCTAAGACAAGGATCTACAAGTTTCATGAAGAACTCAAGAGCTGAATCGGACTTCTAAGGGCCCAAAATAACCTTGAAATACATAGTGAGTTTGCTGTCACGGAACCATCTGGGCAGTATGCACATATTGGACTATATAGTGGGTTATAGGCCTCCTCTTGGGCTAAAACTTGGTCATTTGAAAGATAAGACCCATATATCCAACTTCACTGAAGACCATTTTGTTAATAGATGTCGTTTTAGGCATGCTTCTGAAGTTACAAGTTGGTCTGAATTTAGAAACACGTTCTTCCAACCTAACTTGAGGTAGGTGCAGTGTTTTTGGCATTTCTGGAGTTCTAAAAGTCCAAATGACATGATTCAAATTGGAGATTTTTAAGGATACAACTGGCTACAACTTTCATGAGACATCCAAGCCAAAATGCACCGTCTAGGTGATGAATTTGAAGCCAGAAGTCGGATAAGAGTTGTTGACTAAAAGCCACCAACCATACACCAACCCACCTACCATGCACCAACCCACCAACCATGCATCAAGCTTCCATTTTTGACAATTTTCATATTCTTATAGCTTGTATTCAGATTATGTACATGTACAAATTGGCTTCTAGGATTAGTATAAATAGACCCAACCTCTTTGTATTAGATTCATTCAATTTTAAGTAAGTTTGAAGAAAGTTTGAGTATTTGTTAGAGTTTTCTTTCTCTTCTTCTTCTTTCTCTTTAGAATTTCGTTTTTGTTCTTTATTTTATGAGTTCTTCCTTCCCATCCATGGAAGGCTAGGCTCTCATAATCAATCCAAGGGATTAGCCATCTTGATGTTTAATTTGGAGATCTTGTTTTACTTGTTCATATTGCTTAATTGTTATTCAAGTTTCTCTTCTTCCTCTTTTAATTTTGATCTAGATTGAATTGCTTAATTTGATTTGGATGTTTATGTGATAATAGCTTTATTATCATATATTCAAGAGGATCACATAGAATAAACAATTTATTAAAGCTTTTTGATGGATTATTTAGCTTGGTTAAATTATTGATCTTAAGTTAATCTATGTTTGGATGGTGCTTACTTTATCTAACCTTGGTTAATTAAATCCTAGATGCTTATCTAGTAGAGGATTCTTGGATCATGTTGAGGCGTCTTGATATGATCTAAGGCCAAGAACATGGTTAGCAATTAAGTGAATTCCTTGTGATCAATGATGGATTAAACTCAAGATCGGTAAAATTTCCTTGGATTGGTTAATTTGTTAATTACTTTCCTTTAATTCAATTAGTGTATTATCTTTTCAAATCATCAAAACCCCCTTTTAATTATCTTGATCTGATTAAATCTTTGTTCTTTTTGGATCCTTGAGAGACGATTCGGTTCATGCTCTATACTACAAATTAGTTTGCGAACCGGTAATTATTATTATTTGACGGGGTCTCGACAACCTCTTGTCAGTGGGCCTTGTGTATGAGTTTTCTATGATGGGTAGGTTAACCCATATTGTAAACACAAGGAGAGGCCCCTACTCTCATCCTATATGTATTATGGTTGCCCCATTGAGATCATAAGCTTCAATGCATATAGGAAAATAGGGTAGTTTATCTCCTATGCACAAGGATTCCTGATAATCTTCTCATGATGCTTCTCTCGAAGATATGAATTTCTATTCAATATACAGATTCATCGATAAGCTTAATGGCTAACACAGGTACGCTTTATACCTTACATAATAAAAGTGTTCTAAATTTATATATGACTTTTAGTTTAATTTTACACTTTTACCACTTTGCAATAAGGAAATAACTACTAAAATCGAATAACCTTTGTTTAATCTACTTTTGCCACTTTGCAATAAGGAACAGAGATATCCTCGGAGTAGGTAGATCAAAGAGGGCAACTAACACTATCTATAATACCTTTTATCAATAAACCGAAGGTAATAAATCACTGCAGCTTTTAATTTTTTGTTTTTATTTAATTTTTATTTTGTCGTATTTTTTTTGTCATATTTTGTGCCATGATTTCACTTTTTCCCATTTGACCCAATGGACATGTGAGCTTCTCCCCGTACAAGAATGTTGGGATGATGAGTTCCGAAATGATATCAATCGTCCAAACGTCGGCCCAAATTAATCCTCACGGTCAAAATGGGTTAAATTTTTTATATTAGTCTATTTATTTATATAAATTTTGTAACAATTTTAAAATTAATGATTCGTAAAAATACAGATAATTTTATATCAACTCATTTAACTTATGAGTTAAACGGGTCAACTAGCATGACCCTCAGGCTGCTTGCATAACTTTTTATTTTTTAGTTTTAATTTATTTGTACAAAAATAAATTAATTTAAAAACTTAAAAGTTAATTAAACATTTTTTTCTCAAATAAGAGTACAAAATATACGTACTATATACACTAATATTGGCACAACTCACATACAAACATATTCGTCAAACTCTATAAATTTATGTTATTTATTTATTTGAATTCTTTTTTAACCATTTAAATGAGATTAAATTATTTAATACTATATCTATATAATGTAATATTTGATTTATGATTATTAAATTTAAATTTATTTCAAATTTATAACTAAAAAAAAAGTTTTACAAGTTAACTCGTTTAGACTCACTAATTAATGCAAGTCAAGTCGAATCTATTAATTTATAATCTATTTAAATGTAAATAATTTTAACCCAATTTATTAAACTCACACCTTATCATGGATGGGCTTAAATAGGCCGGAGAAGCCGGCTTCACAGCGCTACTTAAAAACTGCAATTTATGCTCTGCCATTTTCGCTACATGATCTGGACAATAAGCCCAACAGTTGAGATGTACAAAACAAAATCAAAATTTGAGGTCAATTACATTTTACGATAGTTTGCACTTTTTTCTTAATTGAAAAAACTTAGCACCTCTTCCCCGATTTGATATAAATTTTTTCAATACCTCCATGTCTTGAAAATTAATAATTAAATCTATCAGTTTTTAAACTATGTTTATTATAAATAAATTTTAAAATTTTAATTCAATAATCAATTTATCTCTTCAAATATTAATTATATAATTATAAGTTATTGCTAGAGACACAAAATGCTTAATTGCAACACAATTATAAGATTCTTTTGGTTTATTTTTATCAAAAAGCGACTTGTTATATATGAGTTTCTCTTAATTGTGATAATTAATGTTTGATTTGAAAGACATATGGATGTACTTTTTAAAGAGAGTGAAGATGAATTATATATAATTTTTTTTAAAGATATATAGATGTACTTTTTGTAAAACATACTTTAAACATAAAATAACTTAATCTAATTATTCACATTGGGAACAAATTCACTATTAATTCATTCCCTTAATTATACGATTCCTTATTTTCTACCCAATAATAATGGAATAAAAAGTCCAAATGGAAAAGGAAAAAAAAAAACGAAATCAATGTTAGCCAGATAAAAGAGAAGTAAGTTGGGGGCTAAAACTAAAAAATATAAACCAAACCAATAATGTGCAGTCCCTTTTGCTGTAAAGTTAATCCATACATCGTGTTATTATATAGATTAGATTGGCACTTTCAACGCCAATTAGGGTTGGCTTATAGGGTTACCTTATTTGGTAAGATTGAATATTGTTAGCGAAAATATTTTGGGTTTGATTTTTTTAGTTATTCTTTGGTAAATTATTTATAAGCATTATTATAAAAAAAATTAAAAAACTTGTAATATACTTTAATTTTAAAATGGGACAATTTTCACTTTCCCTAATTTTTTAAATTTTTTTTCAAAAGTAACGTTTTGAACTTAAAGCAAGAATTCTGACATGACTAGGACATGTAGAAATGTGGTACAATTTTAGAGAGCGACGATGTATTATATAAAAAAAAAAAATGAAGCTACTTGCAAAGCAAAGAAAAATTAGAATTAAAATTAAAAATTTGTCTCGTCTTTAGATTTTTTATTTTTGTCATTTACTAAGATCAAGCGCGGAGAAGAAAGTATTGGACAAATTGGACTAGGGCTTGAGGTATAGCATGTTTCTTTTGCACAGCTTCCAACGCGAACGGCATTTGGTAGAAGTAAAAAAATGTTGTTTCCTTTAAAAGTGTATTGGGAAGTATGCTTTTTTTTTGGAGGGGGGGGGGGGGATTTTAAACAAACAAAACAGTTGACTATTGAACTCAAACCCTGATGTGATCATGTGATTATCGCTCACCAAAAACATAAATGAGGGAAAAAAAACTCTTCCAAAGTGCTAACTCCTCATGTCTTCTCCATTAAAATTACATCATTCTTGTACCGTCAAAATTCACTTCAACTTACTTTTAGTGATTTAAGTTTTTAAAATAATAATTACGTACTTTTTTTTTATGTAAGATATACATTAGTTTAATTTTCTTCATTCATGGATCTTATGTGTATAGATTAGCTTTTATGTAACAAAAATATGTAAAGAAGTAATATAAAAAATTGTGCAAATACATCTCTCCTTTAAATTTAAGTATTTTTTAGACCTAAGTTTATTACAAATGTATTATATATTATTCATTATAATATATAAAAATTGAATCACGCAATGAGAAAGATGCATATGGTAAGGTATTTTTTAATCAATTTTTATGTTAATTGAGATTAAGTTCTTTTTTAAACGATATTAAGGATACACACCCTATATTTAGAGAAATGAATTATCATAAGAACTAGTTAATTGTTCAAACTTTAATAGTGTATGTATGAAATAAGCCCCCTTAACAATTTGGCCAACTTCCTTGATTTATGTATTTACGAGAAAAAAATTACAAATGTGAATTAGCATTTGCCATTTGTAATAGATTTTTTTATAAATATATATATTTGATTAATCATGTATTTTGTTTTTTATTTATTTTTAATAAATCGCTCTAAGTTAATGTGAAAAAGGTTGGCATTGATAATGAATTACATTTAAATCATGTTATTCAATGCTTAATTGGGGGACTCGTGTCTTTTGACTTGTTTGTCATCCTTGACAAAACCATCTAACCCTTATCTCTAACCAATGACTTATTATGGGAAAGCTTGTTTGGTTTTGTTTGTCTTTATACGTATATTCCTATACTAACAGTAATTGCTAATGACTCCTTGCCTTGAGTCAATTAGGTAGAGCAGCTTGAAACTTGTTTTCTCTTTCTTTGCTCATAACATGTGGCTCTTTGTCATTTCTCTGCTCACCTTCTATCTCTATCTAACAATGCTTAATTTGCATGCATGGGATGCACACACACTCTTACACTTTTAAACTTTCTTTGGACTCTTTCATTTCCTTACCCCATCTTGCAGCTCTTATTTAATGTGATGTGCACTGACAGTTTCGTAAACGTGTCTTCTGAACGGATATGGCATTTGTATGCAGTGTAGTTGGATGGACAATTATCATCTCTAGCACAATCTTCTGTGTTCTAAATCTTACACATTTTCAATGATTGAATTTTTTACGATAATCGTATAGTTCGTACATCTATTATGTAATTAAGTTACGTGTAATAGCCAATTTCTTATAAAAATATATTTTAAAAAATGGTATAAAAAAGCGTAAAAATTATTATATATGTACCGAGCCTTAAAAATTGCACATAGAAAGATAGGTGATGCTGCATAAATAAATATGAAGGCTTTGCAGATTTGAGAAATAAAATTGAAAGGAGATGGGATAAGAATAAAAATCATGTAATCAAGCACATGATTGAGATTAATTTTGAAATGGATTAGCCTCTCCTCTTTCTAAACTTTATGTGCATAATATATATATGTGTATATATATATATATATATATATATATATATATATATATATATGTAAGATTTAATTTTAATTTACTGTCAGTGTAAAGTTTCTTTACACTGTCATTCAATCATATACTGATATACTATTAAAATTGTTATACTTTTGAAATAATTGTTATAATAGTCAAACTCTTTTAATAAATTGACAATACATGATTAAGTAACCGTATAAAGAAACGTTACATTAACAGTGTATCAAAATTAAACTTATATATAGATGTGATTTTTTTAATTTTCACTTTATCTTAGTCACCCGAGTTTCATCCTAATATCAACTTATTGATGACGGTGACGAGTATTCAGAATTGTTGGTTAATAGAGACAATATGTATAGTGATACAGATCACTAAAGTTTAAATTTTTATATCGATATCATATACTTAACAATACACAATCACTGAAATCACATTTATATATTACAATTGTTATTCAAAAAATTATTTTTTATATTGAAACAAAAATAGTACGGGAAAAAAAACAAGAAAGAGTTTTTTCAAAATATAATATCTACTATGATCGTTTTAGATAAATTTATAGCTATTATTTTTCTAAAGTATCAAAAGAATAAATGCAACTCAAAAGTGGTAATATTAAGATTCGAAATAGAACCTTTCAAAAAAAAAAAATCGAAATAGAAAAAAAGTTTTCTTTCTGCTTATTTATTTTTGTCCAAACAAATATAATCTCTTTCATACATTCTAAAGATTTATTCTCTTGTACTTTATAGTAAAGATAAATTATGAATAATACTAAGGTCTCGTTTAGATAAATAATTTATATAAATATTTATTAGAGTAGAACTTATTTAATAAGCTCTATTGTTATAAACATTATCTAAAATAAGTTAAATATCATTTAGACAAATACTTTGAGAAATATTTTTCATAAAACCTTTGGAATAAATATCGAATATTTGAGGGATATGCTATGAATTGTGTCAATCTCTTAAGGTTAATTTTGTCAAAACTTATTATAAAAATAACTAATACTTAAAGTATTTTTATCTTTCACAAAAACTTATTTTCATAAACTTAAATTTTTAACTTGTAAAAATAAACTCAAAACAGCTTATAAGAGTTTCATAAATTATTTTAATAAATTCATCCGAACAAAATAAAAATACTTCATAAGCCTTTATTATAACAAATAAGTTTAAATAAACTGAATATAAACCTATCCAAACATATCCTAATTATATAATGAATGCAACATGACTAACTAAGAAATTGTTTTAGTTCATAGGCAATTCCCCCATACTTTTACGAAGTAGATCCGCCACTTGTCGGCATATATATTGTGATGATAGTTGAGGCACCTATTTGATAAACTATAATAACTGATTAAAAATAAGGAACACTGGAAACTCAAGGGGTTGATTTGTTGAGAAAATTGGATGGTCCCTCCATGTTCCAAGGAATACTATTTGGTAGTTGAGAGCTCATCAAAGTCCTTATTTTTCAATGCATTTAATATCGGTCTCTGTATGTATTTATACAAAGAAAAAAAAAACGTGTCTCGTGATTTGGTTTGCCTAAACCGAAGTAAAAAGGGGTTAATGGAGATTGGAGAAGCTTTTGCAGTTAAAAAGAGTGATCTAGAAGTCTCAGTATTGATAATCAGAGGGATTCGTTTTCATGGAAGTACGCCTTTTTATATTACACACAGGTTGGAGTTTTAGCCGCGAAGGATTATAAAACTGCTAAAAAAACATTATTCTGCAAAACCAGATTTCAAAAAAAGTGAGGATGAGCCCCAGTATTTATAAGTTATAAGTTTATAACCTTATGATCACATTAGGGGCAAGAATTTTGAGCATTCATTATTAAGGAAAAGGTACCAAATTGACAGAAGCTCGCCATCTATGACATTCCAATTTATGCTAGTATAGTGTGCTACTTTGTCTCCGTAGTTGCCGCAACAACATTAGCATATTCTCAGGCCACGACTTTCTGTTCAGTAACAGTAAGAGATTTGGTCAAACCGTCAAAGTATTATGCTGGCAGTGATAAGGTGAGTAATACTGTAGTAGTAGTTGCTAGTTACAATTTTTATTTCGGGGGTTACAAATTAATGAATGTTTGACATTACTTGGTACGGTTGATATTCGACAAAACTTGTGTTTCCTCTTGTTGAAGAAAAAAGAGCTGCTTTTCAGTTTTCACGACTACCTTTGTCCCGCTCAAACCTTAACGTAGGTTTTGTGGACATATATTGTTTATTGTTTACCTTTGTCTCATTGGTGGAAATGGAATCACACAAAAGATTACTATTTGGTTCTTTTTGGATGTGTTTGACGGGTAAGAGCGAGAACCCCCCCCCGGGGGGGGGTTCAATCCTAATTAACCTGGTTGCTCTATGGGGTGGGGTGGGAGAGGACACCTGAGGACCACAATGGATTTTTAAATAGTAAATGCCAGCAAAGCTCTTCTACAGCATTAACTGCAAAAATCCAGAATTCCAGATCATGGAGGTTACTGTTTAGTCATGCCATCTACAGTGACCAGCCATTTCAGGCGTGTCAATTTTCGGTTGATCATAATTTATTGCCTCTGATATAGGAACCAATGACAATGCAGATGCAGGAGTGCGCTTAGTCGGCATGATATCATAGCTGGGGTTCATGTGCATCTGATATGAACTTCATCATAGCACATAAATAATACAAAGAAAAATTGAGAAGTTAGGTACGTTTACAACTGATATAGGAATTACTGATAATTTAAAATGTCTATCATATGCTTGTTGGATACGTACTCATGTAGGATATCGTATCATATACTTTTCATATATTATTGGGAACTTTCGGCCTATATCCTATTATCTTTATTTTTAAATGATTGTTTCAATATAAGTAAGGTATTATAAGAATTTGATAAATGATAATCTTTTATTGTATTTGTAATAACTTATGTTAAAAATAAAAAAAAATTCTTCATTTTGCTCTTTTAATCATTGAAAGACCTAATTATTATTTATTTATTTATGATGGTTTTATATGTTTTGATGATTTATAGGATGATTTTATAATTTTTTATATACATGTTATGTCATATCATGTTATATTTTAATCTTAAATTTTTTAGAAATAATGTATCCTTATATCGTATTAGTGTTATATTTTATATCTGTACTCATATCCGTGCATCTTGCCATTTGATAAACCAAAATTTTGTAGGTGGACTTTACTGTGTGGACGTGAGGATAAAATAAAAATTAAAAAAGCCCCATGAGACCAGAAAATTAGGGAATCAAGTGTGAGAGAGAGGCCATGCATGGTGCCTTGGTCAAGGGATTTCTGGCACTTTCAGAAAAACATAATCAGTGGCTGCCATAAAAAAATTCTTCAAATGGATGGACGAAATCGCCTAGTGTGGGGACACTTGGGTTCCAAATTTGCCACCTTCGATGGTTCAGAGGCCTGTCAAAAATTCCACCCTTGCAACCCACTTATCCCCTTAAGCTCCTAACTCACCATTAACTCAAGCTTTTAAATTTTATATTGTATTTCTCTACTTCCACTGCCTTTATGTAAAGTAAGCTGCTTTTTTGAGTAAATTCATCACCTATGCCACTCAACAATTCTGCCACCTTTGACTTTGCTTCTTCTCTCTATTTAACCCATTCTTGTTTTTCTCACAAACTATCATGCCTCTTGCTTTTTCTCTACTTCAATTATCTTTGCTCGCCAAACGCTTCCACTACAAGTACAATAGCTAGCAAGCCAAACCAAACACACCAAGTACAGGCAGAAACACACAACACGCCTTTCTTTCGTGGGCAGGGCACACACTAAACACACGCACACTCGAAAAAACAGAAACAGAGAGAGATGGCTGTTGATCAGTTTCAGAAGAATAGCATGTACGTAGAAACCCCTGAAGCTTTTGGCGATGGTCGCAAAAACTTCGACGACGACGGGCGAAGCAAAAGAACTGGTATACATATTGTTATAATATTATACTCGTCTAGTGATCATAAAACCCAATATATAAATACATGGTTATATATATGATATATAATTTGGTTTTTTATTATGATCATTTGAAGGGACATGGATGACTGCTAGTGCCCATATCATAACGGCTGTGATAGGCTCTGGAGTGCTATCGCTTGCATGGGCAATTGCGCAAATGGGTTGGGTGGCTGGCCCTGCCGTCCTCTTTGCCTTCTCTTTTATCACCTACTTCACCTCCACTCTTCTCGCCGACTGTTATCGTTCACCTGATCCTATCCATGGAAAGCGAAACCACACATATTCGGATGTTGTCAGAGCTACCTTAGGTAAAACAAAAAAGTTTGATAATTACTTTTTGTACTTATATAACATATATATTATCTCATTTTGTGATTGAAACTTGAGCGTTCAAGCTTTCTGTATTCATCCTTTTACTTATTGCCAATAAACTATCATAGTTTCTTGTGTTCTTAGATAGATACATCAAATTACGAGGAGTACCATTCCCCATCAAAAGTCCTACGTCGTTACTTTTACTTCAATTTTTGGCCAGCAACTTTTACTTTTTACTTTTTATTTCTTACATGAATATATACCTACATCTCATTTATGATTTTAACAAGTCAAACTTCACGTGAATGAAGGTAGTACCGACTTGAAAGTTTGATTTACCTTTAATTTGCTGTTTCCAATTTCTATAGGAGGGAGGAGATTTCAGCTGTGTGGATTGGCTCAGTATATAAATCTTGTAGGTGTAACCATCGGTTATACAATAACTGCTTCAATTAGTATGGTGTAAGTTTCCACATAAACTTTTGACTCAATCGTGTGGTATATTATCTAAACTTTTGACATAACGGTGGTATATATATGTAATATATGAGGTGTATTTCAAATGGTGATAACCTATCAGGGCGGTGAAAAGGTCGAACTGTTTTCATAAACACGGCCATCAAGACAAGTGCTATATATCAAACAACCCTTTCATGATCATCTTTGCATGCATCCAAATCGTCCTTAGCCAGATACCAAACTTCCATAAGCTCTCGTGGCTCTCTATCGTTGCAGCCGTTATGTCTTTTGCTTATTCTTCCATTGGCCTCGGGCTCTCCATAGCTAAGGTAGCAGGTAAGTTAGTAATCATAACTTAACTTTCTTTACACTAGCTAGGATCTTAAAGAAGTTAATTATATATAGTCACGGTTTTCACTTTTACATTAATTAATTATGAGAATAATAAGATAAATAAATGCATGTTTGGTCCATGGTGAAGGTGGGGGTGGGGAACATGCACGGACATCCTTAACGGGGGTGCAAGTTGGGGTGGACGTTACAGGATCAGAGAAGGTCTGGAGGACTTTTCAAGCTATCGGCGACATTGCCTTCGCTTACGCTTATTCTAATGTGCTCATCGAGATACAGGCAAGTCATATTTTTATTTATTTATTTTACCTTTATTATTATTATTTTTATTGTTATTATTTGCAAATACATATCTCCTATGGGTTTGCATAAAAAGGGCATGCATCCCTACATATATAAAGGATGAGGCGGGGTTTATCAAGTCAAGTCCCCTTCATAATTTGAAACAGAATCAACCTTTCATGAAATGCGTGCTATGTAGCTTCTTCCATAATAATGATATAACTACTCTGCTTTCACCTACCCACCAATAATACAGATAGTTCTATTATATATATACATAATGCATTCTACCAAAGTTTTTGGTTTTGCCTGGTGTCTTTAAGTATGATGCATTTAGTTCAATATTGATATAGCTATAGCCTCCTTGTTCTTAAAGGATCATGATTGCATGCATTAATTCATGAGAACCGTGGCAGTCTGGCAGAGTTCCCATGAGGCCTCAAGTGTGTGGCCAAGTTGCCGGATACGTGTTAAGTTAGTGAACTGATGATAGAAACCGAGCAAAGGCATTCTAAACATGATCGAATTAGTTGCCTTTTTGGGATAAGATATTTTTATTACCTAATATTGGCAGCTTTCTGCCAAATGCATGTTATTTCTCCTCCATCAAAATGGTAGAATCTATTCTTATCAAAACTAAAGATTCTTAGTCTTTTTCTCTAATTTTTAGTGGAAAGTAGAAAAGACAGATCATACCTTTCTACCCAAAAGTCATCAATCTATCTTAGAAAAGATGCCAAGGCATATTCTGTACCCATTTTTTTATTATTATAAAAATAAATTATTATGTATTTATTAATTATTATTTATATTTAATAAATTTTTAAATATTTATTATAAAATTAATAATTAAAAAATAACTAACAGCTCACTTAAATTATTAAATTTATTAAAATACCATAACAATTCTCTTATTTTCGTCATATGGATGTTTTGTTATTATTTATTTGTTTTTGTACACCTACCTGTGACTAGACAGGCTAGTGCATCATTAAGATTCCTTATATATAATACGGATTATTACTCCAATGGCACCTTTTCAGAAAAATAACGATATATTACTTTACCACAGGAGAGCCCTACTTTATCTGTTTTTTATTTATTATTAAACCCTACTTTATCTAATTTTGTGCTTCAAACAGGGATTTGGGTTCATCTTTATCAACAAAGAAACTTTTATCGAAATTATAATTTGAGATTCTCCATAAATCAATTCAAACATGCGACTAATAGATTGTTCCCTCATCCGTTGGTGGTAGGTTGAGCGCTAGAATTAAATGGCAAGAGTTGGTTTCCCCAAAATTTGTTAGACATGGGATTAATCTTACTCCATAAGTATCCTTACCATCGAATACTTTTATAATTAAAAAATATTATTTAATTTTTTAAATATTTTTTCTATTATTATTTTAATATAAAAATTAATTTTTTAATTAAAAGTAACACTACCCTCAAGGGTCGGATGGACATGAACCTTTTTCATTAAATGGAAACATCCCATGTTCTGCTTGTGGTATAGACTATTACTAAGTGTACACCCATAAAGGCCATGGCTTTATTGTTTCAAGCTAGTCAATAAATACTTTAGCTACAGGGGGGTCAACCCATTAAAACCTAAAATATAATAAGACTTCAGAAATATTTACCAACCGTCTAACAGTAACCACTTTCATTGGAATGTAATTATAATTGCCAATAGCATAAAATGATATATAGCTTCATGCCCACTATAATGGGGAATGGGGACCATACGATTGCAGGATACCCTGAAATCAAGCCCTCCGGAGAACAAAGTCATGAAGAGAGCAAGTTTGATTGGCGTCATGACCACAACCATATTTTATGTGCTATGTGGGTGCATAGGTTATGCAGCATTTGGGAATGATGCGCCAGGAAATTTCCTCACAGGGTTCGGCTTCTACGAGCCCTTTTGGCTAATAGACTTTGCCAATGTCTGCATAGCCGTGCACTTAATTGGGGCATACCAGGTACGCAACTTGAATTAAACCCATTTCCTGCTTATGCCTTCTATGGTATAGGTGTATTTGTTCATGCATGAGATTTTATATTGCCAGGTCTTCTGCCAGCCCTTATTTGGCTTCGTAGAGAACTGGAGCAGGCAAAGATGGTCTGATAGCCAATTTATAAATGGAGAGCACGCTCTGAATATTCCACTATGTGGAACCTATTACGTGAACTTCTTCAGGGTGGTGTGGAGAACCACATATGTTATCATCACTTCTGTCATAGCTATGATTTTTCCATTCTTCAATGACTTCCTGGGCCTGATTGGCTCACTGTCCTTTTGGCCATTAACTGTTTACTTCCCCATAGAGATGTACATTAAGCAGTCCAAGTTGCAAAAATTTTCATTCACGTGGACGTGGCTCAAGATACTGAGCTGGGCCTGCTTGATCGTTTCTATTATCTCAGCTGCTGGCTCCATCCAAGGCCTCGCTCAAGATCTCAAGAAATACAAGCCCTTCAAAGCTCAGCAATAATACTTAGCTCCAAGTGCTATGTTGTTTTCTTTTCTCAGTCACTTTTTTCTCTCCTAGTTTTAATAAGTTATCAGCAAGTCCATGGATAATGTAATGTTATCAAGTGCTAATGAAAACTTATGAAAAGAAAGAATATAACACCCACCTGGAGTATATATGTGATAAATAATCCCAAGATGGTTTGAAAGTAGATGCACTATCATTTACTATTGCCATCTATGGTACATGCACAATATACACCCACTCGATTCATTATAGCCTGTATTAAACTTGTTCCAAAGCACAGTGAAAATTCTGGACAGTGTCAAGAATCAAATTCACTATTTTTCTTGGTTGGCTTGCATATATAGGATGCTAGAAACACATGCACCTCTGCAATGAATGACCTGTTGATGGTGTCAGGAGTTACCAATGCAGAAACTTACAAAAGCTACCTTCTACTTGAGTTCAAAAAATTGCCCCTCACTAACTGGTCATAAAATCCTGTAAGGGCACAAGTAGAATGAGATTGCAGAAACAGAAACTGAATCAACTCTCTCTATCCATGATTCATAAGTCACTGGAAGACAATCTACACTTATGATGTCAAGACCAACACTAGTAGAAGTGTAGAACTAAGCATTTAAATCAGTAGGCTCAGATTGTCACTTGAAATGCTCACTCCACTTCCTACTGTCGTAAATATATGCTGTGTCAATCTAGTGCGACAGAAATGTCCCATGACTATTCTGCATGTTTCTTTCCATCAATAATATAAATAGAAGAATTCAATAAATCATAAATTTTAATAGGGAGTGTTCCGGATTATTAAGTATCTTTGGATCATGGTGGCTGTCAAACTAGGGTATGTACAGCAGAGCAAATGCTCTTCCCATTATCTTCTCTATATCTTTATTTTTTTCTTTCTTTCTGTCTGTCTGTCTTTATTTCTTTCTTTGGGGGATGGGGGTTTTGGTTTTTGTGTGTGTGTGTGTAGTGTGTGGTGGGAGCGGTCATTTAGGTTCAATGGTAAAAACACAAATGCACCCAAGAATCGGATAATTGATATACTAACTTGTCCAACAAAAGGAGTAAAGCATACTCCGATGTGCTTGTGTTAAAGATACCCAGAAATGTTGGAAACCCTTGACTGTTTATAAGACTAAATAGTAGGCTTCTACAAGCATCAAAACAGTACTCAATCACTTGACCTAGGTTTTCTGTGAGATTGAAAAGGCATACTTTTGTGAACATAATGAAAATCTACAGAAGATAGGATGTAACTTAAAAGTTTGGAAAAGTTACGCCACATGCTCATCAAAGCAAAGCTGGGGCATAGTCCGATTTCTATAGGATAATATTCAACACTTTACACCACATTCCTTCTAACAAATGTAACACGAGAAATAATATTAAGCAAAAAAAATTAGCTCAATTACAACTGCCAAATAAAAGAAACAAATGTATTACCCAAATAGAGAGATCAATCAGACTCCCTCTCGCTCATGACAAATGCCTGAATAAGACTTTGCGCAGCATGAGTTTGTTCTGGGGTTCCAGATATTATAATTGTAGTTTCCACTGCTCCAGGCTTTGGATCAGTAATAGTAATTTTTGCATCAGAGATCTGGAAGGGTAGATTATATTGTAAATGTCAAAATCGCTAAGAATTATACAATGATGTCATCAACAACCACACAATCCAACAATTTGATGTTCCAATTAAACAGAACAGAGGGTAAACAATCTTTTCGATTTTTTTACTTCCTTGTGTATTTGGGGGCAGGGGTGTGGGTGCATTTGTTTAACTTCAATGTCTAAGAGGAAGAAACTGATACAATTGCTGACATTAACACGCATTGAAGCATTCACAGTGTAGGAAAATATAAATGATATCTATAATGTTGAAAGATGTTCCTTTTGTGTGCTCCATGAGAATTTGTAAACAAACCAGTGTATGTGAAAGAATATTAATGCAGGTGTGGATGTATGAGTGGCTCAGGCAACTATGAAAAGCACAAAAAATCATCTGGGAGTAACAGCTAGATAAAAGCCTCCAAAATTAACATCATAAATTGTCAGATGCAGTGGGTTCACCTGAAGTATTTGTTTCAGGCATTCACCATCTTCCCCGTATATTACAGGCACCAAAGTTCGAGGAACAACTACTTCAACAGTTGTACTTGTGATAATTGGTTGGCTCCCTCTACATGATTAAACTCAGTTTTATAAAATATATAATTATATATATAGAATAATAAGAAAGGGATTTGAAAAAGAATAATGAAAAATATAATATTGACAGTGATAGACACACCCTGCAAATCCTGAAATTCTTCTAGGGGGCCCTCTTGCAAAGTCTGGCAAGCCCATGGGTCCACCACCTTCAAGTAGCCCCTAGAAACCAGATATCCAATATGATTAACAATTAGGTAGCCATATCAGTGTGGAAAAATGAGCTTCTTCAAAACATAATGGCTTCTCACAACTAAAGCATGTTATACCTAGGGATGTCAATGGGGCAGGGCGGGGGCGGGGAGTACTCCCCCGCTCCCCGTCCCCGCCTCCCACATTTTTCCCCGTCCCCGTCCTCGATCCCCGCCATGGGGAACTTTCTTCCCCCGCCCCCGTCCCCGCGGATCCCCGCAATCCCCGTGATCCCCGCGATCCCCGCGATCCCCACAATCCCCACGATCCCCGTTATCCCCGTCATGTGCTATTTGCTTTGCTGCTTAAAACGTGAAATTATGATTGCTTTGGGAGATGCGTGCAGAGTTTGCAAAAATAAAATAAAAAAAATTAATATTTAATAAAAAATGTGAAAAGTCAAAAATGTTATTAATATTTAAATATATAATATATATAATAAAGGATATATATATATATAATTTATTCGGGGCGGGGACCCCGCGGGGCGGGGTGTATAGTCCCCGTCCCCATCCCCGAATTATCTTCGGGGAAATTTTGTTCCCCGTCCCCGTCCCCGAGGGGAAAAATTCCCCGCCCGCGGGGCCCCGAATGGGGCAGTCCCCGCGGGGATCCCCGCTCACAAATATGAATTGACATCCCTAGTTATACCTTTCCTTCTTAAATTCTACAGTTGGGAGAACCAGACTAGACTGGCCAGTTTGGCCTGGATAATGGGATATTGGTCCACAGTCCAGTCCTCTTCTAATAACATATATTTATCTGAACAAGGCCTCTATCAGACTCTCACTGAAGCATGCCCCTGAATTTAAAAAGAATATGTTCCTGCCAGGGATTGAACTAGGATGTTGCACCTTCTGATGTTGTATATGAAAATAAATAGATTACTTACAGCTTTCAAGAATGTAGACCTTTCTTTTCTAATTTTTCTTAGGTATCTGTTTAGAAATTATGTAAGTTGCAATTGAAAGAAAATATTTTACATAATAAGAAACTTTTAACACTTATTATTTTAAAAAAATGAATATACATTGCCTAAACTTAAAACACCTATTTTTCATGAAACATATTGTTATATACATATATTTATTTTGATGCCAACCAAGCCAATTGGACCACTGTCCCCTCTCTCTCATCCAGTTCAATTATGAGAATACTAATTTCAACATCCAGCCTCTGTTTGATAGAAGATAGCTTAAATCTAAATGACATGCAGATATGCTGCAAAGGCAGTGGGTAAGCCAAAATCAACAAAAGAAAAGATAAATAGTAGTCCAATACCTGAGGACCCCAATGCTTCCTTTCAGATATGTGAGGAGGAACTCCTGGTCTATGTATATTATGCATAAAAGGAGGACGATCGTCAAGGGGAAAACCCCCATGTGGAGGTGGAGCACCAAGTGCATCAAACTTGTGAAATGGAGGACCTAGGTTAGAATACATTCCTGGAGGTGAAAGTTCCCGCCTTCCCAAGTATGGTGGGAATGGAGGAAGTTGATCCAGAAATGCAGAATTTGAAGGATAATTGACAGATGGATATGCATCACGAAAGAAATGATGTCTTAATCTAGTGGTTATTTGCAAAAGAGCATCGTGCACTGCCTCAAATTCTCCACTTATCTGTCAGAAATTAAACAACATAAGCAGCATCCATGTGAAGCATGACATAAAACTAGAAGGTCAAAGTTTGTTTAAATTAGCACACACCAATCACCAAGCAAACATATCATGCCAATTAATTGAATTGACAAATCAATACCATGTAAATGTAATTATCAGCAAGTTACTCCAACTGCTCATTTTGAAAAGCTACATGACTAGACAATATAACTATATTAGTAGTGGTTATTCCCTAAGAAAACATGGTTAAGCTGTTATAAAATTTAGGTGACATCCACCTCATCTCTCCCAAATCTAGGGGAGAGTAGTTTAATTTAATCTAAATAGTTACAAGACATCAGCATCATTATGTAAATGATACCCATATGAGATAAAATGGCAGATTTTAAATTTACACCAATATCAAACTCAGTAGAATCGCACCTGAATTACTTCTTCATCTTCTGAAGCACACTTTGGAACCTGATCCTTTCCTAATATACGGATATGGGCCCCTGATAACTTCCTCATTTCAGTTATGATGGAACCACCCTTGCCAAGGAGACAACCTATTTGATTGGAAGAAACAAGAATCCTAGATAACATACTATGCTCTTTGGCATCAGGTATAGCCCTGCCTATTCTATTTTGCACACGAAATACAGCCTCTTGCACAGGAGATATTCTATCGTCTGGGTGCTGCAATTATTAATCTAACATCAGTGAAAAAAGAAATTTGGCTCCATAACAATAATAACGAGAAAATGGGAGACTTGCACCATACCGCTGGACCAGATATGACAATAATGCGGTCCTCTGAATCAGGAATGCCTTCTATAACCTTGATTTCACTAGCTGTCTCTTGCTGCACAGTCTTTATGATTGCTCCACCTTTACCAATTATATTTCCAACTCTCTCAGCATGACACAATAAACGAAAAGTAAGCATTTCCTGTGAAGGCCTCATACGACCATGGATGGAACCTTCATGAAATTTGGGTATCAAAGGAGCAGAATGAAAAATGGAAATATCATGAGATCCAGTAGCAAAAGGAGCTCCTTGAGCAGCAAACGAACGGTTGTGTGGTGGGAATTGACCAAATGAATGAGATGACGGCCCTGTAGAATTGGCAGATAGAGATTCATGATCCCGAGGTGGATTTTCCAAAAGCTGTTGAGAAACAGACTGAAGAGCTTTCCTGACAACTTCAACTCCCCCTGTGATCTACATCATAGCATACATATGAAAAATAATGTTGAAACAATCATGAACAGATCTTAAAATGAGTAGTATGCACCAAGTTAGCAGCTATGGAACCCCTTTTTTGTACTTCAACCTTGTATGTCACTAAAAGCACTAAAAATGCATACATGCAAAGCACACTTTTAGTAGTGAAGATGTTAACTTCAGTTCTGACAGTTAATCAAATAATATTTGACAAGGCAAACATTCCAGCCAGGTGATTGCCACTTCAAATAAAATTCGCAATGGTAGTTTAATGGAATGAGCTGCACCTTTTGCCTTTTTGGTTCAGAAGATGTCACAAACATTTACCTGAACTAGCTCATCAGAAGCCGATGCGCACAAGGGAAGTTTGTCCCTAGGAAGGATCCGAATCTGTGCCCCACTGTCAGCTGACATTTGCTTTATTACACTACCACCCTTTCCCAGCAGGCATCCAACTTGATTAGAAAGGACAAGTAGCCTAAAAACAAAGGAAGAAGACCTATTATTTTCTTTATCACCTGAAGTTGTCTCATCTTCTCCTTCAATCATCCTCTCAAAAACTAGTGATAGAGCCTTCTGAATAGACGAATTTCCCTTCTCAAACTTTGAATCTTCAATAGGAACAGAATCTTTATCTTCATCATTGTCACAGTGATCTTTCGTCTCGTCATCCTTCTCCTTGCTATCAGTCTCATCATTACTAACCTCCCCACTCTGCTCAGTATCTTCTTCAGTCTCTTTATCAGAACCTAAAATAGTAACAACCCTTTCATCGCATCCAGGAACAGGTTCCTCAATTCTAACCTTCACACCAGTTTCCTGACGGATTTGTGATATGATGGCACCACCTTTACCAATAACGCTGCCGGTTTTAGAAGCAGGACAAAGTAAACGGAAGACAACACTCCCGGGAGAGACTTCCAACGGCGAAAAAACACCTGCCGACTTTTGTCGTTTCCCTTTCCCATTTGGCTCTACAAGGCTCCTATCATTTGGCCTCTTAGAGGATGTCAGTGGAACAGACATGACTATGAAACAATGGCACACCTATTTTATAGCAGTTTAACATTATTAATATAACTACAACTAGAAAATAAATTTTAAGCACAAACTATTCATCTCTAGAAACTCAAAATATTTGCTATAGAAATGCAAACACAAGAGATTAAATATAAAGAAGGGGGGGGGGGAACGCATTGTAGAAGCTAGCTAACAAGTAATTGAATGACGAACTAGGGATCCAAATGAACTATACTATTTTTACTTGGCATATAAAATTGTTTATTTTCCATGCCCTTTTCCCTATCTTAAACTATCTGAATATAACTGGGGAAGAGCTTCGACCCACATAAAATTTAAAATATCCAAAATGACAAGAATTTAGAAAATACGGAGAGGTACAGCTTCCTTCACGATTTAAATTTTGATTGGCAATGCAATAACGAGCCCCAGAAAAATAAAAAGAAAAAAGAGGTAAACTTAGGATGGGTAATATACTTATGAGGGTTAGAACTATCGAATTTCTACATGTTTCGAAAGATTCAACTTTCAATACTACAGAGAAATAAAAATGAAACGAGAAATCCCTACTCTTCTGTGCATAATAAAATACTGCGAGGTTAGAAAAAAAAAAAAAAAAAGAAGAAAGGAAGGTTGCAGTGTCAATATCTGCGTATGATTGAAACGTTCAGGATCCAGAGAGAACTCACGGAAAATGAAGGCAACAGACGGCGTCGACGATGGAGGGCAGAGAAGAACGGACAACGGAGGTTGAGAAGTTTCCACTTTCCAGTGACCTAAGCTAAGGTCGATGCCCAGGAGTGCGTATGGGCCACTTCTACCCGCTGAACCCCGAAATGATTGGGCCCCCTATTGCACTTAGTCCTCTTTTTTTTTTCTTTTTTCTTTTTTTTGGGTACATCGTCCTTTTAATTTGTTATGCTAGCTAATTGCATTTTTTTGTTTTTAATTTATCAACTAAAGTATATTGCCCCTGCTAAATGCCTAAATTTAACAATATTTACTATAACGACTTTATGTTTTTGAGTTCAACTAAGTATTTATATTTTAAAAATTTAGAATTAAATTCTTATAACTTAAAAAAATTAATTAGGTCTCTATAGTTAGAATATGATTATAAATTTTTAAGATTCAAAAAATCAATTTATATTTAGATTTCTGTAATTTCACAAATCATTAATTTGGTCATTCAATTCAGCTTAGCATTAAAACAACATCATAAATTTTTAATAATGCTCAGGTTTCAAATTTCTAATAACTTCAACCCAATCCAAACAAAATAAAATCCAAATATTTTAATCTAACTCAATCCAAATATGGTTGAAAATCAAACTAATTTATAGGTTACGTTGGTAGTATTAGTAACTTTGCTTTTAATTAGCCATATAAAATGGGAGATGACAACGTTGGGTCCACGACTCATGGACAAAATAAATGTTTTTTTTTTCTATAATAACATTATAGAGATATGAATTTATTATTTATGTATGACTTTTTATAAATTATCCAAAAACTAATCTACTATCACGAAATTATTGTCAAATTTTTTGCCTAAACCTAACTAGAGAAACTAGAATATGTTTATGAGTAACTTTTATTGAAATCGTTTTTTAACATAAATAAAAAATATTAAATTACTCAAAATGCAATTAATTATTTATATTTCTATATAGTAAAAAGGCCAAAATAAATACTCAAAACACAAAATTTTGTCCAATAAAAAAGACTCGAAACGCACCAAAAATAATCATTTGTCATTAATTGATGAAATATTAGTTTGCACGAATCAAAATCACTTAAAAACATATCTATTTACTTCTGCAGCAGGCGAAACAATAATAACATCAATATCCCAGCTACGAAAAGGCAATTACACTGCCACACCTTTTTTGTTAGGTGTATGTTTAGATTAGTCTATGAACATTATGATTAACAAATCTTTTTAAAATTAAAATAAATTAATTCATCCGAGTTTAAATTAGTTTAGTTAGCCAACAATAGTATAAAAAAAAAATTCCCTGAAGTTAGTTAAGACTTGGGTTTGAAGATAGGATATGCCTGACGAGAATATTGTCACAATCGTCCCAAAGGCACTGTGATGAAAGAAGACAACTAAATTTTATTAAAATGTAAAAATATTTGGAAGTCACTATCAACCGATTCTTCCACTAAAAATAGAATGGTGCGATTAGACACCTAAAAAAATTATCTTCATTTAAGAGTTTAGATTTGGGTATTGATTACGGGTAGAGAAAGTGTTAGCACCCTACAGCGTCCATGACTACGTATTTAATTTAGTATTATCTTGCTAAATTAATTAAATTGGCCTTTATTATTTTAAATAAAAATTATTATTTATTTTATTTTGACATATTTTATTTTGTCGGTAAATTATCAAAAATAATAAATGACTAAGACATAAAATATGTAGCTAATTAGTCATTATTGTATAGAACAAATATAAGCTAATTAGTCATTATTGTATGGAACCTATGTTGCATGGGTACAAATATGAGTATCTGATACGATACGATAAGATACGTAAATATGTCAGTTTTTAAAAAAATTAGAATACGGATACGGCAATGCATATAAAATAAAATATCTATATTTATAGATGTAAACAAAACAAACTTCAAAATTAGTGAAATTTCTCACTAATTTACTACAATTTTGAGGATGGGAAAATTGCAATAGTGAAAATATGTTTTAAGAGAGATAATTGATGAGAACGAGACTTTAATCCATATCCCGAATTTTTCAAGTAGTAGTATCTTGAGGGCAGAATGTATTTGAAAAAAAGAAAGAAATCGGGGATACCAGAAAAATACGGATGCAGCAGTATTATACAAGTATTGGTATCGGATACGAGTACGATATAAATATGTCACTAATTTTAAAATATTCATGCATCATAGTATGGAACAAATGTAAACCATATGGCATGAATGTGACAAATTAAAAAATTAAATTTTAGGAAAATATAAAATAAAAGATTTCCAAAAAAATGAAATTTTTCGAATTAGTTTGTTAAATAATTTACTGAGAAGACATTTTTTAAAACGAGTTGTCAAATAAAATTTTAATTTATCATTATCACAAAGTTCAGGCTTTTTGAATTTGTTCACATTTATATTTTTTTATAAAAATATTTTATTTATTTAATTGTGAGAATTAGGTATCGCTAGCACTCCTTACAAAATCTAATATAAATAGCCTTAAGAATATTGAAAAAAATTTAATTGATCAATACTCCAATCCTTTCTTAATTTTTCTGTCATCTATCAAATTTAAATGTTTTAATTAAATAATGAATGCCAAGATATTTTAGAATGGATTAACGCATATAAAAATAGTATTATAAGTCATACTCAAAAAAATATATATAATAAAAAAATTATTGGAGATTTTTAAAGTCATGTAAGTGTTTTTAGTAAAATTATAAAAAATTCTCTTCACTTCAAAAATATCAAAATATTGTCGTTGTCACAGCAATTTTTTATTATTCTTTCTTTGAGATTTTACTTTATAATTCATAATAAAAAACATAATAAATGTAATATAAAATAATAAAAAATTTAATAAAATGATAATTTAAGATTTTTATTAGATATCGTCAAAAGTTAACCATAACTCATAATAAAACTAAAATGATACTCTTATCTCTATAAAAATTAAAACATCTCTAATATCATAACTAATTTTAATTATTTATCATCGAAATGTTTAATTATCATTAACAAGGTAGATACTTGACCATTAAAGGAATAATTACCTAAATTTATTTTATGACCTGCCACGAGTAAATAAAAAAAAAAGGAAACTTACAATTGACTAAAACATATCATTAAATCCATAAGAATAAAAAAACAAAATAGTGGGACGGTGCACTTCCACTATTTTCTTATTATCAAATCATTTGCCTTCTTCCTCTGTACACTTAATTAAATTGGTTTTGCACGTGCTCCATTATTGTGCTAACAACTCATGCACATTGTCATGTTAAGGTCACATCATTTACCAAACATATATCTATGCTACTCAAGATTTTAAGAAAACCCACTCGTAGTCCATAATAAAATAGAGTAACCATATGTTGTAGATTATTTTTTATATTATTTTTATATTTAGTTAATAATAAATAAATTTTTAATTAATATAATATATTTTTGATTAATAAATTTTAATAATTTATTGAATTTAGTTAATGATTAATAAATTAATAAAATATATCGTTTAATTAATAAATTATTAATTTATAAATAATTAGTTACTAAACTCATTAACCAAACAATATACTTTATTAATTAATAATTTATTTATCATTAATTAAGTATAAAGATTTTGTACAAAAAATAGTATGTAAGAAACATTTACCATAAAATATTAGTAACAAGTAGAAATGCTATACAATGAAAGTTGGGTTTTGTACCCCAAAACTTGACAACCCTTTCAGTGTGCATTCATTACTTGTAGGAATAAAAAGAAAACAAGGTGATTGTCATTTGGTGGTGAGGGAGAGATTTGGTTTTGTTATGGGCAGGCGGCAGCGTTAGGATGAGTTGCTGGAGATTTAAAGTTGGTTGTCGCAAGTTACCAGCTTGTGTTTTCATGGAGGCTTGAAGGTGAAATGATCAAATGGAAAAGATGCAAAGCAGTAAAACATAGCTAGCCATAAACAAAGTATAAACAAATCTTAGAGCAAGGGTATCTTACCTTTTTACTATGGTCAGATGAGAAGCCTGAAGAATACTGCAGATCCTTTCCCTTTTTAGGCTTCTTCCGCTATATCCATATCGGTTTTTTTTTCCTCTTTCTAGCCTTCCTTCCCCCATTTTTTTTTCTGTGTTTCTTTCCTTTTTCTTTTTTTTTCCTTAGTTTTTTTTTCCTTTTTTTTATTTTAAATTATTTATAATTCAAATAATTATTCTCATTATCGTAGTCAATTCAATTAATCAGAATAAATTTATCTTATTAATTTAAATAAATTTGGGCAATCAGAAAAAATTAAAATTAATTTTCATAATCAAAATCAATTAATCATTTATACCACCCCAAATTATCATTTATAAAGTACTAAATGTATCTTTAAATTTAAATTTTTTCCTTAAATTTATTTTTTATTTTTGTTTACTCTTTAATTTTATGACCGATCAGATTTTTTTCCTTATTCTAAATTTTTATTATATCAATGGTGATTTTTCTTTTTTTCAAAATATCAAATCAAAATTATTTTCTTTTCTTATTAATTTATCAATTTAAAGCATTGAGTTGAGCTTGTAGAATGGATAAGATCTAAATTTATCAACACAATACCTATTGATGAAAATAAAAATTTTAGGACAAATGTAGGTGTCAATAAGTACCGAGCTCACTCAAAATATAAAAAGATCTATTCATTGACAAAACTATAGCATAAGTGATTGAAATGAATCGTCTCTCAATAATGCAAATGTAATTCAATCAATTTAAGATGAGTAAGGGGGTTGATATCTATTATGTAAAAACACAAATTAAACTAGAGAAATTAAATAACAAAACAATCAATCCAATAAATCTATTCGAAATTTCACTTGACTTTTCATTGAGTACTAAACATACATTTGAATTCAATTGAATAGTTAACCTAAACTTAATTGAGATCTATATATTAAATCCAGCATTCACTAATAGATGATCACCTATAATTTAACTAACAAAATATACATAAATCTGTAATTGCATAATTCATGTTAATCGATGTTAGTCTAAAATCAGGAATTCAATTAACCTAAGTAGCAAATCTACAAACCTATTATCTTCAATTCATATGATGAAACTACGATTGATCAATCATATTTCATCATAATTCATAATAAAGAACACACAAACAAAGATCTTCATTCATAGATTCAATATTATAATTAAAAGAATAAGAGAAATTTCAATTAAACTTAAATTCAAAAATTATTACAAGGTCTTAAGATCAAACCATAATTCTTTTAAGAACCTTTGATTCATCTCAAAATCTAGCCTTCCATGATTGCAGTCCAAAAAAACTTGAAGAGAAAGGGAGAAAAACTATAAAGAAAAGTTAGAGAAAAAATTGAAAAGTCAATAAAATGAGAGAATGAGATAATGAATCTTATGCCTCTGTTTCCCCTTAAAATAACTAACTCTAAAATTGAGAGTACAAGTTTGCCCTTGGATTAGTGTTAATCCTCTCCCTCTTAACTTTAAATCGATGCCTAATTTGTTTTATTTGGTCTTAGGATGATAAAGTTATGTTTAAATTACTCTTATGAGGTCTCTAGATGCTTCAGCTAACTTCACACGTCAAAAACATCATCAAAACGTTGTAGTTTCAATAAGTAATCTTTAAAAGAGTTGAATTTTAGCTTTCTAATGACAATGGTCTTAGCTCCATGTGACTCTTATAGCCAAATTTATGTTCCAAACATTGCATACTAGTCAGGTTCTAGTAACAACATTCTTATTATGACTTCCAAGCCTAATGTGGCCCACTAAATATCCAATGCAGCTCTTGAGTTATGCATCAAAGTTGTAGAATTCCCTCTCATCTATCATATAAGGTAAGATTCATAATTATTATATGTTTAGAACTCAAGTTATGCCCGAAATACATAAACCATATAAAGTCTAAATAATACTAGAAAATACAATTATGCTCAAATTGAACCAAAACTTATAAAATGTGGTCAAATTCAATCAATTAAGCACATAATAGAGATAAGATATTAAATATGAGAGTTTATAAATGTATGCAAATAGTGTTTATTAATGTTTATTGATAGGCAATCTGTAATCTCACCACAAATTCTCACTAAGATTAATGGTTTATCCTGACCTTAAAATAGAGATAAACATTCTTCCAACCAACTTTTATCTAAAAAAAATAGTTATTTTATTTTCAGATCATTTTATAATCAAAATATTTAACATATATTTTTGCCTAAAACTATTTTTCTTAAAGCCCCCATTAAAAAAAAGTTAAATTCAATCATAAAAAAATGTAATATATATGGTATAAAATAAAGTATTCTCTCATCCGAAATGTGACAGACTAACCCCACGGCTTACGGTCAGGAGTGTGAAGTAGGGACCATTCCCAACTGCGTTTTTCTCCATATTCGTTACTTCAAAGATCGAACCCGAAACAAGATGTTTAAGGAGACCAAATCCCTTCCACTCAAACTAACGTAATAATTAGTTGATTATATATATATATATATATATATATCATGTGTTGACAAATTATTAAAGGAATTTTACTATCATATTAACTATTTAAGAAGTTTAACTCTTTTAATAATATGCTAACACATTATTAAATAATAATATAAATTTTCTTTTACACTTACAATAGATGTAAACTGCACTATAATAAAAAGGCTAAATGTTTCCCACAAGAGACATTATTACCACAGGAGCATTTGGAATGAATGATATATCCAGACTTGTTTATTATACAAGTCAGGTTAGGACTTTAAAAGATATTTATTTAAGTGTTTAACTAGGTTTGTCGGACCTTTGCCTTTAAAATCTTATTTGGCCGAATATAATTATTCTTTGCTCAGGATATATATATATATGTATATATATATATATATATATAAAGGAGTTGTATTTAATTTTTATATATATATAAAGGCGTTGTATTGAGTTTTTATTAAATGAAATTACTTCAGTAAAAATTTTACAAGAAAAAATATATACAGACCTGACAACATAAGACAAACCAACTCAACCGTGATCATGCTGGTTAGTTTGAGTTGACAAAAAAATTTCTCTTTAACCCAACCTTTGATCACATTGGTATTTAATTATCTTTTAATATGACTCGATTACACTTTTAGCTTAATAGGTCCCCATATTTATTTATTTATGATTTAAAATTAGATTTAATTTTTATTTACTATCAGTGTAAAAAAATTTTACACTGTCATCAAATCATGTATTGCCAAATCATTAAAATAGTTAGATTTTCTAGGTAATTGTTGTGATAGTCAACTCTTTTACTTATTTAGCAACACATGATTGGATGACAGTATAAAAAAACTTTACACTGACGGTAGATCAAAATTAAACTCTTACAAAAATATTATAATTTTAAAGAGTTTAATTTCTATCCACTGTCAGTGTAAAGTTTCTTTACACTGTCATTTAATCATGTGTTACCAAATCATTAAAAGAGTTTGACTATCACAACAGCCATCTAGAAAATCTAACTCTTTTAATGATGTGTCAGCACATGATTAGATAACAGTATAAAAAAACTTTTACACTGATAATAGATTGAAATTAAATTCTTTTTATAATGTATTAATTATATATTGTACAACTCATTAATTTTGTAGACAAAACAATAATTTTGATTAAAGACTTAAAACTTATTTAAGACCTGCGTTTTGATATATTTTGACATATTTAAAGCTATTTATGCAATATATACCTCTATTTATGATTATCAACAATAATAAATAAATAACTTATTTCCTAATAGATATCTAAAATCTCCAATGTCAAATATTTAGAAGGGAAGTGTCTCCTTATGATCTAGTTTTGTAATGGAGTTTTAATTTTATACTCTCTCTTTTCCTTGGTGAAACTAAGAATTAAGAAATTCATATTTCCAAAAAGTAAATGCATAAGATGAGTTATATTTTGCATACCAAACATAACATAAATACATTTATCTAGTTTATATCGTTTAGTAAGAAAAATAAAAGTACTCGTTTGACATTTTTTTAGGTAAATAAAAGTTAGGGGAGGAGAGGTTGTCTTATTTCAATATCAGGGCATGTCATAAGTCTCTAATATATTGATATTTTCAAATGATCTACCAGTGAAGGATCACCAACATAAATCGAACCATTAACATTTGGTTGATGCGATTTGACATTTAACTCCTTGAACACTTAGTTTAATAGGTCGGTCTATTAATTTATATGTATAATTAAAGGTAAACACTCATTTTAGTCATTTAAAGTAAATGTACTCATGGGTTAGGTTGGATCGAGTTGAACTTGACCCTGATTTTGACTCAAAGTTTTGATCGGACTAATTTTCATGGTCATGCCCAATTATATTAGGATCAGGGTTTAACTAGAACCGGGTCAACTCAATTTAGATACATAAAATATTTTTTTATGTAATATTTTGATTATTTTTCATCTACTTGTATAAATTTGCTTGTATATACTAATTTTTGCTCATGCGAAGATCCAATATAATTGACAATCACTTAATAAGTAAAGGACATAATAACTAAAATTATGGAGAGTAACATTTTAAAAAATGTCATAATAATATATAGGAAAGAATATTAAAAAAATAATTTACGCAATATTGAGCTCAAAAATATATTGAGTTTAAAAGAATGACTTGGTATAGACTTAAACACCTGGGCCAAGATCGGTTTTCAGGTCGAGCTGGGTAATGAGCACCCCTAATATAAAATTATACGCGATATCACATTGGTCATCCATTTATCAATGACATCAAATTGGTCATTCGATAATAACTAATGTCATTATTTTCGTCTTTCAATGACAAATTTGATGTCACTTTAAGTATTAATTTAATGACAAAAATGTGACCTTGAATGATAAATTTGATATTGTGTATATTTTTGAAAAATCAATTTGATGTATTTATAAATAAATGACTAATGTGATATCGAGATGTATTTAGAAGACTAAAATAAATATTCATTCTTATATTATTTATGTAATATATTAATTATATATTATATAATTCATTCATTTTATACAAAATACAATAATTTCAATTAAAGACCTAAAATTATCTGAGACATTAAAAACCTATGTTTATTTACATATTTAAAGCTATTTATGCAAATCCACCAAAAAAAAAAGAAGAAGCTATTTATGCATTGAAAACTTTTAGAGTCTCCTATACGTAATAGGGAATAGTTTAATTCTTCTCATATGGCATCTCATCTATAAATGTTTAATGTTTTTAATAATATTTAAATTTAATACCTTTAAGTTTATATTTTTAATGCTTAGGCATGAAAATGTCTTTAATAGAAAGAAGACATTAATTTTCTTTCTTACTTTATAGGTTAAAGATTTTTTTTTGGTTTAGATTATATATATATATATATTAAATATTTATTAATTATTAAATATATTTAATTAACTCTAAACATTTAGTGTGAAAATTAACAATAAATAATTTTTTTTAATACAAACTAGGATATCATTTCGTCTAAAAAGCAAAAAATTAATTCTATAAGGTATAATTAGGCGCGTGAAGCAGGATTTTCTCCATGCACACTGTCCAAAGATCGAATCGGGAATAAAATATTTAAGGTGACTGAGTCCCTTTTATTTCAACCAACGTAAGTTGGTAATAAATAATTAATTAATAATTCATTAAAAATACTAACTCTAAAAAAAATAAGACATCGTAAGAACACACTATAAATAACACTTTCTTACTAATTTGTTTACAATTTTTCTGTTGCTCTTAATCTTAATAACAAAAATAACATATATATATATATATATATATATATATATATATATATATATCTGTGCTTGTGTCTGTGTGTAAGGTAAAATGCATGAGTGTTCATATAAAAACTAAATATAAATAAGTTACTATGAATGGATTAGTGATTAAAGGTTTAAATAATTTTCAAGAGGTCATAAGTTAAGCCCCTATGTCATCATTGTAAAAAAAAAGTATAAAAATGAGATAAAATATATTGAAACTAAATAACAAATATATTTTAGTATTTTATTTTGGGCGAGGACCAATGTATAACTATTAATTTTATTTTATTTTAATAAGTCAAAACCACTAAATTTAGTGAATAAACAGAACAATGAAATCGGTATTAATGACGACATATAATAATGAAAATTTGACTTTTAATGAAGAGAGATAAGTTAACTACACTCGTTAAACTTAAAATGGTGTACATATAAAAAAATTAGGATAAATGTTAGATCTTCTTAAAATATATCAATATAATAAACCTTGTAATTGCTTAAGGATAAAAGAAAATAAAAAAAATAATATTTCATTCAATACTTTAGATAATTCCAAATAAATATTTCTAATACATTTTGTCATCTTTAATTAATTATATAGGATTATTTTATATTTATATTTATAATTTTTTTTACAATTTTTTTTGCTAGATACTATCACTATTACATCAATATTTTTTACCAACACTTACATCTTTGCATTTAATGATATTATTATTGCTTCACAATATAATTTAATTATATAATAAAAAAATTGATATAGATATGTTAAAGCTAAACTCTATGTATTTAATAATATTAATAATTATTTCTCAGGAAATTTTACTATATAATAATAGTAATATATAAATTAGATGATTTTTTTATGAGAATATGACATTTATCACAATTAATAATTTTTATTAAAAAAATAAAAACTAAAATTTTTAGTATATATTTATAAATTTGTTTAAACTATATAACTTTAGTGATTGTTTATAAATATAAATTTTGTAGCTCTATATATTTAAATTAGTTACTATGCTGGTGTAAGAAGCTACAAACAGGAGCATGATAACATACAAAATTATATATTTTTTCTGTTTAAACAGTAATTAAAATCATATTTTAATTATATGTATATACATATATATATATATATATTAAAATATCATAAAGTTAAAATTTGTAATCAATATTTTAAATTATCTATCAATGCATAATTTTTTAATTTAATACGTAAATTTAATTTTTTTTCTCTTTATTAAAGTCATATTTCACTTTATTTTTGGTCTCTTTATTTAATTTATTGATATTTGTCATATTTTTCTATTCAATTTAATTGGGTCATCTTTAACCATTGGATTAGAAAGAAATTAATGATTACAAATTAGTTTAAGAGTAAATTCCAAATGATCCTGGTCCTTTTATTTTTGCTTTCAATAATGAAATGTTACTATCCAAAGAATAAAGTTTTGTAATGGAGTTTTAATTTCATACTTTATTTTTCCTTGTGAAACTAAGAACTAAGAAATTCCTATTTCCACTAAATAAATTCATAAGTCGAATTATCATTTTGCATACCAAACATAACATAAATATATTTATTTAATTATTTTTATAGTAACGGAAAAATAAAATCACTCATTAAATTTAATTCCTTGAACCCTTAGCTTAATAGGTAGGGTTATTAATTTATATGTATAATTAAAAATATAATATTAATGTAATATATTAATTATATATTATATAATTCATTAATTTTATACACAAAATATAATAATTTTATTTAAATACTCAAAGGCTTTAAATTTATTTGAGACCTTAAAAGTCTAGGCCTGTTAACATATTTAAAGCTATTATGCAATGTACACTTTTGAAGGCTCCTATACTTAATACTTAATGGGGAATAGTTTATTTCTTTCAATATCGCATCACGTCTAATTTTTAATAATTGGGCATCAAAATGTCTTTAATTTTCAATTATTAATAGAAAAAGACATTAATTTTCTTTCTTACTTCACACTTCACAGGTTAAAGAAACTTCCTTTTCGTGCCTATCTCTTTTTCAAGTGATTACATTGAATAGCTATTAAATATTTTATTGGTTGATGATTTTATTTAATAAATTTTAAATATTTATTTTCAGAACTAACAACTTTTATTTTATTTTGATTTAATAATTCAAAATCAAAAAATTTAATGAATAAATTGTACTCGTCAACTTATATTAATGAAGAGAGATAATACTATAATAGTGAAATGTTAACTTTAAATAGGAGAGAGAATTCAGTTGTACTCGTCAAATTCAAATTATAAAATACTTTTTTTAAAATGATATATAGATAAATAATTTTGGAGAAATGTTAGATTTTCTTAAAATATTAGTTTAATAATTCTCATAATTACTTAAGAATAAAAGAAAAGATAAAAAAGGTATTGTATTTAATAATTTAGAAGATTCTAAAATTATCTTTTTAATATTTTTTCTTTAAGTAATTATAAAGATTATTATGCAATTTTATAGGAGAATATTTTTTTACATAATTTATAATTTTTTTTATTTTTTAACATTTTAATATATATACACATATATATATATACCAGAAACAATATAACTCTTTGTATATTGTGAATTTTATTAATTCATTCATTGAATCATGTAATATTATTATAATAATCATGCACAATAAATTTAACAAAAATAAGATATTCATAACTTATAAGTATGTAATTTGATATTTACATTTAAAAAATAATTCCATGAAATGATAATTAACATTCAAAGTTTAAAAACTGTTGTGGAATTGATCTATTTATGAAAACTTTTAATTTAAGGAATGAAATTCAACTTCTATAAAACAAGTCTTACATATAAAGTTAATACTAATTCATCTTTTCATAATTTCGAAACCCTTGTTATTTTTTGTTTTTATGTATTTTAGTGTTTTGGAAAATACATTTTTATTAAATAAATAAATAAATAAATAATTATTTTTAGATGCAGAGGCTATTCTCTTCCAAATCGGTATACTATAAACTTTCTGCCTTCTGGCACCACAAAATTACGAAAGTAACGGAAACATAATCTGAGCTCTGAAGTTCCTAAAGGGCGGTCACACACTTACACGTAAGACTTTTCTTTTGGCCACGTAAGATAACAAAGCGTGCCTCATGTAGTTATTTTTTTTCCTTTTCTGGTTTTCTTTGGGCCGAAGAAAGACAGCGATGGACACAGGTGACGTTTTCACAAATAAACGCAAAATTGGCAATTAAACCAATTTACCAAAACACCCCTCGTCAGCACACAAAAGGCATGTTCATCAACTCGCCGACTTAAAATCCGAACTCTATATAAGACACAAGCTTTGCCAACCGTACAAGTCCTTGTGTTGGGGTTCCGCATATTTCATTAGCAAAAAGAAGACAATGGCGGAATTGATTTCCACTCGTTCAACGGAGATGTCGAATTCGCCGTCGTCTCCACCGCCGATGTCGCCGCCGTCTTCGCCAATGCCGTCGCCGTCGTCGCTTCCGGAGTTAAACCCTAATCATGCCGACGGTTGTTGTTCTGATGAGTTGATGATCCAGAACCACGACAACTTCAAGCGCAGTGCTGCACCGGTCCGAATCATGTTCTACCGTGAAGGGTGCTGGGAAGATTACCAGAGCGAAATGCTGGAGCCTTTGCGCTCTGGTTTCGTGGAGGGCAAGCCGGTGACGGAGCTCGTCATTGGTGAGGCCAAGTACGCGGTTGATTTTGTGCGCATGGTGCAGGTCGATCTTGGGTCGGGGAGTCATAGATCGATTGCTTGGTTCGACGAGAAAGGTAAGCCTTTCTTTCCGAAGCAGTTTCTCGACGACGAAATCGTGGACGGAGGGGAGAATCTGAGAATCGAGCTTGAAGTTCGGGCTGCTGGGGAACATGATGATAAGGGTAAGAGAAAGAGCGAAGAGGATGGTTCTTCGGGTTCCAAACGGGTGAGGTTGAAATCGGTGGTTGTTGAAACCTCTCAATTTCCCTATGCGAAGCTGTTGAGTAAGAATGACAAGACGTACTCTTACTTAAGCAACTTGTTTCTGTCCAAGATGGCCAAGATTGATCGTGGAGCGGCTATTACTGCCATTCATGAATTTCAACTCTTATCGCCACTTGCGAGAGCTCGCTGGGAAGTCGTTGAAAGGCAGATCGAAATCACAAAAGCTGCTCGAGGTGAGGCCAATGTAGTTTATGCTTGGTATGCAGCAACAGAAGAGACGGTGGCGTCCGTTTTCTCTCATGGGTTTGGGTTGTCGCCAGTATATGGAGCTGGTATATTTTTGTCTCACGTAGACTCACCCCATCTCAGGTAATTATGTATGATTAACTTAGTGTGATTAGCACGGTGCAGGTTTGATGTTGCAAGTGAATTGATGAAATTGTGTTGCAGTGCTATGCAGTCCGGGGTGGATAATAACGTTGAGAAGCATATTATACTTTGCCGTGTTGTACTGGGAAACGTTGAAACGGTGGAGATTGAGGCTCAGCAGACTTGCCCTTCCCGTGCGGATTTTGATACTGGCTCTGATGATCCTCATAATCCTAAGTGGTATGTGGTGTGGAGCGCGGACATGAACAGACGTATACTCCCCGTGTGTGTCGTCAGCTGCAAAACCTCTGCTCTTGTGCCAGGTAAATGTGAGTGACACTATTTCTTTCCCCTTTTATCAGTTTTATGTAATGAAATATAAAATCTTCCATTTTTGTTTTTCAGGTCAATTGAGATCATCCAGTGGTAAAAGGCAAGCAATTCCAACATTGATTTTAGAGTTGAAGAAACGTATACATTCTTCCAAACTCCAGGCACTTGTTACTCTATATGATACTTTCAAGGTAAGTTGCTTGTTGCTTTTATTGAATTGTTTCTTTTTATCATATTGATCATAATGTTACAATACTTGTTACTACTTGAAAGAAATAACATGCTTCTTTGCAACTCTCTGTGGCATCTTTTAGGCTCGAAAGCTGGACAAAGAAATTTTCATAAAACAGTTGCGGGCAATTACTGGTGATGAATTGCTTAAGTCCATATTTAAGGAGAATGGGAGTTCAGGATGAGGTTCTTCCAAGATTTTGTTTCATTTGGAAGCCCTTTAGCCAAAATAATCAAATAGAGCACCTGTGATGTTAGTTTAGTTCTAGTTTAAGCAAAGAGAGGCTTAACCATGATGTTAGCTCACTAGTGAGAATAGAGAAGAAAAATTTAACTGTTCAAAGAACAAATACACAGTAGTTTTTCCCCCCTTTATCCAAAAATAATGTTTCCTCTCATTTTATATGTAGCAAACTAGCAACTATGCTGTAAGTTTAGTGGCAATTGGGAAGTGCTCATTTTTTGTTCTTGCGTATTTTGATTTAGTCTTGCCTTCAAATATTTTTCTTATCTTTTTTTGGCGTACATCAAGGAGTCCTTGCCGTGACTGAACCTATTACCTCTTACCCAAATTGCCACCTACTGAAAACCTCATAAGAAACTTTATACCTTTGATAATGCAGATGGGTATGGTTACTTGGGTAATGTTATTTCCCGTAAACAGTTGCATGGAGGCTTAAAACTCATTGAAAAACAAGTGGTGGTGATAGCCAAAAAGTGGGGACATATAAAAATTGTAAGCAAAGCACCCAGAAGGGGTGGTTCAAGTGGTAAGCAAGCTTGCGTTTAGCGGTTGAGGGCCTTTGCAATGTCAGCGGTTTGAGCCTGCGGGAAAGCACTTGTGGGGAGGAGCAACCTCAATACCGCGAACGAGATTAGTCTCAAATCCAAAGGGTGTGAGGATACCTAGGCAAGGACCAAAAAAAAAAAAACTGTAAGGAAGGCAAAATATGTGTGCACTCGTCACACTCGATTACATATGTATGAGTATGCAATGATATTGAAGTGACTTACCTTGAAAGACTTTTACCCAAATCCCCACCCACTGAAAACCTGATAATAAACTTGATACCTTTGATAATGCAGTTGGGTATGGTTACTTGGGTAATGTCGTCTTCCATAAACATTTTCACGGAAGCATAATACTCATTGAAATACAAGTGGTGATGTTATCCAAAAAGAGGAACATATAAAAATTGTAAGAAAGCCAGTGGGCACTCGTCACACTCGATTATATATGTATGAGTATGCAATGATATTGAAGTGCCTTACCATGACTGAACCTATTACCTTTTACCCAAATCCCTTCCCACTGAAAACCTGGTAAGAAACTTTATACCTTTGATAATGCAGTTGGGTATGGTTACTTGGGTAATGTCGTCTTCCATAAACATTTTCACGGAAGCATAATACTCATTGAAAAACAATGGTGATGATAGCCAAAAAGAGGAACATATAAAAATTGTAAGAAAGCCAGTGGGCATTCGTCACACTCGATTACATATGTATGACTATGCAATGATATTGAAGTGCCTTACCATGACTGAACCTATTACCTTTTACCCAAATCCCCTCCCACTGAAAACCTGATAAGAAACTTTATACCTCTGATAATGCAGTTGGGTGGTTACTTGGGTAATGTCATCTCCCATGAACAGTTTTGCATGGAAGCTTAAAACTCATTGAAAAACAAGTTGTGATGATAGCCAAAAAGGGGGACATATAAAAATTGTAAGAAAGGCAAAATATGTGTGCACTCGTCACACTGATTACATATGTATGAGTATGCAATGATATTGAAGTGAAGTGCAAAGATGCCAATAAATTAACAGGATTTTCCCCCTTCTTATGTATTGTGATGTGTAATGTCTTATTTGCTGGACATTACTGCATGTATGTTATTTCACATTGCTACTTTTGTTTTATCATTATGTTGGTATAGAAATTACATTTTGGGAAGAAAGAAATCCAAGATTTGGAGTCTGCTTGTTCCAACAGTTACGTATGATGGGTATTTTAATCTTTTTGAATCATAGGGACTTAAATTCTACCTATTTGGACTTCTAAGGAAAAAAAATAAGTGGAACGAAATAAGTACATATTTTCATGACATTGTTTTAAAACAAAAACCAATAGAGATTAAAAGAGGTGCTTTTTTCTTAATATAAACATGTATACTCTATAATTAAGTGGCATCTTTTAAGGTATATAAGGATTGAAGTCAGGGTTCTAGGAGTCTAGGACTATTTTAATGGGTACCTAGGGTTTCAAAGTATAATTAAAACAGTCATCACGTATCCTGAGAAATTTTAAGCACCTCGTGTTGAAACCAAACTTGGGATTTTTTTCTCTCAATATCCTATGCTTTTGTGTAGTGATTAGGAAGGTGATGCCCGAGGAAGCCTTAGTTCTATACACTAAATGACCCTAAACATTTCTCATTTTTCTATCCACCTGCCTTTCATTTTGACTCATGCTTCGTGAGTTGTGAACATTGTAAGAAAGTTTGATACACTTGATACTATGAATGCATAGCCAAGAAGATGAATCTTATATTGTCAGGATGGTGTTTCCTATTATTATTGCTATTCTTTCCTATGATGGAGGTGCATGACCTTTTTTGTTTGTGTTGCTCCCACCCACATAATTGGAGACACTGACTGGAGCAGATGATATGAATTGGTTCCCAGTCACTCCCATTTTTTTGTCCGCTTATATCTGACTTTTTACTATATGCAACTTTTTTATTATTATATAATTGATTTTCTTTTGAGAAGACAATTTATAATTTTGATTAAACGTTATGGATAGTTTAGTGACTGAATATGGTGTTAGTCAATCATAAACTTGCATAAATATATGGGTATCCTTTATGTAATCACTTCTGCAAGTGAGTTCCTATCAAAAAATTTTAAAAACGCTTAGTGAAAACTAAGCTATAACTTTTTTTTTTTGGAATGCGAGGATGAATATCTAAGGGAAGTTGTCCTTCTAGGATTTGAGTAGATTTGGCAACTGAAAGCGGCCTCTTGTGATGAAATAGGTAGATGCATTTGATGGTCTGCCTTTGCCATGATATGATGATTGTGTCTTTACATCAGTACTTATGAAAGTTCTCTTGAAATTTTCTATGTAAGATGAACTTTTGCATGCTGCTCAAGGTGTGCTGCTGTCTTTGCTTGCCACATGGTGTTGGCACTTGGGAGTTTCATCTAAGAAGACTGGTTGCAAAGCTCACTGTTGTTCTTTACTGTAAGAGATTCCTTTTGATGAGATAATTTATGCTTTAAGTGTAATTTTAATCACTGAACAACCCTCTCTGTTTGACCCCAACACTGTCTGAATGTGATAAAGTCATGTCTATTTGGAGGATGAAGTTGATTGGTTATTTATTTTCTCAAGCTTTTCAGTAAATTCTATTGTTTTCGGGATTATCTTATGATGATCTCTCTAACACTGCTTATAAACAAATTGATCATGTAATCTCTTTTCTCCCTGAAACACGTTAAGGTTTTATTGGCCAAAATCTATCATGGGATGTTGGGACAGTAATAGTTAAAGATCCTGAGAAAACATCTTTGTCGCTATACTTTGTATTTACTCATGCATTCTTTTGTAATTTTTGGGTATAATTTCAGTGCTCTTTTCCTGTTTCCTTTTTCTTCTGCTTCTTCCTTTCTTTTCCCTTTTATTTTTTTGAATTGAGAGGGGAGGATAAGCTAGTTACTTTCCATATTCTAAGAAGTTTTATAGACATAAAGAATTTGTAGAAGGGTTTTGATTGTACTTTCTTGTATCATCCTATATTTGTAATATTAATGGTTCGCTGATTCCAACTTGTCATGTGACATTATTAATTAAAGATCTTGTGAGTCTCACCATAATCTGTAATTACTTTTGCATTCTTTAGTACTGTTTTGGGTATAATTTTAATTATTATTTTTTTCTTTTCTGAGGAGAGAGGCGAGCACTGTACGCTTAACTTTAGTAATTGATTGTATTTCCTTCTTCTGAGAGGGGTTCTGTTGATACAAAGGTGTAAAGCATTTTCTAAAAGGGTTTTCATTAAACTTCCTCATGTTCCATAACTGTAAACAGAAAAGGAAATACTATTGGAACATGGATAATTTCTCTTCATGGTGATCTGGTGACTAAAATAATTCATAGCATTTTTGTCCACATTGAATGCTAAAAGATAGCTGAAGCTATCATGATGAAACATATTATATATATATAAGCCCAGAAGGAAGGAAAGAAATTCAAAACTACAAACTGACCATGCGGGGCATGGAAACCCCTAAACGATAAGCAGAGAGCAAAAGAGAGACCTCAAAACTATGGAACCCTGGGGGAAGGGAAAGGCTATGGTTAGCTAGCCAGTCTGTGCACATGTTACCTTCTCTGTAGGAATGATACGCATATGCATACTGTGCACATCTAAATTTTTGTTGAGTGTGTCAACTAGGACTTTATAATCACACTCTACTAGAATTCTTCAGAAGCCAGTGGCACCAGCAGAAACGTCTAAATTTTTGTGGACTGTATCAACTAGGACTTTAGAATCACACTCTATTAGAATTCTTTGTAATCCAAGGCCCCAAGCAAATTTGAGGCCTTTAAGAACACCCCACAGTTCTGCCTCATAAGAACAACAGATACCTATGTTACCAGCAAAGCTGTGGAGCCAGTAACCTGAATAATTTCTGAGCAAACCAACACAACCAGCCATACCTGGGTTCCCTTTAGAGGCCCCATCAGTGTTCAACTTGATGAAACATATATATATTTGCTCGTGGGTTATGCTACCCTTTGTTCATGTAATTTCTTTAATTGGTACCATGCAGAACATATTTTGTCATATCCTTTCATTTTTGTACTGTGTATATTCTGTGGGACAAGGACACTTTCTTACATAACGAACAGCTCTTGACTACTTAAGTGTGTTTGGCATCTGCAAGGCCAAAACCACCTTTGAAAGCATGTCTGCTGCAGGAGAACTCCTGAGCTGCTTCTGCCCAACATGATTCAAGACTTGGAATCACTTTTCTAAATTTATTAAGTTCATTTAAAGTGGGTGATGGGCACAAAAGAAAGATGACAGATTTTTTCATGCCAAAGTGGGCTCTTTTTATTTTGTTAGGAGCTTTGGGCAATAACCGGAGGAACGTGTGGATTTACAGCACTAATGCTGGTTCATTGCAGAGTGCTCTATGGTCTCGTATTTCGAGTGCAAGGATGTAACTTTGGAGATGGCAAGTAAAATTTGGTTGTCTGTAACTAAAATTTGGAGATGGCAAGTAAAATTTGGATAGGATATCGCCAATGGATCCATGAGTCATTTTTGTTGTGTAGAATTCTAGCTTTGCTTACTATCCATTTTGTTTCCATTTTTTCCATCATGCAAGTTGTACTTTGAGATTTAAGTATGGAATTAGTGATTTGCCTTATATTCAGTGTTTTTTTGTATTTTTTTCACTTTCAAGCCGTATTAAATTAATATTTTTCTTTGGTTGTCTTGTGCTCTACTCTTACTACGTTAATGGAAAAACCATCAATATTTCATTCTTCAGCATGATTGAGACGCTGACTTAAGGCTTTTCTCCACTATGTGCTTTTAGGACAAGTGCATGTAACGTAATGTTGTTGCTGTAATTATTTTCTACATGTTCTTTCTATGTTGAGCAAGTTCTGTGAAATGTATATATAATTATGGGTCACAAATTTAATTATTGGTCTTTATCTTTCATAAGTTTTGCTAGGGACTGTCCCAAAGATATTGACATTGAAGGTTATGATCAGGAAATCTCCAGGTGATTCACTTCACAAGTGCAAATCCATAAATCCGAAAGGTATGCATTCAATTTATCCTCAGCTGGTGAAGGACACACCCCCAAGTTTTACACCACTTGATGGCTGGAACATTGATACAACATTAACAATTCTAGTCTTAAGCATGATTTGATTGGGGCTTCCTAGTTAAACCCACAACAAAGAATCGGAATTATAGTTCCGAATTGATTAGCAACCAAATCCAACCAAATGGATTAGCCTCTTCTTGAATTAGCTATTTTGGGGTCTTTTTGCACTGTTGATAGTGTGTTCTACTTTTCCTTGTGCTGTTAGCTCCGCCCTTTTGTGTTAGATTGATATTTATTGATGACAGGTGCAGTAGGACAGAAAAAGACACATAGTGATGTGAGGAATCAAACCGCCATCACATAACCACAGTCCCCTCGTAAAGACCAGGGGAGATACCAGTTGAGCTATGCTCAGCAGATATTACTTGTGCATTCTTTAGTATGTTTTGGGTATAACTTTAATGTTTTCTCCTTTTCCGAGGTGAGAGGGGAGTACTGTGAGCTTAACTTCAGTAATTGATTGGATTTCTTTCTTCTGAGAGGTTTCATTGATATAAAGGTGTAAGGCATTTCCTAAAAGGGTTTTGATTAAGCTTCCTCATTTCCTCATGTTCCACATCTGTAAACAGAAAAGGAAATACTAGTGAAACATGGATAATTTCTCTTCATGGTGATCTGGTGGCTAAAATAATATCATAGCATTTTTGTCCACATTGAATGCTAAAAGATAGCTTCACAAACACTTGTATCTATGCTCATGGATTATGCTACCCTTAGTTCATGGAAATTTATAGGTAAGAAGGGTTTCTTACCTATTTCTTTAATTGGTAGCATCCAGAACATATTTTGTGTGTCATATCTAGTCATTTTGTACTGTATATATTCTGTGGGGCCAGTTCACTTTCTAACATAATGAACAGCTCTTGACTATTTAAGTGTGTTTGGCATCTGCAAGGCCAAGATCACATTTGAAAACATGTCTGCTGCTGGAGCAACTCCAGAGCTGCTTCTGGCCAAAATGATTCAAGGCTTGGAATCATTTTTCTAATTGCATTAAGTTCATTTCTTCATTTTAATCATTAAAGTTGGTGATGGGCACTAAAGAAAGATGAAAGATTTTGCTCATGCCAAAGTGGGCTCTTTTTATTTGTTGAAGAGCTTTGGGCAATAACTTGAGGAACATGTGGATTTACAGCTCTAATGCCTGTGGCTCTTTGCGGGGCTGTTTGGTCTCGTATTTCTAGTGCAAGAATGTAACTTTGGAGATGCCAAGTAAAATTTGGTTGGTGGTCTGTAACTAAATGTATGGGTGGGATAGTACCAGGCAAGTTGAGGTTTGAGATTTGAGTTTGGAATTAGTGATTTGCCTAATTGCCTTATATTCAGTGTTTTTGTGTTTTCACTTTCACGCCCTGTTAAATAAATATTTTTCTTTGGTTGTCTTATGCTCTACTCTTAATACTTTAATGGGAAAACCATCAATACTTCAATCTTCAGCATGATTGAGACGCTGACTTCAGGCTTTTCTCCAGTGTGTGCTTTTAGTATAAGCGCTTGTAATGTAATGTTGTTGCTGTAATTATTTTTCTTCATGTTCATTCTATGTTGAGCAAGTTCTGTGAAATTTATATATAGTTATGGGGTACAAATTTAATTATTGGTCTTTCTCTTTCATAAGTTTTGCTAAGTTTTATACCGCTTGATGACATTTATAAATATACATATATCTATAATATAATTGTTCAAACATATAAATCAAAAGCATAGGTTATATCTTTCAAAATAAGACAGCATCACACAGTTTTCGATTTTTTTTTTTTTTTGCATCGTTACATGCTACCAGTGGTCAGAGAATATAATGGCAAAAGGGGCAACATTTAGATGTAATTGCTCCGAAGAATGAACTAAATTAACTTATGCCATTTGGAATGATCATGTAATGTAAATAGGAATTTTGTGTAATTTACTGAAATATGTGTCATTCTTAAATAGTGCGTGTTATTTTTAATAAACTTTCATTAAATTGTTCATTAATTTCTTGGTTTGGTAAAGTTTGGATGTGCATGGGAACCTATGGCATTAACAATTCTAGTCTTACGCATGATTTGCTTGGGGCTTCTAGCTAAACCCAGGACAAAGAATCGGAGCTATATTCCGAATTGGTTAACAACCTAATGGATTAGCCACTTCTTGAATAAGCTATTTTGAGGAATTTTTGCACTGTAGACAGTGTGTTATACTTTTCCTCGTGCTGTTAGCTCCGTCCTTTTGCCTAAAAGAGACTACTCAAAACAGGAAGTGTTACACTTTGTCCTCATCTTTAATAAATGTGGTAGATTGATATTTATTGAGGACAGGTGCATTAGGAGAGGAAAAAGAACAAAATGTGAGTTTTATAATTCTTAAAATGGTGAGACTCCTCCCCCCCCCCTCCCTCTCTCTCTCTTATACAGTACTGCAGAGGATTCGGATCCGTCCACAGGAAGATGACTAGAAGTCCAAACAAGGCAGGAGGGAGATCCGGGGAACGAACTTGCAAAATGCAAACCCAAAAGTTTCTGCATCTGGTTTAGGATTTAGGGAACAATGAATTCTGTTTTTTTTTCTTTCTTTTTTTCGGTATGCTGAATTCTTGTTTTATCTATGTTGATTTTTTATGCACTGTCATCGAGTAGGACTGTTTATATTAACACTTCAAAATACATTTTAGAGTAAGGGTCTGTTTGCTTCTACGAAGAATATCTTTCGAGAAAATATCTTGCATTTTTTGGTGTTTGATGTATTGCTTTTTAGAAAACATCCCTTTTTTGCAATAATAATAATTTTTTTAGAAAATGTTTTCTTATATTTGGTGTAACAGTGAAAGAATTTTTTTTGTTAAATTGTTATCTCATTGAAAGAGGAGAAAAAAAATTCCTTTTTAAGGAGGAGTTCATCTCCATTATTCCTGAACAAATCAAACAATTAGAATGTTTGAAAAATGTACTTCATTTTTAAAATTTTTTTTAAAAAAAATACTTTTTCAGAAATTATTTTCTACTGAATATTTCTCATCATCAAGATATTCTCTGTTACAAAGAGAACTTACGTATAGCTACCTATTTAATATATGGTTTTTATATTTTACATGCTCCCTTAGTAATAGATTAATTTATAGGGTGGGACTATTATGCCCATTTATTTATTCACATTCATCTTTAAATGCTTTTAAGTTTACTTTTCTAAAGTACCTTTAAATAAATAGTTTCATTTTTAAGTTATGAAACTTGATTTCTCTCTAACTAAAAGCGTCGAGGGTTTTTTTTTTATGATTTTAATATAATTTGACTCTAATATATTATATAAATATTTATAAAAAATTAATAATAAAATGTGATCATGATATAATTTATGTTATTATAAAAGAATATAAAAGTCTAAGTTATATTCTCAAAAAACATATATTAGATAATCATTTATGTATTTGTTTCTTCTTAATAAAAAAATGTAGCGATAATTTATTTTGAAAAGATTATAGCTTTGTTTAGAGAAAATTTAATATTTAAATTGTAAAATATTCATTGATACAAAAGCTATTAATAATTAGCTTAATAATTAATTTCAATCTCAATTGATTTTAAATAAACATGTTGACATTTGGAGTGATATTTCTTTATCAAGAAAAATTATTTATATAATATTTGAAATAATCTAATTACGTACAAGTTTGTTAACTTTTTTACCAAAACATTTATATAAAAATTTCTGAAATTAAATTTTAAATGTAGATAATTTTAACATATTTTTAGATCTTAAAATGCTTAAAGAGAACTTTTGACCTGATAATATAAAAGTGTTTTAAATTATGTTTTATCTGTCATAATGAAAAAGTCTTTGATGTGTGAATTTTAAATTTTTTAATAAAAAATATTATAATTGAAAATAAGTATATTTTATAAATATATGATTTTTCAGTTACCATTTAAATAATATTTATTCAATTATTAAATAAAATAGTATTGTACTGATAAATATTGATTATTAATCGTATAAATATATGATTATTAAAAGATGATTTATGCCTTAAATTTATTTGTGATTTTATGAAAAATGATATTATCATATAAGCAATATTTAAATAAATATTATCATGACATACTGTAAAAAAAATATTAGAAAAGAAGTTAGAACCAACTTGCGTTGGTCCGAATGGAAGATGCTCGGTCACTTTTAGCATTTTGTTTCGGGTTTGATCATTGGGACAATGTGTATGGAGAAAACGCAATTGGGAGGAATCATTGCTTCACAATATTTAAATAAATATTATCATGACATATTGTAAAAAAATATATTAAAAAAGAAGTTAGAACCAACTTGCGATGGTTCGAGCGGAAGGGGTTCAATCATCTTCAGCATTTTGTCTCGAGTTTATTCCTTTGGGCGGTGTATGTGGAGAAAACGCAGTTGGGAGGGATCCTCGCTTCACGTACCTGATCGTATCTTGTGGGATTAGTCACTTGCCTTCTGGGCAAGGTCACCTTACGCATTTTGTCTCGGGTTCGATCCCTGTGGTGGTGTGTATGGAAAAAACGCAGTTGAGAGGAGTCTTCACTTCACAATATTTAAATAAATATTAGAAAAGAAGTTAGAACCAACTTGGGTTTGTCCAAGTGGAATGGGCTCGGTCACCTTAAGCATTTTGTACCGGGTTCGATCATTAGGGTGGTGTGTATGAAGAAAACACAGTTGGGAGGGGTCTTCGCTTCACGAGCTTAATCGTATTAGTCACTGACCTTCAGGGCAGGAAGATACCTTGGTTTACATTAAAAAAGAAAAGAAGTTAGAATTAATAAATATAGATAAATAATGATATAGAAAGTTTGAATAAATATAAATTTGATTTCTTAAACGGAAAAAACTTAAAGGGTACTTGAGAAAATAAAAATTAAAAGTAATTATAAATAAGTATTGATAGACAAATAAGAGTGTTAATAGTCTCACCCTAATTTATAATTGCATTACCAAAATTCATAAATTTAAAGATAATTTATTGGATACAATTTCAATAGTAAAACAAATTGACACGTTTCTAGATTTTCAAAAATTACGTAAAAGCTAATATAGTTTCAAATTGTACGAACATTTTCTCTCATATAAATATATTTTATAACATATTACCTCTTGAGTATTCAACCGGTCAAAAAAATTAACAGAATTTTAAGTCAAATATTATGTCTGAGCCATGCATCTCATGTTTTTTTTACAGAGTAAAGCGCAACTAAACGGCACAGCAACGGCAGACTTTTCTTTTGCATACGGAGGTAGGCCCATGGAACCATTATCTCGCTAATACCCCAATCCAATGGAAACTCATGGGCTAGTCCTGCAAGGTCATCAGTAACTTCAACTGCCATAGCCTCGCCTCCTTTGAGCATTCAACTCTTCAATTTACAGTGAAAAGTCATTTAAATCCATCAACTTTTTCGTGATCGTTGGGCAATAATTTGATACAGAATTGTAGTTTCTGATTGAGAAGGGAATGCCTTCGTTTCTCATATATATATATATATATATATATAGAAAATGAATTTCTCATCCTTTGAAGCCAGGAAACCATTGTCACGTGCTCCCATGAATTCCACATGTTCGAAGTACCATATTCGAACAAATTGTATCAGTAACAAACCTTGCTTTCTCCATTTGATCCACGATTCTCTGCCAATCGGCCCAATCTCGCATACCCTGCTGAACCTTTAAGTCCTCCTTTAATTATCAAATCTTCAACCCAAATGCTCTCTCTCACGAGGCCTACCCGTTGTACACAAATCAACGACCATATATTCATAAACCTGGTGTTTTATATAAATAGAGGATGGAGTAGGAAGAAGGTGGTTTACGTAAGGTTAAGCGATATACTTGCACATACACAGACAATATAGTTACAGGGAGGGAAAGAGAGGAGAGGTATGGGTGTGAAGTAGCAGGAGATAGGTGGGAGAAAGTGCTAAGAGAAACAGATTTAGGTAAATTTTCAACCAATATTCGAACCCAGTTCTTAGTACGTGAGGTCTCTGCTGGTCACAAGCTTTGTTAGAAAACATTGGTCCTAGAGGTTCCTGTGCCGCCATTGCCTTCGGAAGAGGTATTTGGTATCCATTTAGGGGATACCACTCCTTATAGATGATTCAGAAAGATTGTTTTTGTTGGGAGAGGGGAAAGTGTTTGTATAATTTAAAATTAGAGAAACCATTTATATTTTTGTTTTAACATTCTACAATGTTGTCAATGACCTAAAATAACATTTATATAACTTTATTTATATTTTATTAAAAATTCTATAAAAGTGATGATAACCTAAGACGTCTATATATAATGGTGAGTGTATAAAAAGTAATGATATATGTACATACACACACGAATACATATAAAGTGTTCATTGTTATATTACCCTGCCCATTTCTATCCACAAACAGCCCAAGTCCACGAGACTTGATGCATGTTTGGTTTCGTTTGGATTTTTTCAAACGCAATGGGACGTTCACACTTTTTTCAAGACTTCTTTTACAAGGAGAATTTTTGGGCGTTCAGGAAAATTTAAAACAAATAGACCTTTAATTATTTAATGTATATATTCTTTTCCAATTTGTTTCTTTTCTGTTTCCCAAGTGAGAAAACAATCAAATCTGTAATGAAATGAAAGCAGTTCCACTGGTTGCTTCAATGATGGTTTGCTTATACAAAGTATGGATTTGAATCATCGACATTTTAAATGATAAAGTGCATAATTGATAATGGTTGATGGAAAAATTAACATTTAAAATTTTATAAAATATAATACATGAATAATATATTACGTGATGATTTATTTTCTTGATTTTTTCATCAATAATTATTACTTTCACTTTACTCTATGAAATGCATTGTTAACTTTAGAAGATAATCTCCAAAAGAGTGTAAAGTAAAACGATGCCATTATATTTAAAATATTATTGTTTTGTTTTTCATTGTTGTAGTTCTAGATATATATATATATATATATATATATATAATGTTTATGTTACTATAGTACTGTAAACATCTTATTTTTATGTACATTGATATTGTATTAAATATTTATGTTTCAAATATTAATTTAACTCTGGCATATTTTAAGGATTGGTCTCAATAAGCTGAAGATAAAATATTATCTTTATACTCATTATTTTTACGTATGAATTTAATTTTGATCTATTGTTAGTGTAATTTTTTTTACACTATCATCTAATTATGTATTATCAAATTATTAAAAAATATTTGACATTTACAACTACTCCTTAAGAAGTTTAATTCTTTTAATGATATGCATACACATAATTAGATGATAATATAAAAAAATTTAGATTGAAAGTGAATCAAATTTAAACTCTTTACATATTCTCCCTTTACATTTTATGTCTTTTATTCTGTTTACACGTTCTCTGTAGTTTTCAAATGAAGTAATACTTTAAATTTCAATCCTTTATTCATAATTTCCAAATAAATCCTCTTTATAAAACTTGCTTATAGGATTATTTACTTCGCCAATTTTTGTTGCTTGTGCAGGGGCATTAGGATTTGCCATGACTTTGATTTTTAATTTCTTTCCTATAATTATGATTGTCAAACGGGTGCCTTGACTCCTTTAAATCCTCCCATAACGAGTTACGATTTAAACGAGTTAAGCCAAAATGATTCACATTTAAATGTGTTGTAAAAATATCAATTTGCCTTGTATATAGAGGTTTCAATTTAGGCCAGTCAGCCAGTATCGGATCGAGCTAATTTTGAGTTGAACTAGATCAGCTCACAATGTGTGTAGGCTAACAAAAGGCTAGCTTGGCCCATGGGTTAGGTCCTTATTTTTTTTTGCTGTCTTTTTTCACTTTTTTCATATCTATAATAATAAATTATTGATAAATAAAACTTCTACATCAATGCAAGCCCACAAAAATTATGTACACATATTAGATACAAGTATAACAAATTATATTAAGTGTCATCAACATAAGCAGTGGAGATTTACTATAATGTTTTTGGCATTAACAATTTATGATATATCTATGAAACATAACTTGAACCACAAATTAATCAATTCAATGAACTAGAACAAGCGAATATCATATACAAATATCATATACAAATGGAGAAAAAAGAAAGACTAAAATGTATTCACTAAATTTGATTATTATTTTTTATTCAAAAGAAACTAGTCAAGGAAAGATATTAATAAACAATAACAAAATTAAATACATAATACAAAAAGAAAATTTCACATTATTGGACCAGCGGCCCTGCCCGGCCCGCATTGGACAAGCTTATTTTTAGGTTGGACTGGCTCATAATTGATTTGGGTTAAGGTTTCATTAGCTCAACCCATGCTTTTCGTTGGGTTATTCAGGTTGACCAAACGGGTTTGACCCATTTTGACACTGCTACTCGCATAAACTCGTGGACCCAAACTGAAATACACAACTGAAACACAAGAAGAGGGGTTGAATTATGTTTCTTAACCTTTTTGAAAAACTCTTGGTAAAACAATTATTGGAATAAAAATTTTGCAAGATAGTTGACGAAAATGGACGAGACATAAACTCTTTACAATCCGTTGGACGTAAAGAGAGTTTTGCTATAGTTCTTTGGATGCAAGTTAAAGACCTATGTTTTCTGAAAATATTTGTTAAGAACAACAATGACAATCCCTAGATGTTAGTTGAAAAATAAAATAACACAAGGAGAAGAAAGAAAAACTTACACCAGATATTTATATTGGTTCACTCTCACAACCCGAGAGTTACGTCCAGTCCCTTCTACTTGAAGGATTTTCCACTAAACTTTATCAGTTTACAAGTATTCTTCACTCCGCCTCTTAAGGCTTACAACCAAATATTCTCAACTTCTTCAGGTTTACAACAAAGTATTCGTTTATACAAAAACCTTTTTAGGCTTACAACCAAGTAAAGTAAAAGTAGTGTTTTGATACACTTGAGAGTAACTCACTAACAGTGAGGATGAACAATAGGTTCAAGTATCAACTCTATACAAGAGTAAGAAGGAAAGATCATATTGAATCTTTGAATATTTTCTCTTGTTCTCTTGATGTCTCATATATTTGAATCTTCGAAAACTTTGGTATTTATAGCTTGAGAGCTTGTTTTGGTCTTCATAAGCTTCTCCGTCCAATGACAATATTTATTACCCTTCTGAGTAGCATTAAATGTATAATTCTGATAACGTGTTGATCTTCTTCTACAAAGTGACTTTGGTTACCAACGATTGCGGGGAATATGATATCTTAGTTCTGATTCTTCTAAATACGCAGAAAGTTCCTTATTTGTTAGTCTTTGTAGTTGTTAGGAGTGTTAATTCCAGCGTACAAAGTTGATTTTGAAAGTCACGTTTGTGTCAGAAATCTCATCAGCAATTAATGCAATTTGTTTTGCTTGTCTTTGAATATTTTTGGACACATGCTTTTGAGAAACAATCAACAGAGACAAACAATGGACGATCCAATATAATATAATAAATAATTTAGATTGTATTGGACGCACATAGTGAAATGAAAATTTTGTCTTTACAAAATTTGTCATTAGTCCAAAAGTATTTATAAGTGATTTGTTAAAAAGATACAACTTGAACTATTTCTTTTTAGAACGAAATAACATAGGTTTATTTTAAAACTTATTTATTCAGTCTAACTTAATATAATTGTTATCTTTAAAACTTTGAAGGGTTCAATTTCTTTGAACTATTTTGGTTACAGTATTAATTACTTGAAAATGTCTTTGGATCCAACATAAACTAGCTAACCCTCATAATGTGATAATTTTTGTTTAAGTTTTTACTTGAAAATTATAAAAAAAGTAAAAATCAAAATCAATTCCTAACATTTCTCATGCACTCTCATGTACTATAAGTAGTAAGGAAAAATATGCAGAGAAATCTAATCAATAAACAAATTCTATTGAGATTACAAAGAAATGGCTAATAGAGGAATTAACCGGCTAGCCTATGAGTTAAACGAGTTGGGCAAGAAATGCTTATGTTTAAACGATTCACTAAAATATAGGCTCAACTTGCATAATTTATATGGTTAAACGAGTTGACCCAACAGGTTCTACCCATTTTGACAATCGTATTATGCTTCCACGATATTGCTTAATAGCATCCATTTTAAAAAAAAATCTTATTCCACTGCTTCCCTAATAGATTTGTTAAAATAGGCCAAGCCTAGTGGGCTGATACAAATAGTCTGTTGAAATACATGGGTTAGGCCAACATTAAACAAAATTTGACCAAACCCAGCCCAACTTGATTTTAAGTTGGCTTGATGAAGTTGACTCGATACAGGCCACGTCAACTCACAAACTCAATACAAATGTTATTTAACTTATTTTAAAATAAACATTCATATATTTAAGTTTACTTAAATGTTATTTTAAAACAAACAATTATCCATTTTTAGTAACAATTAATTTGAAACCTTTTAATACAACTTAATTTTAGTTTTTTAATATAAGTTAATCAAATAAATTATTTAATATTACATTTTTTACTCTAATTATAAAAATAAATAAATAACATATGGAATAATGGGCCAACCCAAATAGCCTGCATAGAATTATACTGGGTTAACAAATTATTAATCTGAAACAAAATTAGCTCAGGCTAACCCGAACCAAATTTATCTTGGCCCCAGGGATCCGTAGGCTGTCCTATATTGACACTATTTTGCAATATATTTTGCCGTGATTCTTGTATGATTACTTACGTACACCTGAGATCACACTCCATTTAGTTGGCCTCTCTAGAGAAGTATCACAGTAGGCGATAACTAAATATTTTACCTTAGGTAGCTCCAAAATGCAGTCTCAATTCTAAACTTTTCTGAAAACTTTTTGAAATAGAAAATAGAGCACAGAACATAGATCTAGAATTATTATGAAGTTGTAGATACAAGTAATTAAAGTTAATCGTAGAGAGCTTTTTCGCCGTAATAGCAGAGAAGCCATCTATTATGAAAGTTAATTTTCAAAGGTCCCATAGGGAACAACATTGAAACCAAAAGGTAAGGATGGGGTGTTTTGTTTCTTGCTTCTTTTGTTTTATTGCATTTAGCATTTCACTTGTTCAAAAATCCTTTTGTTTGATGCTTCAATCATATCATATAGTCCTGTACTGTACAGATGGTTAAAATTAATCACGTAAAGTGTACAGGAGAATATTGGAGGAGAAAGTTAAGAAGAGGTACGAACTGAATACCTTATAAATAAGATATTTTTTTACAAAGACTAATTTAAACTTTTAGAATACTTTTACAAGTATTCACCACTTAATTCATGACCAGAGCCGGAGTACAAAAATCCACCGGAACACATCATTTACCCAATTTTCAGTTGGATGGCTGGAAGGATGACTGTTTCAAGCAGCTTTTGCCTTTCAAACTAATGTTTTGTCTCTTATTAGGCAAGCAATGTAGTTGCCGAAGAAAAACAAATGTGTTGAACTTGTTTTTCCGAGAAGGTGCTTTGAACGTTTTCTATGAGGCTAAAGGATTTCTTCTCCTTCTGGGAAACCTGTTACAATAGAGGACTTCGTGGCAGGAAGAGATTTTCTCTTGTTGCAAGTTCGTGTGTTCTGTTCTGCCTGATCTCATATTAGCATTATGAAATTCCACCTGGAAGTTGTCAGGAAAAATTGTTTGTCTAAGTAATTTAGTTACTCCTATATTTAGAATTTTATAACTTGTCACTGTTCATGAGGTGATGCCACGTCTACATGCTTGCATGTATAACTGAACACAATTGGGAGGACGTTATCTATAAACGAAGATATCAAATTGTAGAATTTGAATATGCTGCAGCCACTTAAACTTGGTGGTTCTCGGGCAATTGCATCAAATTAGTGAAAGCCACTAAGCCAGGCATAAAAGGCAATTATGTGGAGTATTTTGCAGTTGACTTGGGTTATGGGTGTTTTTGGTATGAATATTCTTTCCCTCTTGCTTACTTCCCTCATGTGAGTGTGGAATCAGAATCATAGAATAAACTAGGTGACTCGGGAGCAGTCATGTCCACTAGTATCTAATCAATTTCCCATCGATATCATTGTACGTTTCTCATTCATTGCCTTATATATATATGCCTTAAAGTTGGAACTTTGTCGGGCAATAGTCAGTCAGGGGCCCACCATTTTGGTCACATGCTATTCGTCAGAAATATTTGTGATTGTAATTCTTATAAAACTGGTAATTTAGCATAATATTGTGAACACTTATACGAGTCTTCAAATTGAGATATTTATTTTTAAGTTATAATTAGTGTATGAATAACATCTAAAGCCTTGGTTTAACCTAAAACTAGTAGAAATATTATAATCTTTTAAAAATAAAATCAATTAAGTTAAGCAACATTACGGCCAAACAAGCTCAAAATTAATAAATGACATAACATCTAATTTCTATCCTAAAGCAATACTTTGTCAACTGAGTATATTCTTGTCAATTTCTACTTAATGTGTAGCAGTAGTGTTTGTGTTCCTTATGCAGTTATTTTTGCTGTGATTGTAACATCAAAATAGCTAATATTGTTTCACATAAAAAGGAAAGAATAGAAAATGAAGTAAGCCTTTCTGTTTTTCCTTTTCCTTCAACGTCCGAACTTCGCTGAACCTTGTCCTTGACACAAAAGAATAAGCCTTTCTGTTTTTTGGTTCTGAATTTCTCATTTGGAAGGTGTAAAATTAATTTTTTAAAATATTGTTAGATGTTAGAAGTGAGGATTCCTCCTAATTATATTTTTTTTTCATATATATTATTTTAAAAATTGAAATAAAAAAAATATTTAAGGTGATTAAACTTTTTTTACTCAGATTTTTATACTATATGAAACCTTTAGCTTTTGGATTTTACAATTGTTTCTCCGAAATTCTCTTTTTTCTTTCCTTGTTTGTTCATTAATATGATTATGTGTGATAAAAAAAAGTTTGTTGATTTGTTATACGAACGTGAAACCGGTGGACCTTGCATCACCGAACGAAATGATTTTTTTTTTTTAGAGGATAAAGAGGAAAAGGTGATGCGAACTCGTTTTAGAGTCTGAAATTTGAGCAAACTTAGTACCACTTGTGACTTAACGTACCATGTAAGATGGACATTATTGAATAGTAAGATAATGGTAATTAGACTAACATCGTGACAATTAGAAAACTAGAAAAGTAATATTAAATGTAATTAGAACCAGAAGTACAAAAATCGTGTAATTGTAAAATTAGAAAGTAGAAACGTTAGCCCTCAGGCCTTTTGGTGGTCACTCACTTAAGCTTTTATTTGTTTTGAGAGAAATGGTAAAGAGAGAATTGGAGAAGAGAGAAATAGAAAAGAAATGAGAAAACTTTCTTATTTAGTTAGAGGAGAAATAGAGAAGAAAGGAAAAAAAAGTGGTGGGTCTCTCACACCTTTTTCATTTCTCTCCTAAAATGAAAAGAAATAGAGAAAAAATAAGTAGATGTGAAAATTTGACTAATATATCATTCTTTTTGTTATTTTATAAATAAATCAATATGGATAAATATGTATTTATAATAAAATTTAATTTTTTTTCTTTCCATTTTTTTCTTAATTCTCTTAATCTAAATGACTTAAAAATCTACTCATTTTCTACTCTATATCTTTTCTTTTTATTTCTTTTTACTTTATTTTTCTCATAATCCAAACAAACCATTAAAGTGAGAGTTATTCCTACTCCGTTTGAACCTCCATATGTACAAACAAAAGAAAGCAGAAACGTTATTTACTTATAAATTACAAAGACAAAAATAAGAAAATTGTGATTAAATATAGGTGAGAAGGTATTATTACTATCCAACCATGAACCATATAAGCAGTAAAACAATTTTTTCCACTTTCTTTTTTCCATTTAAGTATTTTAAGACTTCAATTATTGATAAGTTTATTAATTTTCATAAATTTATGTAGTAAAGAGATCTTTGTACATTAATAGTATAAATAAATTCACTCAATTATTAGAGTGTTAATTAAAATATTCGTGGCCGTTCAATTTAGCATTTTAAATTTTTGTGACAGATGATTTTTTTATCACGCCTTAATTATTTTTTTAAATAACTTCAACTTTTTAAATAATTAATCTGTTATATCCACGTTTTTTAAATGATATAGTTATCTTTATTGGCTACCTAAGTTAGTGTAACTTAAGTGAATGAAACAAATATAAATTTGAGTATAAGTCTAAGGTTAAAATTATAGCGACAACTCTTTAATGTAAACAATAAAATGTCTTTAATATAGATAATTTTTATAAAAGTAAAATTTATTTTGGTATTCTAAATATATACACAACATTAGATTGATCTTTTATTTATTAATGACATCAAATTATTCATTTAATGATAATTAATGTCATTAATTTTGTCTTTTAATTATCAATTTGATGTCATTTTAATAACTAATTTAATGACAAAAATACGACATTAAAGGACAAATTTGATGTCGCATATATATTTGGATGACTAATTTAATGTATTTATAAAATGGAAGACTAATATAATGTTGCGTTTATCTTTAAAAGACCAATTTGAACATTTACTCATTTTATAAGAGGTTTTTCTTATACCTTTTCTTTTTTAGAAGATATTGATATCATTTCACAATTAGTGATTAATATTTAGTTATATTTTTACTTAATTAATTGAAACATAATTATTTTATTTATATTTCAACTAAATGAGACATGTAATTAAATATTAACCACTAATTATTAAAAACATCAATACCCTTATTAAAATATAAGGTACTAAAGGAATCTCCGGCTTTTTTGTGTGTGAAAGGAATCTCCCTTTTTATAACAATAAAACTAGTGTCGTAGTGTGTCATCACTAAATACATTAACCTTCTATTGCTTCGTTTAGGAAGTTGGTATTTAAAATCACAAATATTTAGATTTAGATATTTCAAGTTAAATGGGTAATATTTCAAACAATTAAAGTATTAATTAATTTTTAGGTAAAGTTAAAGGATATCTAGGCACCACAAACTTTCAACAAATATAATAATTTTAAAAACAAAACTCCGCACGATGTTTCTAAAGAACACCTCTGTCTATCCAATCTAACTTTTAAAAAGCTTCCTTCGAAAGGTACTTTTGAACAAATTTTATCAAATACAAATTTTTTAATGATCACTAATAGAAAATATAAACACCAAAAGTCGCAGTATTCCGAACAGCATCAAACTGCTTCGCTAATCACTATTTCTCTTTTTTATTTTCATACCCTCTTGTTTCCTTCCAAAATTGCCAACCAAAATGAAACAATTAATGACATATTGGGGAGAAAATATTTCCATGAAAAATTGCAATGGCAAATTTTGTTTTCTTTAGTGGAATGTTTGCATAAAGAACGACAAACTTCTTTCATGATCCTTTGCACAATTTAGTTGATTTGGAACGACCTCTAAGCTTTACTCACATGAACAACTCATACTTTTAATGCATCTAGCTCACTTTTCCACTTTTGCAACATTTCATTCGATAACTATCTCTCATTAATTATTAACAAGATGTCTTGTGTAAAACGTCCTTATCCATATGTACATATTTCCAAGTATCAAAATGTAATGCTTGTAAACTTTAAAGCACCTTTAACTTTGTCTTGACGAAGCAATTGCTGTTTGTTCTTAGAGGCAAATTACAATATATAAAGAGTAAAATTTCTTTTTGGTCCTTATAGATACATCTTTTATTTATTTTATTTCTTAAAAATTAATTTTATCAATTTAATTCTTCAAACTTCACAATTTTAACAATCTCATTCCTCCGTCCATTTGATCATAGCACCATTAATGGAAATAATTAGCTTATAAAATTTTAGCTGATGTGAACATTTTTCTTGTATTCAAATGCCCAAAACGACATTATTTTTTACTTTATTAAGTTTATCAAAAAAACAGTCACTATAACAAAATTGACATTTATTGATGGATAAGTTTCAGAAGTCAAAAATCTGTCACCAGAGCCTATTTTTGGCTATTACTACAGTACTTTTGCCCATCCTTTTTAATGGCGTAGGTATATGTCTCTATCTACAGAAAATATCCATAGGTATATGTTTTAGTGATAATTTTATTATTCCGTAGGTATGACTTGTGATCTATAATGACAATTTATTCCGTAGTTATATGTAATCTTAAGAATTGTTATATTGCTATAATTTATTTTGAAATTACTACTAATATAGTCCATAGGTAAAAGTTTTTTTTTTCTTTTCTCATACTTACCTTTTTTTTATACAAAAATCATCATAGATTAGTTATTAAAATTCATAATATAATGAAATCATAAAACAAGATCAATAACTATTAATGGATATCCATTTTTTTTATTAAACGTTAAAATGCATTATTAATAGAAACTCATACTATATACCCAAATATAAAAATGGAAAAGTCAAACTTGCATTGAACATAGAAATGTAATAAGAGATTCATTCTTGACAAAAAAGATTAAACATGGTCTAGACTTCAGACAAAAAAGCATAAGGTATCAAAAAGCAAAAAGGTCCATGAAAACAAAAAAAAAAGATACAATAATAGTTGTACACATATACCTAGTTGCAGACTTTTCCTGTTTCAAAGCCCAAGCTAGCCATTTCTTTTGGTATCTAAGTAAAAGCTTAGTCAGATCAGAGGATGCCTTAGTAGTTTCATTCATTACTTCACTTTGATGATTTAAGTCAACATCTTCTAATAAATTCTCATCAATCCATCTCTCTTGTTCCTCTTCCCAAGCATTCCACAACAACACTGGCTGAGAATCTTTATTTCTTGATTTTTTCACATTTTTCTTCTTTTTAATTCCAGTCAAATCAAGGAAAACTGATTGTTGCTGAACCATTGGGCATTCACCATTATCCCTATGTCCTACTAGTCTATCTAAATCACTCGATTTTCCATTTTTTAAATTTGATTTTTTTTTCTTTCTAGACTATGCATTTCCCTTTTTAGATGAAGGCTTCCTATTATCCGATGAATCAGGTATCCCTAGGTTGTTACTCCTTCCCTGTTGCTACTATCCGATGAATCAGGTGTGAAGAACCAGTCACGAGTGCAACTGTAACCAGAGTATATAATCTGCAACCAAAAAGATTGGTCACTATCCTTTATTTTTATGACTAAAATCTATGATATCATTTTTAGGAGACATGGTAGCTATTAGACTGTTAACACTAATGCTAAAAAAGTTGATTGCAAATTAAGTATGCTGCAAGAAGAAATAAAAAAGTTGAATTTTAGAATCCATTTAACACCAAAATAATATAACATAGTGCACTAGTTAAAGCAAAGTTCTCATAGAGGCTTAAGCAATTCTAATTCAATTTTATTATGTCAAAAGATTTATAAATAAAGAGTCAAATATATGAAGATACTAGAACATTTTAGAAGGGTAGGGGAATGGAAAATCATTCTAATGTGGGCAAACATGAACTTAAAAATCTTCAAGTGGAAGGTTGGCAAGGACATTTATTGAACCAGAGAATTGATTGTTTTGCATATGCATGTACAAGAACAAATAGAAGTTAACAGTGAAGATGTGTCAACAAAGGGATTTTTTTTTTACAGGATTCAGTTCTTACAACTTCTTGAGAGACTTTGAGGCAGGTTTCCTAATAGTGAATTGAATGATAAATCCTTATATGTTATTCAATGGTTAACTATTAATAAAAATTTCATGTTCGAAGGAACATGATAATTACTAAGAAGCTACAAGCTAACAGGATACAATTTATAGAAGACAAATGTATGAAGTCAATCAAATACATTTTGATGGGAAATCTTGCAAAAGCTACAAGCTACCTAGAAGAAGAATTTTTTTTTTAATAGATTGCACTTTTGACCTTCCATTAAAATAAAAGGAAAATGAATCTAAACATCTTCGGTAAAGAATGTTAGGAAGCACTTTTAAATTCAGGAAATATAAAATAGATATTCAAACTTTGAAAACTTAAATCATATTGACTAATATATTAGGATGATGAAAATATATGCAGGAAACCATTCCAATAAAAAAAAAAGAAATAGACCATAAATGTATCTAATGATTGTTAAGGGGGTAAAAAGCTCAATAACTCTTAGACAAGACCAATATATAGGGACCTACTATGAAGAATCAATCATCCTAAAAGCTCAAGCTATTAGGTGCAAGCCTTTAGCTTGAAGCTTGGACAAAGTCCAGAACCACCCTACAAGGTTGTTGTTTCTGAGACGTTTGCATGTCTAGAAAGAAATTATCTACTCAGCTAAGAGAAAGTAATCAAAATAATGAGTAGTTAATTTTTTATAAATATATAATATCATTTTTATAAATTATTTAATAATTGGATTTCTTGTTTTAAATATCTCCCTATATTGCATAAGCCTTAGTAAAGTAACTAAGAAAAACAACGCACCACCTTTTACCAATTGGATTACTTTACCAATGCCTTTATAAATTCATAGACATGCTACTATACTACAAATGTTTGTATCTGAGCTTAAATTGAAAATCTAGGCATTCAATGACAAATTCATATTGCTTATAATGGTATGCTATGCAACAAAGAAACTCATTGTTGTGTTGAAAAACGCAAATAGTAGCTTCAAAAGCCCATGCACCATTAACAATGGAGTTGTGGTTCAATGAATCATTGATTATCAAACTTTTTGTAAATGAAAGTTATACTAATAAATAATCATGCAAATACAATTAGAATCTCGACATGGTTCTACCACTAAACATTTATAGACCTTCTTCATCAGGACTAGAAGAAATGCAGAGTTTATCACATAGCCCATACCAAAAACTGTAGCAACTGGCTTTCCAACAAAGTTTGCAACACATTCATCCAATTCATTGTGTAGCACGATTGTGCTTATTGGAGAAGCCACAATTGAGCTCCTTCAAGATTCACTCGCATACTGACTTGTTGTTTGTCCTCAAACAAGAAACAACCTAATATTAAACTAAAAGAATAAAAACTGATTATACCTAATCTAATCCACTTTCGTAGGAAAACACGATGGCACTTAGCATGTGCCACAAGCCTTTAAACCCCTAGGTGTCCCTAGTGGACGAGTTATAGTCTCGTGAGGGTTTACCAGGATGATACCCACAAACATGTAATACTTCATTTAATCAATTCAATTAATTTTTAAATACAAGCATTGTATCAGATTTAAATATGCTTAACAAAGTATAGTTGAATCAAAGCAATTAGGAGTAAAATATACATAGCATAATCATGCTTTAATCAGAAATAGGCATATTCAAATTGAGTAAAATTCCTCATGAAGTGACACTCAAATCACACAAAGTGTTTAGGTTAACTGTTTGCGCTCAACTTAGTCAAATTATGAAAGTATTTTACCATATGCTTGCACATACATCAATTCTCCACTACTTAGATCAAATAAATTTCACAAATCAAGAGGTCTTTCAAAAAGGTTGTAACGAGGTTATAAGGTGAAGGAAGGGAACAATATGGATAATAACAAGTTAAAAACCAAAGAGAATAAAAAGCATTGCGGAGTAACTCAAGTAGAAATCATACACTTTTACCAAAAACCCTAAAATGCACATTCTCTTCACACATTCCTTCCATTCTTTTTTTTTTATTTTTTTAACAACCTTTTATTTTCTCTTTTTCTTCTTCTTCTTTTTTTTTTTTTTTTAACTTTAGCTCCCTTCTTTTTTTTTTTATTTTTTTTTTTTTTTTGCAAACATTTTGCATCGGCATACCAATTCCCCACACTTAAATCATTGCAACCAAAAGAACTCCTTCAATTAGGAAAACCAATGCTATCTTATTCCCTAAGGTGAAGTAAAACATGGTTTTTCAGCAGAAGGCTTGTAAAGGCTAAGAACAACAAAAAGGGCAAGTAGGCTCAAAGGGGGTTAACAATGGGATAAATGTAAGGTAGGCTTATTTGGCCAAAGTAGCTAAGTCAAGAAAATTGCCTCTATCATTTTTGTGTAACATACAGATCAATGTAATCTCAAATTGATTCAGTGCAAGTTCTAGAAAATACATCCATAATTGACATCACTCATGAAAGAAAATAAACCAAGTATAAGTATCAAACTTGGACAAGCCCAAAACTCACAAAGGTATGAAACATTTACTCAATTCAAACATGCCTTCTTCCTAATATCCACAGTCATATATACATGTATATCACGAATTTTGAAAAACGATTCAACTATAAACTGTTTTGCATACTTTTATCATCAACTAAGCTACAATTCAGCACATGCTTGCATTAAAATTAATCGAAAAGATTAAAATGAATCTTTTTTTTTTGTTTTTTTTTTGTTTTTTGTTTTTATATATCTATATACAAGAACAAACTATTTTTAGACCTACTATGAAATGCAAATTAAGATGCGTCTCAAGAGCAAAATTACTCCTTACTCTGCCATCATACATCTAATAAGTTAGTATCGATAAAAATTAGCTTGTTAGTTTTTTTTTTTTAATTTTTTTTAATTTTTTTTTAACAAACTATGTACATGGCATGACAATGTTAACTATCCTCCCCCCAACTAATTTAAGACATTGTCCCCAATGTCAAAATAAAGATAAGTGGAGTGTAGAAGATCTTACCAGACAACTGCAAATCGAGCCTGAAATAAGAAAATTTACAAAAAAACTAAAACCATAGCAGAGAACAAAAATTTATAAGGACAAAGTCAAATTAAGTTTTCGCTTTTTATATTCTGTCGCCTTGTTCCCAATTGGTCGGCTATCTTTGGATCGCGTTGTGGGACAAATTCGTGTAGTTGATCGAGCAATTGTTCGAGGAGTCGCGATTACAAGAATTTGACGTGTCCCTTGTGAGATGAACTTTTGTTCCATGGCATGATCGAGAAAACAAAACAAAATGTCATAAAAACCATTAACATTTAATATACCAATGGGTTTTTGGTGAAAGTTCAAATTTATGTAGGGATGCAATTTGAAAGATCTCTTCCAAAGTTCCAAAACCACTCAGGTAGAGCAATAAAGGCATCGACATTTGCTATCATAATGTTCATGCGTTGGTGCATGCATGATACCATTACTTCATCCCCTACAGTTTTTCCAGTAAGGGATTGCCTATGGCTAAAGGGTAGGAATGACACCAAGGACTTTGCCACCTCCTAAATGTGCGTGGCGTTGCTACACAACCCATTAACCCAAGACTACCTCCTCCCAGTAGACTAAATGGATTTCTCTCTCATTAGCACTCGACCAAGATGGTTTGCCATATTTACAAAATCTTTATCCTTTCCGAGATTAGATCCACAAAAGACACAAACACTTTTGATTAAATGAAGTTACTTCCATCTCTCTCTTTTTTTTTTTTTTTACTCTCACCTTATCAATGATCTGAAGAGAGCAAAGTGCAATATTTAAAGGAATCAAAACACAAATCTAATAATTACATCTATAAAGGAGGGGTAGATTTACATGTCAGGAAAGTTTGAAAATAAACACAGAAATGATAATAGCTATACAACTAGGATAAAAGGCTAATCTATATGTGTCAGGAGAAGTTTGAAAATATACAAAACATTTTTCAAAAAAAATACGGCTATCTTTTTGATTTTTTATTTTTTATTTTTTTTTCATTTTTTTTTATTTTTTATTTATTATTATTATTATTATTTTTGAACAGGAAGAAACAAAATAACAATACTTACAGTTGGTGTGATTGTGGCTCACACTTTCCTCTGGTTTTACGTCCGATGCCGAGCTTCAATGTTTCTATGGGCCGATGGTGAAACTTCTCTTCCAATTTTCTTAAAAATTGGCAAGCGAAGTCTTTTGAGTCGATTCCCAAGACTATAACGCTCGTATTCGACTTGGAATATTGGCCATAAATCAAGAAGTACTCCCTGCACATCTCCACTTAGGATGCGTCTCGAGAGTCAATAGAATGTTATCTAAAGACTTCCTTACTCATGCCATCCTTAATGAAGTTAATTTTGTCATCTCGATTTATAGACACCATTCCAAGTGATCGCATTTTGTGTTACAGTCCATCTTGCACATTTATACGAGACCCAGTAACCTTTTTGCTCTTCTTTTCTTTGCATATAGACTTTTACCTAGACACGACATATATGAAATAAGAGCGTCGGAAAATTCACCGCTAATCGGACCTTTGCTTGATTAACCAAGCGATATCAAGAGGGGATGCCTTTGTGCATAAGCATCCTTAATCTTTCAAACGATTTCGGTATTTGTGGGTAAGCGAAGGGACCGAACAAAGTTCACGAATGCAGATTATCCGCCATTTAGCAGGTGAAAATGTCTGTCAAAGATCATTCATTGTCGACGGCGTGATTGAAGATTTTCACGATCGACGGGTCCTCCCCAATAATGTTTCAATCTTTGACCATTGACCTTAAACGTGGCTTGAGTTTTCTCATCTTTGATTTCAATTGCTCCAAATGGGGACACCTTGACTATCACGAACGAGTCGACCATCTCGATCTAAGTTTTCCGAGGAAATAATTTCAACCTCGAGTTGAAAAGTAAGACTTTTGCCCACTGAAATTCTCTCTTGACAATCTTCTTATCATGCCACCTTTTGTTTGCTCCTTGTACAATTTAGCATTTTCATAAGGCCAGAAGACGGAACTCATCCATCATCTCATTGAGTTGAAGGAAACGCTTTTCTCCATATTGCTTCATATCAAAATTGAGCTTTTGATAGCCCAATATGCATTATGTTCCGGCTCCAGCTGGAAGGTGACATGCTTTTGCCAAACACCAATCGATATGGTGACATTCCAATCGGAGTTTTGTATCTTTGTTGGTAAGCCCGTAATGCATCATCCAATCTCTTGGACCAATCCTTTCTTGTGGGATTCACCAGTTTTCTCTAAGATCCTCTTGATTTCTCTCATAGAAACCTCAACTTGGCCACTTTAGTCTAAGGATGGTATGCGGTTGCCACCCATGAGTCACTCCATATTTAGCAATAAGGGCTCCAAAGTATTTGTTGCAAAAATGACTCCCTTCATAACTTATTATTGCTCTTGGAGTTCCAAACCTATTGAATATGTTTCTCTTCAAAAAATTCAACACCACTTTAGAATCATTAGTGGGTAAGCGGTTGCTTGACCCATTTAGAAACATAATCAACAAACAAGAATATAGAGGTTATTAAAAGATGAGATGAAAGGACCCATGAAATCAATACCCCATACGTCAAAGATCTCCACTTCTAAGATGTTATTGAGGGGCATCTCATGTCTTCTAGAGATATTTCCATCCAGTTGCTTTGTCACATTTTAAAACAAAGGAGTAAGCATCCTTAAATAATGATGGCCAATAAAAACCAGGTGTAACACCTTAGCATTTGTCTTTTCTCCTCCAAAGTGTCCTCCATAATCAGGATGAATGGCATTGATGCAAGATGTTATCAACTTCTTCCTTTGGGGATACACCTTCTTAAAATTCGATCTGCACATAGCTTAAACAAGAACTGTTCATCCCAAACATAGTATTTTACATCATGCAAAAATTTCTTTCTTTGTTGCAAGTTAAGCTCAGGAGGTAAAATACCACTTACAAGATAATTAACCAAATCAGCATACCCTGGTATATTACCTTGAAGGGTAAAGAGTTGTTCATCGGAAAACATTCATTAATTTGCACTTACCTCCTTCATTATTGTCATTGTCCAATCTAGATAAGTGGTCGGCCAACTTGATTTTATTCCTTTTCTCGTCTGAATCTCAAGATCAAATTCTTGTAACAAGAGTATCCATCGATCAACCTCGGCTTAGCATCTTTCTTGGAAATCAAATACTTGATTCTTTGAATGATGCAGCTATAGACAATTACTCTTGTTCCAATTAAATAAGATCGAAATTTATCAAGCAAATACCCAGCAGAAGTTCCTTTTACGTGGTAGTATAGTTGAGTTGAGCATCATTCAGGTCTTGCTCGCATAGTAAATGGCATGCATCTTTTGTTCTTTCTTTGACCAAGAAGCGCCCCCACTGCAAAATCACTAGCATCACACATGAGTTCAAATGGGATATTCCAATGCAGGTGCAACAATAGTAGTGCGTAATCAACTTTTCTTTCAAAATCTGTAAGCTTCAAGGCAAGATTCATCAAATTCAAAAGGAATATCTTTCTCAAGTAAATTACACAAAGGTTTAGAGATCTTAGAAAAATCCTTAATGAATCGTCTGTAGAAGCCCGCATGCCCTGAAAGCTGCGAATGCCCTTCACTGAAGTAGGTGGAGGTAATTTTTCAATTGTCTCAATCTTTGCTTTGTCAACTTCAATCCCTTTAGCGAAACTTTATGGCCAAGGACTATTCCTTCTTGAACCATAAAATGGCACTTCTCCCGATTTAGTACCCAGATTAGTCTCTACACATCTTTTAAGCACTAAAGCAAGATTATTAAGGCAAAGGTCAAAAGAATCACCAAATACGGAGAAGTCATCCATAAATACCTCAATTGGTCGCTCCACCATATCCGGAGAAGATTGACATCATGCATCGTTGAAAAGTTGCGGGTGCGTTGCACAATCAAATGGCATCCTTCGAAAAGCAAATGTCCCATAAGGACATGTGAAAGTTGTCTTTCTTGATCTTGGGAGCTATGGCAATTTGGTTGTACCACAGAATATCCATCCAGAAAGCGTGTATGTTAGGCCGTGATGTCAACATTTGATCAATGAAAGGGAGAGGAAAATGGTCTTTTTAGTGTTGCTTTGTTCAACTTCTGAGTCCATACAGACTCGCCAACCTTAACTTGATTCAGTGGGGATTAGTTCATTGTTATCATTGGTAATTACTGATCATTACCTCCCACTTTTTAGGTACACATTGCATCTTGTCTTCGACCTACGAACTATCGTGAGATGGGGTAAATGATTCCATCCAACCATTTAATAATCTCATGCTTGACTACTTCCTTCATTATTGGATTCAACCTCCTTTGATGTTCAATGGTGGGCTTTGATCCTTCCTCTAGGAGAATCTTATGCATGCGATTGATGGGCTTATTCCTTTGATATCTGTATGGTCCATCCCAAAGGCTTTCTTATATTCTCGCAACAATCTTAGCAATTTCTCTTCCTGCACACTATTAAGAGAAGATGAGATAATAAGCTGGTAAGGTAGAAGATTCTCCTAAAACACATACCTCAAATGATCGGGAAGTTGCTTTAGCTCCAACTGCAGTGGTTCTTCAACTCGAGGATTTCATTGTAGTCCCATCTTTCATGGACAACTCTAACTCCTCAAATTGTTTTTCCGACATGATTGTAAGATGGTGATGCATTAAGCCATTGCAAAACTCAAGGGATTCCGCCTATCCTCACAAGGTAGATTAATAATAGCATCTTCTAAAGGATCGATTACTAAAACCAATAGTACTAGATTCGAATTTGCTATCATCAATAACATTAATCATGAGGCATTCATCGGATTCTTGAGGATATTTCATCGCTTTAAAGACATTGAATGTTACCTCTTGATCTTGTACCCTCATGTCACTCACCTTTTTGTACATCTATGAGAGTTCTACCAGTAGCTAGGAAAGGTCTCCCGAGAATGATTGGAACCTCTCTATCCTCCTCCATGTCTAATACTACAAAATCGTAGGAAATATGAATTTGTCAACTTTCACTAAAACGTCTTCCACCACTCCTTTTGGGTAGGTGAGAGATCTGCGCTAATTGTAGAGTTAGATTGGTGCATTTCACCTCCATCAATCCAAGTTGCACCTGTGAGCGAAAGAGGCATCGATTTATACTAGCTCACCAAATCACGTAAAGCTTTACCAAAAAATTTGTTTCCAATAGTACAAGGAATAGTAAAACTCCCTGGATCTTTTAGCTTTGGCGGAAGCTTTTTTACGTAATATGGCACTCTTGATAAGTACAACAGTTTCAAAATCTCCAAGTCTTCTCTTTTGGACAAGATTTCCTTCATAAACTTGACATAGCTAAGATTCTCCAAAGCTTAGAAAAGGAATATTAATATGAAGTTTCTTGAATACCTCACAGAAACTTATTGAATTGCTTGTCCATCTTTTGCTTTTGAAGTCGTTGTGGGAATGGAGGTGGAGGGGTTCTTCCTTCTCAGATTTCTTCAATGGAAAATGCTTTCTTCAAAATTGCTTTCTTTGATTGTTAAGCATGAATTTTTCGTCTTTATTTTCTTAGGGTTTTGAATAGGCTCATCCAGCGATTCTTTGCCACTCACCGAGTAGTGACCTTGCATTGTTCATTATTACCTCCTTTAGGATTGGTCTGTGTTGCTCGGCAAACTACCTTGAGAGGCGATTATTCATAAAACCAGATAATTGCCACTGGCCCATTTGAACCTCGAATTAGGATAGAAGCTCCTTGACTTTGAAGTTGATTCATACATTGTTGAGTACTCTTAGTCAATTGTAAGATGGCTTCTTCCATTCTGATTTCTTCTCTTGTTGTGGAGCTTGTTGTTGGAACCCGGAGTGGTCCCATCGGTCTAGGCGATGATGAAGCTTCTTGGTTATTTCTCCAAGAAAAATTTGGGTGATTCCTCAATAGGGATTGTAAAAATTTGAATTTGGGTTATGTTCTTAGATTGAAGTTACCCACATAATTAGCGAGTTTAAGAATTAAAGAGCATTGATCAACGAGAATGGGGTCGAGCAATACTCACAGTTATGAAAGGGCTGCGAATAGCATGTATTGATTGTTGATTGGATTGACTCCCCCAATTGAGTCTAGCTTCTTGGTCACGTATGACTACTTGTGCAGATAAAGCGGATAAAGTATCTACTTCATAAATTCCTGCCACTTTCCTTTGTGATGCTCTTTCGAGTAGGCCATTCATAGTTATTGGAAGCCATCTCTTCCAATAAATCATAACCTTCATCAACCAGTTTTGTTCATCAATGCACCACCGGCATCGATGGTTGACCTCGAGGAGAGTTAGTCAAGCCATTATAGAAAGTTTGAACTTGAAGCCACTTTTGTACCCCATGATGAGGGCATCTTCTAAGTAGATCCTTGAATCTCTCCATGCCTCATACAATGATTTGAATCATATTCTTTGAAAGAGGTAATTTCATTCCTCAGCACTTTGCACTCTTTGCGAGGAGGGAAATACTTAGCTAAGAATTTTTGTGCCAACATATCCCAAGTAGTGATAGAGCTATCGGGTAGAGAATTCAACCAACTTTTAGCCTTGTCTCTTAGTGAAAAGGGAAAAATTCTTAGCAAGAATAGCATCCTGTAGAACATCCATTGTGCTTGAAAGTGTCACAGATCTCCAGAAAATTTGCTATATGAGCATTTGGGTCTTCATGAGGCAAACCTCCAAATTGATTATTTTGCAGCATCTGGATCACTCCTAGCTTAATCTCAAAGTTGTTAGCTTGTATTGGAGGTCTGACAATACTTGAATGAACTCCATCAACAGTAGGAATTATATAATCCCTAAGAGTTCTTGGGTGTTGATTAGCTAGCCCAAGTTCTTGATTTCTGTTATCGTCAGCCATTCTTCTTTGTTGCAATAACTCTTGACGACGTTCTTTTACGTTTTATACGGCAAGTTAGCTCAATCTCAAGATTAAGAGGAATTAACTCCTTGTCTCGAGCACTGCGCATAAAACAGTTCGAAAAATTAAAAAGAAATAAAAGAACAAGTTTAAATTAAGATCAAGTATGCTAGCATTAATAGTAGTAAAATAAAGGATTAATCCCCGGCAACGGCGCCAAAAACTTGATGTGGTAAATCGCAAGTATACGTTATCGCAAATCAAGTAATATAGTAGTAAGAAAGTGTCGAACCCACAGGGATTAATTCTAAATTTGACTATCTACTAAAAGTTTGCAAAACTTAATCTTATTTAAACAACTTAATAAGAGATAATTTATGAAAGACTAAAGATTAAAGTGAACAAGAAGATAAAGTTAATGATCAAATTAACCAAGCCTAGGATTGCAATTATTCCTCACACTTTACTTGATTCATTTACTTCTATCTAAGATCAATTAATTATCTGAATTGTTAACTAGAAATCCTTAACTTATCTATAAGCCTCTTTCGATGGTCAAATAGAAATATCCTTAATTAATGATAAACTATATGTCTATGTCTATCAAATAATCAAGAATTCATTAAGTTCCGATTTCATTAATAGTTACATATGTTATATAGGTATATGTCTATCCTATATAAACTCAAGGCTTTCGCACAAAGATCATATGTTATCTTACCTAGATCTAAAACCAAAATCCCTTTGTCAAGTTGCTTAAGGTTTATCAATTCAATTTAGTTAATGGCCAATTAATTAAAAGCATTAAGAACAAGTAAGATAAACAATTCAAGATAATCAACCTACTCTTGGATATGATAAACGAATCAAATTACGTGTGAGTTCAAATTGCAATCCCTAGTATAGAAATTTAGCTACTCATTATATTAAAGGAAACAAAAGAACAAGTGAAAAGCATGATAGAAATGAAAGTGGTTGTTGGTATTAACAAGAACACAACGGGCTAGAGTTTCGGGATTTACTTTAAACAAATTGGAAGATCTAACCTTGAAATCAAAGTATAAATCTCACAATTTATCAAAGCTTCACCCCTAACTCTAGGAAGAACCTTAACTAGACATCAAGATGAAGAAACTTGAATAAGATGAAGATTATATTATACAAACTACAAGAGCTTTGGGATTTCCTTTAAACAAATTGGAAGATCTAACCTTGAAATCAAAGTATAAATCTCACAATTTATCAAAGTATCACCCCTAACTCAAACTACAATGAGAGAATTCAGAAATGGGATGCCCTTAAGTGTGGCAAATGCCTTCCTTTTATAGGCAAAGGCTAGAACTATTCAATTACAATTTTGTCAAATCTCTTTGCACATGGGTTGAAATTTCAGCTCCGAAGATTATCAAATTCGTCATTGCTCCCGTCATAATTTGGAAATCTTCTCTTCATGAAAGTTGTAGCACATGCAGTCGTGAAGAACATGTCAAAATTCAGCCAGATCTAATGGTTGGATCTTGAGATCTGACCATTTTTCCGAAACTACTCAGATTATATCAAAGATGACAGCCACCAACTTGTTGCCTAATTTTGACCCACTTCCGGTGCTAATCTGGAAATCTTCATTTTTAGGAAAGTCATAGAGAATTATGTCATGCATGACATATCCAAATTCCAGCTACATCCAACGGTTAGATCTTGAGAAATCACCAAATAACCGAGTATAGGTTTGAGCAGAAATTTTCTGATTTGTCCTGAATTTGATGTAACCCAAAATTCACTGAGTTTAGGTCTTCATTTCTCTCTTAATTTGAGCTATACTGATATCAACATCCAAGTTCATGATATTTTGGTTCAACAACTGCTTTGAATAGTCCTTCGGGTGTTCTGCTCAATTTGTAACAACATAACCAATATATGAGGAATTATGCAATTTTCACTTCATATATGCAATAATTTCATAAGAATAGACCAATGAGAGGTGCTAAATTATGCATATAAAATATGTTTATCACATACCATCGTGAAAACTTAACCAAGACTAAATATATTGATGGCTCATTCTTTCCCCTTGCTTGGTACTATCACCTTTGATAATTTCTTCTCACTTGTAACCAAAATTCAAATTTAATAATGAAGAAAACAGAGGATTGGCTGAACAGATGGAGACAGAATAGTGGGAGAATGAGGAACTGCGGAAAGTTGACCATGGGGTTTAAACTCAAACTGGTAGTGGTGACAAATAGAAACAGAGGTTTTGAATTTGAATTATAGCACAAAAGTTCAGGTTCTTTGCCTGCTACCTTTTTCTTCTGCATTTTAATCTTCTCTTAATTTTTCAAAAAAATATTGAATTTGAAACCAAATGTTGAACTAGAAAAAAAAAACAACATAGAGACGAAAAGAAAGAGGTTGGTAGAGTAGATACCACTACCAAATTCCTAACCAATGATTGAATTACTTTTGCTTTTTCTTCTCTTACAAGTCACAATTAAATATGCAAATTTTCTCTTATTGATGCTCCAATCCAATGGCCAATACTTTGTAACCTAATAATTTAACCATCAACATGTGAAACATAACAATGGAAGATATCATCCTTTATCATGAATTATGCTTCACCATAGCCAATTTCACATAAACCTTAAGCTTTCAATTTTGTAATTTCCCTATCAACCATAAAGTTTCTAAGTATTACTAGAGTTTCAAGATTGGAACTGCCCCTCAATAGATCTTAATCCTCCTCTCATCCCTCGTCCCAATCGTTATAATATTTCCTCTGAACAAATTATTAATGGTATCACAAAGACCAAAATCAATCAACAATCCAATATTCAATTTTCAAACAGATAAAATAAACTCAAATTGTACCCGATTATATAATCTGAAGATAACAAAATGCAATCAAAAAACAAAAGAGATATGGAGGAGCTTACTAGGTACTACGAAAAAAAAATCATCGAGCAAATCATACTAACCAATACCACCACATGCTATCTAGCTTGGTTGTTCCACATATCAAATTCGATCACGCGCACAAACTCAAAGCCCTAATCAATCATCACCATCGAATAAACCAGAATTCCACTGCATTGATTAACATGCAAGCATATGCAAAAGCAAAAAATGAATTAGAGAACACAAATGGAGATCGAACAAAGATAGTAATTCGAATCCACAATATAGATATGTGAATCTGAGAATTCTCATAAATGAAACAAATGAAGTGAGAGAAAATTTACCTACGTGTCATACCTCTTGGATAGTTTTAAGTTTCCAATAAGAATCTCGTTTTGCAAATTCCTTCGACCTTGACATCAATGGCAATGACAGAGAGAGAGAAGTGAGGTGGCAAAGCTTGAAAGTGAAGCGAGAGTAGCAAGATGGTTGGCATTTAGAGTACTTTAAAAGGATGGGTGTTGACACTCAAATTTGTCCTAAAATTCTTATTTTCATCAATGAGCATTATACCAATAAATTTTGATCTGATCCATTTACTAAGCTTAAACACATTGCTTTAAAAGGATAATGATAAATAAAATAAAAAGAAAATTAATTTTGATTTGACATGTAAAAAAAGGGAAGAATCTCTACTGATCCAGTAAAAATTTAGAATATGGAAATAAATTTGAATTCAAGAATACATTTAATGCCATATTAATGGTAATTTGAAGTTTGAATAATTAATTGATTCTGATTGCACAAATTGATCTTGATTGATGGGAGAAGCTTATTCTAATTTACCCTAATTAATTGAGCTGATTGAGGTGATGAGAGTAATTATTTGGGCTATAAATAACTAATGGTAGAAAAACCTTATGAGAACACACATGGGAAAAGGGCTGTAAGAGAAGAAAGAGAGAAAAAAATACACAGAGAGAGAGTCATAACACTCAAAGTGAGATAATACACACAAAACAAGGGAGAAGGAATGAGAAGATAGAAAAAGCCTCTCCCAATTGCCCTTTCGTTTGGGAATTCAACTCAAGGTATGAGCTTAACATTTTTCTATTCTTTGCTTCTTGCATAAAATAGTGGAGATTTTTGTATCCATGGCCGAAATTCCAATATAGCCACCATGAGCCATTCTCCTCTACTAACAGAAACAAGCTACCATAAACCCTTGCTCACACTAGCATATTGATATTTGTTCATGCCTTTTAAAAAAATAATAATAATAATGATGAATTAAGATTTTCAACGATGGATAATTAAAATTAGCTATGACATTAGCAACGTTTTAATTCTTCCGGAGGTGAGGGTATCTCTTTGGTTTTACCATGGGTATTGGTAAGCCTCACACGATGCCTAATAAAAATCTTAAATTGTTATTTCATCATTTTTTTTTATATTTTATGTTACATTTGTTATGTTCTTTATCATGAATTATGGAGTAAGATCCCAACGAAGGAATAATCAAAATTAGTTGTGATGGCAACAACATTTTGACATTATTGAGGTGAGGAGAAATTTTGATAGTTTTGTCAGGAGCGCTGGCGAGACTTTAAAAATCTTCAATAAAAAATCTTATTACATATATTTATTATTATTATTTTTCTATGACTTATGATATTAATCAATTTCAAAGTATGTTCGCATCCATCATTTAATTAAAACATTTAAATCTGACTGACGATGGAAAGATTAGGAAAGGATTGTGGTACCGATCAACTAAACTCTTCACAATATTCTTAAGGCTATTAATATTAGATTTTGCCGGAGCACTGACGAGGTCTAATTTTTATAATTAAATAAATAAAATATTTTTATAATAAAATAAAATAAATGTGAACAAATTAACATAACCCTAACTTTGTGATGGTGGTAAATTGAAATTTCATTTTATCACTCATTCCAAAAATTTCATTTTCTGAAAATCATTCCACAAATCACTCATTCTAAAAATTTCTTTTTGTAAAAATAATTTAAAAATCTCATATTTTATTTAGAAATCTGTTCTTAAAAATCTGATTTTTTAATTTACTACCTTCATGTAACATGTTGTGGGCTTACATTTGTTTCATACAACAATGGCTATTTGGCCACTAATTCTCTGTCTTAATCATTTATCATTTTTTGATATTATGTCAGACACAATGAGACATTTAAAAATAAAAATAATAACAATTTTTGTTTAAAATAATAAAGGACCAATTTATTTAATTTAGCAAGATAGCAATAGATTAAATAGGTAACTATTCTTAAAATGGACGGTGTAGGGTACTAACACATTTCCTACCCGTAATCTACCCCTGAACCTAAACTCTTAAACGCATACTATTTTCTTAGGTTTTCAATCACACTATTCCATTTTTAATAGAAGAATCAGTTGGTAGCGACCCCAAATAATTAAATTTTAGTTGCTTTCTCCCATTGCGGCACCCTTCAGGATGGTTGTGACAATGGGAATGAACAGAGGGTGTAGAAATGAGAATTGGCTTGACAATACTGCTAAAACTGCTTGTTTATACTTTATAGTTACAAAAATATATACCATTTTTATGTTTGTCACTAAAAATAGCCATAGGTATATGACATTTTTCTTGTAGTGAGTTGGCATTTGAATATGAAATTTTTTTACGATGTCAATCAAAATGTTATAGGTTAGCCGCTTGTATTAATTGTTTTATGATTAATAGATGGATGGACGAGATTGTTAAAGATTTGAAATTTGAGTGATTAAATTAATATAATTAATCTTTATAAAGATGAAATTAATAAAAAAATCTATAAAATACAAAAAATAAGTTTTACTATATTATTAAATCTAAAATCATTGGGAGTTCTCTTAGTTTCTAATAACTACTTTTCTATTTATTACTATTTTACAAAAACTTCTTACTATTAAATACGTTAACCTTTTTTAAATACAAAAGGTGAACTTACTTGTGAGAGAAATGATCTTTACACGAAAATGAAAGAATCTAGAGTAATCAAATCGACATGAGAGTCCAACCACATTGCATTGTCATGACTCATGTTGTATATTTAAAAGAGGTTGACCTCCTTGCGACAATCCTTTTGCCCAGGCACAAAGGCCCTTGGTGCAACACCAAGCATCAATTTCACTTGGATTGGAAGGTGATTTAGTGGCAAGGAGATGATTCCATACTATAATTCAGTGAAGGAACTTTGGGGCACCCTTTTAAAAATCTACCTTGTGCCGTAGCCAAAACAAGCCACCCTTGCAAGAAATTAAATAGTTTAAAAAAAACTGTGCCAATTCAAAGAAAGTTTTCCTATACATTTATGCAATTTAGAAGAATTCAATGGATCCATGTAATTTAGGAGGATTCAATGAAAGGGCCTTACTTCAAATCAAATCAAAGAATTTCTTGGGAATCTTACAAGGAGCAGTAAGGTGTGAGACTGCTAATTCCTTTTTCCCAATTCAAATTTAGGTGTGACTTGATTGACAAGAGAACTTGGCACATTTGGACTATCATGGATTTGAACCAGAGACCTCATCCATGAGAGAGAATCAATTGAGAGAGAATCAATAAATTTCTTTCACGATCAAGAAGTACTGAATTCTTTCTTTTTTCTAGATAGGTCTTGTTGAGATTTGTTCTGATTGAGTGTTGATTTTACATTATTTATTTCCATGTATATATTATCTCCTTTAATTGTACATACCATAATTTAGAAAATTGATGTAAATACTGATTTTCATATCCCTAATATCAAGGGATTTAGTTTGTAATAATTATTATAAATTCAGCAGCTAAGAGTCATTGCTCTTAAGTAATTCAATCCAAAACCTTAATGTCTCAAGTGGTCTAAAAGGAAAAGAAATGTTGGAATGCAAACATGCATTTATTATTGAATTCATCCGACTCAAGAATGCAGTACCTATATTGATATTATTCATTTATTCAAGAGTTAATAAATATGCTAATTCATTCTATCAAAATTTTTACCTATCTAACGTTTTCTTTTTCAAGAATGTTATACTGCACGTTTTGAAGATGTCTCCGTAGGCCAATTTGGCCAGACAAATCTTTGTACCCATCTTTGCATATCTTTGTCTGAGACTCCGAGCTATGCCTCTATTTTTATATTATAGTTGGTAGTCAACATGTAATTAGGATCTGCCAATTGTACAAGTTAATCTTCCGACTATGTTTTCGGATAGACACATTATAACTAATACCACATTGGATGTAAACATAATATATATAATAATATTCACCAACATAAAGTATAGTACAATATTTGCATAATGCTCATATATAATAAAATAAGCAATTAAAGAGGAGTGCTTATCCAGTCGAGTAAGCATGCATGTATGTTTCCACCAAAAAAAAAAAAAAAAAGCATGCATGTATATACCCTTTTGAATATTTATGATTTCTGATCGCCGTGTCTTCAAGTTTTCCAAATGGCCGCACTCCTTCACCAGGAGCTTTACTGCTTTAGAATCTTCTCTAATATGGGTTTTTTTTTTAAGGTTTCTTTAAGCAATGGCCTTTTTATTATTATTATTAAATATACTGAGGTGTTATTGTTAATTACAATTTAAATAACTAATTTTTGTTCAAGTTCTCATCTACGGTCTACCTCAAACAAACAACCAAAACATATGACAGGGTAATTTTTTATGACTACGATGTCCGCTGAAAAGCACTACTACTTTGTGTCCTTCCATAAAAATATCTATTTGTTTTTTCTTTTAATTGTTAAAATGCACTCAGCTCTAAACCGTGTGCTATCTTTCTGAAAAAAAAAAAAATCTTTCTATCTACTATATATTGTTTTAATATAAATTGGGGGTGTTTAAAATTTAGTCGTGTCTAATTCGGTTGGAAAGTCAATTTCAAACTAAATAGTATTTCACATTTTAAAAATTTTACAAATCATACGAAATTACCAAACCAAATCATAAGTTCCTAACTTAAGGGTTGAACAAAATCAAACCATGTTTTACGATTAAGTTCGATTCTTTGGTTCCAAATCACAGTTTATTGATATTTCAATTTTGACTAATAGTGTTATACTTAATCTAATAAATTTAAAAGTATTGGCCAATGAAAATAGTAAAATAAAATAAAAACTTATGATAGCACATAATTCAATATGAAATTCTTGCATTATTCAATAACAATAGCAAATAAGAAATAACAACAAAAATACATGTAATGATGCAAAGGTAGAAAATATAAAGTAATAAGTCAACAATTCTAATATTATATATTAAATATATAAAAAAATATGTTTTTAAAATATTATAGATATAATATATGTATACTCAAATTGATTCGCTTCATGTGATTCAATTAACCCATGAAACTGTAAATCAAACGTATAAAACATTTTTATAAATAAAATCCAACTATATATAATAGAAAAACTAGACCAAGTCAGAAAGTGGTTGAATTTATGAAGTTTATTTTAAAACTTTGTACTCCCCAAAATATGAATGTGAAAATGATCTATTCTCGTCAGCTAGCTGGATGATCGAGCAACAATACATGAATATAGGCTTTTCACCGAACTTCCACTACAACAACAAATACAAACCAGTTGTAATATTTAAAAAGTTTAATTTTGATTAATTGTCAGTGTAAAAAAGTTATATTATTATCTATTTATGTATTGTCAATTTATTAAAAGAGTTTGATTATCACAATAACTACTTAAAAATTCTAACTTTTTTTTAATAATGTGTCAACACTTTATTAAATGATAATTGTTGTTACTTTCTTTTACTTTTTGCAATTTACGTTAATGTTTTGTTCTTTAATTCCTTTACATTTATTGTACTTTTACTTGCATTAATTTATTATTTTTCATCTATTTTTTGCAATTTATATTACTTTACACTGCTCTTTGTCATTGCATTTTTACTCTTTCTTTTCCCATGCCAAGTTTAACAAGACATTTTCATACGAGATTACCACATAACTTAGGAGTCCACATTCAACTGATAAATATATTTATTTGTTGAAGTTTGCATTTAACAAATTTTCCCATGAACAAATTGGCATGCCCAATGGGACGAGTTCAGAGTAACTCGTAGTGTCACGGACTTTGTTCCCACAAAAGATTCATTATATGTGTTTAAGAAGTGAAAGGTATATTCGTTCTTCCCATTCTCAAAACACACGAACCATGAGTAGTGCAAATAACTAAGTGTCGAATGCATCAACGGCCGACGTCACTATGTCACCTTCAACCGGTGTTGGTTCAGGCCTTATAGTTGACGAAGTACCAACTGGTGCTCGTTAGAGTAATCCAGTGTTGGAACTGGATAGTCTTTTGGGTGAAATCGCACCTGTCGCTTTGCCTTCACCTTTTCTGACAAATCCAATCGATACTGAAGTAGAAAAGATTGAGGGCATTGACACGAAGCTGGATGACTTGATAACCATGATGTCGGGTGGCCATAGAAGCTTTTCTCAATCAGCTCGTTCATCCAACCAACTTGGGCAAGATTCTAGTGATTCCCACGTTGCTAGTTTATTGGTTGAGTTGAAAAGCACTTTCAATCAATCCTTTGAAGACTTGATTTCTAACCAATCTCTTCAAGAAAGGATGATGGTCATCTCAACAGAATTAGAGCCTCTTTCCCAACAATTGCCAATAATAATGTAAAAAAATTATACACTGACAGTGGATAAAAATTAAATCCATATTTAAAATAACTTTGTTGGTTATTGACTCAATTGGTATAATTAAACTGTATTAATTTAAAGGTCTTAGGTTCAATTATGATAATTCCTCTTCTAGACTTTTATTTACTATAAAAAGAATTTGTTGATTATTCATTTAACTAATTCTATAAACTTACTTGTTGCCGATGCAAATAACACCTTTTTCAAGCATTTTCATAAAATAAAGGGTTCGTGTAAGTTTTCTTTTGATTTTAGCATATTAAGAGATTTGAATGCTTTAAAGTGCACCGAATAAAGTGGAAGAAGTAATTACTCATAAAAAACTAAATGAATGGGTTTTAACAAATTTATATGTTATTATTCATGTGCTTATATTTTATTAAAATCTAAATCGTTATTTTTTTTAATCAATGATTATCAATACTGTATTTTAATCTCTAAAGCAGACTTTACATTTCTTTATATCTTGATTTCATATTAAAAAAGAAAAATACTAATTCCAAACAAATTGAAGACAACAACTTTATACTATATGTAGAATATTTTTTTTTGTTTGAAATTATAAAATTTAAGAGACCTATAAGTTGTTTCACCATTAAACCAAGTCACACTGTAATGAATGGATGCATATTATTACTGCTGTCAATTACAGTCCAACCCATTCGGTTTGACAATTCCTTCTAGGCCAATTGTACTGGTCCAATTCATTTTATGTAAAAATAACTATATAACCCAAGCCTTGCTTAGATCATACAAATACAATATTATAAAATTAAACTTAATAATTATTAATATTTTTTAATTGTGTACATATAAACATAATAGTTAATTATCAAATAATATTTATGTATGTTTTTCTTATCTTTTATTTAAAATATAAGAAATCATTTTACGATAAAAAATTAAGTTAGAATAATAAATCTTGATTTAGACACTACATACTATGATTATAAGAAGAAGATTTGCACAAGAGTACAACTATAAAGTTATAACAAATGATCACATGGGTCATATTTTGAATGGAATGAAATATTATTGTGTAATCCAACAAGTTACACATGACAATATAATACAATAAGCAAATATTTAAATATTTATAAGATACATAAAATGACCAAATCCACAAATTCAAAATTCATAATAGTCAAATTGATTAACATTTAACATGCATATATATATATATATATATATATATAATCACAAATTAATATTTAACATACATACATAAATAAAAGTTGAACATGCATTTTTATTTGCATAATCATATTTAAATGACACTTATAAAAAAAAATTAAGTGAAATTTGTCAATATTTTTCTCTTTCTAAGTGTTGTTAGTTAATATTTTCTCTCTTTGTAAGTGATACATGCATGGCAAAATTTTCTCTCATTAGTATTAAATTTTCATCACAAATTAATGTTTAACATGCATGCATATATATAATCACAAATTAATGTTCAGTATACACAGGTATAATCACAAATTAATATTTAATTTACGTACATATAATCACAAATTAATAATTAACATACAAGCATATAATCACAAAGTAACGTTTCATGTATTTTCATTAAACGCATAATCTTATTTAAGTAACACTTATCAACATTTTCTTTTTCCTAAGTGACATGTGTCAAAATTTCCTTTTAGGGTCTAAAGCTTACAAATTTATTTCCATATTCACATTAAAGAAACAAAGCTGGTGAACCGATTAGAGTCTCCTTCGAAATATTATTACTTTTTGAATCTTAATATAACTTAAAGTTGGCCAAATAACTGAAACATTATCAAGAAAAGATCTTAGAGTCTTGATATATCATCCTCATATCTCCTATAATAGAATCTATAGCAAAATCAGCATCAGCTAAGCTAATCTAATCTATATCATTTTAATATGCATTTTATTATCATTTAATATTATTTATTTCATACATTTTTATCACCACTTTCTCATTAATGATTAATTTTTTAATCATTTTCTGACAATTATTTTTTAAATGACATTTGTCAAGTTTTTATTTCTTTTTAAAATTCTACTTGTCAATATTGTCTTTGACAGCTCTACAGATCATAAAACAATAATCAAATTAAAAACCTTTGCGTAAAATGCGTTACGGTCTTACCAAATACCATAAAATCTTTTCTTTATATCGGAGCCAAGAATCAAAATACTATACAACCTCAAATATCTATGATAATAAAAAAAATCATAACATCATATAAATTACACAATATTATTAAAGACACTAAATATCAAATAAAATATCTTTCAACCAACAAACAAATTATACATTCATAAAATTTAAGAATTAAAATATTTTAATGTGTCTGCAAAATTAAACATATCATGATATCATGTCCTATCATGTCATACAGATTGAATAAAAAAGGAAATTAGAAATTCAAAAATCTTAACTCAAGTACCATTATTTTATTTATTATTATTTTTTTTTGGTACATACATTATTTTATTTTATTTTATTTGGAGATTACTTGACTTGGGAATCGGAAGACACTATCAGCTCCATCTTCTAACTCGGTTATAGACCGCTTCTGCAAAATCAGCCTATGTTCATATCCCTTTCTTAGGTGGTCTTATTATTATGCTCGTTTATGTTTGGTGCTAAAGAAAAAGTCAATTTGGGAGTTATATTATGTTTTTTCATTTTTTATTAAAAAAAATGCATGCACAGTAAACAAAGACAAGAAGACGCAAGAAGTATAGATAAGCATCTCTTTTAATATGTGTGCGGCATCTTATTCTTATGATTTGTTGCATATAAAATTAGATAAATGGGAAAACTTATAAACTAATTTTCAGAAATCAACTTATTTTAGTGCAGAACATTCCATTATGGATAAATATGCTTATGCTATAAATTAATTGAATTTTTACGAAGAAGATTTGTTATTTGTGGAGCCTTGTATAAAAATTAATTTGATAAAAACAGGCCAAAAATTATTATAATGTAAAATAAGGGTTTCTCATTTGAAATCATCTTATTCATTCTAAACCTTCTGTGTTCATTTCCAGCTTTGACTAGGGGTGTCGCCTATCACAAATCCTAATTTGTAAGGTGTAAATAGACATTTAAGATATTTTATCTTGTTTAAGTGAAATCTTGATAAAAAAAAAGTAAATAAAATTTTCATCTCAAATCACGTTTGGATAAAAATAATATTTTGTTACTTTTATGATGAAAGAAAACATGTTTGTATGTGTATTAATAAAAATACCCTTGTAATTTGATATTATATTACTATTTTAATAATATTAAAATAAATATAACCTAATAAAATTTTAAAATATTATTATAGTTATACTCAAAGTAATTTTATTTACAATACTCTAAATAAACATAACTTTTTAACAAATTTATTTTACAAATCAATTTATTTAACATCAATTTATTAACAATTAAACTAAAAATAACTCATTTTTTTTAATTACACATCTAAAAGTAATTTTTATCAACATTATCTAAACAACATTCATTTAACAAAAATTTTAAATCAAGATTTTTAAACATAAATCATTTCACTCAAACTCACTTATAGCAAAAATCAAGTTTATAAAACCAAATTCATCCAAAATTAAGTTTACAAAATCTAATCAAAAAACACACTAAAGGGTTTTAGATCAAGTCTAGATTTAAGTTGAATCGTCTACTCTTTTTAGGAAGAAAATATTCTAAATGGTAACTAAAAAAGAGAAAAGAGAACCTTTATTTATATTTATATTTACAGAAATAAATCCAAATCCACATATACAGGACAAATGTTAGAAGTTGAAATTTGGATAGCCAAGAGCCATATATATATTTTGAGGTTGAACATTTTCTAAACTGATACATTTTAAAAAGTAAAAAACAATATTAAAAATTAAAATTTTATTTAAATAGTAATAGATAAATAATAAATAATAATTTATTTTTAAATCTTTTCCTTTATTTTATAAGTAAATATACTTAATATTTTATTCTCTAGAGTGTATTATGTATTTTGATTTTTGAGGATCCAAATCCTATTATGCTCCCTGGTGGTGCAAGATAACGTTTTACGAGTAGACACCTACATCCCAATCCAACGCATGCACACACCCCAACAAGCCCAGCGTGATTCCAACGCGTGGAATGATCAAACTTCAATTCAACACGGGCAGTACTACCTTCCGTTCTCTACAGCTCAGCACCACACAATCCCTCTCTCTCTCTCTCTCTATGTATACCCCCCCCCCCCCTTCCTTTATTGCGGTCCCTCCCCATTCACTCCCAGTGTTCCGTTGCCATGTTTCATTTCATTTCAGCATTACCTGCAATTCCAAATCTCCTTTCATTCTCTCTCTCTTTCTCAGCCAAGTAATTCCCCTTCTCTTTCGCTCCTCTTCCGATCTTCCATATCTTTGCTTGAACTGTTCAGCTTCGAGAAACACCGATTTCGAGCCCGTGTTACTCCTTCCTTCGTTTTCTCTTTCTTTTCTAAGCGTTTTTTTTTTTACCCGGAAATTTTCGTGAGAAAATCCGCTAGGGTTTGGTTTTGGTGTGTGAAGGTGTGAGTATGAGGTTGAGGGAGGAAATACCTTGTAGGAACGGTGATGATGCTGAGGAAGAGGAAGTAGAGGAGGTAACGGTGGCCCAAAATCAATGGTGTCCGGTGGTGAATGCTGGATTTTCTTCGCCTAAGGGAGTGGTTGTGGTTGGTTATGCTCTTACTTCTAAAAAGATTAAGAGCTTTTTGCAGCCAAAGCTTGAAGGTTTAGCTAGGTAAACCAAAAATTCATCTATAAATATTGCAAGCAAAAGCAAACACCGCTAATTAATGATTCTAGTTGCGCGCCTTTGTTTTCTTTCCAGTTTTTCAATTTCATGAAATTGATTTTTTTTTTCCCTTTGAAAAGTGTCTTTCTCTCATCACACTCGACTTTGGACAGAATATTAATGTTTGGTTCTTTTCAACTAATAAGATTCTTCCAACACGTGTCGTTTTCATTTGGTTGGCGAGAAAGTGAAAGGAAATTATGTAATCTTCAGAGTATCTACTAATAATGCGAAGATATTTTACCAATTTTTGTTGTTTTTATGGGAAGTATAGGAAACCATACTCTGTCTGGAAAAAGTTAATAACCCCTGGCAACTGAATTTAGTCACAATGTAGTTATGACATCATAGATCTGTCTATGAGCCTTATAAACTTTGAGTACATGAATCTGTACCTTTTTTTTTCCTTCTAGTGTCTACTCTGCTTATCCATCAATTGTATGGTTTAATAATGTTGATTTTGTAGTTTATACTATGTTCAAGTACTGGCATGGTTGCTGATTACAATTGCTACAAATTTTCGTGCAGGAATAAGGGGATATTATTTGTTGCAATCGACCATAATAGGGATCTTTCGGATCAAGGTCCTTTTGATATTGTGTTGCATAAGGTTAGAATTTTTCTTTTCCTACCTGAGTTTCCTCTTCATTCCTTTCTTTATCTTTTTTATTCTATATTGTTTTTCACCTGCTGCAATGGTGCATGTTGTTCACAAAAAAGTTCAATATATCGTGCTCACTGTTCGTAATTCCATGTATCACATGCTTTAATGATTTATTGCTCTGTTTAACTGGGACTGATTCTTCCATTTTGTTTCTTGGAAAATGCAGTTATCAGGGAAAGAGTGGCGCCAGGTTCTTGAGGTGGGTCCAATTTAGATTTCGCCGTATGTATATATTGTGATGATCAACCTTGATGATGATTATGCTTGCTGCTGGTATTATGTAACTGATGCTAATTGGGATGAAAGAAACACTGGAAAGGCTGGTCAACGACCAGCTTTTCTAACTTCCTGTCTGACATAATTTGCAGAGTGCTTGCTCTATCTCCCATTATGAATCCTTGAACCAGTAGTTGAGGTCGAGGCCTCAAGGTTCCAGCAAGTGAGGATATTACTACTTTCGTGGCCATCTAGCTGATATTTTCAGGTTTTCTTTGGCAAATCTTTTCAAAAGATTTTTTTTCTTTTAAATTCTTTTGATTTTCTCCTGGGTGCAATGATACCCCTTTTTGGTGGCTAAGAGAGTTACCAATTCCCTTCTTATATTCTGATCCTCTAGAATACAGTATTTGCTATACTTCTACACTGGATTTAGGTGTTATAGGTTGGCTTTTCTCCAGGAATCATTTGATTTTGTAGTTGCCAAGTACCTATAGTACTTTGCCGGTTACTGCCATAACTATTTTGTTCACAAGTCACTACTGTACATTAAGGAAATATAGTCACTGAACATGAATTGTGGGGACTATCACATGTTCATTAACCAATGATTGCTGGTCATACTCTTCACTTTGCAGTTACATGCACGTATGACAATATAAGCCTTAGCCTAACCATCCAAGTGATAGTGTGTACATCTCTATTTATAGGCATTTATGGCAAGCCCTGAATTTGATTCATCCATTTTGTTTGAATGAGGCATATATAGATTAAGCAATGTAGAGACCTACAATCTTCCTAAAACATTACCTAAGCTGTAATAATAGCTACTTTTTATGCTATGCTTCCTTACTTGATATAGGTGTAAAATTGGATATCAAGAGTTACTAAATAAATGGTTCTGGATTTCGATCTTTGTCTTTTACGTTGGAATTTTGAGATTATACCTGCAATAAGTAGAAAATCCTCTATCGTTAGACCCATGCAAGATTGCACAGTCTCTTCAATTTTAGTGATTTGGTACAACTAGATCTTTACAATCTTACTTTAGCTTGACTTTATGGATACTACACTTTACAAATATCATCAATGCTGGAAATTCAATGCACAATTTGCAAAGTAGTTGTGGCACTTGATATGATCTATAATAGGTGAATTGGTGAAATATCAAATAGAAGAGTCTTTGTCAGTCCATTGCCATGTTCCAGATGTTGCTTTATGAGCTGTGGCGTCTAAAATATACGCACGTCCTCTGTATATTTAATTATTTTTTTGTGACTTGTACTACAAGAGGTAGGATGAAAAATGATTACTTTTGCTTTAAAAGAGAAGCAATATTTGGTAGAGATAACTTGAAGAGAATTGTTTGTGATGGTTGGGACGTGTGTGAAGTACAGATGCAAATGCTTTGTTTTGAAAGAGGAAGGAAGTTTAGGAAGGGAGATCCCAAGACGTGTAAAAGAGAACAAAATACAGCATAGTAGGATTGATAAGGAAAGATATGGATGCAAAATTCTTCGTAGAGAATGTAGGCTTAAAATAAGAGTTTGCCAAAATTGAGAAGGGTTGATGAATGATTAAATATTAATGCATGGCCCAAGAAATTCATGATTAGCTTATTCTTGTAATACGATTTTTTTTAGTTCACTTCTAGTTCTTCTGCTAACCACATTAGTGTCCTGCATCCCAAGTCAAACCTGTTCTGCTTATCTGCTAGAAGCCTAGAATTCTGTTTTTTTTTCAAAAAAAAAAAATTAAACATTGGTCTTCCTAGATCCAGTGTTATTCCTCTTCTCCTATTTGGTGGACATCTCATTGCAATGAGCTGAACCCAGTTCCTGATATCTTGGTCAACTTAATAGTTAAAACAACTATAAATATATTCTGTTAATAATCTTCTAAAGAAATTATTGAGATCGCCATTTCTTGGTCATTTTATATGTTGATCATTAATTAGGGTGAAACTCTCATGTTTGCATGAATCAGAGTTTTAATCATAATGCCCTCTTTGCTCTATTCTGACATGGACATAGCATTCCGGTGTTCATTGCAGTGTATTCTGAAGGGAACATAGACGTTGCATGTATCTTGTGAGAGCTGTTACTTTCTTTAGGAGAAAATGTGAACTGAACTAAGGATTCTTTATAATTACGGAGGAAATTGTATGTCTCAGCTTACTATACTTTATATATTAATAAATAGTCTGAGGATTCATTTGGAGAAGAATATTGTGTTCCACATATATTTGGCTGTTTATTCACAGCTTATTCTATGTAGTTATTTTTATAATATTTAGAGAACTAGTGACCTCTATTCTTAGTTCTTACCTCTTGGCTATATTTTAGGATTATAGGCAATCACACCCAGAAGTTACCGTTTTGGATCCTCCTGATGCCATACAACATTTACGCAATCGTCAATACATGCTTCAGGCTGTTGCTGATATGAACCTTTCTGATTCCTATGGTAATTTTTTTTTCACCTTGATTAAAGTACGGTTGGATGGAATTACTCTTTAGATAAGCTGTGTGTTCAGTCATGTTAGAGTTGGTGGCTAATGAAAATTGCCCTTATTAACTATCATGCAGGCAAAGTTGGTGTTCCTAGGCAATTAGTTATCAAGAGAGACGCAGCAGCCATCCCAGAGTTGGTCAACAGAGCTGGCTTGACTTTACCCCTTGGTATGTGTATGTTGGTTTTTCAACTACTTTTATATGCTGCTGTTATGCGATTTCTCAGAGCATGGATGCTTGGACATTTATTGTTACGCAAGGTTTGTATTTTTGTGTCAAAGTCATTAAAACTTAGAATAGGCATGGTAATTCTGTCCTTTTTGTGTGATTGTGTCTGATCGCATTACTTACTCCTTAATTGACTTGTGGCAATTATGAGCAACAAATTTGTAATGGTTAATTTGAACCTTCCTTGTTACGTTTGCAACTTCAAAATCATTTCAGTTGCAAAGCCACTGGTTGCTGATGGAAGTGCAAAGTCCCATGAATTATCCCTTGCTTATGAGCCTTACTCCCTTCAAAAACTTGAACCTCCTATTGTTCTTCAGGAGTTTGTCAACCATGGTAAGCAATTGCTGTTTATTTAGCAGTTTTTTGTAAAAGCACATCAGAATAAGTGAATAACACATGCAGTTTTCTTCTTGGTGTAGGAGGTGTTCTCTTTAAGGTATATATAGTTGGTGATGCTATAAAGGTAGTCAGACGGTTTTCATTACCTGATGTTAGCAAGTGGGAGCTCTCCAAAGATGGGGGAATTTATCATTTTCCAAGAGTTTCATGTGCTGCAGCTTCTGCAGATGATGCGGATCTGGATCCCACTGTTGCTGGTGAGTTATCATGTCTTAAATGTCTATTGGCAGTGCTTTTAAATCACTACAGCCAGACTTCACAATAGGATTGAGTTGAGTAGGCTGTTTGGTTTGCAGTCATTCTTTTGCTAAGAGGCATTTATATCAATGTTGTATGAAATTATCGAAACATGTGCCTTGCACACTGCAAAATGCACCTTGTAACCTTAATATGTGGTAAAACTGATGAATTCTGGACCAAAAGTTTTCTATATACCTTCACCTTCCCTCCTAAAAAGAGAAGGGGAAAAGAGCCACACTAAGAAAACCACTTCTTCCTTGTCCCAGCCATTGATGAACATAAGAGAAATTAGTTCCTGATTGGTTCTGCTGGGTTAATAACTTGATATATTCCTCGCTCATCCGAAACAAACATTCTTCATTTATGTTATAATTGTCATACTGTCATTTTGTGTCAATTTATTTCAAACAAAATGCTAATTCGTAATCTGTTTGATTATATAATTCCTAATTTGTCTGACCTAATATGGGGTTGGGTGGTGATAGGCATATTTTGACAGTTGAAAATCTAAGTTCTACTGACTTGTTAGGTTATTAATACATTCACTTTTGGAGGGATATAGAAAGGGATTGCAAATAAGGGCCCAGGTATCCAAAGCAAAAATGTATGCTGCTGCAGTCTCGAAAGTCTTCATGACTTCGCATTTGCTAGTCCCTTCTGATTTGCATGATCATTTTTCTCCCTGCAGAGCTTCCTCCAAGACCTTTACTTGAGAAACTGGCTAAGGAACTTCGTTGGCGATTGGTAACTTTCTCATCCTTTTGATTGAAGAAGGCTGCATGTTATTGATATAGGGACTATAATTATGCATTCTTTGCCATTATTCTCACTTCCAGGGTCTTCGTCTATTCAACTTGGATATTATCCGAGAGCATGGGACAAGAGATCTCTTTTACGTCATTGACATAAACTACTTCCCTGGTAAGTGGAAACCTTCATATAAAAGATCTTGCCGTTTGCTTCTTTCTTCTGATATTACCACTTGAGTTTATTTATAATCATCACTTTCCAACCTGGTCTTTGTACGACTTTTTTTTTCTTCCTTATTCACAAAATGGTTATATTCTCTTTCAATTTTGTGAGAATAATCTGGGATTCTAAACAGTTGCCTTAAAAAATATTTATGATTATTAAAGAAATTTTGTATTGGTCCTAACATAGTTTTCAAACTGTTGCAGGATATGGCAAAATGCCAGAATATGAACATATATTTACAGACTTCCTGTTGAGCCTGGGGCAGGGGAATTTTAAGAAAAAATCAGGCTAACTAACTCTTTCCAGCCCGTGATGGAAGTGCTGTCATGATGTAAGCACGTTTGCCTCTCATTTGGTTTGAAGCTCTAAATAATGTCTGCAGTACCTCAGAAAGCATCAATGCTGTTAATTTCTGCATTCGTTGCACAATGTGGTGGAAATGCCAGGATAAACTTTAAACGCTCGTGTTTTGGGAACTTTGGCCAGTACAGAACAACTGCTAGTCTTATGTTTGCGGGAAAATTTGTGCAGCCTTTCGGAAGTAACAAAATGTTGCTGTTGCATGAATTGTTGCATTAGCCAATATCAATACAGGGTCCTGTGCTAATCCCGATGTTCCGGCCAGTGCCTTGAGGACCGAAGGGGGAAATACCTGCAAGGCTCCAATGTTAAGGATTTGTCTTCGCAGAGGGGGTGAAGTTGACCTCGAATGTTGATAATATGGCCTTCCAGGTTGATTAGTTGACGGATTTCAAATGTACTGACCGTTCTTTGCTATATATAGGTATAGATATGGCTTTTTAACAGTAGGAATCTAATGCAAATTTTCGTCAGAGTACACTTTTTAGTCATGCAATTTATATAATCATACTTTATATTTAGTTGTATTTATCTCAGTAGAATGCCGAATTAACGGAATCAAACTACTAACCTCATGCTCTTGCGTTTAGCCAAAATGAGCTATCAGCAGCAAACTAAAGCATTCACGTAAAATTAACTTCGGATTAGTCTGTATAGTGTTTTCTTACCTTACTTCCATGTGTTCAAGCGTGGGGAAAAATCGCAGAGGAGAAGACGAGAAAAAAATAATTTAAAAATAATAGAGTTGTTATTAATCGTTTATTGAATAAAAAAATTGATTGGCAAAATTTTTTTTTTAAAAAAAGATTTAAAGTAAAAACATAAAAAGATGGTGCAAAAATCAGGTAAAGTGTGAGAGTTAATTATGCACAGGAATGGTAGAAACTTAATTCATTACATCATTGACATATTTGTCCTAAGATGATTATCTTAAGTTAATTGTGCAAATTTTATAACCTATATAATATCTATTTTATCCTTTTTAACATATAGAAAGATTAAACAAGTGCGAACAATTATTCACAAATAACAGAGAAATTAAATTGCGAAAATTTAAAGTTTGGCTGAAACACACGTTCGCATGTATCGCAATCTGATGAGGATTGAATCGCGTAATTCTAGAAAATGATTGCGAGTTAATTGATTTTAAAGAAAGAAATAATCGATAAAAAGAAAGGGAATTGATTTGATTAAAAGAGAAATAAATTGATTAACAAGAGAATTTTATTAGCACGTCCTAAACAGGATGAAATGCGGTACTAGGCTTATTGATCTATCACAAGAAAAATGTCTAGTGGGTACTTGACCCCTGAAGACAACTAAAGCAATTTGTGGCATTGAGCCACTTATTTTGAACAGTTTCTACTAACGTGACCTAGATAGAATGGAAGGTGGTACTAAGCCTACTGATCCACTCCAAAGCAATTGTCTAGTGGGTAATTAACCCCGGAAGACAATCAAACGTAAATGTTATGGCCTCGGACCAATTTATCTCTTATAACTCATTATTTACAACATAAAGAGAAGTAATTATCAATGGATTTTTATTAAACTGAAATTAAACAGTTTAAATGCAAAAATAAAACAAAACAGAGCGAAAGGCACCACCAGCTAAGCTGTGTTGGAAGCAAAGAACCATCAGCTTCTCATTGTTATGGTAGGCCGTCATGCTACGAGTGTACATGGTTAAGTGAATCATATGATATGTTTTCTCCTTAAACTTTTCAAAGTCAGGGACTTTAAACTTTGCAGGTATCTCAATGTCTGGGAATAAACAGAAATCCCGCATATCCAACTTCCCATAAGCTTCCTATCCCTGCTTGGCGCTGACTTTTTCCTTCAACATCTTCATCTTAATTAGCATTCTGTCATCTTCCCCTCTTTGCGTTCATCTGAATCAGTCATTCCCTGGGTGCAGTGCCTCTCTTGGTGCCCCTTGGAGGTGATAATCACAATATCATCCTCCTCCTCTGCATGGGTTTGAACAAAGGACGTGCCTCCAGAAGTGGTATTATGTTGTGGTCCAGCAGAATTAGAATGATTTGGTGGATTCTGGCCCGAACTACTAGTAGACCCAGCTATGTCTTTGTTTGATGTCAAAGTTTTCAGTAGTCCAAAAATTTGCTTCATGTCTCCTGCCTAATTGTTCATTCTTGTTTCCAAGGAAGCATTGAAGTTATTGACAAACCCTGCTTCGTTGGCCATTGACGAATGTTCGGGTTGATGGTGAGAACGAGAACGAGTATATATCGGGCTTCAAACAAACTCGCGTCATGGCGCAATGGTGATGTATGAGACATTAAAAGTAATTAATGGAAATGTTTAAACAGGAAAATGCAATTTCTTTCAAAGCTCTCATTCAATGCCTTTTTTATTTTTTTTTTGTTCAGAAAATGGAGAACTGTGGAAATGTAATTTTGAAAACAGAAGAATGGATTATGGGAATGAAAATTGATAAAAAGACTACAAAAAACAACACCTCTAGGAAGAGAAAAGCAAAGACTCAAAGCCCCCAAGTTTCTAACGCTAAACCTAGGGATGGAAAAATCTAAATTTACCTAGCACAAGTCAAGCTCTTGGATGATCCCTTTGGTTACTCTAATAGTGCCAGTTTTTCAAGGCGATTCTACACTCCTAAAGAAGAGGTCCCTAGATTGCCCCTATCCAAAGGGTAAGGATCCGACCTTTTGAAATTAGCCATGAAGTGGGGATGAACCCTCTGATCGTGGTCGCTCCAAGAAACCAAGTACAATCTGAGTGGAGACTCAATAGTTGTCAAAAAGGAGGCATGATGCCAACTAATGATTAAGTTAACCCTCCAACTTGCCCTAAAGGTTGCACTAGCTCGGGCATAGAGCGTAAAAGTGTGCGAGGTATCATGTATACAACAGTTATACAATGACAGATAATTACAAAGGAAACAAGCAACAAAGCAAAGATAACAACATTTACAGATAAAATAAACAAAAACCAAGAACATGACATGCGAATAGGAAGCAAATAAAAAAGGTAACATGGATATCTAAAGGTTATACAATTTGCACAATTAACTATAACAGGCTTGACTCTCCAACTTTCCCTAATGGAGTCGCCATCTGTCGCGACCAGGAAAAATAGCGATAGGGAAGACAAGAGAAAAATAGTTTAAAAACAATGAAGTTGCCACCAATCGTTTATTAGGTAGGAAAAATGATTGGAAAAACTCTTTTTAAAAAAGATCTAAAGTAAAAACACAAAAAGATGATCTGCGAAAATCAGGCAAAGTTCGGGAGTCAATTATGCACAGAGAATGGTGGAAACTTAATCTCACTGCACCATCGACACATCTATCCTAAAACGGTTACCTTAAACTAATTGTGCAAACTTTATAATCTAGATAATATCTATTTTACCCCTTTTAACAGATAGAAAGATTAAACAAGTACAAATAGTTTTTCATAGATAATAGAGAAACTAAATTTGTAAAAATTTAAAATTTGGCTTGACTTGCATTCCTTCGTATCCCCCGGTACAATGGGGAATTCAAAGTCACGTAGTTCTTTCTAAAAAAATGATTGCGAGTTAATTGATTTTAAAGAAAGAAATAATCGATAAAAAGAAAGGGAATTGATTTGATTAAAATAGAAATAAATTGATTAACAAGAGAATTTTATTAGCACGTCCTAAGCAGGATGAAATGCGGTACTAGACTCACTGATTTATCCCAAGAAAAATGTCCAGTAGAAACTTGACCACTGAAGACAACTAAAGCAATTTGTGGCATTGAGCCACTTATTTTGAACAGTTTCTATTAGCGTGACCTAAATAGAATGGAAGGTGGTACTAAGCCTACTGATCCACTCCAAAGCAATTGTCTAATGGGTACTTGACCCTTGAAGACAACCAAACGTAAATATTATGGCCTCGGACCAATTTATCTCTTATAACTCATTATTTACAACATAAAGAGAAGCAATTATCAATGGATTTTTATTAAACTGAAATTAAATAGTTTAAATGCAAAAATAAAACATAACAGAGCAAAAGGGAAAATGACCGATCGGTCGGTCGGAAATCCAAGCATTTCGGAGAGGATCCGACCAGACCATTAAAATTACAACAGGTGAAACAAATTGGTTGGTCGGGCCCGATCGTAAAAATGATGAAAAAGCGTTTAAGGTCGAATCGGACATAGGTACCTCAGCTCGGTCGGTTAATTGGTGAGGCAAAGTGTTTAAGGTAGGATCGGGTGAAGGTACTTTGGCTCGGTTAGGTCGGCTAAGAGAAAGTGTTTTAAATACGGATCGAGTGAAGGTATCTTGGCTCGGTTAGGTCGGCTAAGAGAAAGTGTTTTAAGGTCGCATCGGGTGAAGGTACTGCGGCTTAGTTAGGTCGGCTAAGGGAAAATGTTTTAAGGTCGAATCGAGTGAAAGTATCTCGACTCAGTTAGGGTAATGGATAAGGGAAAATGTTTTAAGGTCGGCTCGGGTGAAGTAATCTTGGCTTGGTTAGGTCGGCTGAGAGAAGATGTTTTAAGGTTAGCTCAGGTGAAGTGATCTCAACTCTGTTAGGTCGGCTGAGAGAAAGTGTTTTAAGGTCGGATCGAGTAAAAGTATCTCAGCTCGGTTAGGGTAATGGTTGAGGGAAAATGTTTTAAAGTTGGCTCGGGTGAAGTGATTTCAGCTCGGTTAGGTCGGCTAAGGGAAAATGTTTCAAGGTCGGCTCGGGTGAGTGATCTCGGCTCGGTCTAGTGATGAGGGAAGTATTTGAAGAGATTGGCTCGGTCTAGTGACGGGGGAAGTGTTTGAAGAGATTGGCTCGATCTAGTGACGGGGGAAGTGTTTGAAGAGCTCAGCTTGGTCTAATGATGAGGGAAGTGTTTGAAGAGCTCGGCTTGGCATGCTTGTAGATCGGTAAAATGTGAACTCGGCTCGGCCACGGACACAGACTCTGTTTTCTGATTTTTTTACAGATTTAAGGCATGGTTTGATGGATATATGGGTGGGTGTTGGTGCTGTGTTTAAAGGTAAAGGAAGGGATTTTATGGTGGCTTTGGTTGATAATGGGTGTTATTGGATGAAATTTTATGGGAAGATAAGATGACTCTGTTTTTTGTACGGGAATGTGCAGAAAATGGTGGGTGATGATGGAGATGTTATTTTGGGATTGTGGAGTTTATGTATAGGTGTGGGTTTTAGTGATGAATGGATAAGAAAATGCACAAAGAAAATCAACCGAAGCCAAACAAAGCAAAAATCATCACCATATCATACATATAACATCTTAGAAGCATAAGCAGAAGATGGCAAGATCAAAACACAAGGAAAATCATGAGACTTACCTCTTGAAGCTCAAGAATGGAAATGACTCATTCTTCTCTCTACTTTTCCTTCTTTCCCTCTCCTCTTTTCTCTGCATTTTTTTCCAGCCTCTTTTTCTCTACTCTCCCTCCCATTTTATACGTGAAGAGGAGACCAAAAAGAAACTAATTACAGAGAGTGTTTATGTGCTGAGTGTGTGCAGTGCAGCCAGTGTGGGGGAGTGTGATGTGTGTGCGGTGCAGAGGGTGGTGGTTGTGTGTGCGCAGTAGGAGCAATGTCTATGTATGCGCATTGAGTGTTGGTGTGCAGAGGGGGACGAGCTTAGTGAAAAGGGAAAAATGGGCTGGATGAATTAGATTAAAAGGAGGTGGACTGAGCCAAATAAGTCAATGAATGAGTTAAAAAATAGGTTGAGTGGGCTTGGAAATTTTTTTATTTTATTTATTTTAAAGGTTTGGACAAAATTGAGTGTTGACACATGTGGAGTAGATTGTCTACAAAGAATGGTTAGAATTTAAGCCATTAAGAGTAGGCCCTGACCACAAGGGAAAACGATACGGATATGGTTTCTTTTTTTCCTGAATTGAAGATGAGAAGTGGTTACGGCAATCAAATTATGAACGTGGTTCATCAAAACAAAACTAGTGACTGTTTCTACTTTAGTCCAGAGGATGCCAAACAATGTTAGTTAACTACGAAGGAGTGAGTCCAATATTCTCGGAAAAACCTCTATCCAAAAAAGAATTTACCCATGGTGGGTTTGTTATGAAGAACATTTAAGAGCATCACCAAATTTCTCATCAAAAGGATTTTGGGCCTAAATAGCAAATATAACAAAATCACTACGTATTAACTGGAAAAGCTCAGTTCATTCCCAAATCAAAGCCAAAGAGGCAAAGAGTAGGCAGAGAAGAAATGAGAGTCCAATCAGGAGGCATGGGAGCATAGTTATTAAACTCGAATCGGTAGTCGACTCAGTCAGAGTACTGAATTAATGGGTCACTGGTCAAACAACATAAAATTAAATAAATATTTAAATATATATATATACACTACATATGATGATATTTATCATTATAAATAACTAAAATATCTTTATTTTGAGAAAAAAGATGACCTTTAAAGAAAAAAAGAGTTTAACCCTTAATTCATAAAAAAAAACCCTAATATTTTTATTAAAATTCTCATAACTCATAAAATAAGTTTTTTTTGTTAAAAATTAAGACTACCATGGCGTAGATCTCAAAATGTTATATGAAATGAATATATAATTAGTCTAAATTGGACAAACGAGTCAAAAGTTATAATTTTTCAAAGTTTAAAATTTTTTTTTTAATTTCGTGATCCGACAGATTTTGGTTCAATCAACTGAATCATCGATTTTCATACAAAATCGGTCGAGTCTGACCGTGTCAAACCAAGTTTAAGACATACTAAATTCAACTAATCATCCGGACTAATTACTTAACCAATTCATCATATCATTGACTCGTCAAATTCAATTTTTATAACACTGCATGGGAGGCAATGGACGGTATATGTGGGCTTGCGCGGCCTCGTCTTCATGTGGTGCGGTGCGCTGTCCCCTTCTTGTTTGGCCTAGTAGAGCACTCTATCGCAAATCCGCCTCAACTTAACATTATCTGCCTATCATATTTTTTAAATTCCTAAGTTACCCTTTTTTTCTTTGGTGTTGGAGACACAAGGAAAGGCCTAAAAGTCAAAGGCCCACCAACAAGCCCAAAAACAGGGAAGAACACAAAGGCCTCAAAAGTCAAAATATACATTAACCAGCCTTAAAATGAGGTTTATCCAAGGAAAGGCGCTGAGATAAGCTTTTAACGTGGATTCACTATCCCATTGTGCTGGAGGCTGGAGCCCAGCTGCACTAAGATTCCTAAATTGACCTCGCTTTCAGGATATTTTGTTTCTTATCTTCAAGTTGATGGGTCTTTCTCGCAGCTCATTGAAAGACCTACTTTCTTTTTTAGGCCAAAATGATCTGCTTTCTCCCGGGCCTGCTAACTGACTGGGCCACTGGCCTTTTCTTGTTTCTACCCCCTTTCTTTCTCTTGTAGGCTTGGGTTCACCATAAGAAATGCACTTGTTTGGCTTTAATTTTGATTTTTAGTTCGAAAAATCTATTTCAAAAAACACAACTTCAAACTAATTTTATGTTTGGTGAAAACTATATTGTTTGGTTTTTTTTTAAAACTAAATCTAAAAAATAAAATTCAAAAACAGTTTTGAAGAACAAAAAATTAAAAAAAATTGCTTGGATAATTTGTTTCCAAAACAGTTGTAAGCCTAATACACCTTCTAATTATAAAGCAGCCATTAATGAGGTAATGTTTCTGTATTTTTACTGTTTCTGTAATAATAAACTTAAAAGCATCTTTAATTGTTCTTGTTTTATTTTTTAAAACACCTGTTTTGGTTTATTTATTTTTAAAGACTAAGATCATAAACATTTTTCTAAATAGGTTTATTATAGCCATTTTAGAGTGACATCACGTAGAGCACAAAAACAGTGAAAGCTCAGCTTATTCTCACTTCTTCAATAAAGCATGCAAGGGGTTTGCTTGGTGATGATTTTAATTTTAAATATACTTCGCCACTTTGTGCCCTTGAAGGAGAGGATTTTAGTCATTTTTATTTGTGTCAATTTTAATTTACTAGAAAATTAAACAAAAGTAGCATCATACGGCTATAGTTTTGTACTTTTATTTGTGTAAACATTAAAACAATTATTAATTTCGTTTTCCTTAATTCATTAGTTGTTTTAGACGGTGTCATGAAGGGACACAAACCAAATCCACTTAATTACGTAACATGGCGACAGAAAGTGAGAAAACCAAACACGCCTCTTCGACCTTCGTTACCAGTACCACGCAGAGTCATATTCGTCCTTATGAATTTTTCGTCGTCGAAAAAAGATATTCAACCTTCTTATACTCTTCGCTATTGCCAGTCTGCTGCTCCCTCGAAAATAACAGATATTAATAATTAATTATTAAATGCATACAAACAAAATAAAAATAATAAAAAATTTCTTTTATTTTTAACAATTTTAGATTTTACTTTTGTCTTTTAAAAGTATAATAACGTTTTTTAGTTTATAACTCTCTCTCGTCTATTAATATATCTTTCTTAATTTGTAAAATTAGATTAATATTTGTTTCAAGATTAATTTCGTCAATCAATTAACAAAATTTGCATACATGACACAAACCCTGATTCCGTTGCTTATGACATGGTAAATCATGTTATGCCTGGCTTTCTTAGTTGGATAAAATAATAAAACTACACCGTTTTTCTGCTTTATTTGTAACATTACTTCCTCCATCTCTTCCTACCACCATCATCATTAAAGCCCCATCTTTCATCCAAATCTCAACCTGAATATCCATTTCAGTCGCTGCTCTATTCTTCCTCTCTACACCACTTAAATTACTGTCTAATCATTATCTACATAAAACTTAAATTTTACCAGCGCTTAGTGAGAAATTTAGATTTTAATACTAATGGATATTTGTGCTCTGATCTATTTGCGGTGCACTCATTGTTCTTAAGTGGATGTAAGATAACTTATCTAATGATAAAGTACAAACTAATAAGTGACTCAAGCAATTTGCTCACATATATAAAGCATACCCTATATTTTTCCCGTGCATGTAAGTTTTGTTGCTGCTACCTATCATGATAACTTGAATACGATCATATTTTTTTGTCTACCACACAAAAAAAAAAAAAAAATCAAACACAAATGGTTTAAGAAACCCAGTCTTCCTCTTAAGACAGAGGAAAAACAAATAACAGAGCCCCGTCGTTTTTTTAAAAAAATTGTGCAAATAATTTTTCTTTTTCTTCATTTTGGTGTCTCTTTAATGTATGAAGTTTTAGGAAATACGAGGTATTAGATACGCGGGCTATGAATTATTTTTCTTTACGTTATAATTTTGTTTTACCGTTATGTACAGAACAATTAGGAAGTGAGAAACAACATCCAAACACCCAAACTCTCTCGGTTTAAAAAATAAAGTAAATGAATGAGCTTGAAGTTCCTGGACTATTTTTTCTTTTAACATAGTGATTTGGAATGTAAATGCATTTTAAATTTAGATTCTTTAAAGTGAAAAATAAATTTTAAAAAATAAAATGTAAAATTATAACTGTTAATAAAAAAAATTATAATTTTATAATTTTATAAAATATAAGCTTATAAATAAAAAATTATGAATATGTGAGATTCTTTTATTTTTTATCAATTGTTATAATTTTACACTTTATTTTTTAAAGTGCATTCACTACTTTAAAGGATCTAGATTCATGTTTTTTATATTATGATTTAAATGTGTATTGTACATTATTTTTCTCAACTGCTTAGTTATTGTTTGCAAACTTTATTTTCATTTGATAACGAGTATTCTTAATGTATTAGTTAAAAAACTAAAAAAATAAATATTAAATATAAAAATAAAGTATTTAATATTTTATAAACTTAATAAATATTTAATATTTTTTAATTACATAATTATGATAATTTATTAAAAGATATTAAATACTTATTTAGACATTAGTTAGCAGCACATTTAAATTTTACTTCTTCTGTTCTTTTTTATTTGTCATTTTTTAAAGAAAAAAAATTGTTCCATTTTTTTGTTGTTTTAAAAAATTAAGAACGTATTAATTATTTTTTTCTAATTTTTTATTTAAGTATTTTAACGAAGTGAGAAAAAATTAGTAAAGTGATACTATTTAAATTATTTTAATAAAAAATAAATTTAGTCAAATGAAATAATTATTTTTTAAAATTAAATTTTTTTTATAACTTTCTTAATTTTTATACAATTACCTTAAAGAAAATATAAAAGAAATGAAAAGAGTTGGCTTTTGTGTGGCATCAACCGGTTTTATTGGCTACCTCTCTCGATGATACTATTTGGATTATTTTGAGTAATAAATACTCATACGAATGTACGATGCCTTTAAGTTACCCCATTCATATTTATTTGTGATAAGACAACAGTATTAGTTTTCAATCCACATTCACTCTATTAGATGCTACACATAAGGAGTCCGTCAATAGCATCAGCAAAGTTATGAATTCGATTTTTTTTTAAATAAATAAGAGTTATTTCGGATAAATAAAACTTCAATAACGAAAATAAAATTAAAAAGTAAGTTAAGATAAAAAAAATATAGATTTATATATAGTAGTATTAGTCACATTATATATGACATAAAAGAGACGTATTAGTATATATTAGTATAAAAAAGAGAGTTATAAATTAAAATATTCCCATACCTTTGACAAATAAAAAAATATTGTTGTAGAGTAGTTAATGACGCATGGCATGAGTAATACATTGTTATTAAATGTCGTGACACGGGTTGAGTGGCAGCCATAATGTAGAGCAGCTCCACGGGTGGCAGATGCACCTCATGCAGAGTTTACCCCTAGGCTAGAGAGCCTAGAGGCCTCTAGAGGCAGAAGATGAATTATGGATAGCACAAAATGAAGGGCAATCGCGTCATTTAAATGAAATGAATTTGTAATAAATAAAGTATTATTAAATCAAATCGCCTACACTACACAAACTGTGCTGATATAAGAAACAATGGAACCCACCAAAGAGCAGCACAGGAGAGAGAGAGAGGGACCTGACCTCTGAGATAGATACCGCCAAGTTGGGTTCCCCAGCCACTACAATAGCGACAACCTGTACCCAGCTGTCTTCCACCCTCACTCTGTTTTCCTTTCCCCTTTATGTTCCCTTCAACTTCAACTAATTCTCGACCCAGCAAGAGAAAAACTCATTACTTATTCCTTATTGGAGAGAGAAAGAAACTCAGATTTTTTTTTCATTTTTCGGTTACCCAAAACAGAGCAACCCACCCTCAATTCCACATGAACCCACCACTCAACAACAACAATTCTCCTTCTTCTACTTGTACTTCTGCTACCGTGCCGGTTCCGTTCATGGTGCTTCCGCTACCTCTCTACATTGCGCACCACCGCACGCATTTCCTCCACTAGCATTGTCTTTTTTCTGACTTTCTCAGAGACCCTAACTTTACCCACCATGGATCCTTGCCCTTTCGTGCGGCTCACCGTCGGTAACCTCGCTCTTAAGATTCCGGTTGCTTCCAAGCCTGCTCGCTCCGTCGTGCACCCCTCTTCTTCTCCATGCTTCTGTAAGATCAAGCTCAAGAACTTCCCTCTGCAATCCGCCGTCGTTCCCTTCATTCCGCCGGAGAGCCAGTTCCCTGACTCCCAGGTGCAGCCCATCATCGCTGCCACCTTCCACCTCAGCAAGTCCGATCTCGACAAGCTTGCCGGAAAATCCTTCTTCGCTGGAAAGCTCTGCCTGAAAATCTCGATCTACACCGGCAGGAGAGGCACCACTTGCGGCGTCAACTCCGGGAGGCTGTTGGGAAAAGTGTCTGTGCCGTTGGATCTGGCGGGAACGAGAGCGAAGGCTACGGTGTTCCGCAATGGGTGGATTACGGTGGGCAAGGAAGCCAAAGGCTCTTCCGCGCAGTTTCACTTGAATGTGAAGGCAGAACCTGATCCCAGATTTGTGTTCCAGTTCGACGGTGAACCAGAATGCAGCCCCCAAGTTTTTCAGATCCAAGGCAACATTACGCAACCCGTCTTCACCTGCAAGTTCAGTTTCAGAAACACCGGTGACCGGAATCACCGTTCAAGGTTTGTTTCTTTCACTTTTCATTTTTCTTATTTAGTTTTAGTCTTTAAGGTTAGAAGATTATGTTGTATTAGATTCCAAAAATTAGCAGCCGTTGATCCTGATTTAGCGAATGCCTTTCTGTTTTGGGAGTTTACTTTTCACTCAGCAAATTGTTACCCATGTGCACGCATTCCGCGCACTTTATTTGCTCCTAAATATTGATGTACTTTACGCTTTATAGATATGTAAAAATGAAAAGCTGAGGTTGGAACATCAATATCTTCCTGAAAATTTGAATGTGGTTTGTTTGTAAATTACTCCGACCCGAGTAATATTTAGTGGTGATTGGTGATTCCCAATCCTGGGTCGGGTTTAAAAGTGGTTCAGGGGTCAATTTTTGGGACTGGATTCTAAGTGTGTAACCATTTGAGTAATGTTGGGTGTTCTTTGCTTGTTAATGCTGTGGTTAACCGGTCCGGTCCAAATTCTCATGCAGTTTTTTTAAATTTTTTTTGCTATTGCGGTCTACAGATCCATACAGTCAGAGCCGGGAAGCACTAGAAGCTGGTTAAGCTCGTTCGGAAGCGAGCGGGAGCGGCCGGGGAAAGAGCGGAAGGGATGGTCCATCACGGTTCACGATCTTTCAGGTTCACCAGTAGCCGCTGCTTCCATGGTGACACCCTTCGTAGCCTCCCCCGGTTCAGACCGGGTCAGCTCCTCCAACCCTGGGTCCTGGCTCATTCTTCGGCCGGGCGACGGCACATGGAAGCCTTGGGGTCGGCTCGAGGCTTGGCGCGAGCGCGGCGGCTCCGACGGCCTCGGCTACCGCTTCGAGCTCATTCCAGACACTAACGGTGGCATGAGCGCCGCCGGCATAGTCCTGGCAGAGTCGACGCTGAGCTCTAACAAAGGGGGGAAGTTCGTGATCGACTTGAGCAGCTCCAACGGCCGAGCCACGCCGGGGAACTCTACATCGCCGGTTTGCAGCCCTAGGGGCAGCGGCGACTATGGTTACGGGCTTTGGCCTTATTGCGTGTACAGAGGGTTCGTGATGTCGGCGAGCGTGGAGGGTGAGGGGAAGTGCAGCAAGCCTACGGTGGAGGTTAGCGTTCCGCACGTGAATTGCACGGAGGACGCGGCTGCGTTTGTTGCGTTGGCCGCCGCCGTTGATCTTAGCATCGACGCTTGCAGGCTTTTCTCTCAGCGGCTGAGGAAGGAGCTCTGCCAGCAGCTGGATTTGCTTGGCTGATACGCAGTTTTCTCTTGTCGTTTTGTGCTTTTGGCACTTGTTGTATTTTTTAAATTTTTTTAATGGGGTTGTTAATCTTGAGTGAGGCATTTTACTACTAACAAACAATTTACAGGCTGTACAGGGAAGAGAGTATTAGAGTGGGCTCTTTGTTTTCACGTGTGGCTTTTTTTATTGATTTTCCCTCCTTTTTTTTCGTCAATTTATGGGAAATCAGGAAAAGGCTTTTCTTTTATTAATTTTTGTAGAACTGTTGCACTGACTCATCACTCCTGTGTTTATACTTCTTTTTTAGTCTGGGTGTATCTTTGGAGTCTTTTAAGCTGGAAGTGTAAATGATATGGTCTGTCAATGGATGGCTGTCAACCTATTAGTTATGTTGATGTTACAAGTTGTTATTGTTCTATTTGTTTAATGTTTTTTTTTCTTTCATATGATGGTTTTATGAAAAACAATTGAGACGAGTTTCAATATGCATTCTATGATGTAGAAGTTCAATTTCCTAAACAAAATTTCCCCATCGAATAGGACGATTAAAATTGTAAATTTTTAAAATTTTGGATAAATGTGATAAATGACTGTTATTAAATTTGGTAACTAATTTTTTAAAGTATTTAATTTTGAAAACAATTTTTTATTGTGACAAGAATTTATTTTTTATACGAAGGACAAGTCTTATGGATTGACAAATTAATAATATTTTGTTTGCTAAACAGAATTAGCCTTTAAAATTGATCCTTAGAATTAAAATGTAATTGAAAATTCATTACTTTATAATATTTTTATTTTTTAACTTTGACTTAAAAAATTAATATATAAATATATATATATATATATATCGTAGAATAAAAAGGAAAAGTTAAAAATGCTCTAACAATAGCAACTATCCTTACTGACGTAATCTCGTCACGGTCATGTTGTATGGGTTAGATGGGTTTTGATCATGGTTGTTGTTGCGCTATGACTAAATCGGCCTTGGCTTCCTTTGATCACTATCTCCAGCTATGACGTTAATAGCTTCCTCCGATCATCGACTCTAATCACGTCGTTGATGTTCGTTGGTTACTGTTTGATTTGGTATGCATCACTTTCTTGTTCTGAATTGTAATTGTAATTTTGTTATTTAAAGAGATTTTAAATACATTTGACTATAATAATAATAATTTAATAAATTTAAAATTTTTAAATAATACGTTAACACATTATTAAATTATATTATAATTTTTTTATATTGACAATGATTAAAATTAAATTTTTTATAATTAATTATAAAAATTAGTTTAAATTATTTATATGTTAAAAGTTTAGGTGGATTAAAATAAAGATTTAATTAATTATTTTAAGTATGTTTTAATATATTATTAAATAATAATATAAAATACTTTATATTCACGGTTGACTAAATTTAAAGTCTTCAAATTAAACACTTCACCGAAAGTTCAAAACTTCAAATGAACTTCGAATTATCCATAGTTTAGGCGGAATAATTTATTGTTTTAATTTTAATTTATTTTTAGTATAAAATTTTTTTATTATCATTTAATTATATATTAACACACTATTAAAAGAATTAAATATTTAAAGTAATTATTGTAATATTTAAATTCTTTTAATTATTTAATAATATATAATTAAATAATAATATAATTTTTTTTATATTAACAAATCAAAACTACACTCTTAATTTATACTTCAACTGAATAATATTACTTTTGCGTAAATTTATGTGCACAATTTTATCTTTGGTTAATAACAAGAGTAGCCAGGGTGAGTGGTGAAGGTTTGTTGGAGATTGCCAGATTGGTATTGAATGGTACGTGCGTGCACGCTATCTTTGAAGGTGAAATTGAGCAATGTGGATGATAGCTGTAACGCAGTGGAGTGTGCAGACTCAGATTCGGTTCCGGCGTGCTTTTAGGGTGGTAATAGATAAATGAGAAATTAGGCACATAATCATATGACTTCCTGTGACACAAGTCATGGGATTTGCGGGGGGTTCGTGCTATTAATAATTGGTAGGGAACCGTAAAGGGTACCTTCTGCCTTGACTTGGAAACGAAGCACGTACACATTACGCATATTATATTTAGAGCTATGATACATTATGCATGTTATATTTAAAGAAACGATACATATATTTTATATTTTTTTATTTTTTTTATTTCTTCATTTTTAATATTAAAAAACTTAAATGATATAAATATGTAAAATACGTGAGATTAAATATATATACATGTATCATTTTTCTTATATTTATGGGTTTGAAAATTGGATTCTCTTGTTGCACGAGCACCAGAGGTTAAATTTAAACAAAAGTGTTATAGTATCATTACAAATAAATTATCAGAGATGATTGGGTAGTGCAGTGGTAGGGTACAGTGTGTTGAGGTTGGTGGTAGCGCACTGGCGTGTGCGTGCGGTGGTCCAAGGCCATTTTCTCATCCCTATGAGCACGGGACCAATTCTGATCCGAAAACAATTTGCAGTAGATAGAACCAAAGCTGAAAAGGGAAAATTATATGAAAAATTCAAGAAAACGCCATTATTTATTAATGGAGTCAGGGGAGGTTGTGGTGGGTGAGCACCGGGTAAGTGTACTGCTGAGTGCTGACAGTGTCTGGGTAATGAACTTTCACGAACATTATTTTTTTCTTTGGTGGAAAAGAAAAGGAATTGATTATTTTCCAACTGTATGCTAAAAGGGTAGGGTAGGAGAGAGAAAGAGAGCGTAGCAAAGTGTGGGGCTCGTGGAGACTTGGGAGCTAAGAATCACGTTGGGCAGCAGTGCTGTGTGGGTTTCGGCTTGGTTTGGTCCCCTCTGTTACTGTGTTCTGGACTGACTTGTCACAGCCTTTTTATTGGAAAGTGATGAGGCGTAATTGTAAATGAACCTCACTGAACAAACAAAACAGAACATGATCTATGTTCTCATGTTTCGCTCACGAGTCACAGCCCACAGCGTCAGAGAGCAACACCATATCAATGGACCCTGAGGCTCTTCACTGTTGACTATTGACTGAGTCACGTGCTTCTCTGGCATGTGCCAGGTTAACAGCCCTCCAAAAAATTTAGAGTAAATATTAGTATCGTTCTTTAATAATACATATATTAAAATAATATTAAAAGTGTAATGTATTCTTTGATAACTCTATAGTTCAATTTAAAAGTGTAATATGTTATTTTAAAATACTAAATTTACGCCGTATTAATTTCATATCAAAGTTTTAAATTTTTAGTGCAGCACCTTCTAAAAATCTATTGTCAACTAAGGTTGTCTCAATAAATATAATCGAATTCCGGCTGCACAAAATATATTTGTTATGGTTTCTATTTGTAATCATTGGTGATACTTTGTCGGTAGATAATCATCGTAGTAATATATTTACCAGATAAATTTAAATTTTGATTGTAAGAATAAAAAATTATATTCAATAGCATTTGACCATAATATATAAATTCCTATTTATAATTTTTCTTGTTTTTTCACCTTTATCACTGTAATTTTTAAAATAATAAAAATTCTTTTTTTCCTCATGCTTTATTTTCACTCTTCTATTTAAACTTATTAAAATTTATTTTTAATTTTTATTTATAATGTTTTTCTTGCACACTAAAACAAGCAATTATTACATTGATTAATATATGTAAATGAAGAAGGGGGCACGCATCTACCATGTTTCTTGGCTGCATTGGCCACCCTTATAAACTCCCAAAAATCCGCATCGTTAGTTTCACTTTATTTCTTATATAATTATATGATATAAGTTCCATAATACCAGCCTTGTGGTTTGTTACTTTGTACCAACTTATTCATTGAACAGAAGAAATGGTTAAAATAATTCCGATTTGCATGACATCTCACCTCCGATCTGGTGTCATTATCTGAATCAAGTTCCAAGTTAAAACTTAGCTTTGGTTTTGAAGTTATTTATAAGTTTTTTTTTTAACGAACTGGAGGCTATATAACAGATGTAACTTCCGGTAATATCATCTCATTCAATATTAATGAAATTTGAACTTTACACCTTTAAAATGAAATATTCAATCCCAGTTATGGAAGTAGCCCCGTTGTAAACATATATGAACTATTATATAAAACACATTCTGTTAGGTTAATATCACATGTTATTCTGAATATTAAATGAGATTTAAACTTATTATAACATTCAAAATTAAATGATAATATCATAATATATAGATTATATTAGATTTTTAATACTTTTAAAAATCATTCAAACTTTTAAATAGCAACACATATTCACATTTAATACGTTCATATGCAAACAGATTTCAATTACAATTTGCTTTATTGTATCTTATTTTTTTTAACATTCATTAACTTTTTAAACAAAAAAAATTAGCTATAACACAATATTTTTAGACTATATTCATAAAAAATTCATAAATATCATTGTATTTTTTCATCTATTTTGTTGTTATCTTATGTGTGTTGAATTTGATTTTTTATTTGTTTCAGTAATAGCTGTCAAAAATTAGTATCAACGATGATTAAAAAAATCCAAAAGTTTAAACTTTAAAATAAAAGTTTTTTATCGTAAGATAAAAAAAAAGTTTAACTAAAAGTATTAATATGCGTAACAGCGTAAGCGTCCGAGCAACCTGCAGGACAAATGACTAGTTTGTAAGTTATTAACTTATTATAGTGGCAAATTGGACAATGAAGGAAAAAATGAATACTACAGCAAGCATATTATAAATTTTTTTTATAATTTTTCACAAACGATTCGAAGGTTTAAATATATGGTAGTTAAATTTATTATTATTAAGTATATATTTGGCAAAAAAATTATGTTGAACGATGTGCAACAACATTTTACTTATGTTTAGTTAAAATTTTCATGTGATTTATTTATTTTATTGATTTCTATGCAGAGAATATACTCATTTAAAAAAAAAGAAAAATATAATTAAATAAAATATCCTTCATTTCACAAGCAAATCAATTTTAAAACTGTGTTTACAAATTGAATGATAAAGATATTATACTATTATTATAATTTAATAATAATGTATTATAAAGTAACATTTTTTCTTTTAAATAAAAACAGTTAGTAGGAGAGGAAAATTTTTCCAGACTAACTAAACAGGATACCATTAATATATCGGGCAAGCCGATACTAATCCAACCCAAAAGATCACTATCAATTATCACTCAAAACGGTGGATTCTCACATATGGACTCTGGGCACCAGGGATGAGTAGGAATTGTACAAATGGAAGAGTATTGTTTCGGCTTCCGAATCCAATTACAAATAGGCGTCCATTCAACTATTCAGGGCACTGCCAGGCCATAGAGTCAGAACTCAGAAGAGACGAGGGTTTTATTTCTTTTATAATTAATAATTATTTTTCTTAGATTAGTCATGAGGTGGATTGGACAGTTGTGTTTTTCTTTTAATTATTATCATATTTATTTTTAAATTAATTAGCTGCAGAGAATCAGATAGCTAAAGCCAATGCTGCACTGCACATGAGGTGCCAGCTCATAAAATCTAGATTATTCTATTGAAATAAAATTTTCGTAAATTTTTGTTTAATAATTGCACGTCGAATAAAAAGAAAAAAAGAAAGCTAGATTTAGCTGGTTAATATGCGTTTATGAAATTACGCATAAGCCCTTATATAAATTGTTAAATAAAATAAAAAACAAAAGGTTATATATGAATCATGAAGCGGAACAGTGATGATTATTCAAAAGTAGAAAATACTTTCAGTTTCGATGGAGCATAATACAGTGGTGAAACATAACAAAAAAAAGTATGAATATATAATATATAAGCTTTTAAAAACAATTAATTATTATTAAATATTTGTTCGTAAAAAATTATATGAATATTTAATATTATAAATATTTTGAACTATAATACCTGCCAATATGCAGTGAATTCGCAGGACTTTTGGTGGAAATCCTCAATTAGTCAGTTATTGATGCACATGAGAATTAAAATATTAGTATGAGATTAATTTTGATTCAGTGTAAAAAAAAATTTATTATTATCTAATTATGTATTGTTATATTATTAAATAAATTTAATTATTATAATAATTATTTTAAAAATTTATTTTTTTAATAATGTGTTAAAATATCATTGAATGATAATGTAAATTTTTTTACACTAACAATAAATTAAAATTAAATCTAATTTTTATAACAGTGTGCTCATAAAACTAAAATATTCAGTTTAGTTAAAAAAAATTATTGAATTTATATAACTATTTTCGAAAAACTTTAAAAAATTTGTTTTGAATTTTCTGCTTAACGGGCTGGCAAGTGGCAATGCATGTAAGACTACCCTAAACCGTGCAGCCTGTGGGATAATTGGGCCAGACGAAAAAAAAAAAAGAAACTCAAATTTACAGTTCTACGTTCTAAGTTCTAACCGAGGCCGTGTTTGCCGTCGTGGCTTACTCGACTCACCTCCCTTTTAAACGACATCGTTTCTGCCGTTCCGTGACAGTTGCCCAAAGCGGGGGTTGAATTGAAGTTTGAAGGGGTGAAGAGAAGAGGAAGAATAAAAAAATGAAGGCTTTGGGATGGTGGCTGATGGCGGTGGGCACGCTTCGATTAGCTTCCGTTTGGTTCGGTTTCTTTGACATTTGGGCTCTTCGACTCGCCGTCTTCTCCAACACTAACAGTAACTTGTCTCTCCTCTTTACTACTTTCCACATTTTTTGAACCACAGAAAATGGGGTTAGAATTAGATTCATTAAAATTTGAATGGTTTCAGACTTTCAGTTCAGTAGATTCACGATTCAATGACATTCACTCATATCAACGAATGGATCCTCACATGTTTCAAAGGTGGATATTGTCGGGCGGGTAGTTGGCTTGCTCTTAAGATTGCTTGAGACAGGTTGCTGTTTCAGCGGCTGCAAGTGGGGCTTGGTTCTGTCATTTGTGTTTTGGAGCTCATTTATATGTTGTGCTGAGTCAGACAAGTGCAACATTAGGGGAGGGAGATCCAATGTATGAGATCTTTTAGATCCCAATGCACAAATTCTTCAACTTTTTGCCTTTTACAAGCAAACATCAACTTTCCCGCTTTTGCATTTCACAAGCAAACGGAATGTTTCCACTTCCAGAGTAGTTTCTACATCAATTAGATTTTCCAAGTGGAAATTTCCTTCTTTTTCCTTTTATTTTTATACTAAGTTGCTTACTGAATTACTTTGTTTGATGTGAACCATGCATCACACAAGTCACAACCGGTTACCGTGTCATTTTAGGATTTTGTTAAAATATCAAAGTCCTTTGGAGCACAATATAAATCTAGGTGGCGAATTGAGTATATTAGAAATTTTGTTTCAGTTATAATGTATAGTATTAGTATCTGTTATATATGAAGTACATGATAAAACATGATGTTACCAACAGGGTGGAATTGCTTAGGGTTTCATTTTTATACTATCTGGGTTGAAGAGAAAGGTGGCAGACATTGAACTTTAGAGTTCTAGTCTTCTAGTGGTACCTTCATTACAAAGGAAGAAATCTGGTTTTGCTAAGTGGTTTTAAACGAAAGAGCAACTTAATCTTTTTTTAGGAAGGGACTGTCAATCACAAAGCACAAGGTGGGTTTGACTTGTCTCATAACAACATAAACGAGTTGGATTTTGATTGCGCAGATAAGGAAATTTAGCCTGCTAGGAAAAACAGTGAATCTGCTCCCTATTTGACTGCATAATTCTTCTAGATACATGTAGTTGTGATTGTCTATTCAATACGTTATTCTATTAGGACTTGAGACATATAGGGAGCAAGTTAATTAGTATTTTGGATTGGATAACCCTTCAAGCCCTAGGTATAACCTTAGTAAGCTTTCAACATCACAGATCTTGACAATGTAATATTGCAATTTGTTAAGGGACATTTGATGTTAGTGCAAGGTACGGGGTTCGATCCTTAGCGAGTGCACACCCCTTTCCCCTTCCCTTGGGACCTCCTTCAGGGGTTGCCCCTAGGTCCAACCCTAGTGGTGGGGCCTCCACTGGCCCCAATGGGGTCAGGTACCAAAAAAAATATTTCAATTTGTTAACATGCTCTTCCCAAGGCTATGATATCTTTTCTTAAATCATCTTGAAATTTACTTCCAATGTATACAGTCAAAGTAATTGGCATTTGAATCCTTTTATCTATGGTAACCCACTTACAAGAAGCAGCACATGCTTATGCAATATCTGTTAAGAAAAAAATTAAAACAAAACAAGCACCCATCTTCTTTAATCTTTAGTCTGGTTCAGTCTTTACTATAAGCAATGGCTATGGCTGGCAAAGAAGGATTTGTTTTCATCTTTAATGATATGATATGACATTATATTACCCAAGAGCATCCTTTGATGACAATTGAATTTTTCTTGAACTAATAAAATTCAATAATCTCAATGCATTAGCAAAGTTGTTTTGCTGCTCTTGTTTAAGCTTTTTAATTAATTATGATTTCAAACATTATCCTACTAATGTCATATGAATTTCAGAATTCAGAGAACTGATAACTGTTTATTAATTGTTGTATAGTGACTGAAGTTCATGGACGCACATTTGGAATTTGGACACTTTTGACTTGCACTCTTTGCTATATCTGCGCATTCAACCTTGAAAATAAGCCTCTTTATCTGGCTACTTTCTTGTCATTCATCTATGCATTTGGTCATTTCTTGACTGAATACCTAATTTATCATACAATGGAGATTTCGAATCTGACTACTGTTGGCATATTTGCAGGTATGGAAATCTTTCTTCTTGTTTGCCACCAAACTGATATGCATTGCATTATTTTCTTTAATTTTAAACCAAAATTCTGTTTTTTTCTTCTTTTTTATGTATACTGTGGATTATCTGTTTAATCTTGTGTGCCAAGTTGAACTCTAGGCCAGGTGAATTTGTAGACTCACTACATACATGATCCCTATTGGTAAAGCTTGTGCCATGCTCAATTAGTCAGCTGTCTTGTAGTTGTAGGAATTATTTGCTACTTTCTTTTTTGCTACCCACAAGTAATAAGCTAATAAGAATGAAAGTTAAAAAAATAAAAAATAAATATTGCAAATACATGTGCTCTACTGTATACCTTCCGGCCTATTATTATTCTGGAACGACCTCAGTCTGGCTTATTATTTTCCCCTTATTTTAGGATTATTTACTCATGGATGAAACACACCTTAACTTGGAATCTAACATATAATTTTACTAATAGGGACATCGATAGTATGGATGCTATTGCAATGGAATGCGCACTTGAAAGTCCACTTGAAGCCCTCTTAGAAAGGATTAGCAAGCAAAAGAGAGATAGGACAAAAGTGTGATAATGTGATTGATGGTGTTGGACTATGTTAAAAACAAGAGACGTGGCCCTAAAGATCCCATCCTCCTACTTTATTTTATTTAAAAAGGTATTCCATGTGCTACGATCAAGTGCTTCTACCCATTGTTGGTTTACAAAATTGATGGCATTGTTAAAATTTCGTTGCCTTATAGATGCAGTGCTTTACCATGTTAAACCCGGTGAAGGGTTGGAAAAACTAGTTATTATTGGCTTCATATGGAAACGAGAAATTGAAAATGGAAAATAAGATTGGCAGTTTGGCACTAATTGCATTTTAAAGAGAAGCGATGAATTGGATGATGAATTCTAGTCCCTGTTGTTTTTCTGTCAAGGAGCTTCTTATAATGCATTCGTTTTAGATTGCATTTTGTAATTAGGAGCGTAATCACAAAATTTCGATCAAACTATAAAACTTTAAGAATTTTATTTCCTATAAGTTAATTATTGTTTTCAATTTATAGTTCAAAACTCAAACTCTTAAGAATCTTTTGTTTTTTTTTTATTTAATTAATAATTTTCACATTTATTTTAGCTGAAATAATATTATCAAGTTGCTAGAGGAGGTTTATTTCATTCTATATGGGTGGCCTCTAGTTGTACCTTGTATAACATGAAATAAAGTAGGTTTGGATTCTCTAATGTTATCACTTATAAGAAGTAATGTAAAGTATATTTGAGAAAGATTAATTTTTTTTTAGAATAGTTTTTTTTAAAATAAAAATTTATTTTATTTAAAATTTATCTTATTTGTTTAAAGTGTGTAAAATTGATTAGAAGTTAAAATTATTTTTTCATTAATTAAAAGTAGCATTTTAAGAAAAACTTTTATTTTAAACTTTTGATTAAGTGATTTTGAAAGTTTTGGTAGATAAATATTATTTTGTTCTCAACTAAATAATTTTTTCAATTTTTTCATATATTTTTTGATAATTTAATACAATACATAAAAATAATTTTTTTATACAATTCAAATAAAAAATTTATTTTAAAATTGATTATGAACTAACATATTTAAAAATAAATTAATTCTTTTCATAATTAATTTTTTTAAAAATTAATTATACATATAATTAATTTTCAATATAATTTTTTCTCCACAATTAATCAAAACACACGTTTACAAATATTACGTCCAAATAAACGGACCTTTGTGTTTATAGTCTATACCATTATTCTTTGGCCAATTCGTCAAATCAATGGCACGAGATTAGACATAAACAGAATTTTTTTTATTCTTTTTGTAATTATTAAATTTAAATGCCTTGATTTCAGTTACATTCTGTTTTTTTAAAAACTATAAATAGGTATTGTTAAGTAGTAATAAGTAGTATTTTCAATTATTAGATTAATTAATGAGTAAATACTTAAATTAATAATTTAAAGATACATAAGATATCAGATTGATTTTGTAATTATTTTTTACATTAAAATAGTCTCATAATGTTAATTCTTTTTATATCAAATGCCTAATTTAATATCATAAATTATTGAAGAATTAAATTAATGTCTCGTATACTTTTAGAGTATTAAATTTGATATTTACTCTTAATTAATTGATAAGTTTGTTGGGGTGAGGAATTGATAAGTGTATGCGTCTTCAACATGATTGTTATGAAGTAATGATACAGTCATGTTGCTAGGTTTTACCTTTAAAAACTCGTTACATAAAAAAAAATAATAAAAAAAAACCTTTAAAAACTTGCACGCTTTCCTTTTGCACTGTTTCATAACTTCTGAATCCATCTAGGGATCAAATTAACACTTTCTGCCATATACACATATACAAATTTAGGGCGAGACCACACCTTTTGTACCTGTACCTAATTACATTGGTACGTAACATGAAGTGGGCCTTCTCATACTGCAAACCGAAACAGCCGATCCAACCAGACATAGTAAAGGAGTGGCCCTGCATTTTCAAAGTCAAGCCTTATTAGCTAGCATTTCTTTTCGGTTTTAATCATATGGCTCAAGGCCCGTAGTCCCTACCAATAATAGTGAATGTGCTCCAAATAGAATTCTTCCTTTGCTATGCTATCAGGATCTTGCCAGGGTTTCCAATAATGATGCACCTCTAACGGGCAGTAGGTGGCATGCATGTTTGTTGGCGTATATTTTCAATCAATTTAATTTTGTGCTACCTGAGGCTAACCTGCCACTCTATATGATATGGTTTATCTTCACATTTCCATTAATAAGAAACATATTATTGCAGCAACTATTCACATTTTAGCAATTCTCCAAGAAACTTTGATCCTTTTAAGCATAACATCCCAACATAACTTTATATCTAAGTTTCTAAATTCCTCAGCTAAAAGAAGTTTCTTTTAAAAAAAAGAAAGTTCTAACATGCAGACTATTACATGGATGATTTTCACCATAATATTGTCTAGCCAGCACAAGGCATAATATGACTCAAGGTTCATAGGAAGATAGCATGTATGATTGTTCATACATCTTAATCATGTGCAATCTGAAAAGAAAACTTGAGGAAAAATCCCGAGATATTATTCCCAAGCAGTTACTTGGTTGGCAGCAACTTAACCAGGCACTTGCATCTCATGTTTGTTGTGTCTCAGAAACAGTCCGCTTATTCATTCAGAAAGAAGACTTGTTATTTATAAAGATCTAACTTCTTCCTTTATTATTGACACCGATCTTTTCCCAAATTCCACAGTCACTTCTATTTTCATTCTCAGTAACAATTGTGCCACTTAAAGAAACAGAAGCTTCTAATTAAATTGTGGTCTACTCTGGGTTGTTCAATCAAAGCCCGCATTAAGTAACGAAACAGAATTTGATCCAGCACCTGAATCAGCAAAATCAAGCACATGATGTTTTCCTTTCGAAAGCAAGACATTTGGAAAAGAACCATGTTTGACTGTCACATATACTTCAGGACTTGAATCAGTGCTGGGGACAATAACTTCGCTCGGCACCATGGTTTTCTTCTGCTGCTTTTGTATTCCAATCTTTACTGAATTTTCTACCTCTTCTTTTATTTTTCTTAAACCTCCAAATTCAAATTCAGTGCCTATACTTTGTGTCTCCCGCATGACCACCCTGGATGCACCTTTCTCTTTGTAATGTTTTTCACTTGTCGCCTGTGTGTCTTTTTCACCTTTTCCTATGTCTTCACCATCTTCCTCTTCATTTTCCTCCTCCTGCTCCTTGTCTTCTTCGTCAATCAGGTCTTCTACTTCCTCAGGTTCTTCCTCTTCCACTCTGTCACGATCACGTTCGACGATATCATCATTCTCACCACCGCTTTGTTCTTTTATTTTTTCAGGTTTGCTTTCTTCTTCATCATCGATCAATTCGTATGGTTTCTTAATCCATGGCTGGAACCCTTTTCTTCCAAGTTTTTTGGTTTCATGACCGGCCTCCAGCCTTTCAAATATTTTTGCAGAGCTTTGCTCATATGCCTTCTTCTTATCATGTGAGTGTTTGAGTTGGTAAAGCAACCAGATGCCAACAGCGATCAAAATAAATATTTTAAAACCATGTTTTACCTTGAAGCCTTTTGTCCTCTGATTTCTGATAGGTGACTGCTTCAACATGGTTTACTCGTGAAGTCCTCTACCAAGTATCAGCAACAAGTGGTAGCAGAATCTGTGTAAGGAAGCATGGATGTGACTAATGCTATGTTTAGGAGAGGGAAAGGGAAGGGAAAGGAAGGGATGGAGGGAGATTCCCTTCCTTTTATTTGAATGTTTAAGTAAAAAAATAAAAGGAGAAACTCATTTTTCCTTATTCTGGAGTTAAAATTAAAGTAAAAAAAATTGATAAATTTTAAAATTAAATTTTTAATATAATTCTTAGGTTGTTAATTTTATAATATAAATACAGGGTATATATGTAATTTAATAAATATTTAGTTAAAAATGAATATTTTCTCCTCCTTCCCCTTGTTTGTGAGCTATAGCTCAAGTGGTAAGGACATATATGCTGCAATGGAGAGTGGGGGGTTCGATCACCTCAAATGCCCTCCTCCCCTCCTTCCCTCCCCCCTCCCCCTCCCTTGGGGCCTGTTATTGGGTTTCCCTAAGCCCTACCCTAGTAGTGGGACTTCCACTAGTCCTAATGAGACTAGGTATAAAAAAAAATTATCTTAAGAAGGGATGTGTTCAATTTTTCCTTTCCTTTCCCTCCCTTCCACTTCCTCCGTACTTTCATCCAAACAATACAAAAAGCATATCACAAACAAAACAAAGCAAAAACAAAAATAAGGCAAAGTCTTACATAGAGTGAAGAACCCTTAATCCTTACTAGTAGAGAAATATAGCTTTCAAGTCATCAAAGAATTTAAGCATTCATCATACCAAAGAAAAGAATGTTCTGTCATATTGAGGCTGAGAAAAGCCAACGGCAAAATGGCTGGTAAGTTTCTGGTTCAAGTTGGCAATAATAAAGTCTTTCTTCTTTCTTCTTTCTTCCATTGTTTTTAAATTAGACTGCTTATTTAACTACGTGCATCGCAGTGAAGGTCCTTGCTTCCTTGGAACACATATATTATAATATTAGTGATATTAGTCCTCAAAATTGTCTACAAATTAGAAACAGGGTATTCGAAAAGGTCATGGCATATTATTCTAAAACTATCGGCGGTTAAAAACCAAGCAAGAAGCATCGCTTCGTGCTATTCAGTTTCACTTTTTCATAAAAGGCAACCCAAGACTTGTATGGTTTACACGTTACACAAGGATTCTGATCCCAAATAAATCATAGTATTGAACTTTCAGCATTGAGGGGTGAACCCAGAAATAGAAAAGCGCAAATGCAACTGATATCACTGCATTTTGTATTGTTTTGGTAAAAATATTGCACGAAAGAGACCCATAAATCCATGTGCTAAATCAAAGGCCAAAATAAAGCTTTCCAATTCAATTAACATAAAAAAACCAAAAAGCACACAAATTCCCTTATTCCCCTATTAAAAATATACATACTACTTCCAACTTGGATTGGAGAGAGAGGTGTCCCATACTCCAAGCTTTGTGGGCTACTGAATACAATTAAGTCAGACAGTTCAAAAAGAGATACAGAAGCAACCCAAAACTATATCTGGGAAAATGAAAGCAAATGAGCAAGATACATGCCTCTAGGAAAAGTGGGTGCCAGATGTGTTGATGACTTGATGATTTGAGCCTTTGAAGTGGAATGCAACTTGCAAAGTTAGTAGAAGCTAATTAATAAGAAGAAGGATGATATATGTTATCTGAGAAGCTAAGAAAGTGAGAGAAATGCAGTGTGTGCTAACTCTGAGGATGTGTTTAGTGGAGCAAAGGCAAAGTCCATAATCAGAGAGAGTGACAAAGAAGAAGAGAGAGAAAGATAGCGCAAGCTCATGTTGGTCACGGGCCAGCCATACATGTATGTACGTGCGTGCCTTCAGCTCTGGATTGCCTCGCCTTTGTGGCATTAGGGGCCTCGGCACAACGACGTCGTTTTCAGGAGAGGAGAGGGTATTTATTACAGCCACAGGCATTGAATTTATTTTGTCGCGCAGGTGTTGGGTGGGTAAAAAGATTTTCATATTTAATGTCATGCCACATCATGCCTTACTAGTCTTCTGATGCTACAGATACAAATTTCAACTTTTACTTCTATCTATTCATACAACATTATATTTACTTACCTATTTCACATACTAACTTAAGCATTAGAGTCTTTTTACAGATATTACCATTGTTGTCTCTCGTCGCTTTAGTAGACCAGCTATCTCATTTGAATTCAGACTGCAACAATGTTACTTAAAAAAGAAATAGAAAATTTGTTTAGTACCTTTTGATTGGGTGCAATATAATTTAATGTCATATTTATTTTTATTAAATTTAGTTTATTCTTTCTTATAGTTTAATTATTTTATTTTTAAATGTATTTACTTTAAAGTATTTTAAAAAATGCCCATCACACCAAGCATAAAAATAAAAAATAATGTTAAATAATATATTTTTAAAAGTATTATATGTCGTGCAGTGGAGCTTTAAGTTTTAAGTTTTGGCCTTTCCTCGCACGATTGATGTGGCTGCACAAGTAGAAGCACAACCATACTACACATCTCTGATACTGGTTGGTTGCCGCATCCATTCGGTGGTTTGCCATGGTATAATTGAATGTGGAAATGAACTCATAATAATTCTAAAAAATAAGAAGAGCGTATATACTTTGTCAAAACTTAAAATAATAACATTAATATAAATTGAAAATTAAGAAAATAGTTTTTTATGTGAAAATTTAAAAGTTTTAATGATATAAATATTCTAAATCTTACAAGAGTTTAATATTTTATACCAAAAAAGGAGATATTTATACAATATTCTTTCACAAATATCATTTTACAATAATCTTTAATAATTTTTATTTCTGAAATATGCAAGTTAGTCTATTGATGATCGAAGATAATCCTAAGTGATAAAATAAATAATTTAATAATTTAATAATTTAATTTTCTGTTGCACAATAAGATTATATATCTCAAAATGCTCTTTAAATCTCCTAAAATACGACAATGAGAACCTCTTGTCTTCTTGTTGGTTTTCTTATACAGACTTTGAAAGACAACGTTCGTGCTAACAAGAATATTGTTTTATTGTATGCTATTATTACCAACTTGCATTAGTTTAAGTAGAATGAGTTTGGTTATTTTAAATATCTTATTTAAGATTCGATTCTTGAAGTAGTATGTATAAAGAAAATATAGTTGAAAAGAGTCTCCACTTCACGTACCTGACTGTATTTAAAAGATTAGTCTCTTGTCTTCTCAATAAAAAAATACATTAGTTTACACAAAATAAAAATAGAAATGGGTACTATCATAACCAACCATATTTTTACTTTTTACTTATAGAAACAACACAAGAATGTTGATGTATTATGAGATCTGAAACCTCTTCTCTTCGCTGAGTTTGGTGTGTATCCTTTTCACAAAACCATATTTCAAAAAAAAAAAAAAAACTTTCGTTTTCTAGAGAACAACAGAGAATGAAAAGAAAACTTGTCCACTTTGTGAAACCTCTTCCATTTATTGTGTTCATTCACTTCTCAACTGCCATTTTGCATACGTCCTGTTGCCACATCACTGCACCAACATCCTATTTATATATATTTTTATAATCTCACAGAAAAACTTAATTAAAAGTTATAATATTCAATATATCTATTTATATATAATGAAATTATCTTAAGAAAAAATTACTAATATCATTAAATGTTTAAAGTATAACAATATCACATATTATTATTATTATAAAAAATAATTAATAATATCATTAAATACATAAAGTATAAAAGCTAGTAATTTTTTTTAAAGTTATGATAATAACATATAATAAAATTTAAATTAATTTTTAATGTTTTCTTAATTTATATTCATATCTCATTTCACTCTTACCACTTAAATTAAGTTGAAGTGACAATTTACAAAAGATTTATAACTAACATTTCTAATCTAATTGTATCTTACTCTTATCATTTGAGTGTTATATATATATTATTAATATTATTGAATTAGGTAATTAATTAAAAGACTGTAAGCAATATTATTCAATTATAGACTTTCTTGTACAATTAAGAAAAGAGTTTAATTTTGATCCATTGTCAGTGTAAAAAAAAAATTTATATTGTTATCCAATCATAAATTATCAAATCATTAAAAGAGTTTGACTATTACAACAAACTACTTAGAAATTTTAACTCTTTTAATGATTGTCAGCACATGATTAGATGATAGTGTAAAAAAAACTTTACACTCACATAAATTAAAATTAAATCCTTAGGAAGAAAAATGTTAGTTACACAATTTTCAAAAGATCAAAATATGGATACATGCATAATTATAAATATATCCACTTTAACAAATGTTTCATAATTACAAAAATAATCAATTTAATTTTATTAAACAATTTTTTTTTTAGATTTATAAGAAAATCTAAACATTTTTTTGTCGCTTATACAAATTACCAGACCAGAAATTTTGTGACTGTTATGTATCTCATTTAGTATCATATTCACATATTATGCAAAATAAGTATCATATTTCCCTTTTTCCATTAGACTAATTGAGCAGTTAGAAAATTCCATCAGTATAGTTTGAATTTATCCATGAGTGCGAGTGATGACAAAGCGAAAGGCTTGCGTAACAGGACACATGCTAGAAGCATAAAAGATGGTGAGGAGTGAGGACGATGATGAATGCCCAGTGCCCTTATAACTGGTAACGTCTAAACACCAAATTAAGAGTGACATTAAATACCTTCCAGTCTCGCCCAAAAGAGATAAACAAGAAAGAGAATGCAACTCCCTCAGGTTCTTTTTCCTCCATCCTCGTTAGGTTCCTGTTAACGAAAAGCTTCTCAACGGACCAAATCTCAGTTTCATAATTACGTTTCCTCGCCAGAAAACCTCTCAGTAGGGAGACTCCGTTAACAGTTAGTTAATGCACCATAAGTGCTTCAAAATTCTCATCACTGAAATAGTTGTGTCAGCTTAGATGTGCTAATAAACTAACTAAAACTGAAAGGGAAAAAGAGGAATATGTGTGTGAATAAATGAGATCACTAGATACGTATGCTGTCGTCGACGCTGTGGTATATCCCTTCGAGGTGGGCTGCATAGCTCATCCTTTTTGAATTCTGATGCAAAAATCTTAATCTTGTAGGATACGAAAACGTGACTCTCTGACACACTTCTTCTCTTGCTCTTCAGATCTTCTTATCTCGTTTTTGCAATGGATCCCATGATATCATCAAACATTTTCAAAATCAGAAGTTAACATTCCATTGTTCTCCTTTCTCTGCCTTTTTAGAAGAACATAAAAGGAAAAGATGTGCAGGAAAGAAGATACTCATAGTTCTATGCTAATTTATAAGCAGAAAACTCATTAAAATAGCTATTGCTTGTGAGGTGAAAATTGCAGTACATAATGAAAAACAAGAGCAAAGAAAGAAAAATAAATAGATATCAAGATGCTGCTGATATACAAAACAAGTCATTTAAGCAAAAAGAAGCAAGAAATATGCACTATACTTGCCAAATCTCTACCATATACAAGATGGGGAGCAGCATGGCTGAGGGAGAGGAATATATAATTGAAGTCATACACAATTTTATTCCCAAATAAATATGGGTCTTCCCCCTTTCAGTCATGGATTGAAGAAGTAGTCCCCACACTTGCACTTCCAACTCATGGGTTTGTAGTTGGAAAGGTCATCCCCTCTGGAGTAAGTAACGGTTGGGGTTGCTCTTGCTGCGGAATGGCTTCTATCAGTTCTATGGCTTTGTACTTGAGGTACAACCGGGACCTGAACTGCTTCACAACGCCCACAAGTTCTGCATCTTCTTTCACACTTAGGAGGCCGCGACCCTATCTGAGCTTTTACCCCCATGACTAATTCCCGCTCTTCCATGTCCTTCTGCAGATATATAAATAGTATCCCACGTTAAATACTAACATATTGGGACATAGAAGAATTCACTTTATGATTTTGATTTTGTACCTGGGCAGCTTCAATAAGATTGGAAATTGCCCTTCCTGCATGTATATACACCTAAAAATCAGCAAAGTTGGATAAAAAAAGCTTGGTCTTTTTAATACTTCGACTGAAACCAGAACAGAAGCGGGCTAACCTTCAGCCATGAATACATTATGGGTCAAGATAGAAGTTGAAGCAAAGAGAATGAGCCAGTATATGATTGTTTGTCTATATTTGTGCCAGCAGACGCAAATTTGAGTTCTGCCCATCTTCTCAGGGGAAAGAGACTGCAGAAGAAGGGCTGTTAATTGTTTCGAGTGTAACTAAATACTAAAACCTTGATAGAAGATAAATGATAGCAGAAAAGAACTGTGTGTGTGTGTGTGAGAGAGAGAGAGAGAGAGAGAGGTGACGGTGGGTATGTGGCAGCACAGAAGGCAGTGAAGCTGAAATTCTGAAAAAGGTGTGCTAAGATGGGTCAGATAGTGAATGCCACCACTATATGCAAAAGCAATCTCCCTTTTTACCCTTATTATTTCCCCATCAATTTGATGAACATGGACTGCAAAAGGTGTATTTCAATATTGGACGTTGAGAGAAAGAAAGGGACAGCCATGGACCTCACTCAGACTCAGACACTCAGCTACCTCGTTTACTGAGCCTCCAAAACTACAAGTTGTATCATATGGGGGGAAATCTTGTACTGAGATAAGCTATAGAGCATACCAGGCAGGCATAAAGTAACGGACCGCACACAGCAACCTTACGAATACGAAAATACAAGAGAAAAACCAAAAACGCATAACCAAGTTCACAGGCAGGGAACGAGTATGGGGGACTTCTTTGGTTTTCATGCATTCATTTTTATACCCTTCTAGTTTTAGGGAAAAATAATTTGCTCAGGCCCATTCGAACACGCCAAGTCTGACTTATATTTCCCAAGGAAGTCACGGAGGGTAGGAATCTACCATATAGAATACCAAGTTATGGGTATTTTTGCGAGATTGATTTTAACCAGCAAATGCAGGCACGCTAATAAAATGGCAATAAAATCGATCGCCAATTGATCATTTCTCCCGTGTCAGCTTTTGGCTGATTTAAGAGTTTGGCTAAGAATATATGTATATATATATATATATACATATAGCATTTGGTAGATTTGTTACTCTTGGTGAGTATATGAAAACATTAATGCATCTCCTTCCCACTGTGGTGCTCATCATCAACTCCCTCCCTATATTATGCAAAGATGTTGGAATGGTGGGTCAGGGTCAGTTGGGCTATTAGCTTATTAATTGAATAGCTTGCGTCGACAAAGTAGTGGTAAGGACCCAATGAACTCCACAGCTGCTTACTGTTAGCACATCATGTGCCACTGCTATTTGCAGTATAACAAATAAATTAATAATGTACCCTGTAGAGATATAAGATATCAGCCTGCCTGCCTAATAGTTTAGCGTTTTGATAGAAATAAGTAAGAAAGAGTTAGACAAGAATGAAAGAGAAAAAAATAATATATCTCTCTTATTTGGTTAGAGAAAAAATAAAAAAAAGAGAAAAAAAATTAGTAGATCTTATAACTTTTTTATTTCTTCCTTAAAGTGAGAAGAAATGAAAAATAAATGAGTAAAGGTAGAATACTTGCCTATTATATCATTTTTCTTGTTGTTTATAAATAAATAAATATGAACAAATATGTATTTACAACAAAATTTAATTTTTTTTCTTTCCTACTTCTCTCAATCCAAACAATTTAAAAATCTACTTATTTTCTATTCTACTTTTATTCTCTCTACTTCTTTCCACTCTACTTCTCTTCTCTCTACTTTTTTTCTAATCCAAACAAAGCCTTAAAGTTAGCTTAAAAAAAGTATTCACATTTGATTTTTAAATAAAATTAATTAAATATTTAACTAATTTAACTAATAATTTATATACAATTAATTACATATTAAATATCAAAATAAAGATAAATTATTAATTAACTGTATATACAGAGGCGGAGCCAAAAAATAGGAGCGAGGGGGGCCAAGATTGAGGGGGCCAACATAAGACATATATAACATGAAATGATAAAAAGAAAAAGAAGATTAAGAAAGATCTCTAACCATATTTAAAGAAAATTTCAAAAAAATTCAAACTTAGAGGGAGGCATGCATATGCTTGCTCCCTTTCCTTCCGCTCTTAACAATACGTAAGTTATTGATTAAATTAGTTGAATATTTAATTAATTTTATCTAAGAACTAAATTGAGATACATTTTTACCAAACCAACCTAAAGAGTCATTTCTCCTTTTAAGTTTTGGAATAGCTAGTCTTTTATACCATGTTAAGAAGAAAAGTTTATACCGATTTCTCTAGCATACTTACTGATCATTTTCATACGGACAATAATGAAGATGTCATAACTATTTACAATCTCATAAATGGAGTAGAAATTTTATTAATCATAAGTAATAGGATTCAATATTAATTTACTGTAGATAAATTGTAAAATTACAAATTATAATTTCTAAGATTTTTTCTTTAGTTTTAATTGGATTTTGATAATAATAAACTAAAAAATAGTAGATAATCAGAATTTTTTTGCTAGGATTTTTGACATAATTAATGAGTTGAAATTATTATTAATTCTTAAATATATGATTAGTTCAAACCACTTTCACTTATCAAACAATTATCTTTAAATTTTGATAAATTATAACTTAATTTTATTAAACTCTTCTAATTGTGTAGTATTACTCTAATAAACTAAAGTGTTGGTAAAATCCAAGTTTTATGTGAATGATGATAATGCAAAAGTCAAGTGGTGAAGAGGAGTAAAAGTGACACCGATTGAAGTGGGATTTTAGGTCGAGGTTTGAATAAAGGAAAAGAGAAAAATATAGTATGATTGCCATATATCATATGCTACGTATCACGTTAGGATATTTTGCAGGGAGGAGTTTGTATGGAAAGTGAAAGGAAATTTTTATTTTAAATAAATATTTTTTTATTTGATAATTTTTTGAAATAAGAAAAATAAAATAAAATATTATCATGTACTAATACTTCAATTATTTTTTATTTATTTTTTATATGTATTTATAATTTTATAATTTAAAAATAAAAAATTATCCTTATTCTCCCTTCTGTTCTAAATTCTTCAACTAAACATACTCTTAAATGTCATGGAAGCAAATTCAATTAATTTATTAACAAGGCTTAAGAGAACTATTAATATGATTTTATAATTTGAGAGGTTAAAAAAAAAATTAAAGAGAAAAATGAATTTTTTTTCTTGTGAAATAGAAAAATGAAACTTGAAAATAAGATAAATAACAAAAAAGTAATTTTATCTACTGCGTTGGTTCAAATTAATTCAAGTCTAATACATTATATGACACATACGAAAGATTTGTTAATTGATTAGATATAATTATGTATTAAAAAATATTTATGCACTAATTAAACATCATTGACTATTTAAAACCAAATAAACCTTAAGAGATAAAAGTAAAATTTAAAAATAAATTCAAGGCATAAAAAGTATAATTTTACCTAAGATATTAAGTATTTGAATCGACGTGTGGGGTGAGATATATTGTTTCCACTTTCCACATAATCTGATCTTTAAAATAATAGAAAAAACATCTGTTTCTCTTAATGATATAAATAAATAAATTTATAACTATACAAGGACGACATTTTATTGGACAATGATACACCCCATTCGATCTACCCTTTCATCTTGCCCTTCTCTTGTGCTCTAAGCCTTCTTAACCCGTATTCTCTCCAACTTCCAGTCGCAAAAGGTTAGGTGGGTTGGAAAGTCCACCAAACACCCCCTTTCTCCTCACCCGTCAAGGAAAAAAATGGCATTACCCCTGTCTGATAGAAGCGGGCAACCAGAATTAACTTCTGGGAAAATTCTATAACTGAAAATTGTCAATCATATGTTGGACCACGTCTGCTCCGTCAGAATTGATACAGTAAGTTTTCACCTGAATGTAAAAGAAAATTCAAGCATGCAGAATATTGTCAAGACAAATTATATATAATAGTATATTTACCAAACCATCACTATAGATTGTAAAAACAGAAAATAATTTGATAGTGAAGACCCCATCATGGTCCTGCTAGTGTTAAAGAGGGAAAAAAGGCCTATGTTTCTACATGATGTGTTTCAAGAAGCAGAAACTTGCCTGAATGGTACTATGCGCGAGATATTTCTGTCTACTACCACTGAAGCTGACATCAATGCGATCCCAGCTCATTGCTGTTAAACCTCTGATCATTTCCTCTACAAGTGTTGTTATATGACAAATTTTAGTAATGATCCACAATATAAATCATCAATTCTTCATCTTCAATCAGAAGCAGAAACGTGTAAACTACAAAAGCAAACACATAGCATACAGGCTTGGTTCTCAAGATTCTTAATCATTCAGAGGACACTTTTAAGTGGATATAAGTAGTTATACAACTTATCCAAATGTAAGAACGTGGGTCCAATAACCTCATAGGTGCCACCTTTTACCATAGCATGTACACAAAATCACGGTTCTCAAAAAACTGCAGTTGTAGTAAGCAGCTAAAAACAGCAGTATTCTTTTAGCTCATGCACGGTCAAGTTCTTTTTGAATATTTCCTCCTTTTTAAGATCTCAAGCACAACAAACTGCATTATCATGGTATATATCGTATGGTTCATATCAAAAATTGAATCACTTGTTAAAAAAAGTTTCCCATGTCTAACAATCCCCTCCAGAAAGAAAGACAATTAGAGTCTCAGGATGTTATTCCACCAAATAGCTACTATAATACTAATAATTAATTTAAACAAAGCCAATGCTTTTCTAAAAGAATCTTCAATTGTCATCAACCTTGATTGGGATTTCCTTTTCCTTTCGCTTTCATGGGCCAACTGCTTCGGGGCCATCTGACCTCATAACTTGGTCTACAAAAAGCCTAACCTTTTGAGCTTCAGCCAAGCAATTGCCACCTCAGGTCATAACAGATAAAAATTTGTCATGTTATCATAGTGGTTTTGCCTAAATTTTTTGAGATATCAGCATATACAAAGATATAAAGTCTACCATTATAACCATAGCAAAATTCTACCATAATAATCACTTGATTGATTGCGCAACAAAAGTTGCAAGACCAAAAAAGTGGTGGCACAACTTCAAGTCATTTACAGATCTATGAATTAAGAGCAACAAAACCGCTCGTATTTCCGTTTGATTAAGGAATGTTCTGAAGTTGTGAAACTTAAAAAGTGCCCGGTTTCCAACATTCACAAATCTTAGCCCCTATCAAACTTCAGTTAATTATGTATAATAGCCAATTAGTGGTGGAAGTGTCTTTCACCACAGATTTCTTTCAATCTTTTAGCACAAATTCCATGAAGCATGACCAAACGCTCTCTTCCAAATTTTGAAGCAAAAAATAAAAAGGATAAGCACCAATAAAGTTCATCAGTTCAAAAAGGTGAAAATACCTTCCATGTCAAGTTTACGGGATCCACTATTCACTTTGGTTTCTGAAGGAACTTCTTCAGGAACAGAAGTGGATTTTGCTGTCTCTACATTAACAATATGTGGGTACTTTTCGTGTCTTGAAAGATGCCGGCGCTGAAGAAAAACTAGTGTCAAATTATACAGAAAATTATATTTTACTGAAGAAGCTTAGTAAAATTACCTTTGGAAGCTCGTTTCTACGCCTTATAGATGACGTACTCCATCCAACAAGGTCTATTTAAGAGTCAAGTTGTTCATGTAAGCACGACAGACAGAGTGACAATAAATTTTGATAAGTACCTTACGGTTAATTCTACTGAACTTAAACAACAGGATACGGTCATAACGAACATTTGCATAGGCAACACGGCGTTTGAAGGACCGCAAAGCAGACCTGTAGAGAAAGAGGTGTAATCTGTTATTTGTTCATGACTAACAAAAGTCGCCAGTAAGTCACAAAAATCAAACTAACCAAACTATAAATCTTACATGAATTTAATATCTTCGGAGTCACGAACCATCTGGAGAAGAAGGGGAGGTTTTCCATTGTCACTATCAGTTAAAAAAAGATGTTTTCCTGTTTTACCAAGAAACCATGAAACACGAGATGCTGCTTTCTCCAGAGAGTGAAATCCACAAAACACTGGAACCTGAAGTATGCAAACCATGTCATCGAAGCCATTATCAACACAGATTGAGATTAGTAAGACATTTATCTATTCAGCACTACGGTGTTGTAAACTGCTATTTACCACTAATGCCCATTACGTGCAGCAGTGTAGTCACACACAGTAAATAATATTAGAAAGCACTCAAATTACATAATTTTCAGTAAATTAGCATTAGACAACCCATTAAGACCTCGCTAAATATATAGGGACCATAGGCATACGCTCTTCATTCTACTTGAACAAACCAAAATAAATTTTTATCAGCAAGTGGGGGAAAGGAGATTAAAAGAAACAACTACATAATCGCCTTCAAAGCAAGCCTCTCATTAGAAACATAACAATTTTTTAAAGCTCCAAATGAACCACCTGTTTATGCCCTCTAGAACCAAGGTGTGGCGTTGCAGAGGTAATAAAATTTATGGGCTCCAGTCCTGCAATTTTTCCTTCATATTTCTTATCATGACATTCGTGATCCGAATTCTGACTCTCACAATGTCCATTCCGTTGAGAAAATTCCGTAGAAATGTCTCTCCCATAAAGCTTGGCTATTGCATATCTTGCTACCAAGCCACCTAAAGAATGGCCTACAAATGAAATTTTCTGAACACCTGGATGACGTTTTATAACTGATATAACCTGAGGAAAAAAAAAAGATCTTTTATCTTTCTGGATTGATGCAACAGATTTGACGTCAATTGAACATCTTAAGATTGAAACAGAGGAAGTCATTCAAAGCTACAGACAAAATAGTCAATTAGTAATGAAAGCCAACATTGACTGCAGATGCAATAAAATAGGACGAAGATCATCTGTTGAATGTCAAAACCATAACTCACCTCCTCTGCTAATCTCTCTCCCATTATATCAACACCGTCAAATGTCAACATTGAAGAATTGCATTCACTGCCTGCATTGCACAATGGTAATGCATTCCATTAAATGATTGAAGCCAATTTTACTATGAAATAATGCATTAGAGAATAGCATGAAGATAATTTCAAGTGCTTAACTTTTGAGCCCATTTAAATATATGGGAGGGCAGGGGGATGGAGGTTGCTTATGCATACAAGACCATCTAGTTTGCAAACAAGAAGAACCTCACTAACTGCACAAGAGTGACTCCAAGAGCTAAGAAACAATTTCCACCAATCATAATAAACGTCAACCGGCAGCCCTTATCTCAGATATGTATAGGGTTACTTCATACTAGAAATATCAAGGGATAGAGTATGATTTAAACCTAACTTTAACGTAGAATCCATCCAGAACACTTTCAGTCTGCAGAATACGAGTTAATTAGATGGTATCATAGTTAAGCCTCTCCCACAGACCATTACATTTATTTCCAAAATATATTAAGAACCATAATTATTCCACATCTGTCCCTTCTGCACTTTTATAATTGTGTGACCATTGCATAATATTCCCTATTACCAGTCTATATTTATAATATCAACGTAAAATAATAAAGCACATAAATAAAGCAGACTATATAATCTATATAATATATCGTATTTTTATATTATGATGACAAATGTAATAAACCACTTCACCAAAGTTTTCCCGGCAATTTGGCCACAGTACAGTAGATTAGGAGACAAATTATCGAAATGCCACTCATTTGAAACATATTACCAGCGTACTGTCATTTTTGCCACGTGTATCACGTCAACACGGGTGGCGTGTATCACCCGTGTTGACGTGATGACGTGTATCACGCCACCTGTGTTGACGTGATACACGTGGCAAAAATGACAGTACGCTGGTAATATGTTTCAAATGAAATACATTTCTCGGTAATTTGTCTCCCTAATCTATCAGACGCGCCAAATTGCCAGTTTTCCCTCCTTGTTTTAGAACTCCAAGCAAGAGAATCATATCCTCCAAGATTTGTTGGCACTTGAAGGCATCAGTGTAAATAAGGTGAAAAAGGGGTCAAAGCCTAACATATGCAATTCTATAATGTCACCACCCCAGTCAAAAACCAACATTATACATTTCGATAGTCAAGTTGCAGATAGCAAATTATGTGAGAAACTGAGATTGCTTGCACTGATTAACGACACTAAACATCAAATTGATGATACTAAACGTCAAATTGATGATATTCCTTAAACAGTTACAGGACACAAAAGATTAAGGAAAAAAAAAAGCTAACACTACCAGGATTGCGTGGACTTACAATGTACAATAGCATCATCTGGATACCTCTTCAGAAACTGTTTTGCAGCAAATTTTCAATTCTGAGCGCTGCAATAAAGAAGTATAAACTACAATACTAAACAAAGAGATTAATTATGCATAATTACATAAATAAATGTTGTAACTTTGGTACATGTTTCCGATCAGACAGTTTGTAAAGTAGAGGCAAATAATCAAGCTTTACAAACATCATTCGATTACGAACTATTAGTTACAGTTAAAGAACTAAGAAATAAACTGAGAAAGCTTAAAACTTAAAACTAAAAGCAGTCAGACAAACCTGCCTTTGAGACCATTAACCATTATGATCAAGTGGGTGTAGTTGGTACGCTGTCGAGAACGAGAACCAGAAACATCAACAACCTCCATATCAAAACTTTCCCCCGTTGCATCACGTTCGATTCTTAAACAACCAAACTTAAGCAAATACGAACTCCTCTTCTTGCTGTTCTTCCTCTTCTTCGTGTTCCCTCTGTTCCTTGTTTCATTGTTTAGCTCCGTCATCTTGTGCTTTCCACCTCCTCCTCCTTCTTCTTCTTCAACCTGGGGTGCTCGTTCCGAATCCATGGAAGCCATGAGGTTCGAGAACAGAAAACGATGACTTGGTAGTTTGATCGTGCGAAAAGGAAAGCAGGTAGCGGCAGAGGCGCCAGGTCAAATGAGTGAGGCTCGTAGTCGTAGAATCGGTTTAAGTAGTTGTATCATCAAATTTGAAATTCCAATTCAATCACATTCAACTCCTTCACTCTCTCACCCTTCCATTCCTTTTTTATAACCATTCTGTTTCTTTTATATTTATTTATTTATATCATCAACACCACACTATGAACTATGAAGGACTTCTTGGAACTCCATCTTATAATATTCGTTGCAAAACCGAGCATGATAGATAATGTCTCGTGGGATGGCAAAAATTATCAAATGGAAAGGTCTGGTTCGATGTGAGTTTCAAGTTCAACTTTCAAGTTTTTCTGCCTGTGTCACTCACGGATTTCCATTTTCCATGTGCGTTCTAGAAAGTAGAAAGAATGGTTTTTTTTTTTTTTTTTAAGGCATTCTCTAGAAGGAAACAGTTGACACCTTTGCAATTGTTGTTATTGAACAAACAAATAGTGTTCTGCCAACTACTTACCAATAAAATTATAAAAATATATTTCTGCAAGGGCTGCTGAAGCTACGGACAAATTGGGTGCACCTTTCGGGTATGTCTCGTCGTTTTCTCTTTTAATAATAATGGAATGATGAGAGTCGGTACGAAACCTTAAAATTTAGAATTTAAGGTTAGTTATTAATAATTAATTTAATAATAAATATTTAAAAATATATTAAATAATAAATAATAAATATTTAATAATTTATTTAAAATATTAATATTTTAGAAAAATAAATATCAAAATAATTCTTATAATATTTTAATATGAGAATTATTTTATTTTTTTAGAAATAAATTATTAAATATTTATTAATTATTATATATATTTAATAAATTTTAAATATTTATTATAAAATTAATAAATAATTAATAATTAATAAATCACCATCATTACTAAACCCATAATTACCATCGCAATCCCTTTTAATATCGGTTCTTTACTTTAACCTGCCATAGGGACATACTTGTGACTGATGTTTGCGCTTGCGCAATCGATGATGATAGAGAAATAATACAAAACTAATAATAATGGCATATCTATATGCCGGAAGACTTAATGTTTATTAAATAACTACACGGACTGATGTTTTCTTTTTTTATAAAAAAATTAATACTTTAAATAAATTATCAATTATTTATCAATTATTTATTATATTTAATAAATTTTGATTATAAAATTAATTACCAATAAATAATTAATAATTTATTCTAAATATTATACTCATCAAAATATTATAACAACTCTAAATAATATAAAATTGAATTTTATGTGCCGACTAAATCTCCAATGTAAAAGTTTGAAATTTATTAGAAGCTATTTATGTAAAAGTTTGAAATCTATTAGAAGCTATTTGTGATTAGGATCAATCTAAAAATAAAATTATATAAATGTGTATAAATGTTTTTTGTTTCATAAAATTAATAATTCTTATTTTAATTTACAAATTAAATATTATTCTGTATATTTATAAATATTGGCTCATATAATAATAATAATAATAATTCTATAATAAGTTAATTTTAAAAATACGGTTATTATTATCATGTTAATATATAAATTTTATAATAAAATGATTGCATCTAAAGTACAATAGCTATAATTTTAATTCATATTTAAAAATTTAAAAACTATCTCATCAAACACTTGGAAAAAAAAATGGAGCAAGAAATACCTTACAAAATTAACTAATTTTCCTAATTCATGCTGCTACTTTCCTTGCACCTCTTAGTTCTGACTTTTCCTTAAAAAATAAATCATTTTCGTTAGACTTTCTTTGGCATCTGCGTCAAGCTTAAGCTTGAAAGATGGATCTCACATGTCAATATAATTTTACATTTTTACTAGCTAAATCTATCTCTGTTTTCATACATTAGATTAGAGTTGAAATTAGGCAATCGCTGATTAATTCTAAAAATATCTTGGAATAAAACAACAAATATTGGCAACAAATTTTTAAGAGATAATGAAGTAGCAATACTTGATTAGATATTTAGTTGTTTATTGTAAATAAATTAAAATTAAACTTATTAAAAACTTTATGTTTATTACATTGGGCCCTAATACCGAATCCTGTCCACTTACGTGATTGGACGTTAATAACTTTGTACGCTTTCGAATCGCCCCGTGCCATTGAAAAAATGAAAAATTGTACGTACAAGTTGTGATGGTAATGAATTGGGTACTTAATGACTTTGTATGATAATTTTTTTTTTTGGAATAAATTACACTCTATTACTTTGATCTCAAAACGATAAACAAATCCAAATTAGGCCTCAAATTATATTATGCCTTACTTTTTTAATTTTGATTAACGTTTTACTTAACATCCTTAAGTATAAAAAAATATTTATTATTAATCATTAGTGAGCTTTATATTACAACCAAAGAAAAATCTTAATCTCATGATTTATTCTTTACAATTATTTTGTCTAAGCGAAGTATTCTTCCAATTATTTTGTCACATGAATTATCATGATATGTGCATGTCCCTCATAAAGATGACAAAATATTTGTTTTAAGTAAGTATTTATGGGGATCTTCATGACAAGGCATAATGGATACAACTTTTACAGTTTTTAACTTAATATTCATTCAGTACTATGATGTGGCCACTTTAAAACCTATATGGATGTTATAGAAACATGATAGAGCCTATGAAAGAGAGAAAAATAGAAAAGAGTTGTATTGATGTAATGTGAAAAAGATGATGAATTACAACAAATACAATAGGGTTTATATAGCTAATGAGAACAATGAATCTCCTAACTAATGTAACTAATCTATATCTCTAATAGTGGAAACATTATAATCTCATGAAAAATATCCTATAAACATTGTTTTTTTGACAGTGGCCCTATAAACATTGTTATTAGGTTATAATCAGGGGCGGAGCCAGAAATTGAATGAGAGGGAGGCTAAGACTATGGGGGGCCAACAAAAAATATATATCACATGAAATGATAAAATAAATAAATAAAATCATATAAAAACATTGAAATTTTTTCAAAAAATTGCAAACTTGAGGGGGGCCATGGCATCCATTTGCCCCCCTTCCCTCCACCTCTGGTTATAAAATGTTGGATGGCATTAATGGTGCATGAACATGTGCTTGATATGTCAATAGGGAGTGGGTGAGGAGGATAGAGAAGAAAGATCTAACAAAGCTACGGAACAAAGCAACCATCTTAAATTTAAATTGTTATTTAGATTTGGATTTGTAGAATATCGTTGGCTTTTGGGAAGCTTCAATATCATCTTCATTTTAGTTGCATATGAGGAATATGTACAAACTCCTGGTCCAGAGTGGAATGAATGCAATTTATATTGAAGTTCCATCACAATTGCCATTATGGTGAAAAGCACTATCAATTGTTGCCAATGCAGCATCACACCATGCCAAAGATATTTTGACTGTATAGATGAGAGTCTCAATTCTATAATGCCAGTGTAAATGATGCACTTTTCCATTCATCAGTTAAATCATGTGATAATGTTTATATCTCTTTTTAGTTCTTGATGTGGGCATGAAAATAAATTGTATAATGTAGTTGCCTTTGAAATATATTTTGTTTTTCAAAGTAGGAAGTAGCTTCCAACACTTCCTGTTTGTTCTTGGCAAAATATCTGGTTAAGAGTCCATGCTAGTCTTGTATGTAAAGTTGTAAACTTAAACTAGATGATGTCAGATGGAATTAATTTTATAGTAAACTTGTTAATTCTTTTATGCATTTCATCCTTTCACTCTATGTCCAACTTGATGTAACTTCAATGTATAAAAGCATGCCTTTTTTTCTTTTTTCTTTTTAGCCTCCACGTGGGTATATCACGTGATATTTTTTGTGGCATCCACTACTAAGTAAAGTTTAATTTGACACTTGAAATTAGACTTTAATTTTACTTTTGAAATTAAAATTGGGCCACCGAATTTTAAATTCCATGATTAGTACATCTTTTAAAGAACCCGAAGAAAGTTAAAAGCTATCTTCACCACTTGGGCGTTGCATCTAGAACCTGTTTTAATTAGAGTATTAGACAATTAATAAAGATGCACAGAATATTACTTCACTACAATGCTTGAATTTAAATTTGTCAACAATATATACATGTTGAGTTGCAGCATCAGGAAATGAGAAAGATACCCATAAAGATCGCACGCAAGCATAAATGAAAATGCTAGAGAACAATAGTCCAAGAAGTAAGCTCACATGAACCTCACCGTATTCAATAACTTCTTTTTATTTTTATTTTTAATTCTTTACCACCAGAATTAAATAAAGCTTGCTCTTCCCCATCATGCTTCTTTCTTTTCTCTAATTCCATTTGAGAATCTCCCCATGCATCTCTAAGAGATTTATAGGGTTTTCAGTGAGATTGTTATCCCTTACACACACAAAGACTTGTGTTTTTTTCGGAGAGATTTCTTCTACATTGGTTCCTGAATCAATTAATAAAGATGCACATAATATTACTTCACTACAATGTTTGAATTTAAATTTGTCAACAACATATACATGTTGAGTTGTAGCATTAAGAAACTGTTTTTGAACTTAGAATATAAGAGCTTGTTTAGTTTGTTTTCTATTTTCATTTTTAATTAGATATGTTTTCATTATAATTATAAAAATGTAACTTATTTTTATGTTATTTCTTGTTTTCAAAATTTTATGAAAATAATAATGAAAACAAAGCTTTGCACCACAAGTTGTCTACCAAAATTTTCCCTAAAACACTTAAAGCTCCATCATTCTTTTTTATTTAAAGAATGTACTTTTGCAATAGAATACTTACAAATTACCTCTTTAGGTCTTCTTACATGTGAATTCACATCATCCATTCAAGAAGGAAATCCTTGCAAAGTGTTTTTTTTTTGTGCATAGCCCTAATTGGGTAAATGGATACCCTATGTCAAGGGTGAGACTTAGGGATCCCCCAAAGGGACCCATGGTATAAGAGATAGGAGATGGGAAAAGGGAGTGCATTGCAGGGAATCAAACCCCTGCACCGAGCACTACATGCATCATCATATGCCAACTGAGCCAAAGGCTCTTGGTGCAAAATGTCCGCTTTACTTGTGCTTGTTTAGTTTTTCTTGATACTTGAAATGGTTATATTGTATACATATGTTCCTTTGTTCTCCACCCTCCTTTTTTAATAGATCACTTTCAGTGGCAAAATTTGATAAAAAATTTAGCGGGGCAGAAACTTGAACGCTTGTATTGAATGACCAATGCATTTCCTTCATAATCACACAAATGAATCACTTGAATGAAAGTCTAAAATGAAGGGGTTGATTGGGATTAAGTAGCAGGTTTGGAATGGAAACAAAAGCCGTGAAAATAAATAAATAAAATAAAGTTGAATTATCAGTTGTAGGAATTGGAAAGAGTTTACTCGAGTTCTTATTTGATGAGTAGTGTTGTTGGATTGGGTCGTTGGTGAAATTCGAAGGTGGAAAAAGTAATCATAGATGAGACACGCGGTAATTTTTGTGGCTGCATAGGAAAAATTACAGTTGAATAAAAGAATTAAAGATACAAGGTTGTAACACGTTGCATCATGTTGATAAATGCTTTTGATTAGAGAGAAATTTATTTTCTTTTGACACCTCAATGCCATTCTAAATGTTTTTCATTTTTTATTTTCAGTGAAAATCAAATCAATCCCTCTCTCATTTCTGATTTATCCATTTTAAAAGAATTAAAGATACAAGGTTGTAACACGTTGCATCATGTTGATAAATGCTTTTGAATAGAGAGAAATTTATTTTCTTTTGACACCTCAATGCCATTCTAAATGTTTTTCATTTTTTATTTTCAGTGAAAATCAAATCAATCCCTCTCTCATTTCTGATTTATCCATTTTAAAACTTAAAAACTTGAATCTTAACCCTAACCCACAAATTTGGAGGGCAGCCCCTACGAAGTTCTGTCATTGATTGCTTTAAGACTCTATTATTATAAAAAGAATTTTCTATTTTGATATTTAATAATTTTTTTCAATGTCATTATTATTATTATTTAAACACAAATATAAAAAATAATTAAATTGTAAATTCCATTACTTAACAGTTATAAACTATCCACAAATACTCCTTAACATTTTATCTTATTATTATAATTGATTTCAAACATTTTTTATTTATTTGTTTTATTTTATTCAAAAATAAAAAATGTTGGCGGACTACGTAATGTTCGTCGATATACTAGTATTATATAAGCGTTAAATGACTTCAAAAAGAGAAAAAGGTAGCAAAAAATATTAACTATGTCTTCAGTGATCCCGATATGTATTTAGACAAAATAAACCATAACATAATATTATAAAAACACAAAAAACTTAGAAACACAATACGTTGATTTTTTTTATAATAATATTTTGGGCCAGCCTAAATCCCGGGCTGAAGATTTATCAGCCCAGCTTATAGAAAATTTGCTAACTGAGCGGGCTGACCCATGGCCTTTGGTTCAATTTTTACACATGATTTTGATCATCATCGAATATGGCCGAAAACAAAAAAGATCATAAATAATTTTTGTCTTGGATCATATATCCATTAAAAGTAGATTAGGATGAGGGATATGTATTGATTGCGGAGATCTTAAACTTGCCTATTAGAATCATCGCATTACGTTGCTGAAATGAAATATATCAGAGTCGTGTAAATACAAATTTAAATAACATTAATTATCGTTTAAATATTAGAAATTAAAAGTGTGAACGTGTATCTTATTCGTGCTTTGATGAGTCCTATATTATTATTATTATTATTATTATTATTATTATTTCTATCATTATACAAATTTTAATGTCTAATAATTAAGAATACAGAGATACGTTAGCCTATGAATCTCCATAAATTCTTAGATAATAATTTTTTTTAATATACTTTGAGAGTATTATTTTTATTAAATTTTTAATCACCAAATGTAAATTTAATTTATTAAAATTATTTTAATTTTAATCAAACAACAAATATAATTATATGTAATACACATATTACATTTTGAATGAAATAATATATTACTCTAAAAATGCCTAATAATCTCCCTGGACAGCAAAGCTGGAGCAGCTTCGAGCCTTCGATGAGTAAGCTTCTTCCGCACTGGTCTGGCACATCAAAATTTAAACGTGTGTACCTTTAATTTTCAGTAACCATCAGGTCCATCACCAATAACTTTCCAAAAGCAACTTCAATATTACCTGACACCGGCACCAAACCCTCCATTCATAAATCAAGAAGCGTCAGCACCAAAGAAGGAGAAATTGTCATGCAATATGAAAATAATACCCTTATTTTTTTAGCGTTAGATTTAATTTAAATTTTATTTTATAATATTCTAAATTTAAGTGTTACGAATAATGTAGTAATTTTTCTAAGCAACAGTCACCGGTGGCAGAACCTCATTCGTCAGCCGACGTAGCTCCGCTCCACTACGCTCCACGTTGGCGCTGTTGCTGCAGCACCCTACAATTACCCCCGGTGGGGTTTGGCTACGCGCCCTTGTACTGCGGGCCTGCGCGTAAGTATGACGCAAGGAATAACCTACCCTCATGTCGGTATTCACTGTCCAATTCCACGTGGTTTCGTCCGTTTATTATTATTCATTAAATTAAATTCGGAGAGTGTCTCAGACGGTCCTTTCAACAGCGTGAGGTTTGGTAAGCAAGAAAAGATCCAAGACCCAATCAGAGTGACCCAACTGGAAGATAACCAGAAAGATCGCAGAGAGAACAAGAGTCCAAGAAACGAGCTCACATGAACCTCACCGTATTCAATAACTTCCTTTTCTTTTAGTCTTTAGTATTACCACCAGAATTAAATAAAGGTGGCTATTCACCATCGTGTTTCTTTCTTCTCTCTAATTCCATTCGATAATCTCCCCGTGCGTCTCTGAGAGATTTCTAGGGTTTTCAGTGAGATTGCTATCCCTTACGCACGCAGAGACTTGCTGTTTCTTCTTCATGGTGATCGCGACGGGTCAATTGCATTGGTTTCTGAATCAAATTTCACTTCAAAAACTCCGAAACTTAGCTCCCCGAGTGTAAATGACTTCTGTCGCCAGTGAATGGCTCGATTTCATTTCCGGCGCCTCCGTTTCTTCGCTATCTTCGTGCTCGCTCTCGTCTTCGCGACGCAGTGTGTGTGTGACGAATCGACGGGCAACGAGTTGGAGCACGATTTTTCTTCGGTAACTGATTCCGATTGGAACCTTTTCCATCAGGATTACTCGCCGCCGGCTCCGCCACCTCCTCCGCCGCACCCGCCGTCGGTGTCGTGCGTCGACGATCTTGGCGGGGTTGGGTCTCTAGACACAACTTGCAAGATAGTGAGCGATGTGAACCTCACCCGCGATGTGTACATAGCAGGGAAGGGAAATTTTTACATCCTAACTGGGGTGAGGTTTCATTGTGAGATTCCTGGGTGTGTGATAACCGTTAATATTACGGGTAATTATAGTTTAGGTAACGGCTCGTCGATTGTCACTGGAGCTTTTGAGTTGGTGGCTGATAATGCTAGTTTTCAGAATGATTCGGTGGTGAACACGACGGGCTTGGCTGGGAAGCCTCCTCCTCAGACGAGTGGTACTCCCCAAGGGGTTGATGGGGGTGGTGGGGGACATGGTGGGAGGGGTGCGTGCTGTTTGGCGGACACAACGAAGCTTCCGGAGGATGTTTGGGGAGGGGATGCGTATTCATGGGCTTCACTGCAGATCCCAGAAAGTTATGGGAGCCGGGGTGGGTCGACAAGCAATGAGAGTGACTATGGTGGGTTGGGTGGTGGGCGGGTGAAGATGGATATTCATAAATATCTTGAGATGAATGCGAGTGTTTTGGTTGATGGGGGTGTTGGAGGGACCAAAGGTGGAGGTGGCTCTGGAGGCAGCATCTACATCAAGGCTTACAGAATGTAATAATATTTTTTTTAATTTTTTTTATTTGGTTAAAATCTGCATAATCTTATTGAATCAGAACTATCTCAATTGTCATCTTTCTAGTGGTCACTGGTTGGGCGATATCAAGTTTGCAATTTTGATATTATCTTTGAATCTTCATTCTTGCTGTATTTGCTGTTAATTTGTTGTTGTAGTCTTTTTTTTTCTTCCAATTTTCACTCTATCCTGTCTATGTATGTTTCATTATAATTTTAAAGTAAGATTATATATGCTGACACGCTTTTGGAGAATCATGATTTAAATCACAGCTTCTTTTGTGAGGTTAAGACACATATTATCAAGGAATTGTAGTTCAGTTTTCTCTTCTAATCTGTTTATAACTATTAATATCTCAACATGAAACAGCATGCTGGAAGTCTCTTTTTTTTTCTTTTTTAAATTGGTTTTCCCATGATTTTCTGAATGGATGCCATTGAATTGTACTTGAAAAATTGAGTGGGAAATTTTGTTTTGGATTGATGTTTCAACCAGCTTGAGTATAACCAAAAAAAGCTAGAAGGTGGCGTGCAATAATCATTGTTGCTTTACTGATGGGAAACTGAATGCTGGCATAACAAGGTTTGAAACTTTTACCAGGGAATAATGAGTTGCATTTGAGGTCCATTGTGCAAGATGTGAGTACTCCACGGTCACATTTTTCAGTGTTTTTCGATATTTCTCCTTTCTCCTTATAATTTTTTCATCAACCATTCAACCATATTAACCTCCATTTTTTTCCTCTTTTTCTTTTCTTTTCTCCCCAGTTTTTCGCTAACAATAAACAATAAGTTGAAATTGCATATGATAATGGGAAAAGCCAAATGTTTAAATTTTAAATAGCTTTCATCATACTCAGACATATGTGCTTTCAACCTAGCCACGTTTTAACTTTTTGTAAGTCAGCACCACATGTTGTATGATTATGAAAGAGATGTAACTGATTCAAGTTACCATATTTCTTTTCTATGAACTCTTCGCTCTGCAGTTTTTTTTTCCTCTCTCTTTCTGAAAATTGTGTATGCATTTTCCATGTTGCAGCATTCCATGATGTGGTTGTCTATATATAACAACATCAGCAACTCATCGTAATCACTATGTTAGGTACCCTAAGATGACTAAGGTGTATGCTAGGAGGGGATGTAGAGGATTAGGGCCCTCTAATGAACAAAAGGGAGGGCGTGACTAATGTAACAAACTGGGTGGGGAATTCTGTTATGATTTATAATGATATATAAGGGAAGGGGAGGGGAGAGAGAAAGGTAAGGAAGAAGTGTGTAGACGTGTGTGGGAGAGTGCAGGGCCTCTCGAATGCCCTGGGTTCCTTTGTTTCTTGCTCGGTTCATTGTAATCCATCATATAGCTGCTGATATGATATCAAACTGATATCAGTGTCTACAGTGAAATAATATAGAAAACATACCGTATTTCAGTATAAACTGATCCAGTTCTTATCACACTATCATAATTAATATAGTAGTATATGTTTAAATTCCCAACTATCGCCTTATATTTGTGTAGGAATCTTTACTGCAGTCAAAAACCTTATCATAGTCTATTGGTGTATTTACAAATTTACATTGGAAGGACTTTTTCTCCCCATATTCATATGCCTAGACATATAACTTATTTATTTTATGAGTTTAAATTTCTGGTAAGGGATATGGCCAATAATGGAATGTTTTAAATTGGTCTTGTGCTCGATTGAAATTGAAATGTAATTTACTTTTCATGAATCTAGGTTTTATGCTTTTTCATTGATCTGTTTTTTCTTTTAAAGAGCAGGACTGGTAGTGGGATGATAAGTGCTTGTGGAGGTAACGGTTTTGCTGGCGGTGGCGGTGGCAGGGTTTCAGTTGATGTTTTCAGTAGGCATGATGACCCCAAAATTTATGTGCATGGTGAGGATTTTATGTTTTTGCACTGGTTAGCTCTTTATAAATATACTTTGCTGAAGACCTTCCCTGCAAATTAAGTACTCATATATGCTAAGTTCTTAATATATATGGTATAACATGGTCCTTCTTTTTTTTTCATTTTTTTGGGGGGGGGGGGGTTCTCTCCCGTGTTCAAATCAGAAAAAAATATCACAGTATAATATATAAGACCATAAGTAGATGACATTTTTGGGATTTAGGAATTCTGTTTCAATCTGTGGGGTGAGTCTTAAAGAGAGCGATCTTCAGAAAACTTCCATCAACCCCTTCTCAGTTATTTTGGTAATGAGAAGATGCAATGGGTGATTATGTATTTTGAACTCTGAGAATTTATAAATTATAATTCATTCAGTTCTAATAAGTTAATCACAGTATGTGCTTGACTTCTTGGTTGTGTTCAGCATGTTTGCCTTAGCAGTAGGAATTGCTCTTTGGGAGAATAAGATCCTTAAGAACCAGAGTTGAGGAGCTTCCACCGTGAGGAGCACCTGATTGCAGAAAAAGGGCACTCTTTAATTTGTTTGTGGATGATAAGGCAAATGTTTAGAAATGAACTGTCAACTTGTTTTTGGCATTTGGAAATGAAGCTTATATGATGTTGGGTTTAGGTATGTTGGGACTCCAAACTTTTCATCAGCTGTGTTGACTGCATAATTGATTTCTTATTTCAGGTGGTAGTAGCTCTGGCTGTCCTGAAAATGCAGGTGCTGCTGGGACTCTTTATGATGCGGTGCCTCGGAGCCTTATAGTTGATAACTATAACAAGTCAACTGATACAGAGACACTTCTCTTGGAGTTTCCTAATCTACCTCTTTGGACTAATGTTTATGTTCGAAATAAGGCTAGGGCCATGGTTCCATTGCTTTGGAGTCGTGTACAGGTATGTCAAATTCAGATTTATAGATTAGTTAGATAATTCCAATACCCATTTGCTCTTGATGTGTTCCCTTAATTCTTTCTTGCTTCTCTGCTGACATTGTTTTTTATTTTTATTTTTTATTACCTGATTATGCTTTTCCTTCTTTCTGTAAATTTTTTTATATCAATAAAGTTGAAATTCATTAGTAAACTCAAAACATGACCATATATGAGTACCTCCAATGAAACATTCGAAGAAGGAAAAAGAATTGAGGCAATTAAATCATCTGACTGAACTGGGAGTATTGAAAAAGAGAATTTAATGTTGTTCTCAAGTTACATCTTTGTGAAAGTCTGATCATTCCTCTCTCCTTCAATGTACTGTATGAGGCATAGGTGTAGTATTTTATATTGTGCTTGCCAAAATTGACTCCCTCAAAGAAGCGAAGTGCTGAAGCAACTCTCCGGTATAGGTTTGGATATTTTTAATTAACTGCAGAGCCAGAATACCCCCACTGACAAAATTATTGAAGATAAAAGGAATGAAGTGCCTAATTCAATAACTTATGGGATTGTGTTTGTGCCTGTGATCTATATGCTTGATATATATTGCTTATATTGGCTTGTACTGCTGCTGCTTTCTTTTGCAAGAGTAACTGTTTTCTTCTTTTAAATCCATATATTGTCTTTCCCGTTATTCTTGAATTTTGATTTTGATTTTGATTTTTTTTACATTACTTAGTGTTGATGTGAATTCAAAGAATTATAATTGTATTTATAACATCATTCTGGCTCTGTTATGTTTTATTTTTCTACATTTTTCTCTGTTCTTCTATATCTTTCTTCTAATGTATTTTTAGAAAGGGGGTGTGTGTGTGTGTCTTTGTTAGATATGCAAAGGGATTGGAAACCTCACAAGAGCATTTATTTGGCTATCTGTTAGTATTCTTGGTTGGCTCCTTCTTAGGAGGATGCCTTATTTTCTGTCTCTGCATTCCCTTTCCTATCTAATGAATTTTTCTTTCATCTAAAGAAAAAGGTAAGCTTCCCCCTATCTTCCCTTCATATTGTGATGATGCATGCTCTGTTTTATTTTTAATCTGGTTCGAAAAAAATATTTGGCATGTGAGGACATCAGTTCAACTATTTGTTCCTTTTCTTATTCATTATATAGGTGCAAGGGCAGATAAGTATCTTGCAGGGTGGGGTTTTGAGCTTTGGGCTGCGACACTATGCTTCATCAGAGTTTGAGTTATTTGCTGAAGAACTGTTGATGAGTGATTCTGAGATGAAGGTATCTGGAACCTCAGTGTGTGTGTTATGATCTTGTTTCTTGATCATTGTTGTGTCCTAGTTCCACTATCTGTTGCATCTTTTAAATGTGCTTTAAAACTTCGACTCATACATCTCCTGATTTTTGTTACCTGTTTCATCCATAACTACTAAACATAAATGAGCTTATCAGACGTAGGGTGACACTAATGTCTGTTTTTTTGCAAATTACTGCTAGTCACGATTCAATGTCATTTATTTATGCCTTACACTTGCTTTATTTGTGTGACAAAAGGTATATGGAGCCCTACGCATGACTGTAAAAATGTTCTTGATGTGGAACTCAAAAATGCTCATAGATGGTGGGGGAGATATAACAGTGGCAACTTCTTCGCTTGAGGCTAGTAATTTGATTGTTCTCAGGGTATTTAACAACTCCTTTATTGTACAATATTATTGCATATGTTATCTTCACATTTGACACATTAGGTTTTATTAACAGGAGTCTTCTGTGATACATTCTAATGCAAACCTTGGAGTTCATGGACAAGGTTTACTTAATTTATCAGGCCCAGGGGATTGGATTGAAGCACAGCGTTTGGTTTTATCCCTATTTTATAGTATTCACGTGAGCCATTGTTTTGTTTTTACCACTGATCGCTTGTGTAGTCTTTTCAGCACTTAATTTTCCCCCTTGTCTGATTCATCTTGTATTATGAATTGGAGATCTCATTTCATTTTCGATAGGCCAATTTTCTTTTCAGTAATCTTTTCATATGAATTTTGTAATGTGTTTCTTATTCTTTTATTTTTACTGGTTATCTGGAGAACATTTCTCTACTGATTAATTCAAATACCCGAAAGCAATGCATATAAAGCGCATCATGGCAAACTTTTCTCCTCTTTATGCCTGCCAAAACTTTTAAAACTAATCAGAAGAAACTCTTTTTTTGTGTGTTTATGCTCAAACATTTATTAAAGTAGAAACTGTCAGAAAAATCATAGTGATTACTGAGTGTGGTTATTGGCTCTATTCACATCTTGTCAGGATCATGGGCTTTATTTGGTGCTTACTCATTTTTGTGCATACTTTTTGGGGCACAATAGCCTGTTGTCCCTTGTGTCATTCTTTTGGTGGCTCAGTTGCACTCTTCCATGTTCTTGGTTCTCCCAACACTTTTTGGCCTTGGGTTTGGGTGTTCTTTTGAATAGCAACCATTGTAGCAACCTGATTGCTTCTTGGCAGTAGCCAATGGTGATAATAGTGTATTTGCTTGTTTGGTTAAGCATTCTTTAGTCTTACCTCTAAAACCTGAGTTTGCTTTTGACATTTTTGTAGGTTGGGCCTGGATCTGTCTTGCGTGGTCCATTGGAGAATTCAACAACTGATGATGTGTAAGTTTGGATGTTGTCAAATCATCATCTGTTGACTTCTCATTATATGCTTTAGTTTCTAGTTATGTTAAATTTCTATACTCCTATGACTGGCAGTACTCCAAAGCTGTACTGTAACAACAAAGATTGCCCCTATGAATTACTTCATCCTCCTGAAGATTGCAATGTGAACTCATCCTTGTCATTCACACTTCAGGTATTTTTTAATGTTGTAATGGTGTATTGAATTCGGTTATGCTAATATATCTATAGTTGAAATTCCTGTGTGTTGCCTTTCTAGATCTGCCGAGTTGAGGACATCCTTGTTGAAGGCCTTATAAAAGGTTCTGTTGTTCATTTCCACAGGGCAAGGACCATAACTGTTGAATCTTCTGGAACAATATCTGCCTCTGGAATGGGTATGTTTCCTTGATGTCCAAGAGGTTTTTGTCACTTTTTTGACTCAAATTACTCTTCATTTCCTTTATTCATTCTGTCTTAAAAATTAATTTCGCAGGCTGTACCGGTGGTTTGGGCAGTGGCAATCTTCTAATTAACGGTATTGGCAGTGGCGGTGGGCATGGTGGTAAAGGTGGGGATGCATGTTATAACAATAATTGTGTTGAGGGTGGCATTTCATATGGGAGTGCAGACCTGCCCTGTGAACTTGGTAGTGGAAGTGGAAATGACAGCTCAGTTGGTACCACAGCTGGTGGTGGTATCATAGGTAAGCTTATGTTTGGGTCAGTTAATGGATTCTTTTTGAATAATGGAAGATGTTGATCACCACAACTTTTCTTTTACTTTCATTATTGTGTTATATCTGTTGAGCAGTCATGGGATCATTAGGACATCCTTTGTCAAGTTTGTCCATTCAAGGTTCCGTAAGTGCTGATGGAGAAAATTTTGAACCAGCAATCAGAAAGGAAAAATTTGCAATTTTTGATGTTTTAACTGGAGGTCCTGGGGGTGGATCTGGTGGCACTTTACTATTGTTTCTCCATACCTTGGCCATTGGTGAATCAGCTATTCTTTCTAGTATGGGGGGATATAGCAGGTCTAACGGAGGTGGTGGTGGAGGTGGTGGAAGAATTCACTTTCATTGGTCTGACATTCCTACTGGAGATGTTTATCAGTCCATTGCTAGTGTGAAAGGAGACATCCAGGCTGGGTATGCCTATAAACTTTTGCTGCAATTCTACTTTATTTTTTAAATTTGAATTTGCTTAATATCTCTGGCTGCAAGTAAGCATGCTAGAAAGCATGTGTTGTTGTGTCTTATAGTGCCTATCTGTTGAAGAATGTCAGCTAAACTGTAGGAGCTTCTAGTCTGTTTGTCTTTCTTTAAATATCAATATAGCTGCTTTTTTATCCCCCAAAAAAATGGCCGCTAGTGTTTGATGTTAAATTTGCTATATTTAAATAGCTGTTGCAATTGATGTTACTTTCCTTTGAATAGATTTTCATTCTTTACCTTCTATATCAACATGGTAACAGCTTCTTAGTAGGCATCCTTGCAGAAGAATAATTTCCTGAGAAGGCTGTTAGCTAATGTTCTTTGTTTTTTGATAGAAAAAGAAGTATTATTAAAGTGATAAGTACAACTGGGAAAAGGATAAGGCATCCTCGAGCTGAAAAAAGTAAAACAAAAAAAAAAGCCAAAGTAAGAAAGAAACTAGGAATGCAGCAAGGTTATCCAATCCCTTTGCATATCAAAGATTGATGCTCCCTTTAAACAATCTCGGGCAGAACACCCAAGAGAGGCTAAGAACAACCCTATTTGATACGTACCTTGGGAAAAGCTAGCTATTAAGGTGGGAGAGCTCAAGGCCATATAAACCTCACGTCTGAATCTCATACTTTCGATGTGGGACTCAAGTCCCATACCATGTTCCACAGCCTCAACGTCCACGTGGGCTGGCTGTGCACTAGCCCTTTGACTAATCCCAGGCAAATACTGCAATGCCGATGTCACCACCCGCACTGCTCATTTGCAACTGAGAGATATGGTGGAAGGCTCTAATGCCAATTGATACGAACCTTAGGAGAACTGTACTCCAAAAACTACCTATTATGGTGGGAGAGCCCAAGGCCATATAAACCGACATCTGAATCCCATACTTCCGATGTGGGACTCAAGTCCCATACCTTGCAATTGGATCCGAACATTTCACCATGCTCCGCAGCCTCAGCGCCCACGCGGGCTAGTTGTGCACTAGCCCTTTGACTAGTCTTGGGCGAACACTGCAATGCCAGTGTCACCACTTGTACCGCTTGTTTGCAATTGAGAGACATGGTGGAAAGCTCTGATACCAATTGATACGAACCTTAGGAGAACCATACCCCAAAAGTTAGCTATTAAGGTAGGAGAGCCCAAGGCCATATAAACCCCACATCTGAATCTCATACTTTCGATGTGGGACTCAAGTCCTATACCTTGCAATTGGATCCTAACACTATCCCAAACCAAATTAAAGGGCAATGAGACACCCTTAAAGATGTGTGTGTTCCGCTCCAGCCAAGTGCACTGAATAATAGCAATGTTAGCACATAGCCACAGAATTTTGGCCTCTTTACTCTTGCCAAACCCTTTAAACCGAACCATGAAAAACTGCTCTAGTATAGAAGGGCACACTCTGTGCTCATCACCAATCCCAAAAAGTTTGCTCCAAGGAAAGGTGTTTGCCTTGCAATGCAGAAATAAGTGTTGCACACTGTTTTTGAACTAGAATTGCACATGGGACACATGTTGTGGGAAAGAGCGGTGTGAGATCTGCAAATCTGTAGCAAATCTTTTCTGTTAATCCTATTACGATAATGTTTTCTTCTCTTTCTTTGGTGGTGGCGGTGGTGGTTTTTTTGTTTTTGGGGGGGGGGGGGTTGTGTCAGCAGAGAACTTGTTTCTTTCCATTTTTCCTTTGCACTGGTGTTATAGTTATAACTTTTAGCTTGTATATGTTAGTGATATTATTTCCCCGCATGATCTCATGCTTCTTAGCAGGGTCGGAACTATGTTCAGCCCAATCACCCCCCAAAATTTGAAAACATAAAAAATTTCCTTTGAAATTTATATTATTTATCAAATATATATTTTTCCCTTGAAGTTTTCTGTTTTAGCACCCTCAATATTTCATTTCCAGTTCCGCGCTTTTCATTCATATGTTATAATGGTAATTTTAGAAACTTCATAATTTTATCTGATGATAATAGGGGAGGAAAGGGTAAAGGCCAGGGTGGCTCCGGAGAAAATGGGACAATAACTGGGAAAGCTTGCCCCAAAGGGCTCTACGGTACATTTTGTGAGGTATATTTGTCTTGTTCATTTTCCTGAATTCTTTTATAATTTCATATCTATTTATGTGATCTAGCTTTCTGATCATGAGTTTCCATGTTTGACGAATGTGTGACCTTATTCTACGTGTCTTGGTGGTTTGGCTAAATCTATTACTTTTAATGGTTAAACGTGTATGTAGAGATAATTGAGTGGCGCTTGTGGTAATCATCACTATTTAGGTTCTGCATTATTTATATTGCAACCTCAATAAATAGGTCAAGTTGCAGTAGACTTAGGAGCAACTTTGTTTCTAATTTTCTTTGTCCTCTAAGGCTAGAGCAGTGTTATCAAAAGCCAAAAATGGCTTGGCGCTTATGCAGCATGGTGGGGCAGCAGTATTGTTGACGTGATTGGCCATTTTGCAAAACAAATAATGATATAATTCAAAATCAAGACAAAAGTAAGACTCTCTATTTTGTTACGAGGTAGGTCTCAAGATCTGGTGAGGGAATGGGGAATGGTAGGCTAAGTATGAGCATTGAGACTTAATGGGCATTAAACTCGGCATCAAGTGCTTCCCAAGGAAGCTGGGTGCCACAATACAAGGCCAATGTAACAAGTCATGACAAAGTTGCAAGAACATAAACTAATCCAAATGGACACGCTAGAAACATAAAGTAGGCCACAATTTTAAGTTTATAAAGTGTGAAAATAAGTAGAATGCTCCTGGCAGTTTTCAACCTTTGTATTTTGGCCAAAATATACCATGAAGTCATTCTATTTACAAAGATTTAGCTTTATGTAAAATTTAAACCAATTGTTCCTTATGGGTTTCTGCTCATGGGGTTTCAAAGGGTGTTTTTGAGTTGAACATGCAAAGGACTAGGCTGCTTGTTTGAGGTGAGGTATTTTCTCTTCTCTCTCTTTTTTCTGCAAGCATTGTGTAACTGAAGCTGGGGTTTCCAGCACTAAACAAGGAAACCACAAAACAATTACCTTTTAAGAGTAATCATAGTAAATGTTATTTGTTTTTGCAATTGAATGCTGCTTTCAAGCTTCAAATAAGGAGCTGGGAAGGGGAAAAGAGAAAAAGGGTAAAAATCACCCATGCAAAGTACGGGTATAGTCTAATGCGTGCCACCGGGATAGTAAAATAAACAACAGGTTGTTGTGACAGTAAACTAATGCTGGCTTAGAAGGAAACTGTGTGTGACTATAAAGTATAAACCAAATATAAGACTAGGAACTTGAAATATGCTACTAATAAGTGTTGACAGAAATTGAGAGTGCTGGATTTGACTATAGTTGACTAGAAAAAAAGAAAATATGGACTGCAGTGTGTTTCGGCTAGAGAAAACAGGAGAGGGAGGAAAGCTTGATGAAAGGAGCCAAAATACCTAGAAACTCACACCAAACCCCCAGTCAGCAATCTTTCTCGGCCAAGAGCTCTTGTTACCCCTACTTCCTTCTTTCTTTTGCCCTGAAAGCCTTCACTCTTGGCAACCATACATACTTAGTTGAATGACTGTTTTTTGTGTTTTCCTTTGGTTTTGTAGCTTGAGACAGCCTTAGTAGAATCCAATGCCCATTTTAATTGCATACCCATTGGCTAGAAGTGTTTAAAAGATGAAAACAGGGTCTTTTTGCTGCAATCAAAGATGCAAGCGCTATTTGTGCATCACGCCTTGCATGAGCCTAATCTGATGTGGCTGCATCAGACTCACATCATTGAGGCTACCCTGCCTTGGTACTGGCGACCACTTAACTGGCGTCCCGCCTTGCCTCAGTGCCTAGGCTTGCGCTTCCACTGCTTCTGACAACACTGGGTTAGAGGAAGCTTACTCAAATTGAGGAGCTTTGTTTACCCTCTTTGTCTCATGTTCTCTGACTACTTCCTTGCTTTCCATCTTGTGGCGACTAATTGATGCTTCTACTAAATTTTCTACTCATAGGCTTTTATACTTCTTGCTTGCATCCAGGAATGTCCAGCCGGCACTTACAAGAATGTTACTGGATCTGATAGATCACTTTGTCACGAATGTCCTGTTAATGAGCTTCCTCATCGTGCTGGTTATATTTCAGTCCGAGGTAGATTTTACAATTTAGTGATGATTAAGTACATGAGCATGCAAGATACTTTTTCTTCATGTAGTTTCAAATATTATAGCATGAAAGATGAAGGATGTATTGAAATTCTTGATATATTTTACGTCCATGGATATATATATATATATTTTGGGGGGGAAGGCGGCGGTCGGGGGGCTGTGGGGTGTTTCAAGATGAAACATCCCTTGTTGCTTCATAGTATGTACTCAACACCCATCCTTATTATAATATCTGGTATATCAATGCAGAAATTTTCATATTGTCCCTTTGTACAGGTGGTATTGCTGAAACTCCTTGCCCTTATGAATGCATTTCTGACAGATATCACATGCCACACTGTTATACGGCTCTTGAAGAGTTAATTTACAAATTTGGTGGGCCTTGGTTATTTGGTCTTTTTCTTACGTGTCTCTTGGTCCTGTTAGCACTGGTGCTTAGTGTTGCAAGAATGAAATTTGTCGGGGTTGATGAATTACCAGGCCCGGCACCCACTCAACATGGTTCTCAAATAGATCACTCCTTCCCTTTTCTGGAGTCGCTAAATGAGGTTTTCCTCAAATTCTATGGTTCTTTTTTCTATTTCATTATTATGATATCTGTGAATTAAGATGATCATACCCCTTAACAGTAGCATTTGTGTCCCTCTTTCTTTCTCTGTTGTTTTTACTTTTTATTTTTTATAATCCTTGGTGTGATGGTGTCAAGTTGCTGTGCAATGCCTAGGTTTTGGAAACAAACAGAGTTGAGGAGTCTCAGAGTCATGTGCATAGAATGTACTTTATGGGACCTAATACTTTCAGTGAGCCTTGGCATCTGCCACATTCACCTTCTGAACAAATACAGGAGATTGTGTAAGTAAAACTTTCTTCTGTTTGATCCTTGTAGATTACCTGGTTGAAATTTGAGGATATCTGCTGTTTTTTTTAAATTTATGTTATTTGGTTATGATATTGAGATGGAGATCTTCCAACATTTGATATGGCAGTTACGAGAGTGCATTCAATACATTTGTGGATGAGATTAATGCTATAGCAGCTTATCAATGGTGGGAGGGAGCGATATATAGCATTCTTTCTGTTCTTGCGTATCCTCTTGCATGGTCATGGCAACAATGGCGCAGGAGATTGAAGTTGCAACATTTGCGTGAGTTTGTTAGATCAGAGTATGATCATGCTTGCCTTCGTTCTTGCCGCTCACGAGCTCTTTATGAGGGGATCAAGGTTTGACTTAAAATAAATTTTTGGTTCATATGCATATCGAACCTGTAAACAATGAATATTTGATATTCAATTGATTTGTTAAAGAATTGTGTTAGTTTAGGTGCATATCTTGATCCTGTCCTAATGTGCGTGCATATAGTCAACTATAAATGTCATGAGTGTATTAATATGGATAACTGGACACTTGTGGGATCCAGAATAAGAAATGATTAGCATCTTGTGCATGCTTCAGCAACGGTTGATTAAACAATTTAGAAAAGAAAGATTCAAAGATAACTTATCTTTTATAACTGAGTTTTTCAGAGTTTGGCACCAGGTAATTCAGAGTAGATATGGTTTAGATCCAAATGGATGCAATGCCAACGCAGCAGTCACTGTGACTCGTGTATTTATATTTTAGAATATGCCTCTGTTAGATCTTTGTTTTCTTTGGGTTTGAGTGATGGTTCTTGTATTTAGTTTTGGGAGGACACTTGGATAGGGAATATTCCTTTCTCAGAGGCTTTTCCTCGCTTCTATCATCTCTCCTCTGTACGTAATAACTCTTGCATAAAAAACTTATGCTCCATTCAGGGTTCTGATATTACTTGGAATCTCTCATTGGAGAATTTGGACTTTATAGTCTTCTGGTTTGTTTTCTTGCAAGTCCTTTGTTCAGTTTCTGATCTGTGTTCTCCTAATCACTAATGGTTCCTCCTTGAAAAACGTATTTGGAAGTCCAAAACTAAGGTCTTTTGTTTGGAAAGCTATTTTTAGTAGGATTAATACAAATGACATGTTGCAAATTGGTAGGTCGTGATATGTATGTCATGGTGCGGACAAGTTTAGAAAAAGTAGCCCACTTATTTTTACATTGCAAGGCAGCTACTTTGTTATGGAATAGGAATAATCTGTTTTGGGTTCTTGGTGACACTGGGTGTGTCCTCTGACCCTTGAGCAGTTTCTCATGATTCGGTTTATTGGTTTTGGGAAGGAATAAGGAGACTTAGACTATATGACAGTGTGCAGTCTAGGCAATTCTCTGGTGTACTTGGTTGGAGAGAACTGCCCATATTTTCAAGGGTGTCTCTCTCCCTTACATTTGTTATTGGACAGGATTTATATTTGGTGCTAAGAGATAGAATTTTTCTATTACTGACATGCAGAGAGATAGGATAGCTTTGTTGCATTGTTGAGCTATTTTGGCTCACTGTTTTCTTTCTTTATTCTAGTTAGAAGGATTTCTTATCCTCCCCCAGGAGTGAACACAAGGTGCTGAATAAAGGAAGTTGATAATTAGAAAGTAGTGGGGATCTATTTATTTTTTAGTAAGATATATTATTGTTTAAAAAAACATAGACTACCCCAAGGAGTGAGCAACCAAACAGGTTAGAAGAGATTGAGGGATGCAATGGGATATTTGTAGGTCAGGGCTGCAAATGATTGGGATAGAGTGGTAATAAATTGGCACTAGTTATTTGATGAAAATATAGAGTAGTTATATTCAGGGTTGGAGGGAGGTGGGGGGCTGTTGCCCTTTAATTTTCACTTTTTTTTTGCACTAATTTTTCTTCGTGTGCCTCCTCTCAAATGTTTCACTTGTCATCATTACATCCCAATTTTATTCTCTCATCTACCAATCCTTTGCAAGTTTTACAAAAAAATGTCAAGATCCCAATCATGCACCCACAAAACATCACATCAAAGTTTTGTATATCATTTAATGTGACCTTTAGTCATTTTGTCGTCTGTAGTGACTAATTGTAATTTTTCTGTACCTATAATTGCTATCCTAATACTTTGCAAACAGAAAAGGCAACGATAAAGAGTTTTAAAAATATTTTAATTTTTTTAATATATTGTGTGATATCATTCACTTTAATATATGATTCAAAAGTTTGATTGCTTGCACAACATTTATTTCCTATTTTATACATTTCTGATTAGAATATTATAGGATTATTATTGTTTAGGAGTCTTATTATGTTAGGGGTGTTATTGAGCTGGCCTTGTAATACATTAGTACTTGACCTAGAATATTAGTATAAATAGGAGTATTAGGTTAGTGTTATCATATATCTTATTATCTCCTCATCATAATATCATTCATAGTACTATTTCCCTCTTTTCTCTCCTTTTCCATATTTCCCCCTAGAATTTCAACAATTTCTAATTTTTTTACACAATTATTAAGACAAAGTGAAAGAATTAATTATAATTCACAATTAACAAAGAATTATGGTGTTTTTAAAGTATAGGCTCTGATTCTATTCTAACAATTTTATAGTATTTTCTAAAAAAAATTGTAATTATTTTTATGCATAAAAATATGCCCCCTCTAAACTTTTGTCCTAGCCCCACCACTGGTTATGTTTCATATGCATGTAGTTAGAGAGAAATAATCACTTAGGCTTGGTATGCTGCTAAAACTGATAGGGTAGTTGCAGAGATCCTGCCATGCTGAATTAAAAGCAAAACATAGTCAGCCTGTATGCTTGCATTTTGTGACTAAACAATTGTCTCTTCGTCTTTTTCTACTTGAAAATTTCTGGTTTGGGAACTTAGTGATTTCTTATATAGATGTGTTAAAATAGAAAAATTGCTATAATGGAGATCTGTATTTTGGCTTGTTTTGAATGCTGACTGAATGAGTTGTTTTTCTACTTATTTCATTCTCACACCCAGTTAGTTGTAGTTCTTTAGTTAAACCAACTGTGATCTGTCATATCAGAGTTAGTTTATAGCATAACTTTTGATCATATTTTTATCACTTCTTTTTCATAAATAGACGGTGAGATCATTGGTTCAAAACTATTGGGCATGTTTATTGCTAGTGGGATATAAAAATTTCATCATATTTTCCTGCTGAATATGTCAGGGTCATATAGTCTTCATGTTTTTGTTGTTATTTTGAATTGAAGATCTGTTCATTAAGAATAAAATACTCTTTAAGATGGCTTTGCAACTTTTCATTTCAATTGAAAATGATTTATCAGAGTAAATCTGAGTATTCATTGCTAAGTCAGAATGTTAATTGGCGTGTAAAATTATAGGTAAATGCAACTTCTGACTTGATGCTTGCATATGTGGACTTCTTTCTTGGTGGGGATGAAAAGAGGACGGACCTTCCTCCTCGATTACATGAAAGGTTCCCAATGTCATTGCTTTTTGGAGGTGATGGAAGTTATATGGCTCCATTCTCCCTTCACAATGATAATATCCTTACCAGCCTCATGAGTCAGGTTTGTTTATTGATATTGAGGAACTGAAATGAGTTGCATTTTTGTGTACAGATACACTTAGATACATGTATGCGTTTGTTACTTTTTGTTTCATTCTTAGGGAACTTATTTATATGCATCTTTTTAATGTTGTTTGCAGTCAGTGCCACCTACCACATGGTATCGATTGGTTGCTGGATTTAATGCACAATTGCGGTTAGTTTGCCGTGGACGACTAAGAGTAACATTTCGACCTGTCCTCAGATGGCTTGAGAATCATGCCAATCCTGCGTTGAGTATCCATGGTGTACGGGTTGATCTTGCCTGGTTTCAGGCTACAAGTAGTGGTTATTGCCACTATGGGCTTGTGGTTTATGCTCTTGAGGAAGAAGGTTATGCAGCCACTGGAGAAAGTATTGACGGAGCTTTAAGACCTGAGGAAAGATCACGGTAATCCTTTATACTCATGGCACACTACCAGATTCTTGTCATATCATCATGAGAAACTGCAAAATGATGTTCTGACAATGATCTAGAGAAATGTTTGGTAGGTTATTAGTATGATAGTTGATATTTGTTTGATTTGGTTTATTTTATTTTTTGGTTTCCAGGGCTCAGAGTGTTAAGAAGGAACATCCTTTGGGGCTTCCAAGAAGCAGAACTCACTTAAGCCGCCCTAGTGGAAGAATTGAGGATAATTATATGAGGCGAAACACGCATGGAGTTGCTTTAGATGTAAACAATTTACAGATGCTTGACGAGAAGAGAGATATCTTTTTTCTTCTCTCTTTGATACTTCATAATACAAAACCTGTTGGGCATCAGGTATCTTGTATTGATAATTTTGACTTCTTGGATAACATTTCTGGTTCTTGTTCTTGTATCATTTGAGAACTGACTTTTCCCTTTCCCCTTTTTGTGGTGACTGCAGGATCTTGTTGGTTTAGTAATCTCAATGCTGCTTTTAGGAGATTTTAGTTTAGTATTACTTACCCTGCTTCAGTTGTATTCGATTTCTTTGGTGGATGTCTTCCTTGTTTTGTTTATATTACCTTTTGGCATTCTTCTCCCATTTCCTGTTGGAATTAATGCTCTCTTCAGTCATGGACCAAGGCATTCTGCAGGCCTTGCACGTCTTTATGCGCTGTGGAACCTTACGTCCTTCATAAATGTTGTGAGTTTTCTATTAAGTTTCAGCTGATTGGTGATACTTGATCCTTTTATTTCTTTTCTCAGGCCTATGGATTTTTCCATTTGAAAGGGTGGAGTATATTAATATGGATTATATTTTCTGTTTTAATTGGGGATCTTATGTTATTATCTTTGTCACTAGGTGGTTGCATTTCTTTGTGGATATATTATATTTTCTGTTTTAATTGGGGATCTTATGTTATTATCTTTGTCACTAGGTGGTTGCATTTCTTTGTGGATATATTCATTACAACTCTCAGTCGTCTTCCAGTAAAAGACACCCCAGCTTTCAGCCATGGAGTATTAGCATGTAAGGGTATTCCTAGCTTCCATAAGAGCTGTTTATTTGGGAAAATCTGACTAGTGTAGCTTTTTGTTTCTCAACTGGTTGTGGATGCAGGGACGAAAGTGAATGGTGGATTTTCCCTGCTGGACTGGTTTTGTGTAAATTATTCCAGTCTCAACTCATCAATTGGCATGTTGCCAATCTGGAAATTCAAGACCGTTCCTTGTATATTAACGATTTTGAGCTGTTCTGGCAGTCATGATGATATGTTCACAGCATATATTCCACATTAACTTTTCCCCCCCTTTCCCTCCTCTTCTCCCGTGATCTATCACATATTCTTCTTGAGTATGGTCATCTAGAATAGGTCAAAGATTGACAGAGATGTAGGAAAACTCAAGGTGGGGATAAATAGAACTACAGAAATCCAAAATAGAACTCGTAGAGGCATTCATTACTGTAACACCTAATGTTCAATGAGCTTTTTTTTTTTTTTCACCTTGAATTTCCCTATAGTGTAAATATGAAGTACGTAATCACTCTTTAGAATATTGGATTTGTTGATTTCTCTTAACTCGTACCTACTGTCATTTTGTTCAATTGGTAAACGCCTTCAAATTTAGTAAAATCAATAGTGAGAATTTGGGTGTATTGGGATTAAGATTTGAGTGGTTATTATTTATATAATTTTCAGTAGATACAAATTGTAAATTACACACTTTAACTTATACCCTTTGGCAAATAGCCCCTTGTGATTTTAGTTTTGGCAATAAACTTGTTTAAAGTTTGGATAAGTGAAAAATATTCAATTCTTAGTAATTAATTCGCTTAAATCTTCAACATACGTCAAACTATACTGATTTCAATTTCAGCTATTAATCACAAATTATTTGGGGTAATTTGCCAGAGTTTAATCTGGTTAATTGTCACAATTAAAATCATGGGGGGTTATTTGTCAACTGGTCAAAGTTGAAGTGGGTTAAATGATAAATCTGAAACCACGTGGTTATATGCTAAATAGTCAAAGTTAAAGCAGATAATTTGTACTTTGGCTTTTTCTTAATTCATAGCTAATTTTCTTTCTGTTTTGCTCGTGAATGTAGGCCTACAGTTTGTTGTGGATAGAATTAAGTTAAATTGTATTCCTATTTTCTGTTTTCGTACCTCATTACAATAATCTTAAAATGTGAACTGGTTTTCGTTTACACCTACCGTTAGAGAAATTAATGTGGAGATTGGTTGGTAAATTACTGCCTCGCCCTACTCTTTGGAGTTCATAAAATTTCCACCTCATTTATCAATGCTGATTTTTTAGGGGCATACATTCTTCATGTTGTGTTATCGTAGTAGTATTAGTGTCGTTAGACCTATATCAGATTGGACAATATGACTTGTCTAATTGTGAACAGGATACATAGATAATTATAGTTTAGTCTTATAATTTAATTTATGGTTAAATTATTTTAAATTAGTTAAAATTTAGTTAAATTGTTTGGTTCATTCGGTTGAATCGACTCACTATTAAATTTTTTTTATATATTTTATATTGTTGGATGTAAATTATTTATAACGTCATCTAGTTTAATTAGTCAGTTTAAACAGATAAGCTAATTGAACTTAAATCAAAAGTCTCATCAGTTAATTATTTAGTTTGGTTTTAACAACATTGCATAGTATTTCTTTTGTTATTATTTATGGTTCTTGCCTTATTTTCACATCTAAAAATCAATTTATACAACCGAGGAGTCACAACATCCAATAATAATAATAATAATAATAATAAAAAGGTGATACATTTCGTAAATCTTAATTTCTCGAAAAAAGGTAAAATAAAGCCAGACGTTAAGTAGCCAACAGTTGTATACTGCTGTTGCAATAGCTTCATTTTCAATTTTTATTGCGACTGTTTAGTGAGGCCTGCCCCTAAGTTCAAATTATTGGCTTCTTGTGATACCCAAAAAAAAATATCATAAACCTTGTCCTAGCTAGTAACCTTACTACTATGGTTGTGAATCTTCATATTGTCTGCAGAAACCAGAGCAAGTTCTTTACCTTTGTTCTCATATGTTAACATATATTTACAAATCAATGCTGCTATAGTAGCAGTTGCCTGACGTTAATGACCTCAAGGAGTTGTATGTCATGTAGAAATTTTAAAATTTAAAATACTTTATAAAATTTATAATATATTTGAGGATAATAATATATAAAATTTTAAATTATCATATCTGATCATACAAACAATTTTTTAATATTTCATGATCAAATAAGTTTTAAGATTTCTATTTACAGTAGTAGAATGTCCATTTATCAAACATCTTACAAGAGGGTTGTTTATTTTATTTAATTAATTAATTAATTAATTATTATCATTATTATTATTATTATTATTATTATTGTTATTATTTTGGGTCATTTGCTGGATTTTATGTAGAAACTATAATTTTGTCTCTTGTTTAGTGGTTTAAGCAATCGCGGTTCTTCATTGAGTCATGCGCTTGAAAGTCATATTATTTCTTTTAACATAATGATAGTTTTTAATGCTTATCCCTAAGATATAGTCGAAAACTTTTTCCGGAGACTAGTACCATAATGTACATAGATAAAAGGGGTACTAAAGGAGTTAAAAGATGAAAACATACGAAGCGGTAAACAATGATCAATGAATTGCTCATGAAACTTTCACCATTAATCCGGAGGGATCTAAATTTGTTGATATAACTTCACAAATTATGAAGAGAAAAAGAAAAGAGAAACCTTGTGCACTTTGTACAGCCTCATGGTACTCTGTACAGCCATCATTCTAGAATGCGATGAAAATAGTCTTATATTTCAGCTCCTAGCTCTCAATTAGAATCCTATTACATTTTGGCTACCGCAATTTTTTATACAACACATCAGGATTTACAAGTTGTATATTACATCTTCAAGCTTCACTCTGGGACAACAGGCAGCTGCCACTGCAATAATCAAATGCGCCCCACTTGAACGAAGTCAATCTCTCTCTGCATCTTCTTCATGTGCCATCAAATTGCTTCTTTCTGCATCGTTGCTGGTACAGTGATGCAGTTGGGGAGAAGCAAAGAGATTCTTCTGAATCTCATCTGAGGAAAGAAGTGAATTCACAAAATTAGTGGGATTGCTACTAGACAATGAACTGGGCCCCACTGTTGTCACGTGGGTAGAATCAACATCAATGCATCCGGCAGAAATTGGTCCATTTTTACCGATCCCTACAACCAGCAAGTATTAGGAATATTCATTGCCTTTTCTTTTTGTATAGACTTTCCTTTCCAGAATCACTACATCCAGACCCAATTAGATATAGTAATTATTGAAGAGGATAAATAACCTGGAAGAGTAGTGGCAGCAGCAGGTGTGTTTGAAAACGTAGGTGAAGTTCCACTTCCTCTTTTCATCTTTGACTGCAAACAGAATCATGAGTGAAGATCGATGGACAGCTGATTCTTAGTTACTTCAGAATCATGTCAGACATCATCATGTAAACATGATAAAGAAAGAAACATTATTCATTCTCAATTTATATATACATGCCAACTAAGATTGTAGAAATTTACAATGTCAATAACTCCCTTAAGCTTCAATTGTCATGTGGAGATGTACTCCTAACTTATAGCTCACAAAGGAGAGAAGTCAATTAAGAAAGATTTGAATGTCAAGCACCTTTCTCAAAGATGCCATCTGGGTTTGTTCTTGCTAATAGATGTTCTGGCACAGCAGAGAACTTCAGTTAGCATACCTTTGTAATTTCTTCACAATGCTTTACAACAACTGAGATATTTGCACAACGACCATGCAATAGCGCATAGGCCCACAAAAGAAGCTTCCTTGGGATGCTCAGATCAAGTGCTTCAATCCCATTCGTACTTGGGTTGAACGGTGTCTCTGTTGTTAGTTGAGATGGAATCAGATAAAAGTTGAGGCCAGAGGTAAGCATTACAGAAGAACTCTCCCGGTAAAAATTGTAGCAAGCTCTAAGCAAAGTGTTTGCAGTTTCCAAATTTTCATCAGAAGCTTTCTTGATCATTATATTCTTGATTTTTGATAAAATGGGGCTCCATTTTGTTTCAATTTTTTCCAAATGAATTGGATCTTCAAAAGTTGTACTCCATAATTCATGTGGCTGCAAATCAATACAGAGCAACTGGCTATTATCCATCCCACTATCTGTCAAGGTAAGGATCTGAATCCCATTTGATAATCCACATGATAATGGTGTGATTTGTGCCAAATTATATATAAGAGATCGGCACCAAGCAACAGATGCGTGCCTGCAAACTTTTGCACAACTACTATTTGAGGACTTAGGATTCTTAAAACGTTTCCGAATCTTCTCATTTATTGCTTCAAGAGTTTCCAGTTTTCCATTTTTCTCCAACAATACAATATGTTCATGAAGATATCTGCAAAGATTAGAGGATCTGAATTAATTTTACAAGATTGCCATTGACAAAACAGATGTCAAACAACATTATATTTCAATCAGAGAAGCTTCAACAGAAGTTAGGTGAACTCAAAATTTGTTAAAAAATAATGTCATATATTTGTTTAAAGCTTATTACCCATATAAGATACTCTCTGACGTATCTGGGCTCTCAATTTCAGGCAAGCTGCATATCTCTGGCCATAAGCTCCCTTGCTCCATGAATAAAGCAAACATTCTCTCCAGCACATTGTCAGAACTGCTTACTAGACCAGAGCTAGCAGTCTGAGAATGACACATAGTTGAAATCAGGGCCTTTACATACCTTCCAATGGCCACTGGTACAAGATCTTCAATGCATAATGAAAACTGCATTCATGGTGGAAGTTAAAGAAAAAACAAGTCAGGTTATAATACTATCAGATCTGTGTACAAGGTATGCAAAAATGACACAAGAAATAACGCAGGTTGCAGCTGAGGGGTGACTGATATATAATATTACTAGAGTAAAGTGCATATAGGAAAGTTATACCGAGTTCTTTTTAAGACAAATATTAAAGCTTCAAAAGCTGATTAAGAGACAGCTTTGTGGTGTGTGGGGTAGGAAGGGCAAATGATTAACGAAATTGATTGCATTATTGATGACGAACTAGAAACAACCCTGTATCTACTGGATTGGATTACATAGTTTATTGAATCAGCAACATGACCACTCAAAATTTTCTTGGGAGGCAATCGACCTACTTAGGTGTTTTTGCAAATTTGGATTTGACAATTTTAATTAAGCAGTATTAGGCAGTGAAAGATTCATGAGTTAATCAGTCTTAGATTAATATTGGTCTGATGTTAATTAGTCAGTCCTAGTTCAGAGTGAATTTCAGTCCAAGTAAGATGGGCAGTTAGGCTTCCATAAGAACAATTGAAGCATAAATAAACTGTAGCTGTTATCATCTAGTGACGTATAACTTCAGTTTAAGCAGTAAATCAGGCAGGCTCTTTGGGATTTACCCGCTTATCTCCCCGAAGAGAAATATATGCACGCTCAAGAGTACATCTATCTCCAGTCTCCTCCAATAGTTTGAGATAAAACAGCACATACTTTCGAATGCAAGTAATGAATTTTCGAGAACTTTCTGGTAAGTTAACCTCAAGGGCCTTTTTGTTACCAGCAGAACCTGGCGTCTTGCGCCTGATATCATTAAATGCAAAATAGGTTAGTTGTGAACAATATTGCTGTTTCCTTGCTCCTTCATCACATAGATAATAAACATGTCAAATCCATCTAATGTTACTTTATTGAGGAGTGAAATCCTCAAGCTTCATAAGTAAGGCAATTTGAGTAAGATTTATTTTCATTTGGAAAAAAAAGGTTGCAAGAGATGATATCTTTCACTTCAAAAGCTTTTGTTATGGCACTAATCTATAGTTCCAAAATATTAGTCATACGTCATTGGAAACTTCCAAAAGTACGAGCCATCAACTGTTTGTGATAAAATTTCATTTCATTCCAGTTCAAACTAACAAATAGTTAAAAATGAAAGAATAAGAATAAAATTGTACCTTCCTTTTTTAACCAAGCTATCAATTTCCCACATATTTATTGTAAAGGATGAGCGTGAAGATTTGAAGCAGAAAGATAGTTGATCTTTTGCCCTCTCTATATCACCACTCTCACCCCTTTTATACAGCCCTTGAGCCAGCATGTATCTAGCCTTATGGAAATGTTTAAGATCCCCCTCTACACAAGTTTCAAGGGCAGAAAGGCAATCATTGTAAAGCATGGACCATGCCAAATCCAATTTGAGCAACCCTTCATGTTTTATTTCCACAGAATTGGCCTGAATGCATCTCTCCTTTGTATTTAAAAATGAGTTATCCATATCACCAAGGATACTCATGACAGCTTCTTTTACAGATTGATTAAAGGAATTTGCTGAAAGAACCTGTTGAGGACCAAAAAACTGTTAAGAATAGATAGTGCAACAGATTATCATGTCAACTAAAAAATTAAAAGGTTGACCTTTGAATTAAGTGTGACTGTAAAGGACAGAAAAACAAAAGATATGACAGTTAATGGAATCAGAATAAATGCACAACAGAAAAGACAAAGAAATAAAATAATACGGAAATAGAGTTAAGTAGTCAGAAAGGAAAAAAACCTTCAAAATCTCCAAATTTTGTTTTCCGCACTTTACTAGTAGCTTCAAGCGTGAGGCATGCATCCTATAGACAGGATCAACAGCTGATATGTTCAAAGCAATAGCTTTATCGTAATATGATAATGCAATTTCATGTGAATATCCAAGCTTTTCGCTGAGTTTACCCAAGTAAAATGCATGCAACCAATCTTGCCTGTACAAAAAGAATCGAAGTATTTCATGAACATCATAACAGAACTAGAGATGCAGAACATAAGAATACATGAGAAAAGAGGATATACTTAAGTGTGAAGGCTTTCTTAAAATGTTTCATTGAGTTCTCACAAAACATCATCCATGCTGCATCCTTTAAGGGCAAAACAGACCTCTGATCATAAAATGGCACTACATTCTGAAGGCTGTCGTAGTATACCAATGCCAACAACTCATGTATCTCACACTGGAAATACAAGTTCAAGAAAAAAGTTAAAAACATATCGAATACTTTTGCAAAGAGTCTCAGAGTGTATGTATTTAACTAAATTTAACATTGTAAGCATATAAGGCCGCAAATCCATAACCACATAAATCTTGGACGTTACAGCATAAAGATAAATTTTTATTGCACATTTTATTAGCCTCAAATATTATCAGACATTTAATAGAACCAAGTAGCTAGCATAAATAATGAATGCCATGTCATCTTAATAATTTACAGTGCAGATAACAATTGAAAGGAACTTTTTGGGGGTAAAAAATACTTTGCTTTTCGAATTAAATTCTCATATTGGACGAACCCAACTACCAACTAACAGAACAACAGGATGGCGACTATTCTCATCCAAGAAAAGGAAATTGGACAAGGCTCCATCTCCCACTTAAAACACACATAGAACAATTATATAAATAGAGGGTAAGACCTGCTGAGCAGATGTCTTTGCCAAAGCTAAACTCATTAGTAGGCACCGTCTACTTCTCCTTCGGCTTGTTTCCACTCTCTCAGGTAAAGTAGCATTCTTCCTCCATCCTACTACATTAATGTGCTTGCTACCATCATTTAGCAACAAATCTACTTCCTGGCTCAGTGCAACCAAGAAACATTTATAAAACTGTAAATGGCAACATATGTAGAAATCAAGACATCATTGTTTGTCTGTAAATTTCACAGCATTTGCAATTTAATAAGCCAAATAACATTTTTAACTTGCCTCATCATAAATATTCCCAAGTCGCTGCCAGCTTTCAAAGCGCAGAGGATTGTACATGAGATCGTATTTGAAGAGCTTAGCATTTTGTTCAACAAATTCTTCCCCTTCCTTGGTCAGGACGAATCCAGGCCATTTATCTGTTGCACTCATTTCCTCAGACAGAGCTAAGAAATAATACAAGTTACAGTAGACCTCCAAATATGGCTCAGACCTGAAAGTCAAAATACACTTTGAGATAACCCTAAGAAGCTAAGACAAGGAATATCATGGATATTTAAACATCATTAAATATAAATCAGAAGAGACAGGTTAAGAATAAGATAAATTCAAAATGAAGCACCAACAGAACTGTACGAATGTATACCTCCCAAATAACAATGTGTTATACTGTGCAAGGCCTCCCACATCAGGAAACATGATTTTAGTTATAGTTTCAAGAAATCCATCAGACCCAGCCTCCTCTGAGAGTTTATCTTCACATAGGTCAGGATCATCTAAGAACTTATCTATTGGGTTTCCTGCCAAGAGGTCTTCTGGTGGCTGCAGAAAGTGCTTCCTAATAGCTCTTAAAACTCTACGAAGTTTGACCAATCCAGTCCTCTGGTACATACACAATATTTAGCAAAATAAAATCAGAAATGAAGTTTCTGTACAACATTCCGTAGAGAAGCTGAACTATACAAATAAGATACAGAGAGTACTCACAGAAGATGCCTTTGCATAGGGAAGAACATACTTGAAAACATCAGCACACTGTTCCTTGGTCTGATAATCTCCGCGGCTTGTATTTTTGTGCATCACTAGATCATCTTCATAAGATGAATCAGATCTTAGATTTAATCCATATAAGCAGTAAAAGCACTGATCTAAGGCACTGTCAGTTTTAGACTCAAGCTCCTCCCTTTCATCTTCAGTAAGTTCATTTCCACATTCAATCAATTGATAGCTTGAATTTTCACCCTTAATGAGCTTACTATCAGTCCCAGCACCTCCATGATTTTCGCACTCTACTTCCTTACTGTCTTTATCATGAATTTTGCAAGATGAAATTCCTTCAGATATTATTCCTTCAGAAACATCCTTCTTCACAGAATTAATTTCATCAATTTTGGCCCAATCCATCTGCATATCTAATGTATCTGACTTTGAATCTTCTACAGACATGTTGACAAGATTATTTTGGGACACCTCTTCACATCGCATTGATTCTTTATTTAGAAGGTTAAAGCTGGATTTAAGCTTCATATCCAAGGCCAAGAGATGCTTTATTGCAAATCTAAGAAATGTTCCTTCTTCACCTTTGCCACCTTCACCCGTACAGCAAAGCCCATATTCAGCAAGCAAGTCATGTGTTGCAACAATTAAATCAACCTGAGTTAAGAATTCAGTAAAGAATATTAGAGGTTTTAATTTTTTAAAAAAAGGAATCACTAATACAACCAAATCATTTAAAGTAAAATTATTCCAAGAAGGTGATAGCTCACTTGAGTTTTGCTGGGTGTAGTTGCACTAAGATGCTGGAGTTTGCAGAACACAATGGCGGCATCAACAAAACAGCTGCTTTCTGCTTGATCAGAAATTACTTGTCCTGAGGCTTTGTTGCAGACAAGTATGTTTGCAACATAGCTCATGATTAACAAGAGCAGAGATTGCATTTGACAAATGCTGCTTGTTGGAACAGTAAGGCCATCCTGCAAGCATAAGAACACATGCTTTCACCACACATGACATTCCATAAATAAAAATAGTGAGGAAACAAAAGGTCCTGTAACTAAAACCAAGTTACATGAACCCACATTAGCAATATGGCTATTTTGATTTCTGATATCCTCCAAAACAGAAAACGAAAAGAACAACACAGAAAAAGAGAAAATAAAGAATGCAGCAGAGCTGTCCAGTCTCTCTACATATCAGAAACGGAAACTCCCTTGAAACAGCCATGAGCAGAGCACTAGAGAGAAGCCATAAACACAACCTAGCCCAAAGCAAATCTAGGGGTAATGACGCCCTTAAAAATGCAAGCATTCCACTCCATCCAAATACATAATAGGACAGCAAAAACCATTTACTGGAACAGTTTTGAATCCTTTATTCCTTTCAATAACTTTAAAATGAACCATAAAAAAATTGTTGCAAAGTGATAGGGCACATTCAAGATTCACCCAGCACATCAAAAAACTTATTCCAAAGGAAAGTAGCCACATAAAAATGTAGAAATAATTAAATAAATGGGCCACTGTCTCCAAACTTGAGCTGCACATAACACAAATATCAGGAACTGTGTGGGCCTACAAATCTGCAACATGCCACTAGTATTACTCCTATTGAGTACTGCTGTCCAGACAAAGCTCTGTAAATTTTTCTATTTAAGAAAAAAAGAGTTCAATAAATGGATGTCCATCTCAACTAAACAAGGTTCAAAATAAAAAGTAAGTGAACTCTGAAGCTTAGCAGTATAAGCAAACTAGTTTCAAAATAACATTGTAGAATCCAATCGTTATCAACCCCATATATTATAAAGAGAAACTAAGTTGATAATTTGGATAACTGATAGTGCTGTAGGCTAAGTGAAGTTTAAAAGACCTTCCCGTTTGATATATAGCGAAAGACTCCAGTAAATCTATCTAGATCAAAGATATCAGACAATTTTTTATATATAAAAAAGAGGGAAAAATTAGGGAGGGAAAAACAAGATAAGGGGAGAAAAATTCAAGTACAGTATTTTTTTTGTTCCCTTTTTTTTATGATTTGGTAGACAGAGAAGAATTTCACAGAGAGAAAACATCATCCTCTGAAACATGGAAAAGAAAAATTAAGACATAGCCCAAAAAACCACATACCAAAAACATAGAGCCTATCAATCTCCTTGAATTCTAGAAGAGAAATCTGTCACCCCAAAAAATCCATGAGCAAACACAAGTAATGGCAGCAGGATGAGCTTTTTCGTTTTACATGTAACGAGAATTTTTTTACCATATCGATGAGGCATACCAAGTTATTCAAAAAGGAGTAATTAAGGAACATATTTAGATGTTCAAGGATACAATCTAATAATTAGGTATATTTTAATTAACAGATTAATTTAAGTTTTGTTCAGGAAGGAGAACTAATGACTTAAATAGTTCATGAACTTCCTTCCTAGATGAACAGGAGAGTGATTTTTAAGAAATACACTTCATGCCTATGACAGCTTAGAATCCGAGACTACTGAGAAAGATATTTACTTACAGAATCTCCACGATGATCAATAACTTTCTTCACTTGTGAGATACAGTCAGAGAGTGCCTTCACTTCCTCTGCAACCAAGTGACTGCAGTGCTTGCTTGAACTTTCCTTTGAATCAATATCAAAATTAGGAGATGCACTTAAACTAAGTGTCTGATTAGAAGATTTAAATGAAGTAATACATTTATTCAACCCCATCATTGCCATAAGTATTTGCAGCTTTCTATAATGACAATTGAAATACATCTCTACATCCATCGGCTTTTTCTTCTGACATGCTTCTATTAGAACATCTAGAGCCATGAGTTCAATGGAAGTTATCTTTTCATCTTTTTTCTCTGCCATGGTTAAAGAAAATGAATCAACATAGACATCCTGTGTGGAGAATAGAAGTGGAGAAAGCATGGATACACACTCCAAATACTTTTCTTGTTCCATCATCTTAATGACAGACTTTTCCATCAAGAAATTGACCTTTAATATATTAATTTCGTACAGAACTCTATCAATGCTTAGCTCTTTTACAGCCTTGCAATGTGGGCGGTGGACTGAACATAAAGAATCTTCCATATTTTCCCTCTTTGCCAAAAGTGACAAAGAAATACAAAATTCTTCACAAGCTTTTGCCCTGTTGCCATCAAAAATAGACAATCTGCCACTTAGCCAGAAGAATCGAACCCAGAATGAACTGTTTTTCATCAGAAGTGAGCTGTCTAAATTTGAATTTCTCTCAGTAGAGGTATTGGTTGATATTCCACTAGTATCAACCAAAAAACAACCTTCATTCAAGGCACGAGTCAAGTGAAAAGGATAATCTAGAGCTACAGACTCTATGATCTTACAGAGATGATAAGATGTCTCCGACATAAATTCTGATTGTTTAGAACCAGTGGGCGAGCATAATCCAAAGTCATAATACAGCTCAGCAAGAAAAATACTACATTCAGCAGTTCTCTGCTTTCCCCAATGCCTTGTCAACTTCTCCAACTCCAGAAATTTGACAAAAGCATCCTGATATATGAGGCCTTGTCTTGCAACCTCTTCTAACAGCAAGTGCCCCATATGGTAAGCACCATAATTTTTGGAAGTGTCTCTCACAAATACAGAAACATTATTATATTCAGAATTTCCTAAATAGGACAATGTAGTGGTATCAACAGTATCTCTACCACCCAATCCACCAGCAATAAAAGGTTCTAGATATTGAATGACAACCTTGGCACGGTCCTTGCCACAAGCAGAATCTGATTCTTCTTTCCCTGGTTTACGACTCCGGAGCCTTTCAAGTCGAGAACTTCGCCTCTCATGCGGTTGTTCCTCTTGGGTATTTGCTTCTTTCTCTTTAAAAGCATTTGATCTTTCTATGTTACCATCACCAAAAGCAATATTTTCACCACTGGGCCCTTTACCTTCCACAGAGTTCATAACAGCTTCTGAACTACAAGGTAAGTTTATGCTTAGCCTAATGTCCCCAGAATTGCATGCTTTTTCAGGATCCATCTCAGAACTTTGCAGATTCAATGGGAATAAAATTTCCAGCAGTGCATCAGCAAGAGCCACCCAGGAAGCTTCTGTCAGGTGCAGTTCTTTGTTCTGATTCAGCTTTTTGAATGCAACATCCTCATCCAGATTCCCATTAGTAGCTTTTCTCTTGTCGGGAAATTTGAGCCGAACATGTTTAGGTTCCAGTTTGTCTATGCCTCTAGGAGCAAATGGCAATGGTTCTGATTCTTCAATGGCATTTTTAACATGCAAAGCACGAGAATGTGATGGCCAGTGCCTCAAAATCAACTCAGCGACAGAGAGGCATGCAACCTCATCACCAATAGCAATAAGAACTTCCAAAAGCTTTTCCATGCAATTCCCTGCAGACACATTGAGGGGGGGGGGAATCACAGATACATAAATACATATGCACATATACACTACATGCATGTTTGGATAATTGACATAGAATTACTA